>OX578272.1:135334138-135972352 GCA_951217065.1 Baccha elongata | reverse complement strand
TGCCATATTTTCACTTTAAAATAAAAATAATCTACTTGATAACTTTATAAAGAACTTTGATTTTAATTTTAATCACATTCAAAACAAATTAGACAAAACAAACTTACAAATTGGTACGAAATTACTGAAGAATGTTCCGTTCTTTCTTTTTCTGACAACAAAAATTATGACAAATAAAAATTAAAATTCCCGCTGTCAGATTTGCGGCGAAATGTCATATTATGGAAAATTGTAATGGAATGCTAATAGTATGTGTATTAGATAAAATTTAGTACAATAGTTTAGCGACGTCTGGCGGGTTATAGAAACGAATAGTTAGATTACACAGTTTGAGTGACTCAGCAATAATTGATTCAATTTAAGCAGGATACACATTTATAAGCTAAATTGCGGATAAGCGAAATCAAAATAAACCATAAAAAGAAACAACATCGCAAATATAACATTTGTAAGTGTTCCCATATAATTTTGTAAAAAGATCTGTCTCTAGCAGATAAAAAAAAACTTTTTCTTAAAGAATAAATAAGAAATCAGCAAGGAAAGAAATCTGCAGGGAAGATGCACAAGGAGAATACAATCTTATTCGTACCCTTTCCTCTCGAAAACCCAATGATTATAGACTGTTTTTCTCGTAATTTCGTTTAGAACATAATCTCAGGAGGCTTCACCCACTTATCCCTACAAACTTTCAAAACTGCAGAGTTTTAACTTTGTATACGTGTCCTTTGCGTTTCATTTAGTACTGTCAAATTTGGCTAGACAATACATTCTTACAATTTTGCATTTTTCTGTTCACACCTATTCATGTCTAGAAGAACGCGTGTTAAATCTACGGGAGGAGATGGATGAGTACAAGTTGATGACCTTTGTTGCGTGCATAGAATAATTATTAAATAGAACATCATCTCATGAGGCTCCACCCAATTTTGCATCCAAACTTTCAAAACTGCAGAGATTTAACTCTGTATGCGTGCCCGTGCACTTCAAATGGGACTGTCAAATTTGGCTAAACAATCTATTCTTACAATTTTGCATTTAGCTGTTCACACGTATACACGTATAGAAAAGCGCGCGTAACATTTTTTTTCTACGGGAGGAGGCGGAGGAGTACAAGTTGATGACCTGTGGTTGCTTGTGAACGTGTAGAAAAAGAAGAACAAATAGTTTCATGGTTGCTTTATAATTTAGACAATCAGCAAATTCTAATGTCCAGATGGACAAAAAAAACATTTAAAACCATTTACGTTGTTGGAGTAATAAAATTTATAGGCATTTTAATTTTAAATTTGAGTAAATATTAAACTAAAAAAAATATTATACCAATCCTGGATGTGGATCTTGAATGGTGGATGTAGATGGTGGATGTAGATGGTGGGAGTAGAGTAATTGAAAGGAGAACATACCAATTCTCTCTCTCTTATTATTTTGAAACTTCCATATACCAACTGCTCTTTTAACAGACGCTTTTAAAATTAAAAATTAAAAAATTGCAAATTGTGAATAGTCACGGATTTTGACTTTTTATTCACACAACAGCTGCCAATCGTCGATACACAATATTATATACATAATATATATATATAGATATTTGAGTTTAAATTCGAGCGAATTTTTTGTTCGACGTCGTTCTATGTTGTGCATTTGTGAATTCACATTGGAAAATTCGCAATTTTAACAATTTTCGGATTTTTGCCTAGGGTTTTCTGTTAAAATTTATATTAGTTTTATTATATTATAAAAATAAATTGGTATTATTTGCTCGTACATTGTTTTAAAACATTTATTCGCATTCGTAGCTCAACTTCAATGAACTTATTTAAATAATAATATTTTATACATAAATTCAATATTTTATTGACAAAATAGATACTTAACTAAGATCTAGTTCTGGTTTCAGATAAATTTATGTGTTAAAAAGCAAAAAGTACCAGAGAAAGAATTTAGGCTCGACTGGAACCCCTCTTGTTTTTCTATGCTTGACTACTAATATTAAAAAAAATAAAGAATTAATTTGAAAAGTATAGGTAGGTACATTTACCAAAAACAAAAACAAACAAAATAAGGGTGGAAATAAGTACTATTATATTGAAATTTAAACTTAATAAAGTAAATTAATGCCGAGGAAATGTATAGTAACAAATTATAATGTAAAGTGCCATATACCTACACTTATTTGGTGACACAGTGCCTTTAAAATGAAAGTCTTACCATAAACGCATGATCATTACACATCGGCAACGCTGACTGGAGACGGTTTGCATCCATCAATTTATTGGCTAATAATTTAGACAATAAAAGCATGAATTTTGAAATGTTGTCCAGGGTTTTATTTCTTAAGACTTTATCGGAACTAGTCGTATTAAAGTTTTTCGCCATTAATATTAAAACCAACTGCTGCTTTATGCTTTATGGTCCGAAAAAACCTATTTGAAACCTTTGATGTAAATAAAAAGCTCACGCAAGGAAATACTCTGTCATGCGTCAAAGAGTATAAGTTGAAAGTCTTCTTCGTCTCCCATACTTCTTCTGAACACTGAACGTTCTGTTCCGGACACCAGGGGTGGAATCGGCTAAGGTGATTTGTGATAAATGACAGTCAAAATTACACTTTCTGTTTCTGTCTGCGTAAGGTGATCATCACATTGATAGCTAAAAACCAATCACATAAATATTGTGATATTCACATTCTCATGAACTTGATGTTTCATTTTTATTTTTGTGGCAATGTGACTAAAATTACCCCACGCATACAAAACATTATAACATTTTCAACTTTTTTTCAATTTTAGTCACCAAATCAACAAAAACAATATTTCTTTTACCATACGAGTATACACAGGTCATCTACTTGTAATCCTCCGTCTCCTCCCGTAGAAAAAAAAATTTACACGCGCTTTTGTATACATCATGAATACGTATGAACAGCAAAATGCAAAATTGTAAGAATGTATGGTCTAGCCAAATTTGACAGTCCCATTTGAAATGCACGGGCACGCATACAGAGTTAAATCTCTGCAGTTTTGAAAGTTTGTAGGCAAAAGTAGGTGGAGCCTCCTGAGTTGATGTTCTATTTATTTATTATTCTATGCGAGTATACAACAATCGAAAATAAATGGTTAAATTTAGAACTATTGCATTTATTCACTAAAAAATTAACAATTTCAATTAATTTACTTTAAAATATGACTACTTCAACAATGTTTTTCACAAATGTCACTGACAAATTGAACAAAGTTAAATTGAGTTGAATTGGTTGATGCGATCACCTTACGCAGAAGGAAAAATCAATGTGATCACAAGTGGCGATCAAAAATGTGGCAATCAACTATCATCTTACTCGATTCTACCCCAGTTTTTCTGTTACTAGTTGTGTTCGTTGAATTTTATCAATTTTACCCAGGGTCGACCTTGTCAAAAAAAACCTGGGTTTTTTGGTTCTTAAAAAACGCACAAGGGTAGGTTTTGTGTTGTTGACTAAAAGAAAGAATCAAAAAATATTTGTTTCCGAAATTAAAACTTGAAATTTGTTGCTTTTTGTACATTCCAAAACATAAAACAATTACATTTTGTTTTATTTGTATGTTTTATAAATGATTTCATTACAATAAATCTATAATTTCTTTTCTTTGCATTGCAAAAGCAAAATAAAATATTCAATTGTAAGCATATGTTTGACAACACACATGTCAATTTGTGTACCTCAACTCGCCCCAGCAAAATAGCTAGGTCTACTTCAGGGCGAGTTGAGGGCGACCCCAGGTCTCAATAAACAGAAAATTTGTTACCCAGGACGAGTTGAGGTTTTTCAAATAACGCTTTGGGGCGACTTCAGGGCGACCCCAGGGCGACTCCAAGGCTCAACGAACACAACTACTATTTGGAATATTTTAGTTCGAATGGAGACTTTTAATCTCATAGACCGTGTTTAGACTGGGAAATTTGAGTCTGGCGTGGTGAGTACTCTCGTGATTACACAGGTCCTCAGTTATTGAGGACGCCTCACTCTAAGCGGATGGAATTTTTGTGAAGTGAGACAGTTGTACGACGCGAATTTTTCGCATTTTATAAAAGAAAATAACGTCTTTTAATTATTATTAATGCTTCTGTTTGTTTCCTTTTCCAAGAATTCATATTCTATCACTCTGCATTTAGCTTAATTATTCAAATATTGCAATGTTAACACATCGGCAGTCAAGCAGATAATGAACAAAATGGGAAAAAACTTAAATTGTAAATTGGAACAGTACTCACGCTTCCGATGTTTATAATTTGACGCTGCCTTACGAGAGTACTCACCCCTCAACTCTCTCGCCAACGAACTCTCGTCAGTCCGGTCTCAAATTTTCCAGTCTAAACACGGTCATACATAGCAAGTATAGATTTACTCCACAAATGTCTGTTATAAATCCTTAGGTTTAAGATAGAATGAACTGGTAATCCCATTTAAATGTGGATTAAGTGCTCGGCGAAAATATAAACATCTGGGTACCGAAACCCCCCCCCCAACACCTACTTAGCTTGCACCTCACCTGTTTCCATGATAAGAAAACGTAATCGAAAACGTTATCTATTTTTTTAGGATTTCCCATTAACTTACATTGAAAAGAGTTGAATGAACTTCATTTCCTTGTAGATATGATCTTTAAAATATACAAACATACATAGTTGGTAAACGTGTTCCACAAAGTTTACCCTTAGAACGACCTGAAGCCAAAACTAATCGCAATGCATGGCCCCGGTTGAACCATGAAAACCACAAATAAGAAAAAAAAAAAACACTCAATATTAATATTCCAATGAAATTGTCAATTTCGCTTCATTTCTAGAGAGATAGACCGAACCGCATATCCTAAACAAATCCAATATTTTCTTGTTTAGGGTTTTCACCTATAGCTCTTTCCCAAATTGAATGGCAATATAGTGGAGGGGTGGTAGTGGGTGTGCCAGGCAACATTTTGGGATCGGAGTACTTTGCTGAAATAATAATAATTTGTCTCATGCATTTATTATGAAATTGAAACAGCCAGCACCACACCAGAGCCACCACACCGCCATCATCACCAACATATAGATACACAAGCCGCAAAACCCATACGATTCATATGCTGGGATTCATTTTGTGGATATACTGACTGGCTGTGCTGCGGTATGAATCCTTATGAATCCTGGCACCGGTTCAGCAGTGGGCCTGTAGGCAACTGTGTTCAGGTGGAAATATGATTTTCGTACACAAAACAAACACAGATCAGGAGTCGATATAGAGGGTGGTTGATGCGGGTATTTTTACTTTTTAATTCTTATGTCATTTGCTCTCATACATATGTATATAAATATCAATAAATCAACAAAACCAAACAGTATCCCATTATGTCAAATTAAATCATGATAATCTCTTTGAATGAAAAAATAAAAAATAAAAATTCTCAGTAAATATAATGTGGAAAAGTAAACCGGTTAATGGGATTACATCGACGTTTTGAATGAGGTTTCATAAGCTGATATATGTAGGTGACTTGACTGGTGATGTCCCAGTTAGATTGTTTTAAATAGTTTCTATTCACCATCCAGGATTAATATGTTTGAACAGTTTCCACCATTCATTTCACATAAGTTATAATGATTAGGTGATGTCTATTGTAGATGTGTTGTAGTTTAAAAATTTGCGTTGAGTCTCTGTTAGAATAGTTTATGAAGCTTACACCATATTACCTCATATAGAATTTTCAAACCACAACAATAACGCATGTTCATAAAAAAAAACTACCCTTAGTTTTTCCGCATTTAGTATTATTCGCACTTCATCTACTTTGTCATTTTATTCTGAGCTCATAGAGGGTGCTCCAAGTAAGCTCAGATCGAAAAAAAAGATACAAGTTGAGTGTTTTCATATGTCTGAGATAAGCACGGCGAACCACAGATTAAAGCAGAAAACATCTTTTTGTTGCGGGGAAACAGGGGTACGAGTTGACCACCTCGGTTTTAGGTTCCGCCTAAAACTAAATTAAATTAATTTTTAGTTATTGCAAAAAAAGGGATTTCAACAGTCAGTTAGCACTTATTTTTAAGAATAAATATATTAAACGTGGAATAATGTTATATTTTAGTTTCAGAGAAGAAGGCCGGCATTTTTCAGAATGGAAAGACAACCACAAAATGATTAATTTCGAAAGAAAAGATACAGCCTCGATTATTTATACAATACTTTAATTTAAGAAAAAATACAACTGAAAACAACCAAAATTGATATTTCATTTCAAAGTACATATCCCAGGAAAATTAGACAAAAAATAAAAAGGTAAATTACGAAATAATTTGTACAACGCTGGATTTTGCTGAAGACCTTCGTTTTTATGTCTTGAGCAAATCCACAAAAGTACCCATGATTTGACCAGGAGCTAAGTTTTCTTTTTTTTTTTTTGAGAAGGGGGGGGGGGGTAAGCGGAAATATTTCAATTTTTTACAAATTTCTTGGAAACTGATCTTTTGACAATAAAAGAAAATAAATAAAATGTTTTGGTAAAAATTGTAGCTTATATGATTTTCTACAATAATATGATTTCCTGACAATTTTCATCGTACCATCAACCAATTTCGAGAAAAAAGTATTTAATTGTTACAAAGTCTGTTCTTAGACAACATTGCTTTTTTACTTGCGATTATAGGTACTAAAATTTTTGAGATTACAAATCAAACATGCGTCATTACGATGATAGAGAAGACGAAAAAAGTGGGTCCGGAAATTCTGTCAGTCTGATTGAACCGATTTGCTTCAAATTTGCTATGTAGGGTTTATGTGGACCATTCCTTAGAGGAGAAATTGAAATTTGTTTTTTAGCTGAAAAAATAACAGTACCTGCCATATAAACGTAATGAAGAACCTTTTGGTTTTCTCGTAAACGGCTCCAACGATTTTCTTCAAAAAAATTTGACATAGTTTTTGTCTGATTAACTTTTGATAATTTGCAAACAAAATTCACACGCCTATTAAGGGTACCTCCCATAAAACCGTTATTTTTCTCTTGAGCAATCTCATAAACGGTTTACTTGATTTTAACTTAAAAAATATTTTCAGAAAAGTCCAGAAGATCGAATTTTAGTACTAAAACTTTGCAAAAGTGTTTAGTTTTAATTTTTTTTATTGTAAATTCAATATTTGGAAAACAACTTTACCAAAAATTATATTTTTTGTACAGTAAATGTAAACTATTTAGCATTTTAAATTGCCATACTTAAAATTTGCAAAAAATAAAATTTATTAAAAATATTAATTTAAAATCGATTTATTTAAAAACCGCTCTAACAATTTTGGAATAATTTTTTTGGTAAATTTATATATAAGCAAGAAAAATGTTTGCATACTTTAATTTTAGCTTGAATCTTCTTAAAAAGAAGTTGTAAATATTTTGTGGAAAATTCATACATTTTCGTGGTAACTTGACTCACGAACAAGTCCGTTTCACACAGTCGTTCACCAAAAAAGCAAGTTCTTGCGACTCAGTTGTGCACTTTATTTCACTAGCATTTGGCGCTTTTTGTTTTCGTTTTGTGTGGTTTCCCCATTAAGCCTAATACACAGAAAAAGAAAAAAAAAATATGCATGACTGGGTCGCACAAACTTGCTCTTGTTTGAAACTATGGAACTTAAAAAATGTCGATCAATGAAATTATGTAGTTTTCTTTTAATGTTGCTTTTGTTTAGTTTAAAAAATTAAATGCCATCTTTTGCTGCATATTTAATTTATTTGCAGTACCAAATTTAAATGAAATTGGTTCAGCCGTTTTGAAGTTCCTGACAAGATTGTAAGAAGCCTTTAACACCAAATCTTCGTTATATGAATTTGTAGCCAAAATCCTGAAATTCAGTTATATTCAAAAACATGCAAGAAAATTTGGAAAAACTAATACTTTAGTGGGTTTTTAGATTTTCCGAATTTTCTAGATATGTCAATTTTGTGAGTTCATCACAAAAAAATCAACATCATTGTTTTACATAGTCACGAAAAAGCGTTTATTTTAGTTTTTTGTGATATAAACTAAACATTTTGTAGCCCAATTTTTGTCACTAGTATTTATACAAATTTTGTTGCAGTAACATAAGCAATCCTTTTTATATTAACAAAATTAATATATACTTATTAACAAAAAAAAAATTGTTAAGAACAAAACAGTTTATGTTAATAGTACAGCAAAATCATTTCTTAGTGTAGTATACTATAACTAGACGGATTTCGATTTTCCGGCTAATATTTTTCCAATAAATAAATAATATTTGTCACTAAGATTTATTGTGGAAATCGCCACCTTACCTAGGTATCAATTTCATTGTCATTTTCTGTTATACAACAGAAAACAAATATTACATACAATATTAAGTCCATTGGCCCTGTTCTAGAAAAATTGCGAACTAACATCCCCAAAAACTCATGTCCTTGTGAAGCAAGTTTCTAATGCTATATGTAATCATAACAACCTTTTGATTTTCATATTCAAGGTATGCAAATATTCCTTCTAAATGAATCCTTTGAACAGAAATTCGAGCAGCCACATCAAGTCTATATTGAGGACGAAGTAAATTCATAAATTGAAAACGTTCCATGTATAGTTAATTATGATTCCAGCTTATGAGATATCGATATCATCGGTAATTAAAAGTTATGACTTCCTTTTGAAAACACACATACACATATAGGCAACACAGAACATTCATTGGCAAATATCCTCTTCGTGTTCTTGCTGTGATAAAAATGAAACCCTTTTGAATTTCAGAAGTAACTATAAAAAGGATACAAACTGTAGATATAACTAGAAACTATTAGAGGAACGTTCCAAAGGGATATACTTTTTTTTTGCCACGAATAATATTGGCTGCATTTTCCAGACTGCACTACTCGTGTACACTAATTGCCCTACCCAAAGATTTGCATAATTAAAATGATGGAAATGGTCCACTCTTGTGGGATGCATTAAGCGCTTTTTGTCCTTAGATATAGGTCCCTTTTATTCAGATCGCCAGCGGACGATTGCGATTGCAATTTAATGAGATTCTAACATTCTATCTGGGTTTATACTGCTTGTATACCAACCAAATCCTCGCACATGCTGCCAACATTTATCGCCCAAACACACACTCAAACAAACACAAAAACGAGAGTCTAACGAAATGCACCAAAAGGACCTTTATCGGGTTTCCGCAATCACAGCCGACATAAGAGATTACATTTGAAATCCTCCAAAGGACATTCGTTACAACTGGTTTCCAGAACAGAAGCAATGTTCTGCAAACATAAAAAAGGACTACTATACGACAGACAACTAGAAACTCCACAAAAAAAGGTCTTGAATTTAACAAGCATCCTTGACACCACTGAGAGTTGATAAAAGTGTTTGAAAGAAAGTTTTGCACTCGTGTTGGCACCTCTTCTTTTACCTTGGCTGTCCAAAAATCTCTTTCTCTGTTGAAAAGATGAGGACGATTCCATTTCCATGCATGCCCTCCAGAACCCCTTTAGATGTTGGCAAGGACACAAGTTGACTGATAAAGGAAAACTACATAAATTCATATAATTTACAGTTTACTCTGGGTTCCCATTTCCCTGTGGGATTGTAGAAGGCTCGTGTTGTTTTTCCTTGCCTCAAGTAAGATATGTTTGCGGAGTTGTGGGCCAAAACATTTTTTTTTATTTAACGGTTATGGTGAATTTGGAAGCTTTTTTTTGCGCATGTGACCATATGAAGTGAGAGGAAAAGAAATTGCTTTGTAATTATTGCGCAATGAAGCGAGAGTCGGAGAACTCTATTATTATGAAGTTGGCTGAGGACTTAACCAAGACCAAGTGTTTTGAATACCTTAGTCCTATCATGACCGGCAATTCATTTAGATTTCTTCCAAATGATTTGATTTTGTTGTTAAAAACAATGGAAGCTCTCGATGTTTTTGTAAGAAATAACGTGTATCTATAATATAAGGTTATGGTAAGAATATCAATTACAAATTGTAAACTTGAGGTAAGATTTTTCTTAAATCGACCGAGTTTCGACACCACAACTTAATTTTGGAACGGAAAGATCAGCGTCAAAGTATAAAAAGTAAATAATAATAAAACAAAAAATAAAACAAAAAAATAATATACCAAGTGACACGATAAGACCTAAAAGCTTATCCAAAAGCTTTTATTAACTACAAAGTTTGGTCATAAGGAATTAAGCCCAAAATTATAGTTTTGAGTTACGGGAATTTGAAATTTCAAAAATGCATTCTAAATCACATTTTACCATACTTAGATATTTTACGAAAATAAGATATTTGTAATTATCAGATCTACAAGAAAATAATATAAGATTTAAGAAAATTCTGAAAAAAGAATGTTTTAAGCGAGTTATGTTGTTTTAATGAAACGCGATTTTGAGTTTTTTTTTTTTGTCTTACAGTCAGCGACATAATACTTGCATCATTCGATAAAGAAAGTTATTAAGTCTTATTTTTTCTCCCAAAGCGTGTGATAATTATTCCTGAAATCTGCCAAGCCTCCAGTGGTGGGTGTGGCCACCACGCACCCATTAAGCTGTTAAAATATACCTATGTATACATGGTGAAAGATTTTGAAAATTTGAAAATGTTGTCGTTGCGAAGGGATAATCGGATCTTGTACGGAACCTAAGGAAAAATAAAGTGCACGACTGGGTCGCACTAGCTCTTCTGCCTCCAAAATAAAATAAAATTTAATAAAAATAAATTTAATAATTCTTTTTTATATATAAGTGAGCGAATACGAAAAAATCACATATGAATTTTTATTAAAAGTAAAAACTACTTTTTACAAAGATTCAAGCCAAAGTAAGCAGAAAATTTTGTTGTAAGATTACTAAAAAAATAATTTAAAAATCGTTAGAATTTTTTTTATATAAATCGATGTTTACTCAATAATTTTGAAGTATTTGAAGATTCGACGTAAAATTGTAGGTCCCCTCCAATCCTGTAGAACTAATAACGCACAACAAAAGGATTGGTTGAGAGTTATAAGTCACTAGGCGCGTGGTTCTTCGGAGTTGTCATCAGTGCCACTAAATTTATCATTTATTTTTAATTTTAAGTTAACATTTTTTAGGTTCACATTGTGCAAAAAATAAATTTTTTTAATCAAGCCGTTTTCCAAATATCGAATTTGAATTTTAGAATTGAAACTTGATAGAATCATCTTGATGTTTTTTGAAAAAGTAATTGCGTTAAAATTGATTAAAAAAATTACAGTTCTATGGGGCGAGGTACCGTTAATAGGCCTGCCAATTTTTTGTTTGCCACTATAACTAAGACAATCAGACAGAAATAATCTCTAATTTTTTTTTTAAGAAAATTGTTCAAGCCGTTTTCGAGAAAATTAAAATTCTTTATTAAAGTTATGTAAATGACAGGTACCGTCATTTTTTCCATCTTGTCCTTCAATATTCTACCTAAAGTTTCATAAAAAGTGCTCAAATGGCAGTTACATTTTTCTTATGGAACAATTTTGCAGTAATACTCGTACAGCAAGAAATGTCATCAATTTACCATAGAACTATTTCAGACTTACTGTGAAGTAACGGGTGATTTTTTTCGAGGTATAGAACTTTAACTTGGCATTACTTTTCAAGACGGCGACCGATTTAACAGCTGTCAGTGATTTATTCTCAGTTTGGTTTGGCAATTTATCATGAATAGACTCACGCCTGAACAACTCTTGCAAATTGTGCAATTTTATTTCGAAAATAATGGTTCTGTGCGGAATACGTATCGCGCACTACGTCGATGTTTAGCTATGTTTAGCGATGAAGCCCACTTCTGGTTGAATGGCTACGTCAACAAACAAAACTGCCGCATTTGGAGTGAAGCTAATCCTCAAGTGTATATGTCGAAACACCGTTACATCCAGAAAAACTGACTGTTTGGTGCGCTTTATGGGCTGGTGGAATCATTGGTCGCGTACTTCTTCAAAAACGATGATGGCCACAACGTTACAGTCAATGGTGATCGGTATAGAGCCATGATTACTAACTTTTTTATTCCTGAATTGAACAATCATGATGTCCAGGAGCTGTGATTTCAACAAGAGAGCGCAACATGTCACACAGCTCGTGCCACAATCGATTTATTAAAAGACACGTTTGGTGACCGCCTAATTTCACGTTTTGGACCTGTGAATTGGCCTCCAAGAACTTGTGATTTAAAACCACTAGACTATTTTCTATGGGTTTATGTAAAGTCATTGGTCTATGCGGATAAGCCATAAACGCTTGACCAACTTGAACTTGGAAGACAACATTCGACGTGTTATTGCCGATATACGGCCACAAATGTTGGGAAAATTCATCGAAATTGGACTACATCCGAGCCAGCCGTGGCAGTCATAGTCAGAAATCATACTTAAAATGTAATGCCACAAGATTATCTTTCGAATAAATAAAAAATCATGTCAATCAAATATTCCATCGTTGTTTTATTGCAATTTAAAGTTCTATACTTCTAAAAAAACAGCCTTTATATACATATTCTTTTTTAAGCCGCACTACGCGATTGTTCAATTCGTTTTTCAGCTCAATTTTTACCTAATTATGATATTAGTTAAAGCATTCTTAAACAATATGCATCGGTATCTCCTTTCAACTCCGTTCCTAATTCCTTAATCGCTTGTAGGTATAGGAATAATATGAAAATAATGTGAGCGCAAAATATAAAAACAAAACTAAATTTCAATTTAAATTAAAAAAACGTGATCTATTGTGAGAAATAAATTATATAATATGAAAATTCTTATCAAAGCTTCAATTTCAATAACGAAAATTCCAATCAATAGTTGTTCCATAATTCTACAGTTATAGAAATGTAAAGATTATTGATTTTGCTCACCTATAGATTGCACGGTCTTAATGCTAACATAATTATTCCTGTTTCAGACTTAAATCAATTTTAAAACAAGTAGTTCATGTTATGCTTTACAAATCTAACTCGCTATCCTTGCTGAGAGATGATTTAAATCTATAAACACAAATGGCGCCTGAATTCTATAAACCACTTTGTCTCCTTTAATCCCTTGTAAAATAAGTATGTGTGCATATAAAAAAAAAAACAACACTTTAGCACTACCATAGTAACTTCTACTTCACCTAAAGCAAAGCCTCTAATAACTTCTAACAGCTCTTAACATCTTCATAAGTGAAGCATGCTCCTCCATCCATACACAAACAAGAAGCAGGCAGAGTTATAAAAAGTTTATATACCTAGACCTCTCTTGCAGATTTACAACTCGCATCGCTCAAGCAAGCGTTAAATTAAATAACAGGCTGTTAAGGGAAACGCTCGTTTCTCTGTTCGTTTGCTCGTTTTTTTACTTTGTTGCTCTAAGCCCATCGCATCGTCGCTTGAAAAGAGTTTCCAGGAAGGAGTTGTGTGTATACATGTACTACTCCTATCATCTAAGTACTTTAGGATACATGCTGTTCAAGCAATAAACTCAAGTTGGGTGTAAAAAGTACAATAAAAGAGTGTAAGACTTCACAAAAAAAAAAAAAAAAAATATCTAAAATTCCATCGCCATCACCATCACCACTCTTGCTCCTGCTGACACAACACAAAATCCCTGTGAGATGGCCCAAATAGGCGCCTTGAAAACAGAGTTTCACCGATCTTCCTGCTTCATACTATAGGTACAGTTATATTCATACTTTACCCTGTTATTCTCTAACAATGTACAAATAGAATAGAAGAACAGTCTTCTCCTCTCCCTCTCTCTGTGTTGCTATTGCGACGGGCAACCCTCCTTTATATCCTGGAATGCAATTACATTTTTATGGGCGAATTGTTGCGGAAAGCACTTGAAAAGATGATTGTTATTAATGTTTTCGACAAGATTTAAGGGCGTGGTTGCGAGGGTGATTGTTTTGTTAAATCCCAAATGGGCATGACCGAGTTTATTAAATTTTTAAAAAGGTTTCACAAGAAATTTTCGGTTGAGAAACAATAAAGTAATTCCCATCACCATGACCTGATTTACACTACACCAGACAGTGCACCTAACTTTGCATAATTAGACCATCTATTAACTTCGCAGTCTTCCAGAATTTGAACTACGTTGAGTTCAGTAAAAGTTCAACTTCATTCAAACTTAACTACCGCCAGCCACCAACTCCAGAAGTACGTTTAACTTCCTCTGCAAATGTCTGCGTGTTGTTTTCTTTTTATTATTTGTGAAAATAACTTTGACGTTGTCGCAGAGAATTGCACCAAATGACCCGTGGAAGATGACAGAACTTCGAAGAGGATATATAAACGACTACACCCCCATTAAAAGACTCGAATTGAATTTGAAGGATATACATATATACCGAGTCAAAGGAGCTCACTAGAGTCTTACAACATCGATTTCCTCTTTTTATGTGACAGGATTCTTTGTATATATAGTCTTTGGTGTGTTGTTGCAGTGTTAGTTTTATTGGCCTTTTATCCACTAAACCATTTCAAGACATTCAGAAGTCGCTGTGTGAAACGATGCGATGACAAGGATGAAGACGTGTCGTTGTTGCTTTACGACTTTGTGGGTAATAAAAGTTTTAGTGGCCAATATACAGCGAACGTTAATTTACTTAATTTAGCGCAAATGGCTTAATTGCTCGAAGGAAAAAGTAAAAGTGTGACATGAGTCTTAAGGCATTCGGTTTTTAGTGAGAAATAAAATGACGTATGGGTTTTTTAATACGCAATCTACCTTGAAGCAGATATAGTGACAAAAATTAGGCTCGGTAGACTTCGGTGGGCAGGGCACCTAGCTCGCATGAGCGAAGAGGAACCTGCTCGGAAAGTTCTTTGTGGTACATTCTATGGCAGACGACAGCGTGGTAGACCATGCTTGCGCTGGAGAGATGGCGTAGACCAGGACGCCCGGAGCCTTGGGGTGCGCAACTGGATGGCGTCGGCTCGAGACCGGGATAGGTGGAGAGACTTGTTGAAGGAGGCCAGGACCGGACCCCGGTTGTCGAGCCGATGATGATGATGATGATGGGTTTTTTAATTAGGACTATTAAGCTTTATATACGATTGGATAATTTATAGCAAAATGGATGGGGTGCTATATACATATATGCAGTCAATTCAAGGGTCATTTTTATATCATAAACCACATTCCTCGAAATAGCGTATAATACATAAAGGCCATTGAAAACCAAAATTCAAATTTTTTTAAAGCAGCGGATCCTAGTTTTTGGATAAAAAAATTAACAAAATTTCTTGTTCTATCACGATGGAAAGAAAAGGGTGGCCGCAAATATATCACCCTTCGAAAAGCGAACTATTGATTAGTGATTTGGCAAAAATTAATTCACAAAAGCTGTTTAGAAATTATATATTGAATAAAATTCAAATGGTGAATTTGGAATTAAGAAAATTTCAATTCATAAGCTAATTAAAATCCCAGCACAAAAATCCCGACATAAAATTCCCGAAAAGCAAAATCCTGACACCGAAACCCCGAAACCGAAATACCTTTATTGTTTTACCGTATTTGATTATTTGGGAGTTTGGTGTCGGGATTTAATGTTTCCGGATTTTAGTGTCGGAATTTTGCTGTCGGGATTTAGAATTTGGGGATTTTGATGTCAGATTTTTGGTGTCGGGATTGGGATTATAGCTTAAGAATTGGAATTTTCGTAATTCACAATTCACATACTAACTTATGTTAACTGAAAACAAAGCTTAAGATAAGTATGAATCAAGCTTGCTACCCTGCTACGGATCTTTTTAATTTTAATTCGATCAAGATCTTCGTCAGTTGTCACTCTTGCTGTCTAGCGAAGTATCTTCATCTCCAATCGCAGTAAATTTGCTCTCATATATGTACTTCTTGTTCATTGTCCAACATTGTAAGCACTGGGCGAACTCCTGGATTGTAGATCTGTCCTTTTAGCTTAGGGAGCGTTTTTCGGTCACAGAAGGAGAAAAGTTTAATTTTATGTTGCCATTGTGGTAAATCTTTGTGTGTGCATTTTGGAGACAACGGAAAATTTCTAAGAATTGCGGTTAAGTCCTTGTTTTTATCTTTCAAAAATTCCTATGTTGCCATTTCGATAAAACTTCAGAAAAAATTGAAAATAACGTCAGCTTAATCCATAAAACTTCATTTAGTATGTGTATAGTTTTATGCAAATAAAAATACCTGAGGTAACTGCATATTCTAATAATATTACACTTTTATGTGTTAAAGTATGTCTATTCCTGAGCTTTAGTGTAGATTCCTTCTGCCGTCTTCTTCCACCGACTACCACCTACCACCATAATATAAAAAACATAACTCTTATTTATTTAAAAAAAAGTATTTATTTTCTGCCAGTATGGACATGGGACACACACCCTCAGCCACTCTTACCCATTTGAACTTTTAACTTTATGTGGCTTACTCACTACTCATTTCGCACACGACAAGAAAAAGACACACTCGACCCTTTTTACTTCATATAGCGACTATAATGACAAGTATTTTTTTGAAAATGAGGTATTTCCTTTCTGCAAAGCATTCATTCATAACATGTATTTTATTTTCCCTCTATTCTCCCTTGTCATTGAAAATGTGAAAAAAAAAAACGTATCGCGGGAAGCCCAACACTGACAGGTGTCCTTGTCATGATGAAAAATAAATGTGACACTGGTTGATGGCACGGATAAGGTGTAAGCGTAAGGTAAGCACTTCAGTCATATATATGAAAGAAATAGAAATGAATTCGTCGAAATACAACAACAACAAATAACCTCGAAGGAGAATGATGAAAGTGTCACAAGATCAATATTACCAACATGTAAAGAAGCAGACTAGTCGCCGCGCCGGAGGAACAAAGGACGTACATAAGTACGAAGTGGATCAAAATTGCAAATGCAATATGACTCAACTTTAAAGTGACGATAAGGACTCTTGGAGAAAAACGAGAAAATTTGATTCCTGAAATTGCAATATTTTTTTTTAGTTTGATTTTGAAGGGTCTTTCGAAAGTCGGGGAATAGGAAGTTCAATTCCAGGCTAGACACGTGCCAGCCAAAAGACAATCATCAAAGAGATAAACACCGACAAGGAATCGATTTAGGTAGATAATACCCACAAATTACATGCAAGGAAGTCAGTGTCTCAGGGGTTGCTTTTAAATTGAGCTTCTTGTTTGGGTCTTCCAAACTTTGTATGCATAGGTATATAAAGTTTCTATTGTTTTTTCTTTTAATCGTAAAACGAATAAACCAAACATGCAAACGGTAGCCAATTGTCATCTCTTAATTCCTAATGACACTAGATTATGCATGGAATAAATAATAAGATGATGTGTTCTGTCGTGTATAATAGTTCGCTCTTTTGTTGTCATTAGCAAAGCGTAAGTAGGATACACTTCAGATGTGACAACTCACGCTTTTCTATTTAACCATGGGCGTATTTGTTCGACATAACACTATACAATAATACTTAACTAAATAATTGCATATATCTACTTAACAAATTACTTAATATTTTTTACAGAGTTTTTATCACAAAGCTCTCTTATCACTTTGTTTACCTGGCACATATACGCTATAGATAAACTTCAGGTTTTGGTTTCAGATGTCTCAAATAGTGGTAACACTGACAGATAATATCACTGACAGCCTTTCAGCATGTCAAAGTAGATGTTAAGGCTTGTATCTGTTGAATACGAAAAATATTTATTTGAATTTGAAAAAATATAGCGGTTTAAAACTTTCAATTATATAATTTTGTTATTTTAAATTACCGTGATCTCTAAACTTTAAGAAAATGCGAAATATAGGTCTTCGGTTATTGTACAGCTTTTTTTCGTATCTACAATAAAATATAATTTGGACAAAACTTATTTCCCAAATCATTATACTTCAACATGTTCACAATTGATTTTTTTCATCTCGCAAATTTTATTTCGCAAATTTTAATTTGGCTTTTTTTTTTACTTGCAAAGCTATCAAATAAAATAACTTTAAAGGCTTGACAAATATAATTTCCATTGGTACCTCTGTGGCGTATACTTACTTACTTACTTACTTAAGGTGGCGCTACAGTCCGGGGTGGACCAGGGCCTCAACCAACAAGCTTCTTCCAGGCGGCACGGTTTCTAGCTAGCTGCCTCCAGTTTGCACGCCAAGTTGGTTGAGGTCCTCTTCCACTTGCGTGCGCCCGTTCCACGGGGTTGGATTCAAAGGCCATCCGGGCCGGAGCATTGGTGTCCATTCGCTCTATGTGACCGAGCCACCTTAGTCTTTGGTTTTTCACTTTTGTGACAAGGTCATTGTCGCTATACAGGCCGTACAGTTCGTTGTTATATCTTCTTCTCCATTCCCCATTTACGCAGATAGGGGACTATAAATCACACGGAGAATTTTTTTTTCAAAGCAGCCTTAATCGTTTTCATCCACCTTTAATAATGTCCATGATTCTGCACCATAAATAAATACAGGGATGATAAGTGTCTTATAAAGGGACACTTCGGTTGCTCGAGAGAGGGCTTTGCTCTTCAGATGCCTTCTTAGCCCAAAGAAACAGCGATTGGCAACAGTAATTCTTCGTTGAATCTCAGCACTCGTGTTCATTGACGTACTAGATATGGACCGCCAGTCGGTTGAAATTTTCATACAAACAGCCAAGAAAAGTTGTTCCATCTTAAAACAGCCTAAAAACGCCATCATCTTTTAGTGTTAAATACGTGTTCTAATTTCGCCATTAGAATTTAAATGAAAACGATAATATATTCATCTGTAAGTAACTCATGGCATAAGGAGTGGATGTGTTTTGTAAAATAAAAGTAGTTTGATAATAATTTCCACCAAAATATTTCAATAGTAAATAATTAATTAAAAAAATCATATCACTGCTACGCAGATTCCCTGCTAGTAGTTGATGGCGCCCCTAGTTATGTTGGAACACGCGTGAAGTTGGCTACTGGCGGTCCATACTTAATACGTCAATGCTCGTGTTATTCGCTGAGTTGATAGCGGAACCTAGATACACAAAGTCTTTTATGACCTCAAGGTTATAGCTGTCTATGGTGACGTTTTGTCCTAGACGTCGATGTTGGGTGTCTTTTCTTGTTGACAGCATATATTTGGTCTTGTCTTGATTCACCGTTAAACCCATTTTCTTGGTTTCCTTCTCAATACTCAAGAAAGCACCACTGACATCACGCTTTGTTCTTCCCATTATGTCAATATCATCGGCGTACGCGAGTAATTGGACAGTCTTTTGAAAGATTGTGCCTCTGGTGTTGGTGGCTCAATTTATCCAGTAGAAAGTAAAAAAAAACTCTTTAATTATGTATGTATATTAACCTTTATTTTTCTTTATTTTGGACTTGATATTGTTCGTATTTAATATTTTTTTTAAGCTTCCATTTATATGGAATTGGTGAGTGGTGGTTCGAGTCCCATTTTAAATCGTATTTTATGTAAATACGATGAGGGAAACCGAAGAGAAGATGACATCAAATAAGGAAGCACACTCAGTTTCGAATGCCTGAAAATGAGAAGAAAATTTGAGAAGATTCCACAATCGTGTAGTGCGGATAAATAAATAATCTTCTTTCTGTTATATTATGTGGGATCCGGAATATTTTCGATCACTTCCGAGCTATAGTATAGTTCTATGTAATTAGACTGTATGGTTAGAAATAGACGGTGATGTAAAATGAAGCTCATGTTTGAAACTTTATAAACCGACTACATCGGGGTATTCCTGCTGAAGGCCGCTCTTGCTAAGATCGTATTGAAATCTTGAGTAAAACACTATAATATTCAGGTTACCTACAATTTCGGATTTTCCAAACTTGATATTTTGTCATATCGTTGTACGACAAATGGTTGCCAAGTATTGTTGCTTGATAGCTAGTTTTCTAAATTACTCAACATCACCTTTTCCTAAAACCTGATATTAAATAAATGCGTCCCTGAACGGATGCGTTGTACATCACCTGCAACTCTAAGCAGTTTCCTGTTTATTCTCCTTGAGACTTGTCTTTTCTATTAGAAATAACTGAATTTTTGCCAAGGTGAATAATTTTCCATACATACGAGTATACTAAACATAGAAAAAATAATCTTCGCTATACTCTCAAAGTTAAAAATAGAACTACGGGTCTTTCACAAAAGCTTTTGAAGACTGCGACTCTTTAGACAAGGTCTTGTGCTGATTCCTTTGTTTTCTACGCCCTCTTTTTTTTTTTTTTTTTTTGTACCAACATTATTGTTTACTATCGCGTGTCTGACTTGCAAATTTAATTCAGCGTCTCCCCAGTTTTTCAGGCGCTCCATAAGGGTGTGTTGCATATATCAGTGAACCAATTGTTTGACGAAGGCTTTTGCAAGGATTTGAAGTGGGAGTTGAAGACATTTTCTATTCATGCAAAAAATTAGTGCGATGCGATGATGATGGAAATTTATGTGGCATGATTTTTTTTTTTAAAATGAGTTTGATGTTGTATTCAGCACTATCCCCAGCGGATGTTCTTTTGTTTGACAAAAATAAAAAATCCTCGAATAATGTGGCACACATAGACTCTAAGGCTATAGATGGTGGTTTCTTTCTTTTTGTTTTTTTGAAATGGTAATGTTGTGTTGTGGGAGGAGATGAATTGAATTCAAATGTTTCACGACTTGTTTGTCCTTTTGTTAAAAAAGGAAGCCTAGACTAACAATGCGTATATATTAGAACGGTTTGTCCTTGTGGTTGGAGGTTTATTTAATGAGTCGTGTTGGTTATTATTATTATTTTAGTTTGTTAATATGGGGTTGGATGGCTTGTCAGTCATTGATGGAAAGATATTTTTTGATAATATGATAGGAACCACAGATCACAGCGTGGTTCACATAGAATATAACAAAAATCTCATAGTGTAAGTTAGTGTTTGATACATTTAAAGAGGAGGGGGTTTATTTTCTTACAGAACTGAACTTTAAATAGAAAGCAAAGAGATTCATTATTGCATCAAATTTTTATTCCATATTTTAAACTAATCGACTGATTTGCAACTTCAGTTCTAAGCTTCTACCACACTATGCAACCATTTTGGAAAATTGCTTGTGTATTAAAAAAAAAAAAAAAAAATGAGATTACTGACATACAATAAGCTAACAATTATAGATTAGAATTATGTATGTGATGTACCTATGAAAATAGATACTAGGATTAAAAAATACTTTTATATTTTGATAGAACGAAACGAAAGAATCTATTTTAAATAATAAATACTGACTGCGATTGATCCGTAAAAATGTATGATTTCAACAAAACTTTATATAAAAGTAGAGTTATAATTATTTTAGAAAAGCACTTAGGTAACTAAAATGAACCTGATTGTCAATACATATTTACAAGCTTTAATGACAATCCCTAAGAAGAGATGGGTTTTTGTCATTCAGTTTATTCGCATTCTGGATTATTTCAAGACGGTTATGAAAATATTGATCAAGAAAACAATAAAACACAAGAATAATCAAATCATAAAAAAAATTGAAAAATAACACATTATATCACTTAAATGTTAATTAGCGTCATGAAATATAAGTTCCTTTTAATAATAAAAAAAAAAAAACTTAGCATATACCCGACTTTGCACTATAAGGTACCCCGATAATAATAATCCCAAGAGGGGCACCTCATGCCACACTTTTTATAATCAGAAAACTTTAATATAGACACAATATTCCAAATGTAAATTACCGAGAATGCTGTGAGTAACTGCATTTCGCATTCGCATCGCATTCGAACCACAACCAAGACCACTTTCTAAAACGAACTAACACCATATGACTTTAGTTCTCATATAAAAGTTAATTAAAACTATAATTATGTTATAAAAATATATGCATCACATATGAAATTCTTGCTTTTGTGGTTAATGCTTGAAAACCAAAGTGTTGTTAGTAAGGTGTTTATCGAAAGCACAAGTAAATTCAAACAATCTTTTTCAAGTCGCTTCATTTTCTATTACAGCAAGATCGTCTACCTATTCAATTTCAGTTAATTTCAATAAAACTATTTGACTATTTGACATCAAGAAATAATTTTCAAGCCTCCACAAAAATAAAAACATTTTTGTATGAGCTTTTTTAAAATAAATGATCAAATCCATTAAAAAGCATAGAGACAGAGACAGAGAGTAAACAAACATAAACATCTGCTCTTAACCAGCTACCTATATGCTTTTATAAGCTGTTGAACTTTGTTCGCAGCTCTCGATAAGACAGCACACAATTTTTATAGATATACACTCACACTTGGCAGTAATTTCAGTTTAGTTTGTTTTGAATAGTTCTCGTGTCGGTATCGGCAAAGTAACAAAAAATCATGGCTGCAAATTACAAATTAGTCATTTTGTTAAGTTTTTTTGCCGCCTTTATTGGAGCAAGTGAATCGGCAAATATTCTTGGTATCTTCACAAGCAGTAGTCCTTCGCATCAAATCGTTCATTTGTCCTACGTGAAAGCTTTAATCGAACGTGGTCACAATGTGACAGTCTTAACAACTATACCGTTAAAGGACAAAAATCCCAAATACCATCACATACTGATTCCTCCAAGTGAAGCCAGAGCCAAGCAGTTAGCTGATATGAAAGGTGCAATAACCCAAAAAAGAGGTTTCGTTCAATCGGTCAAAGATGGCCTTGCTAGTGTCTCCTCGCTGGGAGAAATTCAAACTGACGCCATCAAGGACAAACGTTTCCAAGATTTCATGAACAATCCTGATAATAAATTTGATTTGGTGATGGTGGGTTATTTCTTTAATGATTTCCATGTCGGCATTGGAGCCCATTTTAAATGTCCGGTAATTATAAGTTGGCCCGGTGCAACTTATGACATGGTGGACAAATTTATTGGCAATCCTCCAGAGATTGCATATGTTCCAGCATCGACGATGTTTGGTCTCCCAGATTTTATGACATTTAGCGGAAGGCTAAACAATTTCTTCCTTAAGGTTGTTTCAAAGATATTTGGAACTTACATCGACAATCAAATGAAAAAACTATACAAGTAAGCATGCATTTATTTTTGATGATTATGTGGTTTCTAATTGAATGATATTTAGTGACATCTTCCCGTTAACTGAATATCCATCGTATGAAGAAGCCAAGAAGAAAGTGTCCTTGGTTTTGGTGAACTCTCACTTCACAGATGGCGTTATCCGACCAAACGTGCCTGCCATCATTGAATGTGGAGGAATACAAATTAAAGAAAAACCAGATGCCCTACCAGAAGTAAGTCCAACGAGCACAAATTTCTTTAAAAAAATATTTTTATAAGCTTTTGTTTCATTTTAAAAGGATCTTCAAAAAATCTTCAACGCTTCTTCAGAACATGGTGTTATCTACCTGAGCTTTGGATCAAATATCAAAGCTGATGATTTAAATCCCAATCTTTTTGAAATTATTTTCAAAGCCCTTTCCGGCCTTAAACAAACTGTTCTTTGGAAATGGGATGGTGCAAAAACGCCAGGCACTTCCCCCAACATCCACTACCGCAAATGGCTACCCCAAGATGATCTCCTCACTCATCCCAATGTTAAGCTTTTCATCACTCATGCCGGCAAAGGAAGTGTCACCGAGTCCCAATACCACGGGGTGCCAATGGTAGCCCTACCCATGTTTGCCGATCAAGCTGGCAACGCTGAACAGCTTCGCAAAGATGGTTTTGGATTGAAGGTTGATCAAAAGACAATGACAGTCGAAAGTTTGAAAGCTACTGTTTTAGAAGTTCTTCAAAATCCAAAGTACAGAAACAATGTTAAAAAATTCTCAACTTTATATCGGGATAGACCAGCGACTGCTAAGCAAACAGCAGTGTATTGGATTGAATATGTGTTAAGACACAAAGGAGCTTATCACATGCAAAGTCCTTTGGTGCATTTGAATACATGGCAGTACATAAGTGCCGATGTAGTGGGATTCCTGCTCTTAGTGGCTTTCTTAGTTTACAAGGCGATTTCAATACCAATTAGATTTGTATTGAGGAAGGTTTTCGCTAAGAAATTGAAAGTAAAGAAGCAATAGATGAATCAGTCTCAAAATATTTCCAGGTTTTATTATCTAATATAATTTTTGTAAATACACTTCGTTTAGACACAAAATTTTTGTTTGTGATTTAATATCTTATCAATAAATGAATTGATAAATTTTTATTAATTTGAATTTTTTCATTAAATAATAAGAGGTGACTAAAAAATTGTTATATAATTCAAGATTATAATAAAGTTTGTTTATCAAACATATTTTTAGATTAATAACAAGTTGAGATAAGGTCTGTTTATGGTGTGTTTTGAAATTTAAGACTTTAATAAATTAAAAAAAAAAAACTATTGAATATTTTGATGATTTTATTTGTCATATTTATGTGTCATATTTAAAGTGTTAGCAAGGAAACTATATTTTCAGGTTTTTGATTAAAAACTCACAATTTCACATTTAGCCATTTTTATATTTTGTACATTTTCTTGTCCTCATGTTGTCCTTAATTTGATTTAAACAAAATCATGATAAGATATTAGTATTATATCCGGTTTCGCACGATCAAGTGACTGAAACGTAATAGCGCGCAATCCTCTTGACCCCAAGCGCCCGAATGACCACCCAGTCGTTCCACCCTAATAATGCTGGTAGGACTGAAAATCTTTTTCTTTAGCCTCAATATGACGGCGAATAATTTTAAACACCATTGTCGAATATTTCAAATTGCACATTCATATAAGTACTTCTGGAATATGGGAGACAAAAAGTGTAAATGAAAATAATAAGTTTCGGATAAATTAACGGATGTGACCGCAAACTATTCAATTTATGACTGATGGAACCCTTCTTGCCGCGGCGAGCGCTTGAAACCTTTGTTTTCCTATATCTTTGAATGCTTGGGAATATGCACTGTGGAAATGTGGCTTTATTAAATTTTTGCTATCTTGTAAAATTTTATTTTAGATTTTATAAAGAAAATAAAATTGTTTAAAAAACTAAATGGGGCATATTCATAGGAGTTTCTACTATGGTTTTGCTTAGCCTGGGTTAACAATGTAATGTAATTTAAATATGTAGTGTAATTTAAACATATACAGCTCTAACACAGAGTACCCCGTAATAAAGTTCCGAACGAAACGCTACGCTACGAAAACGAACAAAATTACACCACAAGATCCGATCGGAACTCTTTCCTACTCCTACTTTCGGAATCATGCTAAAATCAAAATGTCAAACAAAATATTGATTATTTATCGTTTGTTTTTATTAGGCTTTTCACACCGAATCAAAATCTTGATTTCGAGAAACAAGTATTCGAAATCTCCTCGAGTCGTTCACACCGAACGAAATCTAGTGATTTATATTCAAGACTCAGACTATCTCACAAAATTAGGAAACATGTCGAGTGAACAAAAATTTCGAAAGACTGTATCCTGATCATCTTCGACCTAATTTCACTATATATCACAGATTTTATACACACACACTTTTTGTTGGTTTTATAAGCAATAAATAAAGAGTGCAAATCGATAAAATTGCAAAAAAGAAAATTCCGGGCACTCACCATATTAAATTTTGTTGTAAGACTGTGGTTTCATTCTACTGTCTACACTCCATCAATGGAACTTAACTGCGTCAACAAATTTCATAATTCATAAGTTTTCAAAAAATCTACGCACGACCCTTTATAACTTCGGCCTTAGTCACGTGATTAATTTGCCTTGGGGATAATCCCTCTCTGCACATGATAAACATTTTGGCTCGGCTCGGAGGCTCTATGGCTCTATCATTTTTACAGATTGCAGTGAGTAAAAGGCCCCATACACGATCGAATATGATTGGCTTACTACGATCCCAACCGTCGATTCTCCATTCACGTTCCAACCACATGGCCAACATCTCTCAAAAAACAAACATTGCGGCAGTCAAATCGCAATAGATATCATTTCTACACTTTCATTGCTGCCATTCTTGACATTTTCTCATCACACGCACACCTAGCTCGTGTTGGAGGGTATTGCCAAACTAAACCACAAGCTCAGGACGCCAACCACCAGCAGCTCTGTTGGCAGCACCCACACACATGCTGGCCCAGCCAGTCGCGAACTATACATTTTTGAAGATGCTCTCGCCCAACATATCCGATCGTGTGTAAACCCCACACACGATCGGATATGTTGACCGAAAAATATTATTGATCAATTATCTCAATCTAGACTAAACATTTTTTTTTATATGAAAAAAACAGGATAATCTTGAGGAATACCTACAGGATAGAATGGATGTGGCTCCTCTGAGCGCTGCTTGCCAGACTTGGTGTTTCAAAATGATGAACCTCCAAGGCCTAACCAGGATATTATGAAAACCTTGCTTTGAAGTGGCTACATACATACAATTTATTTCCTTCAAACTTGCAGAACAATAAAACAATTGTACAGATATGGTTTGGTGGTATTCAGCACTTCTTTACAGAATAAAGAAATAGAAAAATTACTAATTTATGAAAAACTATCAACATAACGAAGCGATTATGTTGATCAAAATCAAATTTGATCAAAATCAGTTCGATAAGCTTAATTGGTGAAAAACCCTGAAATTTTGAAGATAAGATTGTGACTTGCTAAATTGAAATGTATTATAAAAAAAAAAAAACAAAATCTATATTTTAGTTCAGTTAGTAGCGCGATATAGAATTGGAAAGAGATCCTCTGCGAAACGATGGCTGGACATTTTAAAATATTTGTGTTATTTGGATTGCTTGCTGCTCTATCGGGTTCAAGTGAATCAGCAAATATTCTTGGTCTATTTACCAGCATCAGTCCTTCGCATCTTATAGTTCACATGTCATATGTGAAAGGATTAATTGAACGTGGTCATAATGTGACAGTCATTACAACAATTCCACTAAAGGACAAGAATCCCCAATACCATCACATCAGGATTCCTCAAACTGAGGCAAGCATAAAGAAAGTGGCTGAAATGAAATCTCAAATAGCCGAACAACGAAGTGTCTTGCAAACTGTTCGAAGTAGTGTTTCAAATATTTTTTCACTTGGTGACATGCAAGCTGAGCCTCTCAAGGATGAACATTTTCAAAATTTCTTGCATAATTCGGACAATAAATTTGACTTGGTTTTGGTTGGTTTTTTCTTCAATGACTTTCATATCGGCGTAGGAGTCCATTTCAAGTGTCCAATTGTTTTGAGTTACATGAGTGCACCAAATAGTTTCTTAAATGCTTTTGTGGGAAATCCAGCAGAGATATCATATGTGCCAGTGTCACCGTTATTTGGATCTCCAGATTTAACGACATTCACTGGAAGACTGAAGAACTTTATGATTAACTTACCTGTGAGCATATTAACCAAGGCAATTGATATGCAAATGGCAGGATTATATAGGTAAGTTACAATTTTTTCAAATCATTTAAATGATTTTCTAAAAACATCTGTTTGCCGTAGTGAGATTTTCCCACCATCTGATTATCCGGCATATGAAGAGGCCAGGAAGAAAGTTTCGTTGCTTCTGCTGAACTATCATTTCACAGATGGTATGATTCGTCCTAATGTACCAGCTGCCATTGAGTGCGGTGGAATTCAAATAAAGGACAAACCAGATCCTCTACCAGAAGTAAGTACTATATTTTTTACTACAGTCTTTTTGGAGAACTAAATCAATTAATTTTCAAAAGAACCTGCAAAAAATCTTCAACGCTTCCTCCGAGCATGGTGTAATCTACGTTAGTTTTGGATCAAATTTAGGAAAAAACGATCTTCACCCGAAAGTATTCAAAACTATTTTCGAGGTTTTGGCTGGTCTAAAGCAAACTGTTCTCTGGAAATGGGCAGATTCGGAGAAACCAGGTACAGCTCCCAATGTATACTTTGAAAAGTGGCTTCCTCAGGATGATCTTTTGCAACATCCTAACCTAAAACTCTTTATCACCCATGCTGGCAAAGGAAGTGTTACCGAGTCTGAATATCATGGAGTTCCTATGGTAGCTGTACCTATTGTTGCTGATCAAATTGGAAATGCGGCTGATGTTGAAAAAGCTGGATTCGGTCTTCAAGTTGACCAAAAGACTATTACAGTAGAAGATTTTAAAACTACGGTATTGGAAGTTCTCGAGAATCCAAAATACAAGAAAAATATTCAACGATTTTCAACACTTACTAAGGACAGACCTATGACTCCTAGGGAAACTGCAATCTTCTGGATTGAATATGTAATCAGACACAAAGGTGCTTACCACATGCAAAGTCCTGCAGTGCATTTGAATACTTTGCAGCTTTTGAGCGCTGATGTTGTTGGATTTTTGCTCATAGTAGCATTCTTAGTTTTTAAGCTGATAACTATTCCAGTAAAATTCGTGCTGAGGAAAATCTTTGCTAAGAAATATACAAAAGCACAAAAGGTCAAGAAACAATAATTGAAACAAGCTTCAGAAGCGTGATATAATATCTTAGTTAATAAATAGATTTTAATATTTTTAACCTGTTTATGTTTTTTTTTGCTGATAAATAACGGAAAAAAAAATTTATCCCTGTGGTTTTCTTTTTCAGATTTTGTTTGAATTCAGGTGTTCCTTTCAGGCCCAGTTTTTCAGTACGACATTATTCCAGTGTCAGATTAAGTTCCAGTTAACGCTAAGTCTACACACCCAAAATCTGCCGCAAACTATCGTTCTAAAAACAAAACTGACAGTAGCCACAATTTCATCATCTCATGCAATGTCATTTTTTTAAAAGGGTTGTCAGATCAAACTTCAAACTCTGTTTAAATATGTTTGAGAATATAGGTAGATACTTTAATAACTACAAACATCACTATCTACTATTACTATTTTATGAAATTCAATTAAAAAAATATTCTAATTCTAACCTAAGCTTTATACAAAGATCAAAAGAAGAGACAACCTAAGAGATACATTCTCTCAAAAGAGCTTTTAAAGCTGTTGTGAAATGTGACTTTGTCTCTTTTTGAATAACAAAGCGTTTACTAAACGTAGTTTGAATTCTCTTAAAATAATGAATTCTCTTAAAATATTGAGAAAACACTTTTGGATTTTTGGAATTTTACTGCGTGGAAACCTTAATGTTACTCTCAAAAAAAAAACACACTTGTAATTATCTATTTGAATTTTGGTACCTACCTATATGTTGTTACAATAATACATATTATAGACGGCTGACACATGCCATACATAATGGATAATTTAATAATTTTAATTAAAAACAATCATCATTCACTTAATATTATTATAGATATGAGGTCATCACATGTTATGTCGCATGTAATGTATGTATGTAGGTATATTTAATCATTTATATTATATTTCGGATATCAATAGGAAATATAGACGAGTCAGTTTTGTGGAGAAAAACACCTTAAGCTTTTTCGGTACACATATATTTTTTTTTCAAAAATGTTCTTAAAATCGATGCCGTCCCTCATAAGCAAATGATAGCCTCGAATAGCGGTTTTTCTTCAAAGGTCTGTATGGTAACCTTACAAAGGGGTTCTTGAAATGAGAGTTCTGGATTTAACAAATAATGGTACCTGTATCACAGGTTCCATTATTTGTCAATCCAGATCCATATACCCGCTATGAAAATTTTTGTTTTTCTTAAAAACGGCACTAAAGTTTTTTAATAAATTTAACATGAGTGATTGAGTGATACGGTGTTGAAAAATCTTTTATTTATATTTATATTTTATTTATATTTTATTTAAATATCCAAGAAAAAGTTTTAACGGTACATAATACCTGGCATATTACGTTTTTTATTTTTTATTTGTATTTTCTCGTAAACGACTCAACCGATCTTAACCAAATTTGATTTCTGAAAAGGCAAAGATAGCCGAATGATAATCGTTTAATTAACTAAAAAAAATCATTAAATAAGACGTTTTTATAAGCAAATTGAATATTTTAAAAACCTATTGATGATTTTTTTAAATTTTTGCTGTAAGTAATATAAAAACTTATATATATATAAGTAGATATCCTTAAAAATGTATTCTTAGATTTTTTAAAATAATTTAAGAATGTTGTTTTTAAAAATCGAGTTCTTAAAAATCTGGATGTTCGATTTGGTGAAAAAAGTGTTTTATTTCTTAATTTTTTATTTTTTATTTTAAAAAAATATATATAATTATAAAATAATGAAAATATTCATTTTCTTTTATTTTTATTTTCTTTTAACTTATTACATAACTGAGCAAAATTAAGTAGTAATTATTTTTTCCTATAAAATTATATTTCAAATAAATTATAACATCGAGTTTGTATAGGATTCAGCTGCGCAATTAATTTTTTTAACGTCTCTAATTATTTCCAATAATCGGACATCTCTCATAATCCGGCATAAATGTTCTGTATCGTCATTGTCCGTTTACTGTTTCAAGAAGAGAAGTAAAACATTTTCAAAATGCAGAGCATGACAAAACATAAATATTTAGTATTCATCCACTTCATTTTATTGTTGCTAGTCATGGAATGGTTTCCCTCCTGCTTTATCAAAAGTACATAATCATCAATACTTCATTTGTTTCCAAAATCAAATGATAAAAAATAAAATGATAAACAGAATTCGCTTAGATTATAGGTGGTTGAATAAACATTGTACATTAGAACGTAATGAAGCATATCTTAATATTAAATCTCCTCTGCTCTGAGTAATTAAAAATAAATGTCTATTAAACAATATAAACAACAAAAAACAAAATTCAAACCTCACCTCAGTGATTCTATTGACCTCGGGCACAACTTTTCTTACAAAAAGTAAACACACTCATTAGATTGACACTTAAGCAGATAATTGCTAAGGGAGAAAAATACACGTCTCTCTTTATCGCGATTCGGCTCTCATAACATATCTGTTTTTTTAACGATCACAGAAAAAATCCAATTAATTTTGAGATACTATATTAATACTCATTGAGGAAGAGAAGCTCCAACCTTTGTATTTATAGTTCTAAAAGAGATGAGATGGATTAATCATGTTTCTACATTCTCTTAAGGTTAAAGATCTCGAACTTCAAATCATACAAATAATAAATTTTCATTCCAAAACAGATGATAATGTTAAAAAATAATTCCAAACAAATGAAGGCAATACCTTATCTGAATAGTATCAATTGAAATATTAAAATCATCCATAATCTCCAAATTATTTGGTTGTTTTTTATGATTAGATATAGTCAAGTAATGTTTGGCTTTTAAAAAAAGATAAAAGTTTCTATAAAAAGTACCTATACAATCACTTGCCTCCGCGCAGAATAAATATTAGTTCGATTCGGAGATTCATTGAGTTCAGTCACCGCAATAAAGTCATGAGTGGAAGTTACAAATTCGTGGCTTTACTAGGCCTTTTGGCCGTTTATATTGGAGCAGGTGAATCCGCAAATATTTTAGGTGTATTTACCAGTACCAGTCCATCGCATAACATAATCCACATGTCATACATTAAGGCCATGGTCGAACGTGGTCATAATGTGACAGTTGTGACAGCACTTCCCACCAAGGATAAAAATCCCAAATACCATCACATTCTTATTCCCCAAACTGAACAAAGAATAAAAGAAATTGCTGAGGCAAAGCTGAAGAAAACAAAACCTCGAGGTACTTTTGAAGCCATTAAAGACGGATTTGCAGATTTATTTGCGTTTGGTGAAATGCAAGCTGACCCACTGAAAGATGAACGCTTCCAAGATTTTATGCATAATCCGGAAAATAAATTTGACCTTGTGATTATTGGATACTTCTTCAATGACTTTCATCTGGGACTTGCTGCACACTTTAAATGTCCAATTGTAATCAGTTTCATGAGTGCAACAACTAATTTCCTCGATCGATATATTGGTAACCCACCAGAAATAGCATATGTTCCAGCTTCACCAATGTTTGCGGCTCCAGATCCAATGAAATTTACTGGAAGACTGACTAATTTCATTGCAAATTTCTTTCTGAGGATTTTGACATTTTTCCTGGATAAACAAGCAACAGAACTTTATAGGTAAGTAAATTATTTGAATCAAATCGAACTAAGACTAATAAGAATCTTTGTAGTGAGATCTTTCCCCCAACTGATTATCCATCATTTGAAGAAACGAAGAAAAGAGTGTCTCTGGTGTTGTGCAACTATCACTTCACCGATGGAATTATCCGACCCAATGTGCCTGCACTCGTCGATGTCGGTGGCATTCAGATCAAACAGAAACCTGATCCTTTACCAGAGGTAAGAAAAAATCCAAATATTTACAAAGAAGTCATATCAGAACAAAAGAATTTCTCAGAACCTTCAAAAAATCTTCAACGCCTCTTCCGAGAATGGTGTTATCTACCTTAGTTTTGGATCAAATATCAAAGCAAAGGACATGAATCCCAAGCTTTATGAAATAATTTTCAAAGCCTTAGCTGGCCTGAAACAGACAGTTCTCTGGAAATGGGATGCTGCTGAGAAACCCGGTAATGCTCCTAATATTTTCTATGAAAAATGGCTACCTCAAGATGATCTGCTGACCAATCCAAATGTGAAGCTTTTCATCACTCACGCTGGTAAGGGTAGTGTCACTGAGTCACAATACCATGGAGTTCCAATGGTAGCTATACCATTTGGTGCTGATCAAGTTTCAAATGCAGCGGTTGTTGAAAGAGACGGATTCGGACTTATGCTCGATCAAAAGACAATGACGTCCGAGGATTTGAGAAACGCTGTTTTGGAAGTTCTGGAGAGTCCAAAGTATGTGGAGAATGTTAAGCGATTTTCAACTGTCTACAGAGATAGACCAATGCATGCTAAGGATACAGCTGTTTTTTGGCTGGAGTATGTGTTAAGACACAAAGGAGCTTATCACATGCAAAGTCCGTTGGTGCATTTGAATGGATTCCAGTATCTTAGTTTGGATGTTATAGGTTTTCTATTATTAGTTGTATTTGTAGTTTATAAGGCTGTTACTATTCCAGCAAAGTTTTTATTTAGAAAGGTCTTCGCAAAGAAGCTTAAAGCGAAACAACAATAAAACAGAGTTTGAATGTCCTAATTATTTTTTTCCTTTATTTGATACGAGATTTATATTTTTTTATGAGTTTAATGAGTTGAATCAATTATTCTTTCGGACTTAATCTTAGATTTTATTAAAGAAGTGCAGTACATTTCATACATTCTTATTATTTTTTCAAGTGTGCTGTGTTAATCTGTTCAGATTGAATTTTTGATAACTGTCGATATTTTCTAATACGAATTTAAATGATAAGCTATAAAATACATATGTATATTAATTTCGTTTTGTTATTTATTAAAGTAAATATTTCAAAATGTACATTCATCTAATCTTTAAATAGAGCTAAGAGATAAATCCACTACTGGGTGCACGAATTGGATTTTATAGCATTGGTTTTCATGGAATCAAAGATAGCAACGTTGAAGAAAGCTATACGCAGCAAGTAGTAAAATATGACGAATGTATCATGGGTTGGTTAAATATTTTTGAAGGTAAATCATTAAGCTAAAAAGCAACGGAAACACCGGATAACAGAAAAAAGAAGAACTGAAAGTCCACCTACTTTCAGTTCTTGTTCACAACTGGATCGTTCTTTCTCTTGTGGCAAGATTAACTGAATGCGTAAAAAGAAAAAAATTAAATATGAACGAAAAAAATTTATAAAATTTTTAAAAAGTGATATATATCTAATCAAGGTTCAAACCGACATCAAAGTATGCAAAAAAATTCTTTGGAAAATATGAAATAACGAAAAAAATATTTTTAAAATTCTAGGGCTCAAAAAAAATTATTATTATTAAAAAAAAATTTTGAAAACCTTTTTTTATAAAAAAACTAGCTGACCCGGTGAACTTCGTATCACCTAGTTCGTTACTAACAACTTTTAATTTGTGATTACTGGTTGCACTATGTACGTTTAAGATGTTTCGTTATTTACTCAAATTTATTCATAACTAAAAAAAAAATTGGAAAACAGACGGCTCGTCTGCAACTTCCCACTATTTTTGGACATTAAGTGCATACAATTTTGTGAATTTTAGTGCTTCTGACTTCGCAAAGCTTTTAATTAAAAAAAAAACATTATTTTTTGAAATTTTAAATTAAAATAAGCTGACTCGGCAAACATTGTTTCGTCATTTATATTATTCCTAGGAAACATTTTTTTAGTTCAATAAAAATAACTATCTACTATAAGTGTGTGAGGATGTACTTATAATCGAAAGCGTTATAAGCAATAAAAGTATGCTTTATTTAGGTTAATGAATTAATATTTATTAAAATAACGACTATATTTTGAATTATAATTTCTGATAGTTATCTAAACATCAAAAATAATTATTTACATTGTTACTATCAATTATGGTAGTTGAAAAAAAAAAAATTAATCTCTCAGTGAAATAGAGTGTACAATATTGTTGGTTAGTCCGTCTTTAGCCAACACAAACAAACTGGATGGTTTCCCCACGCGAGAACATGCCACATATACATAGTTGTCCGTGGGAAAAGCATGGTGTTCCCAAATCTAAGCCACATACAGAGGATAAACTTTTTTTATAAACGCACAAAAAATTAAGAGCGAATACCTAATTTTAATTAAAACACTACTGATTTAAGGCAAAATAAGGAGTCACACTGGAAAATCGTAAACAGCTTCATATTGGCGTACTAAAAGTTGTGTGCAAAGGATAATGGCACTGACGGCTCCGAAGAACCACGGGCTAGTGACATACACCCAATCCTTTTGTGTGCGTTGTTAGTTCTACAAAGATTGAAGGGGAAGTACAATATTTCGTCGAAACGACGGACTAAGATGAGATGTACTTATGACAATTATAGTTTTGGAAAATTTGTCACTTCCTCGCAAGAGGCCGGAGCAGGACCCCAGAAAAAACATTAGATGTACTGAGGGCTCGGACCCAGAACTACGAAAAGTTAGTTATTCAATGTCAAAAGTAACAATAACCGCGTGTTTCGCGATTATCTCGGTGTCTCTCAAATAAGTGATGCTGACATCTATTATCAAAATTGTAGAGCATACAATTTGCGACAAATTTCGTAAAAAAAATTTTTTTTCATGCCCTCAACTGTTTTGAGATAGAGGGCGGAAACCGTATCGCGCCACTCAGCTATACATACTGTAATGAAAGGTCGTGAGTTAGAAAAAAGTTGTTCCTTCGAAATATTGTCCAGGCTGCTGAAGGAGTTAACATACTAAAAGGGAAGGGTCATAAGGGCCCTTTTTTTATCTTTCGCTTATAGCTTATATTAAATTACAGCTCATAAACTTTACTACAACATTTTGTTATTTGATTTTTTGTTTTTTGAAGTCTCAACCGTTTGCGAGCTATGCATCGCTTAAGAGAAAATTCTTACTCAGTGTATTTAGATGAGATCAATTAATTAACTGAGAGTTAAAACTATTTTTTGTCAGATTAATAAATTGTAGATAAATAATTATTGCACTGGAAATTAATGATAAATTTAGGATGATAGTAAAATTAACATCAGAGTTGCACAGAAAAATTAAAATAATACGTATAACAGTCACTGCTACGATAGATACACAAATAAAACCAAAAGAAATGTCTGAAAAATGTATAGTGAGTGAGAGAGTAGACCGACTTCGTCCTCATCCCTACTCCGTGATGTTTGCTGGATGAGTAGTGACACCTGACGGGGATAACTAATCGATTGATAATTGATCAGTTGTCGACCGGAGAGGGCGGGAGATCAAATTAAATTGGGTTGATCAGAGTAATATGAATTTTTTCATTCTAAGTCATGACAAAATAAAAAAAAAAATCCTTGCAAAATAAATTAAAGTTTTTAATTGACAAATAAAAAATAGGGGTTGATCGTAGAGGGGTGAAAATTAATGGTTGTATGTATTTTTGTATGCTGTATCATAAAAAAATAAAAAAAAAATGTGTCCAAAAAAATAAAAAAAAAATTTAGGGGGATGAAAAATAGATGTTGTCCGATTCTCCACCCTGGCCGATATGCATGCTTCGGATGACGAAAATCGGTCGAGCCGTTTCGGAGGAGATAGATTACAAACACCGTGACAGGAGAATTTTATATATTTATAAGAAGTAATTATACATGATTTGAAAGCAAAATTTGTGTATCCCTAAAATAAGTTTTATAACAGATCTGTGAATTTGTTTTCATTAAATTGGTATGCCATCTTATTTTTAATAGCCAGTTGTATTTTAGCATATTTTGTTTTATATCCTTTTAGTAGTTATCAAGAAATTTGAAAAAAAAAACTGTTATATGGTAGATGCCGTTAGACGAACTTTTCTGCATATTTTCTGCTTATTTTGATTTTAAGTTTTGATAGGATAAAACTATCTCACTGTTGGTGTCGGTTTCGGTCATTAGCTTTCAAATGATTTACGAGTCTCACTTCTTACCTCCCGTAATGATTTTCAGACACTTAAAACCAATGTATATTTCGTATCTATCTTCTTATTTTTTTCGACATAGCTACTTTTTTTTATTAAACATAACATTTGTTTAAAGACTTTCATCTGCATTGCCTAAAGACGAACAAAAACATTTAATTTACTACTAAACCAAAAAAGTGGGAACCATGAAATTTACAGTGCTACAAGATGACGACTCACTTTAATAGAATTAAAACATTGAAAAATCATTATATTTAGTAATTTGCTTATAACTTTTTATATGCTTGCAAAAAAAAACGTACACTTTTTTATTCTCAAAAGAAAAATTTAAAAAGAAGCTAATTCTGAGTTAACTGTACAATTGATTTTAATACAATAATCTTTCATATTTGATTTTTCCTTTTTCAAAATCGTATAGCTAGGTATAAAGTTTTTAAAAGATCGTTTTTTTAAATATTACATTGAACTTTTTTTATAAAAACAAATATAAATACAGGACACACGACTGGGTCGGGAATCAAATATGATACATCGTAAAGTGAAGTTGTTTAGATTTAAGCATTTTTTTAAATAAACTATCAAAAGGAGCTGTCGAATTTGTTTGACCCAAATATTTTTGTTTTCCAAAACCAATTTTTTTTTGTTTGCTGTTTATGCGTCAGGACTTCCTTAATATAAAATTTCGTCAAAACTGATCATCATCGGTGTAAGACAAAGCGTTTATATGACGGGCGGGTTCCGTTAATTATCTTTCCCTGAAAATAACGTGGGCAAAAATTTTCTTGTAGAGAATTTCATCATAATGAATAATTTTTTTTTTGAAAATAGGTTTTAAATTTTTTTTTTTATAAATTTTTTTTTTATATATTATTTGCAGTAGATCTATTAATTACGTCTAACAGGACGTTCAAAATAAAGTCGGTGTAAAACTACGGTTTTATGATAGGTACGCAGTTAATAACCTGAAAAACATTTTTTTTTACGTTTGGAGGGTTTGTTTCACAGTCGCTAAGTAAGTTTCAAGTAAAATACTTAACAAATAATGTTTGCTAATTATTTTTTGTTGTTTTCTGTCAAAAATAGTTACTGAATGATTGTGGAACATATTTTAAGAATAACAATTAGTGCCAAGTTTGAAGACAATCGGTCTAAACGTTAAGCTAACCTTAAATCAATCATTTGACATCAAACTTAATATACTTAGTGTTCATATACAAGGCTGTATGCGTGCATTTGACATACGAAAAATCAAAATCCTTTGGGAAGCTCCAACGAAACGTCGGGTAAAATAAATGGAATAGTTTTTCATTTCCATTAAAGAGTTTTTGACCAAAAAAGCCCAAAAATATAAAAACAGGTTTAAAAATTTAGAAAAAAGAATTGGTCACAATAAAACATATTAATAATTTTGATTATAATTATGTATATACATATATACGATTACGATGACTAACGCCGACTTCGTCTCTCTGAACGTATAAGGTTGGTCTGTAGGTGTCGATACATTCAAGTAGATAGACAGATTGACTGACATACAGACAGACAGAATTGCTATGGATTTGATTGTAAATAAAAAAAAAACTCAAACTGTTCACTCGAAAATGACTGTTTTCAAAAGTCACTTATAATAATATAAACGTGTCTCTATCATTGAAAAATTTACCCATCATAATCATCATTTTATGAGACTTTCTGAGTGTGCTTAATTCAAAAAGTTGCAAACCATTTCATTTCATTTAGAAGTTTCGTTATTAGTTTTAACACAAACCACATCATAGAAAATGATTGCAGAATGAATAAAACTGTTCTGTGGTCCATGATTGCAAATTCATTTCATGAAAACCAGCTTCCGTCAGTTCGGTATTTTGAAGTAAAAGTTTCATTTAATTCAATCAGGGATTTGAAGTTGATACATTTAAATTATTCGTCTGAGTCTGTTGATTCTTTTTCTATATGAGGTAATAGAAGAAGTTTTACATAAATGTTTATTTATTATTTTAATTAGATTTAAGTTTTTTCTTATGATCAAATGAAATTTTGAATATCATTTTAAACAGTTTCTTGATTAACACACACGTCAAAAACAAAATTAACCCTAAGAATCCCAAAACATCCAACGACTGCCTTTGCACGAAGTTTAAAAATACTGCTGGGCTCTGCATGTGTTTTGAACCACGATGACGAATCACATACTCCGTCCAGAAAACCACTGTTTGCTTCGGTGACATTGGGCGATCACTATACAACATCGAGAACTTCAAAACAGCTTCTAAATACTTATTGTTGAGAAGAACCTCAAAAAGTTGTTTCCGAAAACTCTCTTCAGTTAGTTTCTTATGGTCAAGTACTAAGCCGTAACCATGTTTTTCAATTTTTTTAGCAATTCCTAATTGATCTCCATACACTGGAATGGCTAACATTGGAACACCATGATATAAGGCCTCATCAACACTGCCCTTGCCAGCATGTGTAATAAAGAGTCGCAGTTTTGGGTGCATTAAGAGATCATCTTGAGGAAGCCATTTGCGAAACATGATGTTTGGAGATCTTCCTGGTGGCTCAATACCGTCCCATTTCCAAAGAACTTTATATTTTGTCTCGGATAAAATCTTGAACATTGCCAAAGTAGCATTTTCGGAGAGATCGGTAGTTTTGACGTTAGTTCCCAAGCTGAATAGTATGAAACCTTCACTAGCAGTTTGAAGGAATTGGTTAAGTTCCTGAAAGAAACAAGGTAGCACATTTTATGTTTTCCAAAAAAATATGCTAATTTATGTATAAGTGAACTTACAGTTGGAAGTGTTTCCGGTCGCTCTTTGATTTGAATACCTCCAATTTCTACGTAACCTGGCACCATAGGTCGTATAACACCTTCACTGAAATGCGTTGTGCTAAACATAACGGTAATGTTTGTTTTTGCCTCCTCATACGATATGTATTTTTCTGGTGGAAAGTTCTCTCTAAAAAAAATTGCTTGTTTACCCAAAAGCGAAATCTGTGTCTATTAAAAAATTTACTCATAATACTGCGCCATTTTGTAATCGACAAAGGAATCCATCAGTCTTAAGCTCGTATAAGTCAAAAAATTGTAGAATCTCAATTTAAAAGACATTAACTCCATTGAGTTAACCAACAAAAGTGGGACAGTAGAAACCTCTACAGTGTTGCCAATAGCAGACAATAAATGCCCTGCAGGATAATTTATTACACTCACTATTACTGGACATTTGAAATGTGCTCCGATTCCTAGTTGAAAAGTATTGACTGACCATCCCAAAATGACTGCATCGAATTGATTCCTATTGTTTGCTAAAAGTTCCTGAAAATCTGGATGCCTTAGGGACTTGTCCTGCATAACAACACTTCGTATTTTGGAGGCAAATAGATTTTTCATTGAGTCATACACACTGGCACCTGAAGCTGCGCTACTCAATTTCGATTTGAATTCAGCTAAATCTTCTGTGGATGGTGGAACGTAAATGTGGTGGTACTTAGGATGGCGTTCTTTCAGTGGAAGAACTGTTACAACTGTCACATTATGACCTTTTTCTGTCAAGGCTTTGACAGTTGCCATGTGAATTATTAAATGCGATGGACTGGTGCTTGTAAAAACTCCGAGGATATTCGAACTGAAACCTTGTGTCACAAAAAATGACAGTATAAGCAATGATGCAGTTGAAATCGATAGCTGCTGCATCTTGGATGGAGTTAGAAATAAAACTAAATGATCATATTCAGGTATTTCATATTATTGAAAAATAATTTGATAAAGCTTAAGAAAATGCTTTGTTTATAAATATTAGCTTATCTTATCATAATGATTTGACTTATTTTCTCAGATATTTTATTTTACTTCGTTTTATTCGTTTGACAATAGAATCACATTGCTGAATGCGTAGATACTCTTTTGTTACTAAATTGTGATGTTTAAATATTTAATTTTAGACGTCTCACGTTCTCATTTGACATACCACACAAATCAAAACAAAGTTCGTTGTCTCTTAATTCATCCAAATTGAAATAAATAAAATTATTCATTTTGATTTCCGTGGAAAGAATGAAAGCTTTTAATAATGGCCCCCGATACAACGACACACCATTACTGCCAGTGTTTCCAAATTTCTCTGGCATGGTAAATCTCTTTTATTTTAAGTTCAATCTGTATACATACATTTATGTTACATATATGTATATGTTGATTCACAAGTATTTTTTTTAATTAATTAAGTTAACTGATACTGCAATATATAGATATTTCGGTGTTAGAGCTAAGTTGATGAAATATTTTTGACTTATCTACTATACCTAAGGCTTGTTATGCATTCGTAAAAAAAAAGTTTTGAGACAATTAAATATATAGAACTCTATCCATTGTACCAACACAATTCTTTCCTTTCTTTCTTCTTCTTCTAACTAGTGTAGTGCAACACCTGTAGCTTTTAAAAGGCAATGTGCCTTACAGACACAAAATAAATTATTATCCTCTCTATAATAAAATCATGTTGGTTCGTTATTGTTGGTAAAAGCTTTTTGTTTTTGGTTGGAAACCTATAATTTTAATTTTAAATTTTGACCGGAAGCTAAGCATTTTTCGGAGATTCAAACAATAAAACGGCTATGTTCACTTTCAACTCATTTTTAGTTTTGGAAATGATGGCGTTGCTAATGGTGTGGAGAAAAATATGATAAACAGAGAAAATCATCATAACAAATTAAATTTACCGGAAAGGTTAAATTTAAAATTTAAAATTTAAAATTTAAATTTCAAATTTTGAAAGACCAATCTTAATCCATCTGTATTTCAGCAATCACTGAACCGATTTACACGTTTTACATGCTGTTGGATAGAAGAAATGTCATACTAGATCGTCAGCACTATATTTCTAAACAGATCTTCACGGTTTGGCTAAAAAAACGACACCAAAGTTTTACTTCTGGAACTCAAAAAAATGTTCACCCAATATTTATTTTAAATATTGGGTGACAGACACTGCAAATAACTTGAATTTATCTTCCAACACTGCCCATAGCAGTTCGACGAATATTTTTCTCCATTCCACTTGCAGCGCCATCTACATTACAACAGTTAAATAATTCATATTCACTTTACGTTCACTTCTGATTACTGACTTTTTATACATTGGTTTTTGTTGGGATTAACAGGTAACATTTTACTGAGCTGGCTAATCACTTGACGCCGAAGCACGGCATGTATTTCAGTAATCACAGGAACAATCATTCCTTTCACATGTTGTTGAAAGGGAAAATGTAAAATTATAGGCCGTGAGAACTATATTATCGTTAAGATGTTAACGGTTTGCTTGGCAAACGACCCCAAAGTTGCATTTTTGGAACAAAAGCTATTTATTGGGATTTTTTAGAAAAACTGACCAAGCAGAGACAACCAGCAAACTGACCTTTAGCACATTTTTCATTTACTTAATATCCGAACCACCATGAACATCGAAAAATAGAGTTTAATGTGAAGAAATGCTAAGCTAACACCACAATAAGTTGTTAAAATTAATTTTATTGGAAATCCAAACCGGATATATAAAATTTTATTTTTATTTTAATTATTTCATATTTTAATGGAAAGGTGTGTGTTCTGAAAATGCATAAGTAGAGGCAAGAATCGAAATGAGCTTTGAAACGCTTACCAGTAACCCCAACAGGTAAAAAATAACCTCGCGAAAGGAAAACTTAAAACTTTTTTTTACCATTGGTGGTTAAGATGTACTACGTACTGAATTATTATTCTCTAAAATTGAACACAATGGGGCATATTCATAGTTGTTTGTAAACTACAGTTTTGCTTAGCCTAGGTTCAAGCAATGTTATTTAATTCTCATGAGAATATGTATCTCCATTTTTAATGTTTTTGGAGAATATTTTATAGGAAAGAATAAATTTTTCGTACTCTGAACGCAAAATCCTCGTAGCTACATTCGCTTCCGTGGAATATGATTCTTGACATAAGATAGTTAAAAATAGACGTAATTTTTATCAAAAAACTCTCAAGCTAATTAGATGCCATCTAGCGATTTTTAGGTGCATAACTACTCTGTTCATCTACTCATGAGTAATACTTATATTGTTCTAACCGTAACAGTTTTACTCTAAGGCCCTGTTTTTAAGCGCGAGATTATTCCAGGGTTAGATTAACCTCGAGTTAACGCTGGTGGAAACACGTGTTTCAGTCAGTTTGAGAGCTTAAATTTACTCAGAATTATCCAACCAATTTAACTGGATTAATTTTCAGTTAACTCCGGATCTCAAAACTAACTGAAACCCCTTTTTCCATCCCAGTTAACTCGGGGTTAACCTAACCCTGGAATAATCACGCATTGAAAAACTGGGTCTAAGAGTAGTCATTAACTTAGCCTATTTAAAGTTATATTTTTCTTCTAAATACCATACACTCGAAGCCGTTTTTATTTTCTTAAACCATGACCGTTTTTGACAAATTCTGTATAATATTTCTGCTTCCGGTGTATATTTTTAAAAACTTTGAACCTTATTAGGTATACCTACGGTTCTTAGAACATATTTCTGGAAATGGTTTATTCTTAGCATAATATCACTTGAGCAGAATTATCATGTAATCTGGAAAAAAAACAAACACTTAGACCATTTTATTTAATCAGACTTTATTTTTTTTCTAAAAATCAACACACGCACAAATTTAATCAGCCTTCTTAAAACAACGTAAATTATAAATAAAACTATTGCGAATAATCCTATAACATCTAAACTATTCTCCTGGAAAAAGTTCATATGAACAACTGGACTCTGCATGTGTTTTGCACCATGATGACGGATCACATATTCCGTCCAGTAAATGACACTCTCTCTTGGTGATAACGGTCGATCTCGGTATAATTTTGAAAATTTCGAAATAGCTCTCAAATAACTGGGATTTTGAAGAACCTCATTAAAATCATTTCGAAAACTTTCCTCCGTTAAATTGCGATGATTAACCATTATTCCATAACCCATTTTCACGATTGACTGTGTATTTCCAAACTGATCTCCGTACACAGGAATTGATAGCATCGGAACACCATGGTATTGAGCTTCCACTGTGCTACCCTTGCCAGCATGAGTTATAAAGAGTTTTAGATTTGGATGTGACAGAAGATCGTCTTGGGGAAACCACTTCAAAAACATGATGTTGGAAGATTCTCCTGGAGGATCAATACCGTCCCATTTCCAAAGAATTTTATATTTTGACTGCGATAGGACCTTGAATATTGCTGAAGTCGCATTTGATGACAGGTCAGTGGTTTTGATGTTGGTACCCAAGCTGAAGATAATAAAACCTTTATCGGCAGATTTAAGAAATTCTTCAATGTCCTTTAAATAAGAAATAGATTATAACATTGGACAACCTTATGTTAAATTAAGTTAAATACCTTGGGAAGCGGATCTGGTTTCTCCTTGACTTGAATTCCACCAATTTCGACAAACGATGGACTCAGCGGACGTATGCTTCCCTCGCTGAAATGTGATGCACAGAACACAAGGGATACGTTTTTCTTTATCTCATCATACGAAGGATATCTCTCTCCGGAAAAATGTTCTCTGAAAGAATATTTTCTTAAACTTTTTTAATTTTTAAATGTTCACGTATGTACTCGTAGTATTGTTTCATTTTATATTCACCAAATTCTTCAAATAAACTGAATGTTAGAAAGTTAAATACATTAATGACTCTTTTATGAAAATGCAACAAATCACGGGATTCTACAAACAAAAAAGGTGAACTAGCAATTGATAATGGGCTTCCTACTATTTTTAGCAACATATTCGTGGGCCGATTTATCCAACTCAAGATAACTGGACACTTAAAATGTGCTGCAATTCCCAGCTGATACGTATTGAATACTACTCCTAGGATCACTGCATCGAATCGGTTCATCGGATTGTGTAAAAGTTCTTGAAAACGTGGATTCTTGATTGCCTTATCCTGCATTCGAGCTCGTATAACGTTAGCCCAGAATATTTTCGATACTGAGTACCACCAACCCGTTCCGGTTGCTGCTGTACTTAATAGTCTCCGAAATTCATCATAGTCCTCTTTCGCAGGTGGCAGGAAAATATGATTGTATTTTGGATTCTTGTCCTTAAGTGGTAAAGTTGTGACTACTGTCACATTATGTCCTCTGTCAGCTAGGGTTCTAGCAATTGCCATATGAATTATAATATGCGACTGACCGGTACTTGTAAAAAGGCAAAGAATGTTAGCGGCATTGCTTGCTCTTATGCAGCAGAATGTCAGGAGCAATACCGCAGATACTACCGGGATTCGCATTGTTAATGTGGCGAGTTTCAAAGAACAACTAAAAGCATTACTAGACGAAATTATTGATTTAAAATCAAAGGCAGATAAAAAATATTGAAATTGTGTCCAAAGTAACTTCATAGATTAAACAGTTCATTGTGCCCACGTTTTAAATCGATAAGAGAAATTCATCCAAATAAATTTATTGGTGGTCATTTTTCAGTATCAATGAAATGATAACTGTTGTTTTTTTTTATTTACAGGTTTCTCGATAAGATTACAGGGTGTCATAAGCAGAGTTAAACAAAAGATAATGATGCAGCTTACAGTGGTATTTGGTGGAGGAATATAAAGCGTTACGCTGGGTTTTAATCGGAGAGGAAGGGGGGAAACATTTATTGACCAAAACATTTGAGATAAATGTATAATCTTAAAGTTTATTAGATATATATTCAGCAAAATGTTTGCACATGTTCGTATTTAATAAATGATAGATGTGTATTAAAAAATTAAAAATAAAAATTTCCACTAAAATTGACGATTCTAAAATAAAGAAATTTAGTTAGTAAGATCTATTTGAAATTCAACAGTTGGTAAGGTTACTTGCTACATTTCTGAGATTTCCGAGCTTCTGGTGTTCCATCAGAAATTTTCGTATTTTTCGGCAAACACCAAATGACTGTTTATTTAAGATTTTTATTTACATGTCAAACACCAATTGGTAAGGTTACCTGCTACATTTCTGAGACTTTTCATTTGCTTGTCAAACAACAGTTGGTAAGGTTACCTGCTACATTTCTGAGATTTATGAGCTCCTGGTGTTCCATCAGAACTTTTCGTTTTTTCGGCAAACACCAAATGTCAGTTTTGTTAAGATTTTTCATTTGCTTGTCAAACAACAGTTGGTAAGGTTGCCTGCTACATTTCAAATGACAGTTTTTTTAAGATTTTTCATTTGCTTGTCAAACACCAAATGACAATTTTTTCAAGATTTTTCATTTGCTTGTCAAACAACAGTTTTTATAAGGTTACCTGTTACATTTCTGAGAATTTTGAGCTCCTGGTGTTCCATCAGAACTTTTTGTTTTTTTCGGCAAACACCAAATGACAGTTTTTTCAAGATTTTTCATTTTCTTGTCAAACAACAGTTGGTAAGGTTACCTGCTACATTTCTGAGACTTATGAGCTCCTGGTGTTCCATCAGGACTTTTCGTTTTTTCGGCAAACACCAAATGACTGTTTATTTAAGATTTTTATTTACATGTCAAACACCAATTGGTAAGGTTACCTGCTACATTTCTGAGACTTTTCATTTGCTTGTCAAACAACAGTTGGTAAGGTTACCTGCTACATTTCTGAGATTTATGAGCTCCTGGTGTTCCATCAGAACTTTTCGTTTTTTCGGCAAACACCAAATGTCAGTTTTGTTAAGATTTTTCATTTGCTTGTCAAACAACAGTTGGTAAGGTTGCCTGCTACATTTCAAATGACAGTTTTTTTAAGATTTTTCATTTGCTTGTCAAACACCAAATGACAATTTTTTCAAGATTTTTCATTTGCTTGTCAAACAACAGTTTTTATAAGGTTACCTGTTACATTTCTGAGTATTTTGAGCTCCTGGTGTTCCATCAGAACTTTTTGTTTTTTTCGGCAAACACCAAATGACAGTTTTTTCAAGATTTTTCATTTTCTTGTCAAACAACAGTTGGTAAGGTTACCTGCTACATTTCTGAGACTTATGAGCTCCTGGTGTTCCATCAGGACTTTTCGTTTTTTCGGCAAACACCAAATGACAGTTTTTTTCAAGATTTTTCATTTGTTGGTCAAACAACAGTTTTTATGAGGTTACCTGCTATATTTCTGAGATTTATGAGCACCTGGTGTTCCATCAGAAATTTTCGTTTTTTCGGCAAACACCAAATGTCAGTTTTGTTAAGATTTTTCATTTGCTTGTCAAACAACAGTTGGTAAGGTTGCCTGCTACATTTCAAATGACAGTTTTTTTAAGATTTTTCATTTTCTTGTCAAACACCAAATGACAATTTTTTCAAGATTTTTCATTTGCTTGTCAAACAACAGTTTTTATAAGGTTACCTGCTACATTTCTGAGATTTCTGAGCTCCTGGTGTTCCATCAGAACTTTTTGTTTTTTTCGGCAAACACCAAATGACAGTTTTTTCAAGATTTTTCATTTGCTTGTCAAACAACAGTTGGTAAGGTTACCTGCTACATTTCTGAGACTTATGAGCTCCTGGTGTTCCATCAGGACTTTTCGTTTTTTCGGCAAACACCATTCATTTCATTTGCTTGTCAAACAACAGTTTTTATAAGGTTACCTGCTATACATTTCTAAGATTTATGAGCTCCTGGTGTTCCATCAGAACTTTTTGTTTTTTTCGGCAAACACCAAATTACAGTTTTTCAAGATTTTTCATTTGCTTGTCAAACAACAGTTTTTAAGGTTACTTGCTACATTTCTGAGATTTCCGAGCTTCTGGTGTTCCATCAGAAATTTTCGTATTTTTCGGCAAACACCAAATGACTGTTTATTTAAGATTTTTATTTACATGTCAAACACCAATTGGTAAGGTTACCTGCTACATTTCTGAGACTTTTCATTTGCTTGTCAAACAACAGTTGGTAAGGTTACCTGCTACATTTCTGAGATTTATGAGCTCTTGGTTTTCCATCAGGACTTTTCGATTTTTCGGCAAACACCAAATGACAGTTTTTTCAAGATTTTTCATTTGCTTGTCAAACAACAGTTTTTAAGGTTACCTGCTACATTCCTGAGATTTATGAGCTCCTGGTGTTCCATCAGAACTTTTCGTTTTTTCGGCAAACACCAAATGACAGCTTTTTCAAGATTTTTTATTTGCTTGTCAAACAACAGTTGGTAAGGTTACCTGCTACATTCCTGAGATTTATGAGCTCCTGGTGTTCCATCAGAACTTTTCGTTTTTTCGGCAAACACCAAATGACAGCTTTTTCAAGATTTTTTATTTGCTTGTCAAACAACAGTTGGTAAGGTTACCTGCTACATTTCTGAGATTTATGAGCTCTTGGTGTTCCATAAGAACTTTTCGTTTTTCGGCAAACACCAAATTACAGTTTTTTCAAGATTATTTATTTGCTTGTCAAACAACAGTTTGCAAGGTTACCTGAATTTAATAATAAAATTTATTTGACTTTGAAAACGAGCAAGATGAGTGTTCAAAAATTAAAATCGGACCACTATGGGTACGGACTTATTTATGCACATACACTTCTCAATATCTATAAACTAAATTCCATTCGACAACAAAATACTCTATTTAATATCATAGACTACTCAGCAAAATTCCAAACCGATATAAGTCCTTGCAGACGTACACAAATACCTGAACTCTATTGCATTTGAACTTTTTTGCTACAAACCTCATTCTGCATCACATCAGGACAAACTTTGCAATTGTGCGTTTAAATCTGTTTGCCACCCACTACCAGCTAGGCAATCAACTGTCGTGCTTCCGTCACCTTTATATCCTTTTACCATGTCCTTGTCATCCCTTTATGCTCGAAACGTTTATAATACGAAAAATAAAATCCTCTGAACCGTGAAAAACTCGACTTGATTGACTGCTACCATCAAAGGAAACAGTTGTTGCGAAAATACTTTTTGCCTCGCTATATGGTGGTGGTGGTGGTCCCCTGCTGCGCGGAGTCGGGGAATTGGCTCAAAAAAAAAGGCGACTAGACTGTGGCAATATAAGAGCGCTGCTCTTGTGTGTCAAACGAGCGTGGGAGGACGCCAATGAACTTTTGCTGAATCGACTTTTCAATATCATCAAACAGCAGCGTGTGCTGTGCTTGGCATTTGTATCCTTTTCTTATAGCGTTGGTTTTGCACTCCCCATTGTCAAATGGTGCGGGCGCACCTTAAATTAGGTATACAGAGACCTAAAGTTGTTCAACGGTGTACTAAAATTTTTAATTTTTCTCTCACAACTTTGGTCAAAGGAATGAGTGTGGTCTTTGGTATAGTATAGAAGTTCTTCTGGAATCCACTGTTCAACTTCATCATTATAGTTTTGCGGTTTTTTTATATATATATATTTATTTCACTTTGTGTTGAGTTCACAGTTTCTTCGATTCGATGGTCCTTTTGAACTTAACAAGTCTTGCTGATGCTTGCTGCAGAAAGGATCAACGGTTGGTTGCACAATTATTCAGGTTACCCGCAAAGTGAGGTCAGCATTTTTAATTTAACTGCAAACATTTTCTTGTGAAGAAAATAATAATTCTTTGTGACAAAAGCGTTTCACAATTAAGTTCAATTTATTAAATGCGGAATTATTTTTTTTGGGGAGATTCTCTTGAGATAAAATACCTGCTCTGCTGCTGATGGTTTGATAATAAATATCTGCAATGAATGTCTTGACTTTCAGAACTTTTTCAGATATTTATTCGGAGTACCTTCATTTTGCAAAATAATATATGTAAATGAATCCTCTGATACTGATTCAAGATTATTTACTGGGTGAGTATTCAATTCATGTAGGATGTAGGAATTTGTTATCGAAGGAGTAGTTCTATGACTATCCTGAAGGTATGGTTTCAATTCGGTTTTTGCATTTAAAATCAACAACGTCGTATTTTTGTTCCATTCCATACCTAAAAAGCAGTTAATTTAGTAGAATGCACAGACCTAGTAAGGACATCATAAATAATCTCTAACGTAAGCGAAACTGAAGCCCTTTTAGTATTTTGAAATTGGGTATACTTACATTCAAATTCCAATACAACTACAACAATACCCTGCAAGAGAGCAAAGTTCTTATTCAAAACCATCAATTCAATATTATATAGAAACACAGTTTTCTGACTCTATATAAGAATCTGAATAAGAGAACATGCTAAAAACCCATTTCTGTTCACAGTTATAGATATCTATAGATGCAATTAAATCAGAACTTCAATTAGCCATAAACTGGGCAAATTATTGCAAGCAAACGTTTCATTTCTTTAGAAAATTACATGCACCCGTCCTGAGAACACATTATGCCAACAACGGCTGCTTCTATCCTGAGGACAATTGAAAATCCATACACTATTAAATTTTATTGCCAATCGATTTCAGCCAATACTCGCTTGTGCTGATATCTGTATAGTATTTTGTGTTCTGTTGTTTTTTTTTGCATATAGTTCCTGTTCACCACACAGGAACTAGAGAAGTGATTTAGAAAATTCATTATATTCAGTTGAAGGAGGAAATTAGTGGGACTGTTGTACCTATTTTGTAGGTCTTGGATAAATTTGGTTGTTTTAAATTTGAATAAATGGTGATATCTTTTTAAATGTTCACATTTTATTTGGAGCCAAAGCCATCAGAAGCCATGAAAGACTTAAACTAAATTATACCTACAAGACAACAATCTCCCGGGAAAAAGAAGATTCAAAGATGGGAAAAACGGTCAACAATGAGTGACAAACTTGAGACTATACGCTTAGAAATCCACATGCAACACATCTTTAGCTATAACATCATTTTAAACCTCGTCGTCAATCAGTGCTGTAAAAATTGCTTCAAGTTTCTCGCAAATTTTAAATTCCACATTTTTTTAAATATTGCATCAGAGAGACACGAAGTTTTCGTTAAGATATTGATACTGTCCAAAGTCACATCGATATCGATAACGTGATATAAGAGAAATCAACTTTAAACATCAATTTTGAATTTCAGCACTTTTTACGATTAAAAACTCATAATTTCCTGATAAATGTTCCTTAAGACAGGCAATAGCTCTGCTTGATCAATGTTTTTCCTTTCATAAAATTAAAAATTAAAATATAAACTTTTTCAGATCTGAATGTCTTCCATTCTCATTGGACTACATTCTTCTTACTTTCATAAGCTACAAAAGCATAAAACAATACCAACGCGTTTTGTTACCCACATTTTTCAATTGTTTGCATTTATTTTGCCGTCCTAGTTAAGTGCCGCCCTAAGCAATTGCCTGTTTAACTATGTTATTTAGGACAAATCTTTAGGATATTTGAACTAAAAAAAAAACCCATAAGCGATTCTATAGTTTTAATCCGAATAGTGAAATATCTCCAAGTCATAACTTCTTAAGTGTTATAACTTAGAAAAAAAGTTTAAAACGTGAAAAAAAGAAAATCATATTTTCTATCGAAAAGCTATTAATAATTTTTTTCGCCCGATAAGCGATTCTTAAGATATTTGAGGAAACGCGTTTTTCAATATGGTGGCTAACGCAAACGCGAGTTACATATGATATAGCTACTACCAATCAACCAGTTACATATGATATATGTAGCTACTACCAATAAACCCAATAAACCACCAAGACTAAATGCAACATCAGCACATTTAGGTCAATGTAGTAAACAGCCAGATGACCCACAAATACTGAGTGCAACATCAGCACTAAAGGGTCAAGCAACTCAATCAATTAAATTATTAATACTGGTGGATTAAACTGCAGCGTCAACAATAAATGGGTATAAAAGCAGCGGCGGTATGAAACATGATAGCCCAATAATACGGAAATAATCATTGTAGTCGCAGCGACGCTTGGCCGGCGGATTACCTTGGTTAAGTTTAGTTTGAATTTATTTCTTTTTATTTGATTTTTACTGAATAAAACGTAAGTGGCCAGTCATGCCTTTTTGAAAAAGAAAAATTGTGTTTTTTTTTCATTTAGTCGCCACGTAAAACATAAATCGCGCTACCATACCGGCATTTTTTTTTTTTATATATACCTACTCCTTACAGACCAATCATAAAATTGGATGGGTATTGTTGCCGACTGGCCCATTGCTATAGTTGTTGTTTTTATATAGTGTTTTGTGAAAAATCGAAGTATATTTAAAATATAAGTTTTAAGTGGCCTTTAACTCCTATATTTTTTCTTTCTAAGTTCTTGTTAACTTTGATATAGAAAAGCTATATCTATTAATCCACTTGAGATCAAAAGCATTTCATAAAGTTTGCCACCGAGTACTTTATCGAAAATGCATGCATTTGGTATTGATGAATCTCTTCTTCATAAAACCAAATATTGGATTGTTTCAAGTCTGAAATCTACAACTAAAGTTGGTGATTCAATAAATAACCATTGCATATAAATTTCTATAGTACAACCATGGAGCAGCTGTGAATCGCAAATTTGCAGGTTCTTACATTTACTAAGTGTCTAACAATAGTCGCCAACAAAACAAATTCACAATATTTAATGTATTTTATTGGCTCTAAAATCCATATTTCCTTGACAAGATTCGTAAAAAAAAAAAATCATATGTTTTGACGACTGTTGTCAGGGTAACAGAATAGACAACTAGTAAATGCACGAACCTAAAAATGTGTTATTCACAAGTTTCTTAAGATGGCCGACGGTGATTATTCAGCATGAAAATACTATAGAAATGTATATACAATGAAATAACTTTAAAATCAAAATTGATTTAAGAATTATAAGATAAAAGATATATGAACATTATTGAGGGATAGAATATTTATAGCAAAACATAAAGCATTTTCGGCAGTATTGATAAGATATAATCAAGTGTTAGAGCGAAATTAGATTTGATAAAGAAATTTAATTCTAAAGTTGGTCGCATTTGATACTTTTAATGAAATATTTATTTTTTAAACAAATGGAAGAAATGTATTGAATGAATATTTGGAATTAAAAAAACTGACCATATATTTCCCAATTGCGATGGTCACACTCACTCAAATAAACAGAATGTCCTTTTCCCACACTTGTATAATGTAAAAGCACACTATTCCATAATGGTTTTTTGTAAAAGCATACTCAACTCAGCATGGAATTTAAACTATCTAAAGCTATGCTGGGCATCCGAAGAGGTTGTTTTTTTTGGACACTAGGTCATTAACATTTCGTGTATTGTTTTACTCCATGAATGGATAAAACCTTCATCACACCTGGCACTGGCATGGAACCAACCCTCATCCACGATGAATTTGCATAATCAACATTCTCATTCAGAAAATAATGGTGACATACTTTTACATGAAAACAATGACCATTTGGGAATCGGGATGGATTTCTTTTATTTCATCAAAACGTAGCTTCATTCATTATATAACCTTTTGGGATGTTGAGGGCGTCCTCTTATATGAATGGGAACTGTTCTTCCACAAAAGGAGATTAAAGGATATTTTTAATTTGACATGGAAAATTCGCAAGTCCTCCGTAGTATTATTGTGTGTGATGTCGACGTATAGTCATTGCCATGCTTCGCGATGCTTGGGTTGATCCCTGTCGTGGTGGTATAAGCCGTGACAAGGGAATATGCTCGAAATTGCCATTTAATCATCTCTAAGGATAATAATTTATCTGTAAGGATTATCAGGTTCATGTTGTCCCAGAGCATGCATGTATATTATAAATGTGTGTACTTTTGTGGAATATTATACAATTATACATTTGTGGATTTATATAGAAGAATAAACTCACCTGTGTGCAGGAGGAATAATAATATTCAGAGTTGAAATCATTGTCATTGAGTTGAAAGCGAGGGATTATTTGCATATATTTTATTTATTTATGTTAACGATATTGTAAGAGTTTTCACCGCGTCGTGTTAATAATTGAAACTTTATTGGAAAAAGAATTTCCGAAAATTCAACTTTGTTTACGTATTTAAATTAACCTTATCAGATTACTATTTAAATTATTGATTTTCTGTATCGAATGTTCCAATTTATTTACAAATATATGTAGGAAAAATAAATTGCCGAAAAAGTTACAAAAATACACTACATATTGAAGATTGAAAATCTAAGAGATTGTTTGCCTGCAAGCAGTAGAAACAGTGTTTTAAAGAAAATAATGGATAATGGGAGTTCGGCTTTAGAAAGAATGTATGTAATTTAATCTACGTCTGACGTGCAAGTATTAAGGTCGAATAGTTTCAAGAGAGAAATACATTTGACTTTTTATAAAAGTAGCTCTATAGAAAAGAGATTCAAAAACTTTTAAGTCAGAGAAATGTTTACGTTATAAAAGTCATAAATCTTATCATATTTGAAGCTGTGAGCGCGAAAGTGGCTCAGCCCCAAAATGCAACAACGGAGATAATCGTGTTTAAAAAATGCTCGCGTTCGTAGAAATGCTAAAGGACGGAAGCAACTTTTTATCATTTTCTGATTTGCACTAATTTTGTATAGATTAATCGTTAACATTTCGTTGTTATGATGAGAAAAAATCAAAATTGAAAAAAAAAACGTCGGTTGCTCAACTTTTGCACTCAGCTCTTTTTTAGTTTCTCTTCAGGATACCCAAATAAGTTATACTAGCAACATATATGAGAGTTTTATATCTAAATAAATACAGCCAGATCATAAGGGGTAAAAATGATTGTATCCTCGACGAAGCCCAAGAATTTCTCAGCTTTCGCTTTCTCTTTGTTTAGCTATTTTAAATAAAAGATACAAAATGTAATAAAATGCGATTTAAAAGTGCTAAGGCTATTATCTAAACAAAAATGCAAACCATAGTCAAGGTACACAAACAAATTTCTTCGCTAAATATGAAAAAAAAAAAAAAAAAAAATTTTTGAAATCGCTTAACTATCAAGGCTTTACAAAAATAGATTTGTTTTTTATAATTTTTTGAAAAAAAAGTAAAGTTTGTTATATCTAAACAGCAGGTTAAAAAAAAGTTTTAAAAAAAATATTTATTGCAGGTACTGTAGTATCGTACACTGTACGATATAGATTTTATGAACTCTACACCGTCCTTTACACCGACATCCTCTTTTTAGTTTTCAATTAAATCTCTTCAACTTAGGCAGTGTTATAAAACTGATATATTTTTCCTGATTCTAAAACAAACTTTTAGCTTAATGGAATTTCAAATACAAATTCGATATTTTGGATTATTTTGTATATAGAAAGCTGCAGTTGATAATATTTCCCTTAAACAAAAAAACTGTAAAAAACCTTTAATTTAATCCTGAATGTTACAACTATTGTCGTTCTGGATGTATACTCGTAGTACGAACGGGTGTATATTGTATAATGAAGGACTCTGAAATCTAGAATCAGTTATCGAATTATCGATGCGATTAATTGGATATCCAATTTGTCCATCCAATTATCGCAAATTTACATTTCACCGAACCCAAATTGGAAATCAATTGCATACCCAAAATACCACCACCAACATCAGTTAGCAGCGTGTTAACCCACCGAGGTACACCAGAAGTTACCTTATTGAAGCTATACACCCATTTTCTGTTTCGGGTGTGACTCCATTTTCCTGCTGTGAAAAGATCAAAGTGTACAAAATTGGATTGTGTTTTTTATTTAAATTATAAAATAAAGGCCACGTAGCAACTATAAGGTACCTTTTATCCTACAATCATCAAACGAACAGCCAAATTATAAACACCGGATGCATGCAGCCGAAGTTGCCAATCAGTAGCCAGTTAGTAACGCAAACTTTGCTAAGAAGTTTACAGGAGTTTTGTGTAACTTTTTTTTTTTCTTATAAACTCTCAATGTTATCCCTAGAACGAGATGGTAAATTTTCTTAAAAGGACAACAAGCAGGGGCATATACCTTGCCATCAACAGTCTTTGGCAAAAGCGTTTCCGCTTCCGTTCAGTCTTTCATAATATTTTCTACTATTTAATTTTTCCTGTGCTCTGTGAAGTGTTTTTTTTTTTTGTGAGATTATTGCATCGCGGCTTGTCGTTGAAAATTGAAAATAATATAAAGTTTTGTAAATAACGAGAATAACTGAGAAGAGAATATCATTATGAAAAGCTGCTAAGAAATGTTTGCAAAAGATTTTCGCTAAACAGAAAAGTTTATTTTTTTCCCTCTCGATGCGCGTAAATTTTCAAGGAGTTTTCTGTGCGAAATGTTGGTTTTATTATAATGAAACAGGTGTTTCGGCGAGGAAGTTTGAAAGAACTATGAAATGCATGAGAAAAGTTGTCAGTTTATTAGGTTTTCAATTTGCATTCATTAGGGAAATAAAAAGTTTAGAATTTTTAATGAAGTTCTTTACAATACAAAAAAGGTTTTTTTTTTTGTTGAAGTGGGATTAAAGATCGTTTGTTAATAATTTTAGTTAAAAGTATAATGCGTATTTTATAAAATTTTAGAATTAGAAATAAAAATAACGAGTAAATCCCATGTATGTGTTTATTAAAGGGCTTTCCAAAATAAAAATTTTCAGATATATATAAAAAAAAAAGATTTCAGGAATTTGTAAGTTTATAAAATATTTGATGAAATAAGTTTCGCTTAACACTTTTAGCAGGTTAACATAATGGTGGTGGCAAATTTCGAAGTTTTACTTTTCAAATTTAACATTTTGTTGTTTCGCATTCGATGTTTTGCAAAATACTTTTAATTTTTAAAATAATATAGAACAATTAAGCATTACACGTTTTATTCATTTCGCAATTCCCATTAAGTTTTTGATTGAAGTGTTAAATTGAAAAAGTGTTTTTTTTACAACACAGTACTTTTTACTAGTATTGGTATATTTAAGTTTTTCTATTTTTGTTTTCAACATCTACATGTTTTTTTTGCAACTTGCTCGTATAGAAAACGAACTGACCACAAAATTTTATTGAACCACTCAGGGTTGCAACAAGCTCAAAAAAGAGCGGCGCTCAGCTCACAGCGCAGCTCTTTTTATGAGCTAGCTCTTATTTGAACTAGCTCAATTTTAGAGCTTGTAACATAGCTCAAGTGGTTGAGCTAGCTCAAATAAGAGCTAGCTCAAATAAGAGCTAGCTCAAAAGTGAACTAGCTCACATATGAGCTGAGCTGTCATTCGAGCTAAGCTGAGCTGAAATGAGCTGAGCTGTGTTCTGAGCTGAAAAAATGAGCTTGATATGAGCTGAATAGACCTAAAATATGTTAGTTTAATTAATATAAAATAAAATATTATACATTATTTTACTGTTTTTTATATATATCAGAACCGAAAGAGTTGTAAGTACTAATGAATTTTATTAACAAATTAACTAAAATACATTTTACAACTGCGCGAAAAGTAAGACTTGTTAACACAATTCATGCAGTGTAACCGCAAATACCTAACTGATGTTACTTAAAGTATGTAGGTACTTACATTATATTAAACATTTTTACTAACTGCAGTTTGTACGTACCTACATATCTACAGATAATCCTTACACAAACTTCATAGTTCAGATAAATTTCAGCTCAACTGTAATCTCAGCTCAGCTAAACTGACAGCTCAGCTATACTGACAGCTCAGCTAAACTGACAGCTCAACTCAAATGAAAGCTCAGCGCTCAAATATAGCTCAGCTCAACTGACCGCTCAGCTCACTTATGTGTGCTGTGAAAGCAAGCTCAAATTTGAGCTAGCTCAAAAAAAAGGAACTAGCCCAAAAGTGAGCTGAGCTTGAGCTGAGCTGAAATTTGAGCTTCTTGCATCCCTGAAAAAACTACAAAAACTTTACACGGCATCTGGTATTAAATGTTTTACTATAAAATGCCAATCCAAATTTGAATGAAATCGGTATAGTATTTATGTCCAAATTTAAAAAAAAAACGTTAACACTTATTATCAGTTACATTTTTAGCCAAAATCCTGAAATTCGTTAATTGAACAGCAAATACAACGTTTACACAATCTTACCAAAATTATAAAAGACGTTTTAAAAAATTTAATCCGATTGGTGTAATGCGTCCATAGTATTTAGATTGTAAGTCTTTAGAGTTTTTTTTCGATATGGTCTTATGGATATCCTATGAAGTCAAAATCAAAGTCAGTAAGGCTTCAAAATCTATAAAAGATTGTGTGAAGGTTCTTCAGACTCTATAGCTCAATGTAATCTCATGCTGGTATTATACGGTCGTAGATCATTATCATGAGGCTGTGTGTCAGGTTGATATATCGTCGCCCTAGTTATGAAGTGCCGTAAATGCCATTTTTACATTTTTGGGAAATCGCATTTAAAGGTTTGGCAGTCTAGTGTGAAAAAACTGACCGAAGGATGTTTTTTTAATTTTTTTTACACAGTATCTGTTTGTAAATCCTCTTTTAATAGTTGTTATCAGAAACCTTCCGCATGTTTTAGTTTTAAAAATATTTACATTTTTGTTCAAAATGAGTTTGCCGCATACGCCACCAAAATCAAAAGTTTCTTTTTGGTTTATACACGTACGTCAAAAAATCGAAAACATACGGCATTTCAATACTAAAAACGTAATATAAACTCCTTGGGAAATTTGACGTATGTGCCAACCATTTTTCGTTAACGTCAAATATCTCACCAAATAGAAGCGATAGGAACAAACAGATAACAGATTTGAAAAGAGCGCACCCGAAAACACAAGACTGCACAGTTCAAAAAACGCAATTTGGCGTTTACGGCACTTCAATACTAGGGCGACGATATGTATATTGATGGGGATCTTAAAGGCGATTTCTTAAAGACTTATATTGATATATAAGTAGTTAGCACATCAGAGTATGGGTATAAAGGTGTGTTTTTTTTTTGTGTATCTAACAAACAGTAAGTAAACTAACTGTTCTTTTGGTCAAGCATATTTGTGCATAATTTTAATTTTAAACTTTCTCTGAAAGTTCGTGCCCATTACATTTAGATATTTTATTCTATTCTACATATTTTGTTTTGAATTTGCTTATTTCGCATTATTATAAAATACTCACCCCCTTCCATCGTATATACTTCCTTTCTCATTTACTTACCAATTAGCCAAACTTCACAACAACCAATAAGACCTAAAGAGCACCAGGTGCATTTTTGCAGACAACACAAATTGCATTAAGCTTTCTGTTCAACTGAGCAACCTACAACACTGTCTGCACTGCACAGCAAAGAGTAAACAATCTAATTGCTTGGGCAAACAGGAATCTATCATCAAAGGGCAAACATACACAAACAAATACATGCGGCCCTTAATAAGAGCAATAAGTTTACTCCTTCTGATGGTGTGCTGCAAGTGCACCAATCCAACTATACCCGACCTACCCGACCAACCCTTGACCATTTAGCATGGTACCTTTATTTTTACACACATAGATGATGCATTATTATTAGGTTAAGCATCAGAGAACTAAAGACTGAGCAAGCTTCAGCTGAGCTGAGTACTGCCGTTAATTGCATTAAAATTGTCTGTGAAAAATTGAGTATGGAGGTTAAAATGCTTTTGAGTTTTACAGAAAGGGGAGTTCATGTGAAAAAGGACAACAAAGTGCAGCGAAAAAAAGGGATATAATTCAATTTCACGTGCCCTTTAGAGATGGATACAACTCCATTTAGCTCTCGAAGCCGATGCTCTGGTTATTTATTTTGTCTTTTGTATTTTATGATAGATTTGCGGATTGTAAAAAATATGGTAGGCATTTTTTTTAGTTCAATATTTAAAAAATATGTTGACCGATTTTTATAAAATTTATTTTAAAGGTAATAAGATAGATAATAAGATAGATAATAAATTAAGTTCTAAAAATTTGCATACCTACTTACTTTTTTTAAGAAAAATATTTAGTTGTTTAGAAAATTGCTTCAAAGATTTTTAATTTGTCATTTTATTGTCCAATAAAAAAAATGATTTTAATGCTATCTGGTTCGAATGAGTTTGTGGTTTTCTTTCAGACCAAAAATTTGTCAATAAAATGCAGCTGCCCTTACAAAATAATAAGGTTATTTTTTGCAATGGTGGAAAAGCCGGATATACCCGAATAAAAAACACCCATATCCATGTTCTGTAACTTGGCGACTTGAACCTTTTACCACTGGTCTTAATGGTTTTTTGAGGAGGGTCTTATTTCCACATAACTTAAAATAACTAGGATGTGCGTTAAATTTGAACCACAGTGTAAAAATTAAAAAAAAATGTCCCAATCATATGCATAATTTATGAAGTTATTCAAACTATTAAGCATATATGACAAGCATAAACAGCACAGTCATCAAATTCAAACATATAAACTTAAAATTAATGTACTTAACCCCAACCAAATTACCAATTCAAGCCAAAAAACAAACAGAACTTATTTCAAATTAACAAATAAATTTCTGGACAGAAAACACCAAAAAAGATCATTCCAATCAGAGACACACAAATTAAAATCGACATGTGTACATGCATCAACAAAAAAATAAATAATAAACAAAGTTATACATAAAATTTATTTATTAAACGCAATATTCTGTCATGTTTTAACAGTTAAACTCGGCCACTGCCGTTATATGTTCATCCTGGTGTTATTCGTTTTCATTTTATGCGCTCGACTTCATATTGCATGTTCAATCAACATGAAATAAATTCAAAAATTCAATTAAAAATTGAGTTTTATATACCGTAAAAAAAAGAAACACAGAAAAAGGACGAAGAACAAACTACAAATTGGTTGAACTCATAAATGTATGCGTGATGTATGTAACGAACAGGTCTCGTGCAGTAAGGATGAAAGAGTCCAGACCCAAACAATTTGTAACCACATTTCTAGGATTGAGATTGAATTAAGAGGATATAGATGACAGGAATATCATCCTTCGAGGTGAATTGCATATAATAATGTAATTAAATGTGGACATTTTTTAAAGAAGTTAATTATTTAAACTTCTCCTCATATTCGTAAAAGAACACTTGAGAGTTAATAAACGAGATTGCGTTTATGTACCCAAAGTGCTTTGGGTTTGCAGAACCCTAAAATCGATTTTTGTATCCGTATCGTTATTTAATCCTTCGTAGGTACATATATATTCATTACAAAATAGATTTATTCTAAAATCTTTAAAATGTCAACCCATATCTAACCACAGCCTTATCGCATAATACGTTCAATTCAATCAATCAATTCTTCCTTTTTATGTGAACAGTGACATTCCAGATAATTAAATTGTCATTATGTTGACTGAAACTCGACAGAATGGCTTAGCTTCCTTAATCCCATGAGTTTGGACTTTTCCTAAATAGGAACTTTTGAACACTGACGACGCTGATCCCCATAATCTCAACACTGTGTGTGTCCTCGACTTGTCCCCGCACATCCTGACAACACCGACAACCGACTACGACTTTGCATTTCCCTAATTTGACAAACAATGAAAAAGCAATTTCATCTTAGCTCAGCGGTTTTGTCTATGCTATGCTAAAGGAAAAACCGTGTGGCAAATATACGATGACAGAGAGTGCGGAACACAAGATGGAAAAGAAACTTATTTCACAAACATTCGAATGAAATTTTCTGCCCAGCTTTCTCAACCATACTAACACTAACGCCCAGTGCAGACATATAACAACTGCATTATCCAGCATCACTCCAGCTTATACCGTTGCCTGACAACCGACTCGACGACGACACGACGACACGACTCGTGCTGAAACGCAATGCCAAAAGTTCGTCGAGAAGAAAATTTCCAAGTGTCTGCAATATAATGAGCCAATCTACATTAATGCCAAGGCAAGCCGTTTCTTCATAAAAATAATCCTACACACCTCCCTTGCTTTGCCATCGGTTTTTCTCCTTGAACTTTATCATAGTCTAGCTATGGCAAAGGATAATAATGTTCTTTTCTTAGTCTCATGCCTCATCCTATCAAATTTGAGCAATAATACCGAAGAATTATACGGAAGTGTTCCACGGATGTTGGACTATCTCCGACATTGGGCGCCACCTTCCTGCCGGCAAAGGTGCAGAGAATAATGGCGACTATGAACTGTTTTTGAGGTGAACTGGAAACGGAAGTTTATCAACATCATCCCAGCAATCAGTGTACACTGTACACTTTCTAAGGGAAGAGTTTTGACATTGGAAATTGGATGCTTGACTTGTTGTTTTAGCAGGCACCAACCAGCGATGATGGTACTGCCAGATGAGAAAATAATTTATTGGAAAATCATTATCAAAGTTTTCTGATGTGGTTAATTTGGAAAACGGAACAGAATATAATTGGTATACAAATAAAATTCAATCTTACAAATATTGTAAATTTGCAAGTTTGGATGGATGTATATGTTTGTTATTCAATCACGCCATAACGGATGAACTGATCTGAATGAAAATTAGAGCAGAGTAAGGTTCAAATAGCACATATAAGCTACTTTTTTATCCTGGGAAATGTACGGTTCCCTTGGGATAGATTTTTGTTTTTTTTTTTAAGAGCAAAGATGGACTAGATTCACTAGATTAACACTTAGTATTTTTATCACGAAAAACGCACGGTCTCTATGAGAGAGGCTTAAATGTGAAACATTAAATACTTGGGTGTCCGCCGAAGTAACGCAAGGCGGTACCTGCTAGTTTTACAAGGATGTTCTGAGCATTATAGAGTATCTAATGTAAAATATATCTTAAAGTTTATTATTATAAAAGAGATCTTTATTATTTTTAAATCATGTCAGAATCATGTTATTTTAGTTTTTCTGCCCAGTTTTTAAATGCGAGTTTTTCAAGGGTTAGATTAACCCCGTATTGACTGTGATTGAAACAGAGGTTTCGAGATCCTGAGTGTAGTAATTTAAGCCTTATGGCAACACTAACATATTGTAAAGACTTGTGAATATTTCCCTTAACTAAATTCCCAACTGTAAATAATTTCCCCTTAGCGTATAAGAAATGACGAAAATAAAAAATCAGTCTGTGTCGGACCTTTATACGATATACATGTTTTATTTCTTTCCGGAGTTATTGAAATAAAAGGTTGCTTAATTATTAAATAAAATAAATACCAGCGACTAAATGAGTAAACTCAAAACTAATCCAACTTAATTGGTGATTTAATTCTGAGTGGAATCGAGAGCTCAAACTTAACTCGAGGTTAATCTAACCCTGGAATAATCTCGCACTGAAAAACAGGACCTTAAACTTAAATCTTTTGGTTTTCCCAACTCATATAATTGTTTTTTTTTTTCATTTTTCATTTTTAACCGGCACTCACTCAAAAGGTATAATGACAACCGTAGAAGAGTGAAATCAAGATTTAAGGTGAAAACAAATAATCAGGGGAAGCATTCGGTGTAAAAAGAAAAATTATCTGTAATTAATTTGAGAGCGTTCGAGAGCTCAAGAGTGACATTGTGGGTATTGCCATACCATTTAATAAGAAAGGTCACGAAAAATTCAATATAATTTACCAAAATTCTTCTATAAATTGCATTTAACAGCATGAGGTTATTTACCTAATGTAAATTAGGCCGTGTGCCAATAGCTACAGCTTAAAATTTTATGTTTTAGTCGAGGTGAATAAATTTTTACTTTTATCGTGTCAACTAGTTTAAATGGGATTTTTTTACCAATGGTTATTATTTTAATTTTCCCATAAGAGTTGGAAAATTTCCCATTTCTTACAATTTGGCTAGAGAAAAATGTATCAAATTTGAAAGTCAATTGAAGAAAAAAAAGTCTGCAACGCAAATGATTGGTGTTTAAAGTTTAAAAGCCTTTTTTAATTTCGATAGCCCTGATTTTTATACTCTAAAAGGTTAAATCCTCAACTGAGAACATAAGTATACATTCAGTCGCGTGGAAGAATTAAAAATTAGTTCAGATTCATGCACTTACTTACAAAAATATTCTTTAAATTATTTTATATATGTCTGGCAATACTGCTTCATAACCCTATTTGAATCAAAATGGACTGGGTTAAGTTAAAAAGAGTTGGATTTTCGGATTTGTTTGCTGATAATATAAGATTGTTGTATTCCGTATGTTCCGGCGGTCGCAAGATGAATTCCCCCAGATACACGAAGTGAGATAATATTATATATCTATTCTATATAATATACTTTATAGTCTATGGTCAAGTGGAAAGCTTGGAATTTAATCTCAGCCAATGAATTTGTAATGAAAACCTTATTTATGTGCTTGTATGCGAATGTTAAGGTACATTGCAAGCTCATTATCTTAATGTTGACACTTCTTAAAGGAAACCTTATCCTGAGGCTGGCTGATGCTTGTTGATGATGGATGATGTACTTTCCGGTAGACTAATTAAGAGGACAAACGGCCTCTAGTACCAAATTATAATAGGATCTTCCTGTGAATGTTGTTTATTTCTGGTTGTCTTCTTTTGGAGTTTATCTTAAAAGATATCTCATTAAGGTATGACACCTAATTATACTGAAGAAAATATATTTCTTCCGTTTTTGTTCATTAAATTCTCGAGTGTTTCAATCAAGATAGCAAAATTCTATCGAGAATGGGAAAAGTATTTATGTTTTCTGGTTTTAATTGGACTTGGACTGAATAAAATGTTGATAAATTGGATAGATTCAATATGACAGAATGAAGAATGAATGTTTTCTTTTTTGTATATTTCTTGTGAGATTAAATTTAATTTTGTTTTCTGTAGCAATGGATTATAGTTTTATGGCACAGGTTGTTAAGAAAGATCCTGAAACATGGAAGTTAATCAATGAGCACAGCACTAGGTTTTTTAATTTAGAGGTTAAATGGTTGATAAGTGAGGCTAATGGGCAATCAATCTAACATTGCATCGTTTTGAAGAAAGTATAAGATTTACAAATGATATTTGATAAAGTTTGGGCCCTAAATCCAAATTCTCTACACTGAGCAATTTTAAACTTGCGGGCGCTAAACACATTGGAATTACTTTAGAAATCTTCTAATAATATAAAAGTCCAGCTTCTTGTCAAAGACAACAAAATTCTTCACAGGTGGCGAAACTGTTGAGAAGGAATTTGAAATGAACAGCTTCCCAAATACTTTTCAACAGCCGAAACAAACTTACGAAAAAGTGCCTGACACCGCAGTTGTAGCAGTAAAAAAAAACATAAAAAAGCGACTGAGCCAGTTGGGATAGCTACCCTCCAAGTTCCACGTCACAAATAGTTTTGTCAGCAAAAAGTTCAGCATCCCATACTCAGCTGGTACCGTCATGTGCTCAGGAAAGACGCTGAGAAACCAATCCGAAGAGGATTATTATTCAACGATACTTGAAAATCGCGAAAAAAAAGCCAAGGCTAAGAACTTCCGAAGTCAACCTGACAAACTTCACAATCAGATATGTATATAGTGAAGTGGTGAAGTGGGAATGTTCTGATCCTATTTGAGATCAGAACGTCGGTCGTCGGATAAATAGAAGAAGATGATCAAAACGCAAATTCATTCAAATGTTAAGCATAATTCTTATATCTAGACTTCTAAATTTGAATAGAGTATCCTTACAATGATAGGAGACAAGAAAATATAACTGGAAATTTCATGTTGCTCAAACATCATCTAGTCAAAAAAATTTCATTGTTCTATAGCTAATTTTGCTAACTAAGGGCCAGTCTTTTTATGGTTAACAACTGAAATAACCAATGATTACACATAAATAGACCTGAAAAGATTGGCTCTTATACTTCCAACGTACTTTAAAGTATAGAGATTTTTTTCGTTAAACGCAGTTCTCGAATGTGGAATATCTATCTCATCCCGCTTAATTTCAATAACACCATTTAACTTTTAACCAATATAAAATGTATTTCAATGAATTTTGTGTATTTTGACATTCTAACGAAAAAATATTCACTGCCGAATGATTGCATAAAATGAACATCAATGAACTTCATTTGCTTCGACATTTCTGTTTGATTAGTATGACCAATTTGATTTTTTTCGAAGACTTATGTATATATGTTTGTAAGAAAGTTGTTCGGAAAATCAATCCTTTTTATAAAAAAAAAATATAAAGTTATGTTATATATTGAAAAAGTTAAGTATGTAAAAAACAACAATAAAAACCATTGTTTTCCAATTCAGAAGCATTAAGCAAACAATATGGTTAGTTGAATGATATAAACAAAACTCAAATTACCTATAAATCTTTTATATAATAAAGTTATAGATTTGTTTTTAAACTTTTATGTCACTTTAATTGAGTTTAAAATGATTTAAGAAAAAAAACAAAACTTCAAAGTCTCTATTTATTTTATACACATCTGGTCACATCTTTTTGAATTATCAAAAAGAAAGATGTAATCGGTGACATTTGTTTATTTTAAAAAAAATTCTTCAAGAAAACGCCCGGTAGGAAAATATTTGTTATTTGTTAACTTTTTATAAACATTTGATGATATACCTTTTGGAAATTGTGCGTCTTAAGAAGGAAGTTAGTAACCAAACACAGGTTTTCAGAAAAACATCCAAAAGCGATCCGTCAACCCGGTTTGTTAAAGATCATTGAATTTGATCCCGGTCAGTCCAGTTGGAATCTGAATGCAACGCTTATTAAAAACGCCAATAAATAGTTCAAAAAAGTGATTAATTTTATTTATTTTTCCACAAAAATCCTAATTTACATGTTTTGTGTATCTATTCGCCCAGAAAAATTGAACGCCAAATAAATGACATTTCTTTCGAATGATTAGAATGTCAAAATTTGCTTGGTTTGTGAAAGATGAATGAACTTTCGATTGATAAAGTGAATTTTCTAATCGTTCGAATTGTCAAAATGCAAATAACGTGAAATCGAATTACTTTCGAATGAAAACGAATTTCAAAGTAAGGCTGAATATCTTTTTCTTAGAAAAATATATGCGAATAAAATCTTTAAAATATCATAAGCAAAATACCTGTCATCACTTTGTTTTAAAGTAAATATAGAAAAACTGAGAGTACTCCATCATTATGTTTTCTCTTCTATAACAAAAATCACATTCAGATTGTTCACGTCAAAATTCAGTTTTCATCTCGAATCCTTTTGCCAAAACTCACACTCCTCACAGAAATCTACGAAAAAACCATAATAAAAAATCACAAAAATGTTATTCAAAAATCAAGTACCGTTTTAACATCCCTCCAAAATGCTAATGTCAACAATCGATGTCAATCTATGACGATGGTTACCTTAAACATACCTTTTTCGCTCAAGGGAAAGAACTAAAATGTAAAACTTGTGAAAACAAATTTCTAACGTTAGATCCTATGTCTACTACAATTTACCTGAAGGATGAAAAATCAAACAATTTTCCGGTACCTTGGAGCATGATATCTGCACGAGTGAAGTCTGCCATTGTATTTTTGGAAGCACATATGAACATAACATACCTAACCTAACATGGATGGAGCTAGGGATGGGTAAGCTTTCACTTTTTAAAGAAAACGATGGCAACAGAAAAATATTATTCCTTTTCTATGTTATTCACTGAATGAAGGGTAAAGTCAATAGAAGACACAGCATGATGATAAGAGAGTTTTTGTTAGATTCCTATATGCCAACCTGATTTCTTTTCTCAAAAAGTCTGTCACGATAGTTCAAACAAACGAAGATGGAATGTGTCCCTCTCTGTCAGTAGGACTAGGGCATTTGAATATATTGGTGAATTTCACCATTAATGTTTTTTTTTGTTTGATACAAGCTGTAGCAGAGTTTTGCCGTCCGAAATGTATATAAAGCGACCTTTATACGGTCAGTCATTTGACATTTGTAATATAATTTTTGTAAAAATAAGTCTGTATGCGCGCATTTGTTTGATGAAAAATCAAAACCGTTGTTATTTTGCCTGATGACTGACGCCTTCTGACTGACCGTGTAATGTAATGGTCACTTAAGAATATTACAAGAAGATGGTATGACTTTTAAAAATAGTGGCAACTGTCAGTTTTGCTTTGGTAGTAAGCAGATGCAGATTACAGGCAATCATGAATTGTAGCTTGTATGAATATTTTTTACGGAACGGTTCGCAACTTTGATTTCAGAGCAGTCGGTATAGAATATTTTATTCCAAGCATGAGGTAACGATAAATAGAGTCGGACCGATCATCGATGGAGTCATCAGGTTGAGAAAGATCTCCGCCTATTGAGTTACGAAATTTGAGACACCAAGCTAAAGGTGTCCCCGTTTAGTAAGTCAGAACAAATGTTGCGAATTGGGCTAAACACTTCCAGTTTTAAAATAAAGGTTTCTGCTTGGTATGGTCACCGTAGGTATGGTCTCTTCGGCGAACTAACACTATGGTGACTTCAATGATCCTGAGAACTGGAGCTGTTCGTATCTTTTTTGTTAGATCAATATCTCTGTTCTTCTCTATCACACTATGCAGACATCTCAGCTTCAGTTCGAATGATAAAGAAGTCATCATGAACATTGTGCCTTGTTCTTCTAATGATATCAATGTCATCGGCATATTACAGCACTTGAATAAATCTTTGGAAGATGTTGCCAAGTTTTTTAACACTCAAATGTTGCACCTCCTTGCCTTAACTTTATTAACATTGCGGGAGTTTTGCAGAGTCATCACGCACAGCTGATTGATATTGATGGTGATGCTGTCTGGTTTGATATGCTTTCATAGAGTTCACCTCTTGAAATGCTGTCATAAGTATAACTTTCAAGTCTTTAAAGAGACGGTTTGTATTGACTTGCTGTTCTTGGGTGTTTCCCAGTAACGTGAATACTTGGTTAATGGTAGACTTTTCTGGTCTAAGACCACTTTGATAAGAATTTATTTAGTTGTCTTTCAATGATTGGAAACGGTCACACAAAACGGTGGATTATAATTTATATGTGATCTCCAAACAACTTATTCCTTTATAATTAGTGCAAACAAAAAGACTTTCGGTTAGGCACATGATGCTGAAGACATACTATTCGTCGTGTAAGATACACTCCGACCAGTTTTCCCCTATTTGCAACCTTTGCAACCCACAAAACTTAGAAGACCAGTTCCTTGTATTGACCCCAGTGACCGGGATCAATTTCATCCGCTTTTTCTGAATTTCGAATATTATGTCGTATAAGCTCTGCAAGTGGCCCCATTACCGTGTGTTGCCTCCTTTTCTAGAGCGCTTCAGCTGCCTTTTAAAAGCTGATTTTTTTAATTATATGCTATACCTACTATACTTGTGAAATTCTCCCAGTTATACTTACCTTTTTTTTTTTACACTATCAGATCTTATTCAAATGGAGCTTAAAGCAAGCATCAGCAGATGAAAGAAGATTTGCCAACACATATAATGTGTCCCACTGGCTCATCACTTAGTGCAGGTGTTAGTTGTTAGTAAGCACAATGCAACAAAAACAAAAACACATGCACATAAAAACATGAAAACATATAAAGTCAAAATTAAAACAAAATGACACAGAAACATTTAGGATCGTGGAGCACTGGTTCTGAAAATAGTTTTTAAATTACTTTTATTTAAATTAAAATCCAACACACCCCCATTCAAGTTATATAACTTACTCATCCGCGTGAGAGGCTCATGCATGCCATAATTGGTTCTGTGATGTTCAATATTAAAAAGCTCAGAACTTCGAAGATGGTACGACCGTCCGCGGTAGTTAAAACCAATAAAGGCTAATAGGTCAGACGAATCAATTTGTCCAGAGATAAGTTGATGTAGAAAAATTAAGTCATTGTTTACTCTACGTTGATATAAAGATTGCATCTGCAAAAGCCTTATCCGATGCTCGTATGGTGGCAGGTTATAAGGATCAGCCCATGGAAGGCCTTTAAGGGCAAAGCGAATAAAATTATGCTGGACTGATTCAATACGTTTCTTATGGATTTCATAGAAAGGGGTCCATACTTGTGAAGCATACTCAAGATGCGGCCTAACATAACAGTTATACAAAGAGAGGGTAACGTATGGATCGTTAAATTCTTTTGCCCACCGTTTTATGAATCCAAGCATAGAGTTCGCCTTTTTTACAATAAAGTTAACATGTTCAGAAAATTCCAGATTAGCACTAAAATTAACTCCTAAGTCCTTAAAACTAAAAACACGATTAATTTTATTTTGTGTTATACAATATTCAAAGTCACTTGGAACTTTTTTCTTTGAGAAAGTAATAGTTTGGCATTTTATAGGATTAAGAGTTAACCCATTTTTATTACACCAAATACTGAAACTATCAAGATCAGCCTGCAAAAGAGTATGATCATTGGGAGATTTGATTGATTTATAAATTTTCATATCATCTGCAAATATGAGAATCTCACTAAAGCGTATAAAAGAAGAAACATCATTTATAGCAAGAATAAATAAGAATGGACCCAAATGGCTTCCCTGGGGTACGCCTGAATGGGCAACGAAAGTATTAGAAAGGGAATTTCTAAATTTAACCTGGTAAGTTCTATTTTCTAGGTATGATTTGATCCAAGATATAAAAAGAGTAGGGAAACCGTATGATTGCAGTTTAAAAACAATAATATTATGGCTGAGTTGGTCAAATGCTTTGGAAAAATCTGTGTATATACAATCTTTCCTTTCTACCTATAATTCAGATTCTTTTTTCCAGGCTATGTAATTTGGCACATATTCGCTTAAGTATGTATGTATAGGGCAAACTTAAACTCTCCAGACCTGGACCTCAATCATTTGAAATGACATAGCGAATTTAAAAATGTCGCACTATCTATATACATATAAGCATTTAAGTTCGTATATTTGCACTTGGAAATTAGATTCCTACTTGGATGACGGGACACGAAATAGAGTAGGTAAGGTAAGGTATAATGTGCGATAGAATCACTATCATATCCTTCGTGATAGACCCTCCTCGGTCGGTCCATTGCGGGGTATTTACTTTGATAATATTTGCAACTTCAGTGAAGGGTACGCTATGATATTAATATAACCGAGAACAAAAAAAAAAACGACACCCATCCGCATGGACGTTCCAAAATGGAGAGAACGTGCTTTTTAATGGTCATCCTGTCCTAAGTTGTGTACATTTTACCAAGCGAAATCTGTTAACGGATATTGTCACGTTCTATTAAAACGTGAAAAGATTTCTGAAGCAAAGTGAGTAGAGAAGTTGTGGTGTTGCTGGAATGGTTTTGTCCAGAGTCCTGAGGCACCATGAAAAAGGATTAAAAACTTGTTGGGCTGGTTGATGTTGCTGCTGTGCCAGACAATAGACCCAGGATGGTTCTTTTAGCTAAATAAGAAAGGAAGAGATGGAGGGTGTGCATGAAATATTGTACAGATTAACTTGAAAGCTTTTGTGTGGCTTTCCGCTCAGCCGGTAGCTGTTGGTGGTGATGCTGATGAAACAAAGAGATTTTGTTATAGTCATATAGTCACGGTAGTTGTTGCTCATGGGTGTGCATCAATGTGCACTCTACTTTGCGGCAAGTGGCAATGTTAAGTGGATCTGGAAGCTCAGCCAGTTATCTATGATGATTATAATTTTATTTTATGATTGCTTTTCACTGTGCGATTTGTGATATTCTTATGGAAGAAGTTATCTGAGTAAAGATTCAATTTCCAATGATGGCATTTTAACATTTAATCTTTAAAGATTTAATGAAGATACACATTATCAACTCTGAAGTTATTGTGAATAAAAAAATACAAATTGACTTGAACACTGTTTACCTTTCATTATCTTTCGCTCATCACTGATGACATTTCTCTCAGCTTGTTGTCATCACAACATAATCTCCCAGCGTTGGCCCAGCAAATTCAATTTGTGTGTTTTCATTAAAACGAGCAAACAACCTGGCTACAGTTTCAGCTTCGTCTCATTCCAAAATCCGAAATTCAAAACCCAACGCAGCAGAGTCCTTTATCTAGTATCTGAGTTTATGGCTGTCTGTGTATTTGTGTTTCTCTGAATTTAACTGCAGAGATAAACATCTATTCATGTCACATCGCCACTTCCATCGTTTATTGTTGTTTTTAATTAACATAGCACGACCGTCAATTCAGAGTGTAAACAAAGTGATTTAGTTTGATAGTTGAACAAAAAAAAAACCTATTCAAAAGGAAAACCTATTTAAAAGAACAAATAATGATTTTATTTTTTTAAACAAATCAGATTGAAAAGCAGTTTGCAATTTTACTGTATAACAATGAACAGGAGTATTGTGATAGGATGGTGGTTTAGTAAGTACCCGTGATTGAAGAAAGGTGACGTTGCTGACGGAATTTGACATTACTGTCCTGTATTGCTATCTGTCAAACGACTTAATTTATATATATTATGTACTAAGTTTCAGAATAATTCTATGATCAACTTGAAATAAAGGGCACGACTGGGTCGCACAAATTTGCTCTTGTGGCAAGTTACCTGAGAGTTTAAACAGTATAAACAGAATATACGAAAAAATCGTAAAAAATTGAATAAAAGCTATAAATCCAACCAAAATCAAAGTATGCAAACAATTTTTTTATTAAAAATAAGTTTACGAAAAAAAAAATCAAAATCGTTGGAGCCGTTTTCGAAAAACTTGATTTTTTTAAAATATTTTTCGAAAATATTATTTTTTAAGAAAGTGAGTATGAAAGTTTTTTGGACTTAATTTATTACATTATTTCATTATTTCAGGTTTTTAAAATATTGAATTCACAAAATTAGTTTTTAAAAATAATTTAAAACTTGACAACAACATTTTTTGTGCTTTTATCAATTTAATTGAAATTTAAAAATACCGTTGTACGACAGGTACAGTTAAACGAATTTTCTAGAAAGTTTGGTTTTCTGTATCTAATAGACCTACACTTCATTACATAAGTAAACTTTGGTTGAAATCGTTAGAACCGTTTTCGAGAAAAATAAAATTTTGGTAATCGCTATGTGACAGGTACCGTTATTTTTAAACTTACAGTGACCTACAAAAAAAGATCCGGTCGTTTTACTCTAAAAACACCTACCAAATTTGAAGTAAATCGGCCCACCCGTTTAGGATCTAAAGGTGCCAAGACACACAGACAGACAGGCAAACACACACACAGACGGACAGATAGACAGAATTGCCGGACCCATTTTGTTTGTCTTTTCTGTCATCGTCATGTCATTTTTTATTTATATCTCAAAACTTTTTTTTTCGCGAATCCAATACTTGCCTTATAAGACCTATAGAGCAAGTAAAAATGTGCAACGGAATTAAAGCGAATTTCCATGCCCCTTAACCATCTATGACAACCGTTAGATATTAGGCCAAGGAAATAACTTTACCAGTTAATACATTCACATGGAAAATAACTTCAAATCAGGTGGGAATTAATTTGACTTATTTTAAATTAAATTATTTATTTTCCATATAAAGTGAGAAATGCTTTCACATTTTTTATGAGAAATAACTTTCAATTTAATGGAATCTGAAAGTGAAGTTATTTGCCGCATTCCCATCCACATTCAGACTGTGGACGGGAATTAATTTCAGACCAAAACTCGGTTGTGTTATATCCCGTGAAGTTATTCTGTAGAACCCTGTTTTGCAGTGTAGGTAGATCTATGTGGATGTGTATGTGGTTAACAAGGAAATTGCTTAAATTCCCTTGATATGATTCTCGCTGGACATCGAAATGCATTCAATATTTTATAAGATCATTTAAAGGTCTATCCTACGATATTCACGGTGATGGATCCTGTGATTTTCTAACTAAGAACAAGTTATGAACACTCTTCGCATTGGAAACTCCTTAACGAATATAATAAGGAGTAATTACTATTATTATAAGAGAAGAACATAAGTTATTTGAAACTGAACTGGGCTAAATTAAACCTGCGTATAGAACATAATCAGGGCATAGCACCATACATAATCAACACTTGAATAAAATAAATTGAAGTCAAAACAAAACAAAACAAAGAAGAATTAAAAAAATGGCAGAAAATGTTGATACACATTAAAAAAAATTACGTACTTACAAAAAATAAAATGCACGACTCGATAGCAAGAACTTGCTCTTGTAGCAAACTATGTGATTACGAAAAATTCAATGTATGTAACTACATATGTAAAAAGGCAAAAGATATTGAAAAGTGGCCTAAACGAGAGATCAAGTTGTATGGTAGCTATCATAAAACCGTTGTTTAGCCAAAAACTTATGATGTCATCTTATGTCAATTGTCTAATTAAAGTTCCATACCAAATTTAAATAAAATCGGGTAAGCCGTCATTAATTTATGGGCAAATTTGTAAAAACCGTTAACACCAATTCTCCATTATGTGAATTTTTAGCCAAAAGCCTGAAATGCAGTTATTTTAACAACAGTTCAAATATAAGGTTCACAAATTTTCATAAAAATTTTTAGAGCCGTTTTTGAGTAAATTTGGAAAAACTAAAACTTTTATATGGGAGGTACCCGTTATAGCCGGGCTAAAACAAAAATTCGAATTCCTCCGCTAAGGAATGACAAAAATGTGCTAGACACGAAGTTTCAAGAAAATCCGTCAAACCGTTTAGGCTTTAGCTCAGTGAACAGACAACCGCACATACGCATACCCGCACATACGCCAATACGCACATACGCACATACGCACATACGCACAAACGCGCATCCGCACAGACAGACCGGCCGGACGGCATGACGAACCTTACTTTTTTGGGCTTCTCTATCATCGTAATATCAGGTTTGATTAAAACCTCGAATTTTTTTTTACACGAAACCAATATACTTGCCCTATTGAGAAAGTAAAAACAAACAAAACAACGATTTAACCAATATTCTTTAAAATAACACTTTTTATAACGCTCACCTCACAAGAAATAAGATTGAATTGATGAACGGAGATATTAGTTTTCAAGACTCTGCTTTTTTTTATGGTTAACAGAATCCTGCTTATCTAAATTCTGGCTGTTACATGTTGATGGACTTCGCTAAAAACCCTGCATTGACACAAGAAAGTCTTAAGCTTGAATTCAAATGGCTAAAGAACAATTCATAGAAGTGTTGAGGACGATGAATGCTAAAATTCTTTCTTTCATAATTCTGGCTGACAAAATTCTGCATAACTAAAATGTCGTATTGGAAATTCGGTATTTCTAAATTTTGTACGTGAAATTTTTTTAATTTAAACTTCTCCTGTATTTAATTTTTGTGTATTTAATTTAATGTCCAAAAGATAAACTACCCACATGATTTCAAAAAACCAAATAAAAATAATTCACGCCATTAAGCATACAATAGATTTGACAGACGTTTTCAAATTTAACTATAATGACAAAAATATCACGCCCTTGCCTTTTCTGTCCCATAATTTGCATAAAACACCAATTCATTTGACATAAGCAAAAATACACAGACAGCATTTTCTGCCCTTGTTAATAGAAAAGGACATAAACAGTATAAAATTTATGAAAAGAGGAGATACTTTTTCAAAATGCATACCTACTAAAAACTATAAACTTTTTTTTTGTGTGTGTTGTTTGTCTATAGCCAACATAAATCTTTTTAGACTTGCGAGAAAAGTAAACAAGCCAAGGACTAGCTATAGAAAAAAAAAAAGATAAAATGTACAGTCAATTGTGTGCAACACGTCCTTGTCGAGATAACTCACTTAGGAAGGCACTATAGCAAAAGAGGATAAAGAAGATAACTTTATTGCTTCTCTATTTTATGATTTCTATCCTCTAGTAGCAACACACATTCAATTGGATTTATACTTGAAAACCATGCGCCTACTGGCAGGATGTTTGTTCTGTATACTTGCAAACAGGATATGTATTGTATTTGAGAATATATATTTGCTTCCATTATTGCTGAAGGAAAGCATGATATGATATCCTAAGAGATGTTACATTTTTGACATTAAATTTGTAACAAAATTCTTCCATCAACTTTATTAGACTTTTACTGGATCCAAATTACACAAGCTTATAATTAAAATTTCTACCGAAAGAATTGCCCCATTAGAAATGTATCCTTTGCTGGCTCTGAAAGGACAGAAAGGACATTATTTATCCACAATCCATGGACATAGTTACCCATAGTTCCAACCACCTTCACCTGAAATCTCATTAATTTCCCGCTCTGATTATAATTAGAGAGAGAAGTAGGAATTTTTTTTTTCCTCTAGCGGGACCAAAAGAAAGGATAAAACAAATTCATATACCAAAGTCACCTCTAGCAGTTTATTAGTGATGGTGGCCAGTCACCTTGTGATGGTTGAGGTTTTGAACCTTTTCAACGTGAAGCTGGAATAATTACTCAGACAGAGTGACATTAAAGTTTGAGTAATATTCTATCCTGTCATTTATTATGGAGAACTCTTACTAGCCTTTGACATTAATTTTACTCTGTAAGTTGGTTTTATGTTACCAGTGTAACAAATAACAATATAGAAGTGAAATTTTAGTGCTCGGATGATAATTAATTTAAGAGAAGACGTTCAATTTATTAGGAAATTCGTATTACCATAATGAAATATGAATAAAAACTACTTATCAATTATGATTGATTCACCAGATGATATTAATTAATATCTTAGAGGACCCTTTAGATGGAAAATAATGTATGTATAGAAAATAAGGTGTAGTATGCTTTAGAAAAAAGGTAATAATAACAAGAATAATAATTATTTAATCAATTAATATTAATATTATCATATTATCATGCGTAGGCAGTCGATAAGAATTGATACTGAGAAACGGCTTAAAAAACTTCGTATTGGGAAATTCCAACTAGTATAGTTGATTTTTGATATTGTTTAGTAATCAGAGTTTATTGGTCACATACACACATATATTCATAATGTTGTTTCTACTCCCGTTTCATTCCATTTCCAAATATTAATAATACCAATATATCATTATCATTAGCACCTCTATTACCATTACCGCTACCCATTAACACTACATCAGCAGTACCATCATCCTTTTTTTTACTATCACCGCAACATTTCCCCTTTCTTCTTCTTCTATGTTTAGTTTTGATTTTACTTTTCCAATTCCCATTTATTTTCATTTTTCTATTCCTATTCCCATTTTTTTCATTTTTCTATTCCTATTCTATTCCTATTCCTATTCCTATTCCTATTCCTATTCCTATTCCTATTCCTATTCCTATTCCTATTCCTATTCCTATTCCTATTCCTATTCCTATTCCTATTCCTATTCCTATTCCTATTCCTATTCCTATTCCTATTCCTATTCCTATTCCTATTCCTATTCCTATTCCTATTCCTATTTCTATTCCTATTTCTATTCCTATTCCTATTCCTATTCCTATTCATATTCATATTCCTATTCCTATTCCTATTCCTATTCCTATTTATATTCCTATTCCTATTCCTATTCCTATTCCTATTCCTATTCCTATTCCTATTTCTATTCCTATTCCTATTCCTATTCCTATTCCTATTCCTATTCCTATTCCTATTCCTATTCCTATTCCTATTCCTATTCATATTCCTATTCCTATTCCTATTCCTATCCCTATTCCTATTCTTATTCCTATTCCTATTCCTATTCCTATTCCTATTCCTATTCCTATTCCTATTCCTATTCCTATTCCTATTCCTATTCCTATTCCTATTCCTATTCCTATTCCTATTCCTATTCCTATTCCTATTCCTATTCCTATTCCTATTCCTATTCCTATTCCTATTCCTATTCCTATTCCTATTCCTATTCCTATTCCTATTCCTATTCCTATTCCTATTCCTATTCCTATTTCTATTCCTATTTCTATTCCTATTCCTATTCCTATTCCTACCCAAGTAACATCGTTGGAGCTGCAAGTACTTTAAAAGTTTTTAAACAGCTCTAAAAAAATTAATCTCACGGCTTCTGTTCTATTTCGAAAACATTTGCAGCTGTTGGCGTTTTTTTCTAAAAGACCGTCTCTATATTGAAGTTCGACAACAACTTGCAGCTCTATGATCTTATAAAGCATTTGGCTCTAAAAATATGCTCCTTAACAACGTTTAAAATGACACTATAAAAGCATTTACGCACTCAACGTCTTTGTGCTGTAGAGAAGCTTCTAAATAGCAAATAGAGTTCTTTTAGAGGCTCAATGGAACTGTTTGTTTTTGAAAAACCGTCAGCTGTTTAACACACTCTCGCATTGTTTGAAACCAATGTTTGAAAATTCAACTTTTGAATAATTATATTAATATTAATATTGTTTGTGTTTTATGTACATAGAGTTCTTCTGGCGATATTAGTTTGAGCGCTTATTTAGTTCATAAGAAATAAAATAGTTTTCGGTTGAAATTTCAATAAAATTTGCATTGTTTATGTTTTCTTGGCGGTTTTGCTTCTAAAAAGTTCTTTTACAGCTCTAATAAATCTGTCAACTGACAGCTGAATGCCTGCTTTGTCTATGTATTGTATGTGTCTTTTCTATGTAGGTACTTTTATAGAGTTGGTTCAAAACAGCTCTATAGTGATGTAATTATAGTTCTTAATCGAGTTTCTAGTTTTATAATAACACAATCCACTGCTACTTACGGTCTATTTGCTCTTATTAAGATGTTTAAGAGTTCTACAAAGCATGTTGTATGTTTTTTGTTTTTAATAAATTTCTTCTCATAAGAATTGAAAGTGTGGGTACATTTTTACAGGGTGTAGGTACCTACATTTGAAAGAAACGAATATTTTTTTTTTTTTTTAATAAAAAAGTTTAATAAAAGTTTCTTACACATTTGATCAATAACAGCATATTATTTAAATTACTACTTTCTTAAATATTAAATGCTGAATAAGTAAAACTGAGAACTAATAGGTTGCATGCGAGCAAAAATTACAAACAAAGGATTGCGAAGAATTCGAATAGGTAAATACATTTGGTTCAAATGGGAAAACATCAGAAAATGTTGGTTACCCAGAAACTTTAAATGCTATTTTGTGTTAAATAATAAACTTAAGGAAAGACTAATACCCTTATAAAGGATGTGCAGTTCAGTGCACAGACAACCGCACATACGCAAATACGCCCATACTCACATCCGCACAGGCACAACGACAGACGGCATGACGATACCTCCTTTTTTAGGCTTTTCTGTCATCGTAATGTCATGGTTGGATTAAAACCTGGAAATCTATGTTTATGCAAAACTTATGCTTGCCCTTAGGACGTCCCTTGCCATTTGTTTTACCGTATGTAGTTTTTGTTCTTTTTTCTAACACATTAAAACCAGTTTCGTATTATTCAGCTGCATTCTATACAAGTAAAACTAAATTTGGGGTGCTTCAGACAAGAGCGTTACATGTCGTTTTTTTTGTTCATAGCGTAGAAAAGAGCTTTGCAACGTTAAGCGAATCAAGTCTTTTATACATGTGTTTTATGTTATGTTCCTGTTCGTTTGTTACTAATCGGGCTTTAGCATGTTTCACAAGTATTCACGAATATGAATACTTCAACTTGCAAAAAAAAGAGGAAACGCTCTAATTTTTCATTACCAAAGTTTCTACTAGTGACACCCTGTGCTTTATTATTGAGCTGTCATTGATGTCATTAAACAGCTCTAGTGCAACATAAGACAAGTCTTTTGGCGATATAAGAGCTCCAAAAAGTATTAATTTTCTTCAATGAAAAATGGCGAAAAAATTTGATGAAACAATAAAAACAACAAATTTTTTTCTTCTTTTTACATTTATTTTATTTATCCAAAACAATAAAAAGCTGTTTTCATCAATACTTTTTTATTTAGAATATATGCATTTTTTTTCGAGTGATTTCTCGCCTTTTTTTCATAATTTGTAATTATTTTTATATTATTTTATTTCCGAAAAGTAAAAATTTCGAAGGCGCGTTGTAGTTTTGCTTACTACTTTACAAACATTTGTGGAAAAATCAAAACCGCACTGAGAAATCACTTTGGAAAAATCTGTTTTGCCATTTTATTAATATCTAATTCACTTTATTTCGTAATTTAAAATCGATTTAATAGATGGTAAATTTTATCACAAACACAAATAACTTCTTTTTCACAGACAATGATAATTTATCTATTTTTATTTATACATATACTAACGCACAATATTTATTACACTGTAAACTTCTATTCACGACGCAACATACCACGAATGCTGAAAAGAAGTAGGTAAACAACTGTCAAATATGCATATGGCTTTAAATAAGCAAGACACCGGCTTCAGAAGCACTTCTAGAGCTGACATTAAAGCATACAGACAATCAAACTGCTTTTCTAGAGTCGATAAGGAGCAAAATAGTGCTCTCAAACTCATGAAATTGACTCCAAATAAGTCGTACAGTGGCTCTAGACGCGTATATAGAGTTAATTGTGAAACATGTAGCTACGAAAAATAGCTTTACAAGCGCTGTTAGAACTTACAACGAGCTTAAAATGTTACTTGGGTATTCATATTCATATTCCTATTCCTATTCCTATTCCTATTCCTATTCCTATTCCTATTCCTATTCCTATTCCTATTCCTATTCCTATTCCTATTCCTATTCCTATTCCTGTTCCTATTCCTATTCCTATTCCTATTCCTATTTCTATTCCTATTCCTATTCCTATTCCTATTCCTATTTCTATTTCTATTCCTATTCCTATTCCTATTCCTATTCCTATTCCTATTCCTATTCCTATTCCTATTCCTATTCCTATTCCTATTCCTATTCCTATTCCTATTTATATTCCTATTCCTATTCCTATTCCTATTCCTATTCCTATTCCTATTCCTATTTCTATTCCTATTCCTATTCCTATTCCTATTCCTATTCCTATTCCTATTCCTATTCCTATTCCTATTCCTATTCCTATTCCTATTCCTATTCATATTCCTATTCCTATTCCTATTCCTATTCCTATTCCTATTCCTATTCCTATTCCTGTTCCTATTCCTATTCCTATTCCTATTCCTATTTCTATTCCTATTCCTATTCCTATTCCTATTCCTATTTCTATTCCTATTCCTATTCCTATTCCTATTCCTATTCCTATTCCTATTCCTATTCCTATTCCTATTCCTATTCCTATTCCTATTCCTATTCCTATTCCTATTCCTATTAATATTCCTATTCCTATTCCTATTCCTGTTCCTATTCCTATTCCTATTAATATTCCTATTCCTATTCCTACCCAAGTAACATTTTAAGCTCGTAGTAAGTTCTAACAGCGCTTGTAAAGCTATTTTTCGTAGCTACATGTTTCACAATTAACTCTATATACGCTTCTAGAGCCACTGTACGACTTATTTGGAGTCAATTTCATGAGTTTGAGAGCACTATTTTGCTCCTTATCAACTCTAGTAAAGCCATTTTATTGTCTGTATGCTTTAATGTCAGCTCTAGAAGTGCTTCTGAAGCCGGTGTCTTGCTTATTTAAAGCAATATGCGTATTTGACAGTTGTTTATCTAGTTCTTTTCATCATTCGTGGTATGTCGCGTCGTGAATAGAAGTTTACAGTGTAATAAATATTTTGCGTTAGTATATGTATAAATAAAGATAGATAAATTATCATCGTCTGTGAAAAAGAAGTTATTTGTGTTTGTGATAAAATTTACCATCCATTAAATCGATTTCAAATTGAGACATAAAGTGAATTAGATATTAAAAAAAATAACAATACAGATTCTTCCAAGGTGATTTCTCAGTGCGGTTTTGATTTTTCCACAAATGTTTGTAAAGTGCTAAGCAAAACAACAACGCGCCTTCGAAATTTTTACTATTTGGAAATAAAATAATAAAAAAATAATTACAAATTACGAAAAAAAAACGAGAAATCATTTGGAAAAAAATTCAAAAATTCTTAATAAAAAAGTGACAATGAAAACATCTTCTTTTGTTTTGAATAAATAAAATAAAAGTAAAAAGAAGAAAAAAAATTGTTGTTTTTATTGTTTCATCCAGTTTTTTCGCCATTTTTTATTGAAGAAAATTAATACTTTTTGGAGCTCTTATATCGCAAAAAGATTTGTCTTTTGTTGCACTAGAGCTGTTTGATGACATCAATGACAGCTCAATAATAAAGCACAGGGTGTCACTAGTAGAAACTAAGTAATAAAAAATTAGAGCGTTTCCTTTTTTTTTTTGCAAGTTGAGAATTCATATACGTGAGTACTTGTGAAGAATATTAACTCCCGATTAGTAACAAACGGACAGGAACATAATATAAAACACATGTATAAAAGACTTGATTCGCTTAGCGCGGCAAAGCTCTTTTCTACGCTATAAACAACAAAAAACGACATGTACCGCTCTTGTCTGAAGCACCCCAAATGTAGTTTAACTTGTATAGAAAGCAGCTGAATAACACGAAACTGGTTTTAATGTGTTAAAAAAAGAACAAAAACTACATACGGTAAAACAAATGGCAAGGGTTCTAAGGGCAAGCATAAGTTTTGCGTAAACACAGATTTCCAGGTTTTAATTAAACCATGACATTACGATGACAGAAAAGCCTAAAAAAGAAGGTGTCGTCATGCCGTCTGTCGTTGTGCCTGTGCGGATGTGGGTATGTGCGTATTTGCGTATGTGCACTGAACTGCGCACATCCTATATAAGAGTATTAATCTTTCCTTAAGTTTATTGTTTAACACAAAATAGCATTTGAAGTTTCTGGGTAACCAAACTTTCTCACGTTTAGGACATTTTCTGATGCTTTCCCATTTGACCCAAGTTTATTTACCTATTCGAATTCTTCGCAATCCTTTGTTTGTAAATTTTGCTCGCATGCAACCTATTAGTTCTCAGTTTTACTTATTCAGCATTTAATATTAAAGAAAGTAGTAATTTAAATAGTATGCTGTTATTGATCAAATGTGTAAGAAACTTTTATTAAACTTTTTTATTTAAAAAAAAAAAAATATTCGTTTCTTTCAAATGTAGATACCTACACCCTGTAAAAATGTACCCACACTTTCAATTTTTATGAGAAAAAAATTATTAAAAACAAAAAACATACAACATGCTTTGTAGAACTCTTAAACATCTTAATAAGAGCAAATAGACCGTAAGTAGCAGTGGATTGTGTTATTATAAAACTAGAAACTCGATTAAGAACTATAATTACATCACTGTAGAGCTGTTGTGTTTTAAACCAACTCTATAAAAGTACCTACATAGAAAAGACACATACAATACATAGACAAAGCAAGCATTCAGCTGTCAGTTAACAGATTTATTAGAGCTGTAAAAGAACTTTTTAGAAGCAAAACCGCCAAGAAAACATAAACAATCCAAATTTTATTGAAATTTCAACCAAAAACTATTTTATTTCTTATGAACTAATAAGCGCTCAAACTAATATCGCCAGAAGAACTCTATGTTCATAAAACACAAACAATATTAATATTTATATAATTATTCAAAAGTTGAATTTTCAAACATTGGTTTCAAACAATGCGAGAGTGTGTTAAACAGCTAAAAACAAACAGTTCCATTGAGCATCTAAAAGAACTTTATTTGCTATTTAGAAGCTTCTCTACAGCACAAAGACGTTGAGTGCGTAAATGCTTTTATAGTGTCATTTTAAACGTTGTTAAGGAGCATATTTTTAGAGCCAAATGCTTTATAAGATAATAGAGCTGCAAGTTGTTGTCGAACTTCAATATAGAGACGGTCTTTTAGGAAAAACGCCAACAGCTGCAAAGGTTTTCGAAATAGAACAGAAGCCTTGAGATTAACTTTTTTAGAGCTGTTTAAAAACTTTTCAAGTACTTGCAGCTCCAACGATGTTACTTGGGTATTCCTATTCCTATTCATATTCCTATTCCTATTCCTATTCCTATTCCTATTCCTATTCCTATTCCTATTCCTATTCCTATTCCTATTCCTATTCCTATTCCTATTCCTATTCCTATTCCTATTCCTATTCCTATTCCTATTCCTATTCCTATTCCTATTCCTATTCCTATTCCTATTCCTGTTCCTATTCCTATTCCTATTCCTATTCCTATTCCTATTTCTATTCCTATTCCTATTCCTATTCCTATTCCTATTCCTATTCCTATTCCTATTCCTATTCCTATTCCTATTCCTATTCCTATTCCTATTCCTTTTCCTATTCCTATTCCTATTCCTATTCCTATTCCTATTCCTATTCCTATTCCTATTCCTATTCCTATTCTTATTCCTATTCCTATTCCTATTCCTATTCCTATTTCTATTTCTATTCCTATTCCTATTCCTATTCCTATTCCTATTCCTGTTCCTATTCCTATTCCTATTCCCATTCCTATTCCTATTCCTATTCCTATTCCTATTCCTATTCCTATTCCTATTCCTATTCCTATTCCTATTCCTATTCCTATTCCTATTTCTATTTCTGTTCCTATTCCTATTCCTATTCCTATTCCTATTCCTATTCCTATTCCTATTCCTATTCCTATTCCTATTCCTATTCCTATTCCTATTCCTATTCCTATTCCAATTCCTATTCCTATTCCTATTCCTATTCCTATTCCTATTCCTATTCCTATTCCTATTCCTATTCCTATTTCTATTCCTATTCCTATTCCTATTCCTATTCCTATTCCTATTCCTATTCCTGTTCCTATTCCTGTTCCTATTCCTATTCCTATTCCTATTTCTATTCCTATTCCTATTCCTATTCCTATTCCTATTCCTATTCCTATTCCTATTCCTATACCTATTCCTATTTCTATTTCTATTCCTATTCCTATTCCTATTCCTATTCCTGTTCCTATTCCTATTCCTATTCCCATTCCTATTCCTATTCCTATTCCTATTCCTATTCCTATTCCTATTTTTATTCCTATTCCTATTCCTATTCCTATTCCTATTCCTATTCCTATTCCTATTCCTATTCCTATTCCTATTCCTATTCCTATTCCTATTCCTATTCCTATTCCTATTCCTATTCCTATTCCTATTCCTATTCCTATTCCTATTCCTATTCCTATTCCTATTCCTATTCCTATTCCTATTCCTATTCCTATTCCTATTCCTATTCCTATTCCTATTCCTATTCCTATTCCTATTCCTATTCCTATTCCTATTCCTATTCCTATTCCTATTCCTATCCCTATTCCTATTCTTATTCCTATTCCTATTCCTATTCCTATTCCTATTCCTATTCCTATTCCTATTCCTATTCCTATTCCTATTCCTATTTCTATTCCTATTTCTATTCCTATTCCTATTCCTATTCCTATTCATATTCCTATTCCTATTCCTATTTATATTTCAATTCGTTTTCATGTTTCTATTCCCTTTCCTATTCATATTCTAAATCTTCTTATTACAATTCCTATTTCTATTCTTTTTCTTTTCATTTGTTTATTCATGTTTTCATTCTTATTCCTATTACTTTTCTTGTTACTTAATAGTTATTTCTTAGTTATAATCCTATTTCTGTTCATGTTTCTATTACTATTCCTTTTCTTATTCCTTATATATCTCTGATTTATTTTCTATTCCTCTTCCTTTTTCTAATCCTTTTCCTCTTCTTTTATTAATTTATTTTTAATTCCTTTTCCTATATTGCTGCTTCTATTCATACCTATCACTAGTTCTTTCCATATCCCGATTTTAACTCGCTTTTCTTTTACTCGTATATTTGAAATAACTTTTAACATTCCAATCAATAGTTAAAGATTCTATTCTTGTAACAGTTATTTATTTTACACAAAAGTTTAAAAGGATAACAATTGTATTTTATAGATGTAAGTTACTTTGAAATCCCCATTATATATCCAGTAAAAATCATTTTGTATCCTGCGTGCAGACACGGATACCATATTCTTAAATGGATAATTCAATTCACCGGGACAAATACTTATTTTTATTGCAGTAATTTATCTTCTCCCACTTACATTGTCTTGTTCCCTTGCTGAATACGTGCACTCTGTTTATTGTTACCTAAAAACAGCCCTGCACTGCAATAAAGTAAATTTATTGCATCTCGTTGTATCTGTTAAAAAGTCAGTTGCATTCCTGCACGGTAGTCCTTGAAATATCGGGGGAATTTAAAAAAAAAAAGAACTCTAGAACAAATCAATTCAGAACTTCAATTCGTTTGTGCAAAAAATGCACAATTCGGGAAAAATTGGATTTTTGGTAGGGTTTTCAATAGAGAATTAAGAAATCAATGAAAACTTTTAGAAATTTACTAAACTTGTCAGTTTTCTTTGTAAAAATCTAATGATAATAAAAAAGCAAAGCTATCCTTTATGTGATCGAATTCGTTTGTTTACATTCCTTTTTTTTTCTTATACATATTTTGTATAATGAAAGGGTTGACTGCCAATGAAATAGCTTCAATGTTTGTATCATAAATCACTGAGCTAAAGCCTTTTGTATAACAAGGAATTGCTTTAGTAGATTTACGATGTAATTCATTCCCTGACACGAACAATATATAAAAAAATACATCCGACGCACGACACAATGCCATGTATGCATCCGTCGAAGTTCAAAGAAAAACTGTATTGTAAGAACCAAAACATGTTTTGACCAAAAAGGACTTCGTACTTGTTTTCGAATCTCCAAATATTGAATACAATGAAATCTGACCGTTAATCTTAGAAGAATTCCAACCTTTAAGTTCGACATATAAGTATAAACTTCTGGATCAAACAAATGTATTGAAAATAAAATTCAGTTAGACGGATCCTAAATAAAAGCTTGCCAATATTTTGAAAAACGATGAGAGAAAGTTTTGCACTCATTTTCTTAATCTAATGGGAAAGTATGGTATTTGGTATCAGCCCAAATAATATAACAATCAGGAATAAAGTTCTAAGCACATTCCTTAATCTACAGAGCCATAAATTACCACGTTTCACTTATCGGAAAAGAGTATTCATATATCTAATAAACAATCCAAAAATTGTTTAGTTTTATTAATAGTTTTATCAATTTATCTTAAAAGAGGTGAAATGATTACTTAAAAAAAAAAAATTATTTCCGCATTTGCTTCTCTTGAAAACTTTATTCGTGGTAAAAAACGAGCAATGACGAATCAAATCCGGTACCAAATACCCAAATATTTTCTATGATGAAAAATATCACCATTGACAACAAGTCACTCACAAAAATATTTATCGAAATTGATTATATTTTTTGCGAGAAAAATAGAACTAGAAAAAAAATCAGAAAACAGTTTTTTTCTAAAATAGTTAATTATATCAGGCACGGGTGGAAACAAACTTGCTACCGGGATTATTATTTAAAAACGCTTCTCTGCTTTGAAAAAAAAGATCATTTTTAAAAACAATTGTACCAAAAATATTTCATTAACTCTAATTTTACCTAGGTATAATTATAATTGACACACATTTTTACATATAGTAATACAATACTGTAAAAGCCCTACAATATTCAGAACTACTTTCGCATTGTTTTTTTCATAATGTTAAATTCATTGATTTTATAAAAGACGTTATTTTGCAGGCCATCAACGGCTATGCCAAAAATAAATTTTGGAAGAACTTGCAAAGAAAAATAAACTCGAAAAATTTATAAAATTAATCTAAAAATTTTTATAGTTGAATCAAATATTCACGATACCGAAAATCATACAAAATATATGTAAATGAAAGATTCCCTAAAACCACGAAATAATATCAAATGTAATAAAGTCATAATCAAAATTTTGGAAGTTATTGTACTTTTAAGAGTAAATATAGTCAAAAACGATTTTGGGTTTAATTGCACTGTAGTTAGAGTTCAATGAAATCCATTGTGTTTATTGCAGTTTTATTTATATATTATTTTTTTTTTAAATTTATTTTACTTTCAAAAGTGCAATAAAGTCCGAAATTTCGTTTTGAAATTTATTGCATTGGATTTTTAGTCATGACACCGATCTTTTATTATAAAAAATCACCCAAATATTATAATAGTAAAAAGGAAGAATCGCCTAAGAAATAATTGGGGCGATTCTCCATATTTTCGCCCATGCCAATTGTTAATCTTAATCTATTCTTTATAAATTTTAGTTTGGAAAAACTCTTTTCACACTTTATCATCAAACAGATTAAAATAAACAAAGCAAAGTGCAAAACTTGAGTCGTTCAAATTGTGGGCAGCTTCATTTCTATACCCTTCAAGGTAAATCCTATAATTCCTGATTTTCTAGAAATTCAATAGTTTGAACAATCCAGTGTAATAAAGTTTGAACAAAACATTGTATTCATTGTTTTGTTCAAAAAACGCCGCACGGTAAAATGGCTGGTTTCCGGTTGGGCCACCACGCGACTGGCACTGACTAGGCAGAACATATTTTTATAATATAAAATATATTCAAAAGTCAATTAAAAGATAATCGGTATCAAAGAAGTACGAGATTGATTGTAATCTCAGTTCTTTTTTGTTTAAGAATGTATAACTTTCCTTATAGTTTCTATAACTGCAAGTAAAAAAAAATAAAAATGGCTAACTTCTCTTTCATTGCTCAAAGAAATTAACAAATCTAGGTTTTTTAACCTTTCTTCTGATTATGAGTTTTGTTCAACATATATAATTATGTAAATATTCAAGTTGATATTTTTTAGTAAAATCGAAAACGACCCTTAAGGAACTGCGGCAGTTGGTGCACCATAAACCAGGGCAATTTAAAATAATAATACATTCATTAACAATAACATAATGCGAATATATCCACCTGCTTCCACCTGGTTCCTCCCATGTAATCATTAAATATTTTCTAAGCTTAAAACTTTTAAACAGGACTTTTATTTCAAAGGCAATAGCAATAATTATTATCGGATAAATAATTAGTGAAATTATTAAACTGCAATTAATTTCGCAAATAACAATACAGAAGTTCATTTTTTGCTTGAGCTCTCTTCAAGTTTTTCTCAAAAAGTAACTAAGAGTCTTTCTATTTCAATTATAAAATGGCAACTTATCTTATTTAAGCACTTTGCTAAATTCGATTCCTTATTTTCCTTGCCATGGATACTATACTACGACATAATCTTATTATTAATTAACATTCACTGTGGAGATCCAATTCTGTTATAATCTCAAATGATAAATTAACTACTCGAGATATAATTTTGATGATTTACTCCCAAGGCTGAATGCTCTTGTCCTTAAAACGTAACGAAGACCATGGCTATGTCAATTATTCTTCGTAAAATGTAAAATTCTAGGTCCATTAAAATTCTCTTCCCAAGGATGCTTTTACTTGTTCTTGTACTCAAGTTAAAATGCACATATTTGTATCTACATATATACACCCAGCATCAGGTTACTAAAGTAAATGTGTCCACAAAATATGAAGATAGTCTGCACGTTCAGGAAATAAATTTTCTTAACGTTTGTATAAGCCTTTGTTATCCTAAATGCTGTATAACACTTTGCCAGGAATGTCTTCTGGTAGCACATTAGTTTCGTAGTTATTTATTAGTTTATCAGATGAATAGCAACTATTTCACATATTTTCGTCGTCTGTAAAGGTATACGTTTGGTTTTAATAAATTGAAATGAAATATTTATGAATGTTATCCAAGAAGTAGCATGAACTGAAAATGTATTTTATAATCTTACGAGTACGTGCTTAGTATTTTCTGAAAGCAATTTGATGGGGGAGGGGATGTCAAATGAAAAGATACCAATAAGCCTATGAATGTTGACAATTTCTACATCTTAACTGTTTGTGTGACTTTTGAATGCCTATAGTAGTTGAAGAGCGGAATTAAGGAAATTTTTGGAGCAAACAACGAGACTGCCTTTGGTTTTACTTAAACTTCCCTAGTTTCGATATATGAATGCTTAAAAAAATCGAAACGAGTTAAAAGTTAAAATGCCTAATAGCCAAGAGGAATTTTGTGCAAAAGTTGTACCTAATTTGAATAAGACTAAGTCTTAACATAGCGGTATTTGCACATATAACGGTAAACAAAAATCTTATAAAACAGTAAAATTCCCTTAGTCCTTGTCATCTTATAATTCCAAAATTCAAAAATTGAAAGCTCCTAAATTGCAACCACCTTCACGTATATTTCCAACTTCAATAGCTTATATCTTAAAACGTCAAAAATGGACTTAGGGCCAGTTGTAGAATCGTGGTTTAACGTGGTTTAAATTTTTAACTACTGATTTCCATAGCATTTACCGATTTTCGTTTTATACATTTCCTATAATATTGTTTCATTGATTTGTTTATCTGTTTTTCGGTCTTTTGATATGCCGTTTTCATTCGAATTCACAAAATGTCAAAATGAAACTAATACGCGACTCCCACCGCCCGCCCCATTTATCTGACAAAATGCTGAATGTTAAAAAAGTTTTCCAATAAAACGACCTTTTCTGTGTCTGAAGTTTAAAACGCTGTCTCCTTCCCTAATATACATTTTTTAATTGATAACTTTTTCTAAAAAAAAAAAAAATGAGAAAATGAGTGAAAAAAGAAACTCTCACTCCAGTTGATTGGAAAATGTAAAAAAAAAAAAAAAAATAACAAAAGAAAATGAAATTTAATTACTGTTTGGGCATTTTAAGTTTAAAAATCTCCCCACTCCTATATCCGCTTTTCTTATCGTATTCGCATAACAAAATAACGGGCGTCATAATTTAATTTAAAACTTTATGTTTCTAGTTTGCTTTACTGTTAACTTTTCACGACAAGGCGACGACGACGATAGCAACGCACCAATTGCAAAAGTGTCGCTTGTAATTTTCACATTTTAATGAGAATTTTCTTTTATTTTTTCTTCTAATTTTTTAGTGTCGTTCTTGATTTTGCTTTAGGAGAAGGAGAAAAGCAAATCTCATGGAGAGGGAGAGGAATAATATTTGGTACGCACATAATTATAGCCATGATGTTTTTTTTTTGTATAGATCCGAGAAACAACAACAAAAAAAAAAATAAAAACATTTTCTAAGAATTTTGTATCCTTGTCCTATATTTTTTTCTCGTGTTTGATATCAAGAACCGTGAACCCTGAAGGGCTGCTGGAGAAAGTCAAACGCTATATTATTATAGGGCACATACATACAAAAATAAAACAACTTCGACATTTATTTAGTAAATACACGATTAGGCTGGGGATGGTAATGAGGTGTTAATTAGAATGAAGGTAAACGTATACAAAGTCTGTTGTGTTCTTCGTGGAATTTTGAAAGTATATTATAGACTTTGATTACATATACCTACTTATTTTCAAAATGATTTGGGAAAATAACTTCAAAGATGAAAGGTCCTTTGTATATATTCTTTTAACGTTTCAGATCTGTTTTTCGAAACGAAAAAGAAATATTTTTATACTATTTTACACCTAAATATTATACAATCAAACCACATATTTGAAGCAATTACGTATTGATCGGGATTTTGGCAGTCGGGATTTTGGCAGTCGGGATTTTTCAATCTGTCCAGTCGGGATTTTGGCAGTCGAGATTTTGTCCCTATCCCGTTACGGCATCTCATATTTAAATAATTGATAAATATGCAGAAGAGTATTAGACCGGGAATCGACTGCTGTTGGGGCTCGTTGTACCACAAGCCTTCGATATGAACATTTAACACCAGAAAATAATCTTTAAAATTTATTAGAATTTTATTCCACAATGAGCTTATAAACTCTGCACTAAAACCAAAGACAGGGGTAATTTTTCAAATTTTCCTAAAAAAAATTAGTAAAATGCTAATTTTTACCTTTTTTACGTTTTTTATCTTACGTTCTATGGTAAAACTGTTAAGGTATGTTTTGCAGAAAGTTAAATTTGCTACAATATTGTCTATAAATGTTTGTTTGTATGTCACGTCTTTACCGAGATATAGCGCTCCAAAAAAGGGCAATTTTTCAAATGTCAATTTTCACGTTTTTTCTTCTCTTATACCTTTTTTATCTTATGTTCTACGGTAAAACTATACAGGTATGTTTTGTAGAGAGTTAAATTTTACAAAACGTATCTCAACGCTTTTGCCGTAAAACGTAAGAAAAAAAAGTTATAGAGGAAAAGCCAAAGTTTTCCCCTCCCCCTCTTTTAGCACAGGGTCCTTAAGGTCCGAAATTTGAGAAAATTTTAACTAACCATCCCAAAACAACATCTGAAAATTTCATGGACCACCTACCTTTTTCCTAAAAAACCCTTTTTTTCCTACCTGCCGACTCGAATATTAGGAATACCTACTGTGATTCACTTTTAAGCTTTGGGAGTAGGCCAAGAAGATTTATAGGTAGTTAAATTCATAACCGGTGTACTCTAATGTCAGTCGAGGAAATTTTAATTGATACCAATTGTGTTGGCTTACATACGACAATTATAAAATAATCAACCCAACGTAGCTAAGACTCATAAGCTGAATTCTAAATATATACACGAATAAAGGCAAAACTTTTAATCTAAACGTAACTAAAGAAAACAAAAAAAAAAAAACCTAATATTAATTAATTGTCAAAATATAGTGGATTATTTTTATCATCATTACAATAAATATTGTAGGGCACATAATTGATTTTATTTCTTGTTTTGAATATAATAAAGGTCTTTTTTATAAAAAATGAACCACCATCTGACAGAAAAGAAAATGAAAGGTCTCGTAATGATTGTTCCGACGAGAATTTTAAGGTGACATAAAATTTATTATACTGTAAGTGTAATAATATTTATTTCTTATATTATTAATTATTATAAATATATTGTAATATTTTTATACTATATTTATCATATTATTTATTTAATATTATTATATGTTTTTTGTTTTTATTTTGAATTGTAATTATTTTTAAAGCTTTTATTTTTTCAGAAAATCAGAAAACAATTAACAAATAAACAAAATTTAAAGTTCCAATACAAGGACGGAATGTGCGACCAAAAGGTATACGTTGAGACTGTCTACATCCATACACTAAATTATACAAATCAGTATAGTAGATTGCTACTAGCGAAGCGTTCCATTTTTATAGAATCGCTGGTAAAGTACTCATTAGTACTTTGCCACCTTAAAAGTAACACGGCTTTTATTGGATTTTGTAGCATAAAATTTTGTTCTTTCATTTACTGTTTTACTGACTTTAGTTTTCAAAATCTTAGGAGCAGCATAAAATTGTGACCACTTATCCCGTTTTATTCTACTACAAAATATCGCTCTAAGTTTCAACCAAAATGATAGAAAATACGTCTGAAAACAATGTCGGCGCACCCCAAATTAAAAAAAGTATGATGAAAAAAAATCTTTAACACAACATTGTGTGATCGCTTATTGTTCACCCTTTATGCAAAAAAAGAATTCCCTTTAAAATCAATATCGCTCGTGTGTGTATTATTAAATTTTACATAACATTATGTGTAACTAAAATACTATTTAAATGTTCTTAATATTCCCATTTCGCAGGGTCATGTCTCATGTATTCCATTTTTGAACCATAAACTTTTCGATGTACTCCAATAAAGAACTAGAACGGTTTCCAAAAGTGGAAACTTTTTCTCTCTGCTTTCTGAATTCGATATTTTATTTAAAACAATTGCATTCGTATTTTTTGTTTAAGAAAATTGCATTGGGTAAAAGTTATTTTCATATCCGGCAAGATGAAAAGTGTAAAACAAAATACATAGAGATAACTTTCATATCTCTATGTATTTTGTTTTACACTTTTCATCTTGCCGGATATGAAAATAACTTTTACCCGTGCCGTATAACAGTTTTTTTAGAAAAAAAACTTCGTCTCATATCATTCTGGATTGTAATTTCATGGAAAATTACACAAAAACAATTTTCTCTCATTTTCTATACCAGAAAACGTTCATGTGTTCCAAAAATTGATGTTGGAATAATAAAAGTGTAGTTTGGAGTTTAAAAAAATAAAAGTTTTTTTTTTTCATTCATTAATGGTTTCATAGTAACATTCAATGTTCTGGATGAATACATTCATAAATGAAAGAAATTTCTTTGAAACCATTACATTGGGAGTATGAAGAGGTAGAACATAAAACAAATGATTTTTCCAGTTTGACAAGGATGTTAATATTTTCATCGATCTGGAGATGCTTTATTGGGAATTAATTATTGAACCAGAAGATGATGTTTATAAATTTCGTCTTTATTGTGATTGATTAAGAAATCCTTTTTTTTTGTTGTTCATACAGTCAGGATCGAAACCAGCAGACTGATAATTTTCAAAAGGATATAAACGTATATGATAAAAAGCACCCATGAACAAATCGAACCGCTCTTGCCGCGACCCTCGAAATTTTTGTTTTCTTATCTTCTTATATGGCAGTCATCTCTATGTGTAGGTCCTTTTTAGATTGTAAAAGTGTAACATTGTCCTATTTAAAAGCACGGGACACACACAATTCCACGGCAGGCGGTTCATTCCGTAATTTGATTATCGCCAGACGATATCGTTTTCAACGTTCCTCTCTCTATCATACATTTACGATATGAAAGACAGTATCTATGAAACGAATATCGTTCGATCGTTTTAATTTTACAGAATAAGGCCCCAGTTTTGAGTTAATATGAGAAGAGTCCCAATATTTTAGCTATGCCAAATCCAATAAAGAAGGCTATAATAACTAGTTTTCTCAGAAGATTTCAAAATATAGCATTTTAAAATCAAGACATAAATTTGAAACTTTCTCCGAAGTGGGATAAGAATTATGAAGTAACGTAAGCAGGGGTAAAAAAGCTAGGTTAGGTACGAGTGAAATAAAGTTTCCATTTCGGAAAAATAATACACTCCTGTAAAAAATGGTCTTTTGAAAATTTTTCAAAATGTTTTTGCTGGATTTTTGTTATAAACTACTTTGTTGTGATACTTTAAAAGACTTTCAGGTGTTTGAAATTTGAAATTTTTGGTTAACATAACACTCAAAATGAAATTCCATAAAAAGAAGGTACCGACCTATACATAAACTATATATAAAGTGGCAGTGCTTTAAGTCGTCTTACTACAGCAATTGCCCAGAAAATCCTCATAGCTGTTGACAGAAATCCACTAAAAGGATTCAAACATGTATGACATATTGTATTGCTAAAGTAGCACACGTCTGACACCCATAATTTGTCTTCCTTAATGTAGTGTCGCCAAAAATGAAACAAACTGTAAACTAGTTTCTAAAAGTAGAATGCGACGTCAAAGTGATAACGAAAATGATTTATACCACTGCACACGACAGGCAAAGGGATAAACGAAAAAACTCTTCAAACAAGGACACGATACATAGAACACTATAGTGAAAAACAATATTTTTTTTCCCACCGAGATTGCCACTATACACAAATATGTATTTAAAAAAAAAAAAAAACTATATTTATGAAGATTGACTAAAATGTATATTGCAACCATATCATGAGACTTTTTTTTTTGTTTTATTTAGGAATTTAGTGCTTTGTCCTTGTAACCCCTTACAGTTGGAAAAGCCGCAAGGTATGCAACAAAAAAAGCACTTCTATCTTTATGGTTTGAACTTTGTTTTAAATTAAATAGCTAGTAGAATTTTCGTTTTACATAAATTCTACTTGCAAATATATTTCCGAAAGTGAACCAATTTAAAAAGGATGATTATTGTTGTCCCATCTCCTTAGAAATCTAAAAAAAAACATAACTACCTGCGGCAATAACTTCCTTTACAAGAGTTTGATGATTACACGAATCAATTTCACAGGATTTTCATCCACCAACACTCTTTCCGACTTGGGATTGGAAAAGAGTTGAAATGCAATTAATCCAATCAAGCCCTATTCAAGGGGCATGTTTTTCAAATGATTGCAGGAAACATTGTTAGCGTATTTGTCTGTGCCTGCAATTAGTATTGATTGTTCACAAATACAAAATACGTCGTAAGAGTATATATCGCAGTAACCTTTTTCGATTAAATGGTTGGGTAAAGGTAGAATTATAATGCGAATGAGCATGACTTACAGTCAAAATTAAATTATATAAACATGAAGAAGCTGTTTCTTCATGTTTATATAAACATGAAGAATACATATATCTAATGAACATGTGAAACATGTGAAAATCACTTGTTTTTAGTTTCTTGTAATTGTGTTAAAATGCATATATTTTTGAAAAATTTCTTGATTTCTTGCCGTCAAATTTACATGTGTAAAACGACCTTTACACGGTCAGTCATTTGACATCAATCTGTAATATAGTGTTTGTAAAAAATGTCTGTATGTGTGCATTTGTTTGACGAAAAATCAAAACCCTTTTGATTTTGCCTGATGACTGGTTATATGTGTAGATGACTATGACGTCCTCTGACTGACCGTGTAGAGTTCACTTAAGACCAGTTCAGATCGCACACCTCATGCGTAGCTCATGCTTAACGAAACTCAGCGAAATGCGCATATGTTAATTATAGCCAACGCCATAATGACTGTGTGTATTCGCTCATTTACACTTGCGATTTTGACGGTAGCTCAAGCTTAATCATGCGCATTATAGTTGGGCCTTAAGGCTTGCCTTTTGTCGATTCTATTTTAGTTTAACTTTGTATTTATTTTAAGTTACCTTAAAAGTAAATAAAACTTAAATTGTGAGTTATACGACTTACGAGTTACGACTGCAAACTAAATGAGCACTTATATAGATGATTTCCAACAAACACACTCAGAAGAAATGTTTCTTGTAAAAAAAATAGGGTTACCAACTTCTTATTTTATTTTAAAGAAAATTAGAAAATTAGTTCGGGTCAAAATTCTGCTGGGATCTTCAAGAATTTGTTCTTAAAACTATCTGCTTTTCAAAACTTTGCTTATCTTAATTCTGTGGTCAGATGGAAAAATGTTGTGACGTTGTGAGTAAATTTTTCAAATTCTACGTGTATTTTTAAAGCTCAAAATCTTATGAAAAATCAGAAAGTTATTTTACATACTAAAGGAAAAATATAAATTACAAAAAATAAAACGAAATACTTTAAGTTTTGAACTTTTGATTTTTCATAAAGTGTTATCTTTAAAAACTCACATAAGATTTTAAAAATTCACTTATAACATTTTGACATCTGAAAATTCTTAAAATATTAAATAATTCTTAAAATACTAAAAAAAAAAGATTGGAATCATAATTATCAATTATAGTTATTTTTTCCTACCTACAAACTTGCGAAAAATCAGAATTTTTTTTCTTGCATTCCAGAGTTTTAAAAAGCTAAATTTTGATAAACAGAATACAAAAACAGATTTTTTAAAAGCAGAATTTTAAAATCAGAATTTCGACCCGCTCCGTTTGTCGTTTTTAGACAAAGTTCAGCTTGCGTCAAAATTCTTTCAGCAAAATTCAGCTTTTGAGATCATACTTTCTAAAATTTGTCTTTTAAAATTCTTATTTTCAAAATTGTGCTTCTCAAAATTCTGCCTTTAAAAATTTTGTCGTACGTTCCACCCGATCCTTGATCCTTATATAGAAAATTAAAAATTTTTCTTTAAAATTTTCCAATATAATATGGTTTTCATTATGAGAAATTAATCAAAACTTACATCAAACAGTAGCACAATTTCTAATAGTTAGGTAATGTTCACCAAAACAATTGTGTGCCATTCTATATAAAACAATAGTTCGTTAACCTCTTCTTTTAAGTTAAGAGCTTTAAATAGTGAAAGCCATAGTCAGTACAGTATATAATTTGTTGTAGACAGAGACACTTACCCATGCACCTTCAATCAATAAACAAAACTCATAACATAACATAATTCCTCATGCCAATGTCCTGTGAACACTGAACATTGTTATCAAGCCCATTCATTCATTCTAATGGCACACCACCCCAAATTCATAACTACCACCAGGAATCAGGATTCTCTATAATAATTCTCGTAATGACTGGGAAGGAGGTTCAAACCATGTTCTTTAATGTAAGGCACATTGGCATCGATTTTTGCAGCAATGTTCGACCAAATGTTGCAATGGTTAGAAAATTATTTAAGGAAGGCATATAACAATATAAAATACTCGAACACAGAAGGCTTTGCTATCGTGTTATCAATTTTTGGCAGTAGCTTTAGAAAAATGCAAAAATGAAATGGAAGTAAGGGAAACATCAATGGAAATTGGGAACAACATGCAGCCAGTGTTTTTCGAGAATGTTTTAGACAAGTAAGGAATTTAATGCTTTTAATAAAATAGATTTCATAGATTTCTGAAAAAAAATTTAAAAACAAAATAGCTAATTGTTTTTTTGTGGAGTTTAATAGATTTCTGTGCAACAAGGACAACAAAAGTTCTCTGAATATATTTATTTTCAAGCTGAATGAATAAATGTGAGGATAAGTGTGTCTGCATTGGCGGCAATAAGATCTATTTTGAGTTCCATCTTATTCTGGATTGGAACAAAGCTTCTTATTCTTGTTTAGTTTAAGTTCCAAAGTTAAAGTTGATTTTTCTCAGTTTTTCACAATTCCTTACAGTTCCCGGTTCTTTTGGTATCCTCTTATTCAATATCACGTTTTCACTTATTTCGCATTAGGGTTCCGGCCCCAACTTATGCAGGACAGTTTTCCACATTGTCATTCACTTACCTAAGTACCAACATGGTCTAGTAACCGATGATCGTCGGTATTGTTGTGTATGCCAACGTTCTTTTGACTTTAACAAAATAAACCCGATTTCTCAAAAAAAAAAAAAAAAAATTATGTTAATACAAATGTGAATTGTGTCTAACTGAATTCAATAAACCACAACCAATTTCTTGCCTATACCTCGCTCTACCCAATTATACATCATTGACTTTCAAAAATTATTCTGTCAAAAGTAAAAGTGCTTATATGGTTGACTGACATGATATCATGTTGAAAGTCAAGCGGTTTTTATAACAAAAAATGGCAACAGTCTGAGAGTGAATCTCATCATTGTATAAAATCACGACAGAGTTACCTTTCCTTGTAGCTCAAAGAATGATGGTGACATCTTGACAAATCTGAGAGTAAACCCGAATGTCACTCAAAACATGGAATGAGTTGATATTTTCAGATTGTCGCCTTTTTGATTGTGGTGACATGAAAATGGAGAACAAAAAAAAAATAGTATATAAACACAAATCGTTGAATTGTGACGCGTAAATAATTTGAATTGCAAATCAGTTTGACAGTTATATTTGACACTTGTGATTAGAGACAATCAAATTGTTTGTATGTAAATGAGAACAAAAAAGTCGTCTGGGATATAAAATTAAATTATAAACCTACCATATAAATTCAACCAAAAAATAATAGAAGTGGGCCGTCACTTGTTAAATTCAAATCGTTTAAACAGTTGTTTTTTTTTGTCTTACCAAAGAAAGAGATAAAACAAGAGGGTGTTTAAGAACTCATTTATGGAAATCAATCGTAGACCATGAATATCAAACTGTCTGAAGAACCAAGATTGCTTCTAAAAACCTTCAAATAGCGGTGATGGACAGAATTGCATTTACACAGCATCAGAAAACTTTGTATTGGTATTCATAATAAGCTTATAAATAGTGAGCCGGGAATTGATTGGCTAGGAGATTCTCTATATGAACTCGGCATTATTTTCAACTACAAAAATATACTTAAAAATTATTATCAAAATTGTCATCAAGAATGTTTTTAGACGTTTGATTCTTATAGAACATTTTAAGAGCTTCCCAATTTTGTGGATGCAATAAAACATGAGGTCGACATTCCTGCATATAATGCACAGCTTATAATGGCCTTGTTTTAATTTGAAGACATTAAGTATTGGCCTAAATGGCTAAAACAAGGAATTAGAGGAATGAAAATCAGAATTGCAAGGACAGTAGACACTCAAATGAATGAGAGATTTTTAATAGAGTGCAATTTTAAAGCTAAATTTAATGGCACTTTACTGAGGGGCTTGTCATGAATGAAATCACCAAAGCACTTATATTTGAAATCATTTGAAATCACATTGAAACCCGGTGCAATCACTTGAAATCATTAGATTTATTTGAAATCGTTGCTATCACGAAATATTTAAATCCTTAAAAACTGCTTGAAATCACGTGAAATCATCTTAAATCATTTGAAATATTGCAATCATTGAACCATTAAACTGGCCGGTGACAAACTCCTCGCACTTTATCAACAAAAATTACGACTTTGCATTAAATTATCCAATTTATTATAAAATCAATAAATTATATGTCCATCAACTTAGCGAAACTGCTTTGGAAAAAAAACTGCTTACATAACGGGAATTTGCCGTTAATTATTAATCATTTTTGGTAGTGTTATTTTCAAGCGAAACACATGGTAATGGTTTAAAAAAAAAACAAAAAGAGCGGCAAAAATTTTAAAATCCACAACCAGAGAAAATTCCCGTTATGTTAGCAAATTGTTTTTCCAAAGTTGTTTCGCTATAAGATGGACAAATAAATGAAACTTTTTCAACACAAAGAAATGAAACTGAAACACTAATAATTTTAAAAGTTATTCAGCATGTTTGCATATTCATGACGAAAAAGTTTTGACAGTAGATCATGCTATACCTCATGCGTTCATAGATCTACCTTTAGGCATGTACAGAAGGTGGCCCTTAAGGTATAACTTCAATAGTCAGTGAAATTTTGCTACGTTGGTCGTAGACATTGCTGTAAATTCGACGAACAACATCAGCTCAGAAATCAAATACAGATTAACATTGCTAATCGCTGTTTCTTTTGCTTATGTAAAGCAATTGAGAAATAAAACCCTATCGAGAAGAAGAAGAACTAAACTCTGTAACTTTAAAAAAACATTTATCAGCCTGATGGTCAGGGGTGTACTTAAAGAGGTCGAGCCTTGGGGGGCGGTAAGTTTAATTGAAATTGAAATGCCGACTTATTAGGAATTTGCCAACTTATTTTGGGTTAAAAATATTGAAAATGCCGACTTTCTTGCTTAAATAAATTTAATAACTTAAAAAAATGCCGATTTTCTTGCTATAATAAGTTTAAAAACCTGCGAAAATGCCGACTTTCACACTTAAGAAAATGGAAAAAAATAAAAAAAAAATAAATAAAATAGAAATTTCACTTCCATTTTTCTCTGGGTGTACAATGTGCATATAAATCATGGGATAATATCCACGTGCGTTGTAAATAACAGAAATTATTTCTAATTTTATTTTATCCTTTTGCATTAAATCCAAATCTTCTGAAAAGGTTCAATTCGCTTACTCAGCTGAAGAGTTTTGGATTGAAAATGAACGTCAGTTTCCCGGCAACAAAAATTCAGCTCATGTTCAGGATTTGTATCTCGCCTATTCACATATGTATCTACATATACATACATAACTATTATAGGAGACTAGACAATTTGCAAACACGTATCTATAACAACAGATTTCAATTTATTTTTGATAGCCTGGCAAGACGACGCAAATTGTTCGCACACGTTATATGTAAATATAGGTACCTACTATGCTTGCATTGTAAAACTTTTTATATTGTTGTCCGTGCGCTTACATTTTGTTGACTCGCACCAGCAAATCTACAAAAGCCATTTATACTTTTATCATTGTTGTTTCTTTGAATAATTCCAGGAAATTGGTTTAAAATGAGACATTTAAGTCAAAATTCGTGGTTAACTTCCTTTGACTATGTGGAATAGAAACATTACCTACTTATACGAAATTTGAACTGGAGATAGAAAACATTTCAACATCCACAGGAAACAGGATTTCCATACAAAAGAATAAGAATTAAGTTGAGTTAAGGAATCGAGTGTACGTTTTAATGGTTTCTATGGAAACAATTTTAGAATTTTATTTCGTTATGAATATTTTCAGAATAACAGGGTGTTTCATAACTTTGAATCTTTGCAAAAAAAAAATTATTCAGTTTTCTCGATGCTACCTTCCCGACCACCATGATAAAGTTGCAGTTTCAATTTTAAAATTTACGCCATTTTTTAACTGTCAGCATTTAATAATTCTCATTGATTTTTTCATTAAAATAAAGAAATTTATTAGTGTGAATCCATCCATGTGAAGAATTTATTGAAAAAAAAAACTCAATCAAGTAAAACCCTAAGCATAATTTGATTTTAGGTAGACTATAGTTAAACTATTCTTCAAAAATAAAGCGTTAAGCGGCCTTTAATCCAAGAAAAAAAAAAAAAAAAAAAAAACACGGGTGTCACTGTGCAAATTTTAATTTTAAAACTTTCTTTTAGCTCAACTAACAAAACTTTTTTGATAAAAAGCCAATGTGAACTTTTCTTTAAAGCGAAATACGAGAAAAAAAATCCTTCTGAGGAAAAACCAAATAAGAGACAAAAGTTGGGTTCCATTATGAAACAGAATACCCATCCAATTTTATGATTGTATTATGGTTCCTTAGTCTTTTAGGAGTAACTAATAAAAATATCGGGATGGTAGGGTGTTTGCGTTTGCTACCATATTGAAAAACTTGTTTTCTCAAATAACTTAAGAACGGACGAAAAAATTATTAAGCCAACTGGCCTAAAAATGTATTTCAGAAAATTTTGGAACACCCTTTATATCGAGTGAAAATTTTGAAAACACTTATCTTAGTAATAAAACAGCCTTTCCATTTCCTGAAATCTCTTAAATATCAATTGGTTTTAAGTATGAAATCCCAAACATGTATTTGTCGATCCTGTTTCTGCTTACAGATTTGATTGTATGACATTTTCTTTGATCCCACAGCACTTCTGAAAATCAAATAACCAAATCAAATTGTTCTTCTTGTTATTATATATTTGCGTTGCAAAAACGGAATTTAATTTTGTTTTATTGTATGTGATGTGAGGAAACCCGATCAAAAGAAAATCTAGGTATACCTTTCCTATACAAACATTGATGTTATATGTATATAGGAAACTTAAAATGAAACTCAATAAACGAAACCAATTAAACCATTGACAGTCCAATATAAAATTTAAAAGCAAAAGCAATATTCCTGGTGAATGACTTTAGTTCCGGTGAATTGATGTCGATAACAGAGAATTCATTTCCCAGATCCCACCGTATATACATAGGTATACAGAGTTTTACCTTTATACACCACGATGCTGTTGCTTTTCTAAACCATTTAATTGCATATCTCACCTCATTGTTGTCTGTGAAATGGGAAGTCCCGCAAAAGGATATCGCACATACAAACATCACTCTATAAATCAAGAGATCGAGGGGGTGGCACAAGCATCCCACACCATCAAATGACATGGCACAGGCACTATGGATACTCTTGCCACAAAGGAGACTTTTGTGGTTTCACACAATCAAGTTGCGGTCGGGGTCGATTTCAAAAACCAATCATTGTCAGGACAACGACAAAATTGAATCTTGGACGCGCATATAGATTGTATGGATGGATAAAGGCATATTTTTGAAAGGTGATATCACCAATTGTGGTTTAGGTTTAAACTTTTCTTTTAGGATAGTGTGACATGGAGGTATGTGTGTGCTTTGTGTAGCCAGTAGTAGAAGTTTCTTGGTTATAGCAGTTTTTTCAATGATCAAATAGCTGCATTGGGTTTTCAATTAATTTTTACGGATGACGAATCCATGTGGGAGTTAGTTAGTTTGTTTACAATGAAATGAAACTTGTAACTTATGATGCAGGCTGTCTACATGTGATTGTGCTTATATCAGTGTTACCTGCAGTCTCAGTTGGTATTGACATATTTGAAGGAAAATTCTTATGAACGTTGTCAATATATGATTCAACATTTTAATATTTTTTTAAATTAAATCTAAAAAAATTTGTTTTGCGTTTATTTGGTGGTCCGTCATTCATACAATGAAAATGGAAACCATTCAAGACATAACAGAATATCTCTTTTATGAATTCTCATGATGGAAAGTTTTAGTGCGTTATTATTTAAAAACATAAAAAATATATAAAGATATATGTATGGTGATTATCAGTAGGTAACCTAATATATCAAGAGGAAAACTTTAAGAATGCAAAACAGCATATATAGGGTGATTTTTTAGCTGGTTTGGTTTTGGCAACACTGGTTTTGACAGCTGACGTGTGTTTAGTACCTTGTGTCACTGTCAAACAGCTTCAGTTTGGTTTGCAATTTAACCATGGATCGTCTTACAAATGAACAACGCTTGCAAATTATTGAATTTTACTACCAAAATTCGTGCTCGGTTCGAAATGTTCGAAATGCTTTTTTATCGAAAAATTGTGTTCAGCGATGAGGCTCATTTTTGGTTGAATGGGTACGTAAATAAGCAAAGTTGCCGCATTTGGAGTGAAGATCAGCCAGAAGCATTGCAACAGCTACCAATGCATCCCGAAAAAGCCACTGTTTGGTGCGATTTATGGGCCGGCGGCATTATTGGGCCATATTTCTTCAAAGATGATGCGAATCGCAGCGTTACTGTCAATGGTGAACGCTACCGAGCGATGATAACAAACTTTTTTTTGCCCGAAATGGAAGTTCTTGACTTGCATGATATGTGGTTTCAACAAGACGGTGCCACATGCCACACATCACGCGAAACAATGGCGCAATTGCGAGGCGAGTTTGGTGAACAGTTAATTTCACGTTTCGGGCCGGTCAATTGGCCGCCTAGATCGTGCGATTTGACACCATTAGACTAGTTTTTGTGGGGTATGTCAAGGCTAATGTCTATAGGGACAAGCCTGCTTCGATTGACGCACTGGAAGCCAACATCCATGCATTCATTCGTGAGATACCCACCGATATGTGTGAAAGAGTATGCCAAAATTGGACTCAGCGGATGGGCTACCTGAGACGCAGCCGCGGTCAACAGTTGCATGAAATTAATTTTAAACATAAAATTGCAAGGTTCAAAATATCGATTCAAATAAATATTTCATTAATTTTTTCGAATTTTTTGTGTTTTTTTTTTTTTTAAAGTTCTAAACCTCTTAAAAAATCACCCGTTAGTTATATCAATGACTCAGACGGTTTTCATTTTTCTTGCGAAACTTACAATATTTATTTTTGATTTCGAGATTGCATTCAGTAGCATGATTTTTAAGGATTACGTAGAAAAAATATCATTGCAAAATATCAAAATTTGTTACCACAGTAAAAATGTGGTTCAGGTTATCGATTTATATAATTTTTCTAAATACTGCTATTTTTACGTAACCCAGCGAGATACATTTTTTTCTTACTATTCCCAGTACGGATATAACCTACTCTACCGATACCAGCTTGACGTTGAATTTCGGAACACCCTGTATAAATATCAAAAATTAAAATCTGTTTTTATTTTTAGAGGTTTTTGCGTAAAGGTGATTCGACCAAATAAATATCAATGAAAAGCAATATAATATTTTATTAATAAATTTTTTCAACGACTCTTATATTCTTATTAATGTATATGTTCAATCCAATATTAAAACGAATATGAAAACGTATTGATTTTCATAAAATAAATTTCCAAGTTTAATTAAAACTTGATTCAATTAAAATTCACCCCATGGAAAAATGTTTCAAGTAGATAACGAAAAAAACTTTTTTTGTTTGTAAAATGTTTATACTATCCTTACACACACACTATACATACCTATACTTAAACAACCTTGTCGGTAAACGGATGCCTTTTTGAGTCCTTTGAAAATTATTTTTCTGCAGCCGCACCTTATTCAGAGCATGGAACTACCCTTTTTGACTTAACAAAGTGTCAATGAAGGCGCAAAAATGTGACCACTTATCGAAGGAGAAACTTACCAGCTGTGTCCAACAGGATTCAAAACGAGCAACAAGGACGACCGAACCACCGAACGATGAAAGTGCGACATGAACGTAAACGTAAAGACACACACAAAAGTACCACCCTATTGAAATGCTATTAATTGTGTTAAGCCAATATGCGTGGCAAAAAATAATTCGATTTCATTATTTTTTTTTTAATTTTTTTGATTGTATCACCCTTTTAAATACACTTGCAGCACTATAAATTTTAAATGTTATTGTTTTTCGAAATCAGGAGCTCGACGTAAAGCTCTGCATATACGACACTATAATTTTTATTTTTAATTATCAGCTTAAATTGGCTATGCAACAGGACACGCGTAGCGTATCTACAGCGAGAGGTGCCAACCTATATACATATAGATGCCGTACGAGGATATAAAAACGACACAGAAAAAAAAAGAAATCAACAAAAACAAAATGAATTATTGCATCACAGGGTGTGGTGAAAGGTGGCAGATTTAACGACGATGTTTGCAATGTTTTCGTGTGTACCTACAGTGTTGTCACGTTGATTAAATATTTGCATACGAGTGGGTGGCAATTTAATTTGTTTTTCAATGAAACTCAATATTTCCTCATATCAAAATAATAAATATTGAATTTTGATTTTTGTCTGTGCGGTTGTTTTTATTTTTGTTTAAATAACTAAAAAAAAAAACGATTTTAATTATAACAAAAAACAAATCATGACGAAAGAGGCTTCGAATCATGTTTTTTGTTTTTAATTTTATTTGGTTGGTGATTTTAATTGGCGGATTATATTTTTTCGTATTTAATTTAAGTTTTATTCAGGTTGCTATTTGAATATTATATACAATAATTTATCTCTAAAATATAATGAAATTTTAATAAAATAGATTTCAGGTTATTTAATTAAACACTCATGAGCATGACAGAAGTAACAATATTTTTTTTTTTTAATTATATTTTGTAATTTTTAATATTGAATTATTTTAATTGAATTTTCACGTATAGTGAGTGCTTCATTTTTACTTGCTCAATAGGGCAAGTATTGGTTTCTTGTAAGAAAAAAAAAAATCGAGGCTTTAATCAAACCAGACATTACGATTCTAGAGGAGCCTAAAATAATAGTCTCATGCCGTCCGTCGGTGTGTCTGTGCGGATGAGCGTATTATTATTTTTCCCAAATTTTCTCAAAAACGACTCCAATGATTTTGATAAAACTTGCTCTAAGTTATATTTGCTTAATGTAACTGCATTTCAGGTTTCTGGCGTAAAATGCACATAACGGAGATTTTGTGTTAACATTTTTTACAAATTTGACCATAACTTGATAACGGTTAAGCTGATTCTTTTTGAACTGGGTACTGATTTTTGGCCAAATATTTAGTACAAGACGGCATTCAAATTTGTTGGCAAAACAACTGTTTAATGATAGCTGCCATACTTGATCTCAAGTTTAGGCCATTTTTTGATATTTTTCGAACTTTCGAACTTCTTCAGAATTTAATAAATTTATATTTTTGTAGTCCCATATTTTAATACAAGAGCAAGTTCGTGCGACCCAGTCGGCCATTTTATTATATAAAGCCATAAATTAAAAACTGATGACAACGAATTTAAAAACCTTTTTTTAATGACAAAAATTGAACAAGGTGACTTACACATATAAAATTTAATATAAGTAAAGTGGAGTATTTACAAACTATTTACAATTCACTATTCTATACCAATTTAATGATATGAACATAGCACTGATGTGAGCAATTTTCCCAGAATAGTGCAACATCAGTGAACCACATAAAAGTGTTCACCTTATCGAATTATGTATAAAAGTGAACTGTGTAAATTGCTCACAATTAGTTGTCTAGAGAATATTTTTACACATGACTTAGTCGTGGAGAGTTATAGTCTTAATCATCATTAAAGATGTTCGCCCGCACTTTACTTTAACCTTAATCAACTGAATACAATTTAATGTGTGAAAGTGACAATTGACTCAGGGCGTTTTACTGTGGTGGATAATTCATTGTACATATTTCACTGCGGTGGGTAGACAGTTCAAGCGAATACGTTAGATAAGATTCCACAGTGTATAGTTTGTGCAGTGAAATATTTCACAGTGAACAATGAACCACATTTCAAAGTAAATTGTGAAGAACACTAAATTGTTCACAGTATGAATAATTTAGAGTGCATTTTTCACAATCAATTGTTTTTCATCGTTGGAGAATTCCACGCAAATTCTTTTAAACCTCCTTCATCGAACACAATTCACAGTGGTGAACAAATCAATGAGGACTGTTACTATGTGGTGTGGTTGACTTCAACGATGGTTGCAAGTTCACTGAAGGGTCTACGATAGTGAACTATTGCATTTCCGTTCCATAAAGAATGGTGCATTATAAACATTATTTAGCAACACAAATTTTTCACGAAAAAATGGATTTTTCAGTTGCCGATAACTTTGTACACCGCTGTGGTTCCCCTTAACTCAGCTTTGGACCGATGGTTTGCCGTCCCGCTCTACACAAAGTACACAAATCTAGAAGGTTCAAAGAACAGATCAGCGTGATTGAATAGAGTACTTCAGTTGCACCCTACGGACCTGAAGTAATAGCAACGTCACGAATTTACTTTAACAATTGCTGAATACGGTGATCTTTCTTAGAAGCTTGAGAAATAATTTGTACGGTATAAACTTTGTTTTCCACAAATCCGCACAACGCTCATAATAGGATCTGTGGTAGATGGCAGGAAGGGAAAGGAAGAGAAGGTCCCTTACCAAGACCCAAGACATCTGGTGAACCATTTTTTGACAACTAAAACAAATTTTCCGAACAGAAGATGAAACATTTTCTATACGAAGGAAATCTTTATGCCATCTTTTTCATGCCTCTTTGGGAGAGAAGTGATCGAGGGCCTGCGTTTCATCTTCCTAAAATTGCGAGCTAATCTGGAACCGAAACTACGATAAGGGTGACTGAACTGGATCTTTCGAAATGAGAAGCGGCACAGGAAAGCTGTGTTTGCCGGGAGACCTACTCCCAATCAGGTCGTAGCGGATGATATTCTGATACCCATTGAATGATTTTGCGGAGCTAGTTTTAGTGGAATGGCTTAGAAAAATTCTTTTTGTGTAAGTGTTTGGACCTCTTTTATTCAGTTTTATTATTATTATTATTATTATTATTATTATCTTTATTGTTTTTTTCCAGAAGAATACAAACTTAAAGTTAAAAAGATATACAAGCATGGCCCTCAGCCGTCTGCCGGTTAATTAAATATATATCTATGTAATCTGAGAGAAAATGTATACTTTATTCAGTTTTTAAAACTACATTATAATATAAATAACTTCAATTAACTTTCTCAATTTATACAATCAAGACCCACAAGTATTACAAAGAGTTTAAGTTCCATTTCTTTTAATGAAACTGTAAGTATAAAAAGTGTGAACTTCAGTTCATGTTATCATAACCAATACTGTGAATATGGGGGTAAAATCTTATTTACTACCCACTTACCGTTCAATGATATACTAACAACCATTTCGTGTTTAAAACTCAATTAACTTTTTTACTTCATCATATCTTCAAAGTTTATGTCAATTTCAAGGATATAACTTTTCTCTGATACAAATTCAACTTTTTAGAAAGTATTTTCAAAACTCAAGCCGTAACTATACTTTCATCTTCCGGCATAACGGCAGGGGTATACCTTCAGTCTTTTACCTAATCGTTCAAATCGTGTTGTCGTATAGTAAAAGTTATGATCTGGCTTTTTGTTACTTCCATCACCATTAGAAAATTAAAGTACAATTTTGTGAAACGGTTCATCGAGCTGTTTCGCAATAGGTGTATATGTATTCATATGTAAGGGTTTATCTTTATACATTCTTCTCTTGCCACCTTATCATCCTTTTATATCATATAAAGTTTGTGTATGCCTAAGCCTAACCTAACACAAAATGAGCAACACCATTTCTCCCTTTTCTTAAAATATATATATAAATGTTCAGAGAACATACATTCCCATTTGTCTGCTGTAATAGGCAGGCGGAAATGGAAATCGTTCCCAAGGGAAGAAATACCTCGAGGACACGATTCAAGAAAGTTACACACTCAAGACTTGAAATGGGACATTGGAAAAGTTGTTAGTCATTGTGTTATAGAATTTCCGTTTTTCGCGGCATGTTCATTCAACTCAAAACAAAGATACACCAACTGTTACTTTTAATACTTTGACTTGATGTGAGTATATAACTTGCGGTAAGTTACACAATAATATTTAAGGACTTTATAATGGTGGTGTGGGACAAAGTTAATCAATAGATGATTTTCCTTTACAGTTCATTGGGGATGAAATGGGTGCAAGTTTTGAATATGATATTTAAATAAAAAATGATACAAAAATATCATATAGAAGGGGCAACATTTACTTTATTTTGGTGGGGGTGAAAAGTTATTCTAACTCTTTTGTAGGAAATTTTATAAGTTAGAAGCCTGTGTTTCGTTTTTCTAGAGTCTTATTTTTCAAAAATTAGCCATAAGTGTGTTCGAAAATAATGTTTCCGAATTTTGGAATCTGTGACTTGCTTTTAAACTAATTCAGTTTTCCACATATATATATATATATATATATATACAATTTTCTTCTAAGCCATTACTCTACAAAATAATTTTATCATATAATTTTTAAAAGCTTGAAGAACTGATATTGTGAAAGACTGCCTTTGATACAGAAAGCAGTCTTCTTAGTGTTTTGAAGAAGCATAATTATATTACTCCAAGTTCATCGCGATCAAAAGTTGGTACGTGTAAATCAGCGTAAAGGTTAACGGAATTTTAATGATAAAATTTAAAATTTGGTCAGTAAATTTCTAATGTTTTCACCTTAAAAAAAAAGAAATAAATAAATAAATTTAGTGGCACTGACAAAAAACCACGGCTTAGTGAGAGTGACTTACACTCTCAACCAAACCTTATATGTAGCGTTGTAAGTTCATGACAGTTTTAAGGTGTTTCCATTTTCTGAGTGCTCAAACCCGCCCTATTTTTACAAAATTAAAATTCTGGAAGTTATTTAATTTTGAACGATTTAACCTACCCTCAATTTAAAAAAAATGCACAACAAGTTATAAAGTTGCCAAGTGAGTAAAAGGGGGGGGGGGGGTTGGAGCACTCAGTAAATGGAAAAAAAAATTAAACACAGTTTAAAACATGATTTAAGTTTTGTACAGCCTAAGTAAAATTTGGAAGTAAACTGGTGGAAAGTATTTTAAACTAAAAAAAAAAACAGCGGCAAAATGCTCTATCTTCGAAAATACAAAAACTCGATTTTCTTAAATAATAGTATACCTAAACAACTTTTATTTTTCGAAAAATTTAAAAAAAAAGTTTCAAAAAAGGGAGACTTACATTAATCTTTTTGCAGAAGTTTTTTGGCTCTAAAACCCCCATTTTTCAATATTTTTCGTAAAAAAAAAACAATTGCAGTACAGCCCAGTAAATTTCGAAAATGCTGATTCTTAGGAAATCGTGGAGCAGGTCAAAAATGTTTTTTTTGGCTCTAAAACGAAGGTTTTTGAATATTTTTGGAAACAAAAAGAAAAATTACGGAACAAACCATCACAGCCTAGCACGACTTTCTAAAAATGGGGGGCTAGGTCAAAAACCTTTTTTGGCTCTAAGACTATCATTTTTGAATATTTTTGAAAAAAAAAAATTATGGCAGAAACCAAGTACAATGTTAAAAAATTAAATTTTCAAAATAAGGGGTGGCTGATTGCACACTCTACAAAAAGGTTTTAAATGAAACCCTTCAGCGAAAATATACATTTATTTTTTTCCATATCAGGTTAATTTTCGATACCAATAATCTCTTAAACGGAATAACCGATTTTGACAAAATTCTAATATAATCTAGAATACATTATTATATATTCTAATAGGTCTTCTAAGTTTGACTAAAACTGAAATCAAAATTTTACTTAAATTTTGTTTGAAAAAATATCCGACCAATTTTAATAAAATTTTGTGTGTCTGCTTTGTTGTTGATGGTGAAAATTTGACAAATTTCCCAGTCATTAACAAAAATGTTACTTGCCGCATGTCGTGCCCTTTATTATGGATATAACGACTTGACTACTAAGGCTGTGTTGCAATGACAACTATTTTCTTGTTTATGTCAGAAATTTCGATCTAAATTGCCTGATCGAATGCGGAACCACAAGATACAGCTACGACTGAATTAATTATATTATTTGATTGAATTTTTACCACAAACACTTATAAATGCGTGGCTATGTTTACATACACCTATACTAGGTATATGCAAAAACATCCGTAATATGATACTATAAAGCGTCAAAGTTTTGCATTCAACTTTAAAGAAAAATTAAAAACTCTTAACTAACATGTGTTCATATTCTCTCAAGAGCAAAGTGTTTATGATTGTCTTCTTTAGTTTTAAACAAAAGCTTCCTGTCAGGATATATAACTTTCAACCTTATTAAAATAATGGGGTGTTCAAAATAAAACTTTAACTCTGCTTCAAAAAATTTCACCTCGTTGACGTGAAAGTTTGCACATAATCTTTTTTGCAAAAAAGCATTCCAGTTTTTCGTTGTGTGATAGTTGCACGCGAATTTTCACGTATTTTACGAAAAAACTTTATGGGATTTAGGACATTTTGCCCATAGAAATAAAGCATTTTTAGTTTGCAGTATAGTTTTCTCGTCACGTTGATAAAAACCTGAATGAAGTTGGATGAAGTTTGGGTGCTACAAAAAGCTGACACGTTTTCTTAGTTAGCTTTTTGGGATTAACACTATTTGATGGCAGATTGTTTGTTGCATTCAAATAGTTTTAAGATAAATTAGTTCTTTTTTTTTTTTTTGTTGAGAGTAGGAATCTGAAGAGGGTTTTGATTTGTACATTAATCAAAGATTCCAACACATAAAGTAAAATTGAATTTCACATCAACCACGTGTCTTTGATTGCATAAATTAATTTCCCATTTTAATTAAACTCCCATTTATTTTATTTTTTTAATTGTTAATAATGTTAGTATGCGGCTGTGCAACATCATTTCCTCTTTACCAAATTGATTCCGGCATTGACTTGTGTTGCATTCATTATTTATTGCAGGGTGGCTTTTTCGCACATCGTTAGTTTTATAAATTCACCATGACCGTATGCATTTCTATTTCCGGGAAAACGTAATTTATATCCAACTATAGTGGCACAACAACATAACATTAATGATGTTGCAATGAATTGTGAATTTGGCTCTCTCCGAAAAAAAAAAAAACGATTAGAGCCAACTTCATTGCCAAAGCATGGAATAAGCTGATCAGTTTCAATTTAATTTGTTAAATTCAAAAACAAATGTTTTTTGGTAAAGTGGTAGTCGAAGGATTATCTATTGTGGAAAATATAATGGTTGTTCGAATGAAATGTTGATTGCGTTAAAGCCTTATGTCTGTGAAATCATGAACGCCCTTTGATGGTAACATCGTTTGATAAAGCTGCAAATGGTTGCGGTTGGTTGCGTTGGAACGCGAATTTAGAATGTTTGTAGTTTGTCTAACCACTTTGAATTATTATTAAAATAATTCAATAAACAGGGTGACCCAAAATTAAGCACTTTAGGAAGGTATAGGCATGGAATACGTCTGACTGATGAAATATTTTGTCAGTGCATTTGGCGCAATATGAATTTCGGCACAGATTATCCGACTGTCTTTCTACACTATACCTGGTCAAAGCATAATTATATTAGCAGCATTACTAGAAAAATGGATAAGAAAAGGTTGGAAATTTGATGGTGTTTTCATCAACCGCTTCTAGAGTATCTATCTACCTTCTATAGGTCTATTAACCTTAAAGATGCGGAGGACGATATACCGTTCATCACTTTTACATTCCAAAGAAGTATCACACGAAGTTTAATCGAAATCGGTTGTATTTTTTCGGCAAAAATCGGGTAACCATTTTGCAATATTTGACTTATCATGTAAATCAAAATATGTTGTTTGATTTAAAAGATAAGGCGAAAGTACTTGCGTTAGTGTTTCTCTCACCTTGTAGTATCTTATATGTATGGAGTCTTAGAAGTGAAATTCACAAAAAAATCCTTTATTCACATACCACAATGAAACCAAACGGATAACGTATCCGAAGTTGGTCAAAAATTCATTTATTTTTTGGTAACGAAATGTCTGTGAAATGCTTTACTTTCAATTCCACATATTGTTAACCACCCAGAATTAATGCTCCAGTTTTCTATGACATGACAGAACAAACTGATCTGAAGAATTACATATAAACAAAAAAATTTATTATGTTCATTCGACATGCCAGCTTAGTTAAGGATTTACCTCGGATTTTCTTTTCCCGAGTCCCGAAGTATAAAGAAAAATTCAATTTCAGTTTTGAAATCGAAAACATGAAGTGAATTTTCTTTTAAAAATACGACAACGATGTGACCTCAAACCATTTTCGTTAGAAAGCTTTCTATTTTAAATCAGCTATTCAAAGTTCTGTAGTTGGTATGTTCCTTTCTTTTCTTCCAGGATAACAATGTTATTCGTAAAATATGTGTTTCGGTGCTGTTGTAAGAGCTCACCTTATAGTATATTGGCCAAATCCAGACTGTCATCCCCTTAAAGCTTTTTCTTTTAATCAAAAATCTCTAGACAAAAATACACTCAATGTTCTTATGAGATCAACTTAAGGGCGAGATATTCTGATATTAGCATACATATCCTTGATACAAAAAAAAAAAAAATAGAAACTCCATCAACGAAAATCTCGCTTATAATCCGATTAACGAAAACATTTTCCTAGAAGAAAAGTCCAAGCTCATCGATCCACTAACATTGTTGACGTCTTTAAATTTTCATTTGGCAGGTTAAATTCATTTGATTCTTTTTCTGTTTAGTCATACATGTAAAAGCACTTTAGGAGATTGAATTCGGCAGTCCTTGGATTAAACTCCTTTTGAGTGTAGAAAAATAATGTATTTCCTTCCCTTGTATGCAAATGAACTTGAAAAAATATTCATGCATTTAATTTTTCATATATAGTTAAAAAGTATTGTAGCTGCCTACTGGTTTACAAAAATCCGAAAGCCCAAAATTAATGTTAGCTGTTTCTTTTTTTTGCATTTTATGTGAATCACCTTTCACCTGTCTACTTTTCTTTAGTGTTCGGCTAAAATTAAATAAGCCCGAATTGGCGGATGTCCTTTGTGATTGGGTTTTCGTTTGTTTTGAAATTAAATCATCCCATCCCTTAATAAGGTTTCAACACTTTATGGCTTGACAGATAAAAAACAAATTATATTTTGACGTTTGTAGTGTATTTATTTCAAAACGTCACCGCAAGGTGCTAGAATAAACTTTTCCCAAAAGAAAACAATTAATGTAAAACTTACAATTTTTCAGAGGTTTTTTTAATATTTTACGCGATTTTCCAGTATAGAGGCCTAGGCATGTCGAATACGCTCTGAGCAGAGTGCTCCCAGCGCTCTTATTTATTTTTTAAACCCACTTGATGAGTACTTCACTGTCATATTAGTATAAATCATATCACAATCTGTCAAATAACATGAAAACGAAATGAAGACGTTCTTTCTTTAATATTTGAGAGTCTGGGGACAAAAATATCACTTCACCGATTCGGTTTCCACCGGTTCCATCAGTTTCATGCAAGAATTTAAAAAAATTAAAATTCTAAAAAGATCTAAGTATGATCTAATTACGGCTCAGGTCTTGAAAGAAATGCCAACAATAGCCTTCAAAAAATTCCAATACATAATAAATGCATGCCTTAAGCTCCGTTATGTTCCACATCATTGGAAAATTGCAGAAGTCATTGTTATACCAAAGCAAGGTAAGCCACCAACCGAAGTTACATCTTATAGACCAATATCGCTTATACCAATTATGGCAAAAGTTTTCGAAAAACTGCTTTTAAATAGACTAAGCAAAATAATAGAAGAACGAAAACTAATACCAAATCATCAGTTTGGATTTAGAAACAAACATTCCACGATAGACCAAGTACATCGAATTACGGATGTTGTTGAAAAAGCACTTGAAGAAAAACAAGTATGTTCCGCTCTATTTCTAGATGTTGCTCAAGCCTTTGACAAGGTTTGGCATTTGGGGCTCGAGTACAAACTGCACAGGGACCTTCCCAGGCAGTTCTATGAAATACTCAAATCATATATTACCGACCGACTTTTTAGAGTACGGTACGAGCAAGAGTATTCGGAACTTAAGAAAATCGAAGCCGGCGTACCACAAGAAAGTGTCTTAGGACCAACCCTGTATTTGTTGTATACAAGGGATATTCCAGTGGACAACAATGCGATCATGGCCACTTTTGCAGATGATACTGCGATATTAGTGTCAGATAAATGGTAAAGGCAACAGAAAAACTGCAATATGCAGTCGACAAGATAAGAGAATGAACGCAACAGTGGCGTATCAGACTCAATGAAACAAAATCAACGCATATAAACTTTACTAATAAAAAGATTAATAATGTTCCACTTTTTATTAATAGTAAAGTAGTACCTTACTCCAATACGGCCAAATACCTTGGGATGACTTTGGATGCAAAGCTAAAATGGAAAGAGCACATCAAGAAAAAAAGGGAAGAACTTAACTTAAAATATAGAAAAATGTACTGGTTACTGGGAAAAACCTCTGCCCTATCAATTGAAAACAAATTAATGTTGTATAAGCAGGTATTAAAACCTGTTTCGACGTATGGCATCCAACTTTGGGGTTGTACAAAGAAAACAAATGCGGAAACCATCCAAACATTCCAAAACAAAGTCCTTCGTGGAATAGTAAACGCCCCTTGGTATATAAGAAACAGCGATTTACATCGTGACCTTCAAGTAGAAATGGTAACAGAAGTAATTAGAAAACACGATGTATCACACAATCAGCGACTGCTTAGTCACACTAACTCCGAAATGGAGACAGTCTTAAATGTACGTACCAATGTTCGGAGACTAAGAAGAACCAAGCCTCATGAGCTGATGGTCTAAAAGCGATGGGAAAGTATTAAATCATCAAACTTCCCAAAATGTGAACTAAAAATTGAGAAACTAAAATCATTTGTCGATCTTTTATAGATTGGTCATGATTCTAGGTGGTTTTAGTGCGGTAGAAGTCCCACACTACTTGATACCGAATATTATCAAGTGTCTTTTGAAGATTTCCACCTACCGAAAGAAAAAAAAAAAAAGAAAAAAAAAAAATTCTAAAAAGAACTGTTGAACTTGCTATTTGCTAAATAAATTTTGACAACTCCTCTAACCAGAGACAATAAATAAAAAGAAGAGAGGAAAACCCCTTTGTACTGCTGCAAGAGTTTAACTTACCTAATCTGAAGAGTCAATCCAAAACGAAAATAACCAATTAACAAATTTCTATTCATTTACTTGGATTGGAACAGAAACATTGAAAAATAAAAATGGTTGAATTAACGCTCTGGCGGTGAGATTTTTAATTAAATTTTGGATCACGATGAACCCAATAGAAAACCAGGAGTTTGTTGTGTTGTTGTGTCTGTGAGTTCATCTCAGCCAGTAGGTAAAACACCGGTTATTGACACTATACCTGATATCAGCGAAGCTGGCCGCAGTTTATTTTGAAACATTAATCGGGTTGTCTGACTGAACCCAAAGGATTTTATGAGTAACATTCTTAGGCGTTCTTTTCATGATTCTTTCTTATTTTTGTTCGTATTGATGTATATTAGGTTTATATTAGAAAAAAAAAAATAATCCGGAAAATCGACCGTCAGATGGATCCATTTGTTATTACTTCTTAACCGCTGGGTAAATTTTAATGATTCTTTCTATGTTTTGTCCGTATTGCTGTATTATATATTTAGAGGCCCAAAAACTTTGACCGAAGCCAACAAAATATATCAACTATGCTAAACTGAAGAAGAACGCGAAAAGTCCACTGATCAACACGACTGGAATTTTGATATAAACCAAATAAAAACTATACGTTGGTGAGCTCATGAAATTTTCAATATTGGACGGATGACTATAATATTGTGTTTTAATATTTTAACATTTTCACAAAGTATTATATACTGTGATTTTTTTAGATATGTATCTATGAAAGCTTTGTAAATATTGTTCTGAAAAAAAATATTGAAAAAAAAATATTCAAACTATTTAATTTATACATACATACATATGTAGATTATTAAATGAGCAAAATAACAATTCTTCAATATTATTTGGTCTTTCGTTAATTGATTGACTAAATTTATACACAACGGAAGCTCCAACATGTAACATTACTCGCAACAGTGCAATTGGAAGACTGTTAACTGAGTGCAAACTGATTATTTGGGACGAATGAACAATGGATTTCCACCGCATAATTTAAAAATCAAACCCCGTTCCGTCATCATAAAGCTTTAAAATTTTAATAAACCCCGACTATGCAATGGTACCAGACTTGCTAAGAAGAACTTGATGCCTAATCTGATAGAAGCAACAATTCTTAAAGGAAACTATTCAGGAGAAAGTGTATTCATCCCTAGAATTCCTATGATTACGACCAATTTTGGTTTTGATTTCAAAATATTATAATTTCCAGTATACGGTTGGCATTCGCAATGACCATTAATAAATCTCAGAGACAATCCTTTAATGTTTGCGGCCTTAATACTTAAGACAAACAAACAAAAAATGTAGTTTATCATAAAGCACTGAAATAAAGTCGACAAATTACCAACACGTTAATCAGTTCAATTATGTGGTCAGAATCAGAATTGCTAAATGTTATAATTCACTTTGAAATTTTACGAATTTTTCGAAATTCAAAAAGAAACGAAAATAAGAAAGCTGTTTTCACAAATTAATTTTGTATTTTTCTATCTTTCCCAAGACTTCAATTTGAGAAACAATTTTTTGATTTTTAATAACATTCTTGACTTTTAAAAAAGCTTCAACGTAAGATTTAAAAAGGTGACTTTTATAACATTTAGCCAACAGAATTATTAATTTATGTTTTATCGTTTGTTATGTTTTATTATTTGTCATGTTTCATTATTTGTTAGGTATATTTTTTTTATTTGTTATTTTTGTAAATTATTAATTATTTGAACGTCAATCTTAGCAACCATTTATTGGATTTAGATGATATTTGCAAAGTATATAAACGAAAACAAAAAATATATGAAACAAGGTTTTTATTCAAGAATTAAATTCTTTTTACGAATCTGTCATAAAATACAAATCTGACCAAAATTCATAAAAAAAACCAAAATTTACCTGAATCAATTCTTGTGGTGTGAGGGAGCCACCTATACGAAAATATGTTAAAAATCCCTATTGATAATTAGCAAGGACAATCGTTAGATGCTTATGTTTCTCAAAGCCTCAATAGAATCTTGCGTGTTCACGTATAAGCAAACCTACCACTTAGTACGTGTACGTGAAAAAAATATAAATTATGTATAGGTATAATAAAAAAACAGGAAGAGACAGAACAAGGTCTGACGGGTCAGCTAGTTTAATTATAAAACAAAATTAAGCACTTCACTGTCATATCAGTTGAAATCAACTCACAATCTTTCAAATAACATGAAAACTAAATACTTGAAGTTGACCTCGCTCTACTTGGTGCGTCGTGTCGTCTGCTTCATCATCTTATCCTGAGCTCATAGAGCGTGCTCCGAGTAAACTCTGAACGAAAAAAGAAAACAAGTTGACCGCTCTGAGCACTCGGAGGTAAACAAAATTACAGATCTATTTTTGGCAGCTCAGTGCACTGCTCCGAGCTTAAGAAGAAAAATCGCCTCTTGATCGCGCTCGGATCAGGCATTATTTTCAGCGCTCTTTATAAACTCCTTGTCCTTGTCATGTCTATGGATCAAAAATTATCAATTACATATATGCTATGCACCCGGTCTATAATAACGTAAACCCCTCTTATAAAAATATTCATTACCTGTATCTACTTAACATATTTTTAAACATTTTTTGTTTGCGTGCTTTAAATTTTGTGACATCCTTTTATGCGAAATAAAGTCTAAAAACACCAGACTCAGTTGTTGAATGATTAAATTCATCTTGGGCGTCTATAGAGAAATAAGATATGTGCATCATCTCTTACATCCTTATCCTTACACACATGTATATTCCCAGCCCTTAGTGTATTCAGGAAAGCTTGTTTTTCAAAAAGTGCAATGGTGCGGATATTGTTTCCGCTGGAAAGTGCTTCTATAAAAGCCTCTTTCGCCTGCCAAGGACGTGCGCTAATTTCATCCAGTTCAACCCTCATTCCACTGATTGTGTCTAACTTTTTTTTTTTTTTTTGTTAAATGTATTTTTCCTCATTCAGTCCGCATAATGAAATTTTGTTATCGCGTGTCTGACTTGCAAATTTATGCAATTGCAGAAATGCACAGAGAAGTTGATTCCATCATGCAATGATGGGTGGTGGGGGGTGGTGGGATCGGGATGTGTTATCCCGACCGCCTGCATGTCATTTTTAGTTACTGGGACGCGGTACAGATGCGGATGCTTGGATGACGGGTTGCGTCACGATGAGATCTATGTTTGGCGGGATGAAATTCCGTTATGCAAATATTGAGCACAATGAGATGGTAGAAGAATTAAATTCATGCAGGAAGGGTTTGGTTTTGGGTTTGATTCATGCGATGACGAAACGAACGACGACCGACCGACTGAGGACGCGATGCGACGCACGGAAGCAGTATGGATGGCATTTTCGGTGGCGGGAAACCACGGGGTATATACTTGTATGTTTTTGAATTGAAACATTGTGCTGCGGTGGATGTTCTTTTGTTGATTTTGAGAAACTAAAGCACTCATAAACAAACAAAAGCAGCGGGTGCTCTCGTCGCAAGGTTTGCTTTTTCTTTTGCCACGAGTCCCCTCTCCATCATTGTTGTGTTTTCCATCAGTCCCTCTTTCGGTAAAGTCCTTTGGTAGGGGCAATAGTCTTGTTTTCAAAATGGTAATTTTGTGTGTCTATATCGGTTTATATATATATAGCTGAAGAGGTGCAGGCTCGGTTGATTTTATTTTGTGTTGTTTGCCTGTCGGATAGACCGCTAAATATAAATTTTGCTGAATAACGAAGTAAATGGATTGAAGGGAATTCTATTGTTATAGACCAGAAGATTTATTTAGTAAAATTTCCATCCATTTGTGTTGTGATTTGGATAAACTTTGTTTTATTATTACTTGTGTCATTTAAATGCATACGGAATTTGTATAAGGATGAAAATGATATATGAATTTGTTTCGAAGTGGACGGAATTTAATTAGCATATACGGATGATGAGTCATTATAGTCAATAATAACTAATTGTATCGAATTACTATCAGAATTTTAAATATAAAGTAGATTTAAAGCTTAAATTTGATTTTAACGATTTTAAGGGATTATAAAATAAAATTAAGGAACCGGCAAAAGCTTATGACCGCATAGGGCAACATATACACCTCGCCACTTCCAAATAAAAGTTTATTTAAGTACATTGATAACTATCTGTGCTTTTTGCTTTCCAGCCGAAGTTTAGCTCGTCGGTTTTGCCAAGGTCTATCTTCAGAAAACACTTAACTTCAGATGGAAATGGTCTTAAGAACCGAAATCTGTATGTATTTATAACAGTCGATATTCAGTTTGGTAATTTAATCTTAAGGCGGTCTTCAGTTTAGCAAGCCGGGGTTCTGCTATACTGGCTGAACACAATAGACTGCTACAACTGTAACAGGAGCTGGAACAGATGGCAAAATGTGTCGTACGACTCGTTTTTATCATGCCCACAATGGAGCTGTACAGCTGATTGAAATTTGATTGCAAAATTATCAAAAGAAACACAATTATAAATTCACTTAAATTAACTTCTTCGCTTTTTCACACAATAAATCAAATATTTTTTCACAAAACAAGCTGTCGCGGCACGGTTATTTTTTTTTAAATTTATTTTGAAACGTCAAAAGTCTTGTACGCCGAAAGTTAATATTTGGTGAACTTGTGCAGCACCGACTGCAGCACCGAATACAGTTGCGTCGGGTTGTGTTCGAAATATTGAATTTGTGTGTATTCAATCAGCCCTATTAGGGAATCCGACTAATGAGTTGCGGAGGGAGTCTTACTCACTTTTGGTAGATTTGCTATTAGCGAATCAGCAAGCCATACGCAGGAATAAATGTCCGTAACGTTGTTCGTAAAATTGGTATTACTGAAAACGAAAGGCATCCGCATTACATCCGGCAAAAATTAGACCAGAAACGTACTAAATGTTTGTTAATCTATGAGCAGATTACATCTTAGCTCCGTAATTGGTGTCATAACCGGACACTGCCTCATAGGAAGACACGCCATAAGACTTAGCGTATTCTCTAATGATTTTTGCAGAAGCTGCATGGACGAGGAGGAGGAGGAGACTATTACCCATCTTCTCTGTTCATGCCCAGCTCTCTCCCAAAGACGTAAATTACACCTGGGTAATCTCTTTTTCGACGATCCAAGCGATATGTCGAACATTGATATTCTATCTTTACATCGCTTCATAAAAAGCTCCAACTGGTTTAAATAAAGAAATACTCCGTCGCTCATTTCGTGGTATCACAACGGACCTATCTGTGGTCTAAGTGTGTCAGTAGTCTTCCTGACAGCCACATAAACCTAACCTAACCTAACCTACATCCGCGCTCCATACAAAAGTTGGAAAAGCAAATCCGCAGTAAAATTGGTGCGTAGAAAGAGATTTTTATGCAAAAAAATTCAAGAAAAACAGATAATTAACAAATTTTTTAAAACAGAAATAAAAATTCTTGGATTGTTGAAACGCATAATTTTTTTTTTTTTACAGTATGTCTAATAATTAATTGACAATAATGGCCGTTTTCGAAAACATGATTATTCGTTTTTTTTTAGGAAGTGCAACTTTGGTGTCGTTTTTTAGCCAAACCGTGGACATCTGCCCAGAAATATAGCCCCCTCGTCCTAGTTTGACGTTTCCTCTATCCAACAGCAAATGAACCTTGAAAATCGGTCCAGTGATTTCTAAACACAGACGGATTAAGATTGTTCGTTAAAATCATTAAAAAAGTCTCATTTTGCGGTAAAAAATTATTTTACTAAAAATAATTATTCTTTACCCTATTATTTCGAGTTCCGGAAGTACAATTTTGGTGTCGTTTTTTTGGCCAAACCGTGGAAATCTGTCAAGAAAAATAGTTCCTATGACCAAATTTGACATTTCCTCTATCCAGGAGCATATATACCTTGTAAATCGGTCCAGTGATTACTGAAACACTGACGGATTAAGATTGGTCGTTAAAATCATTAAAAAAGTTTAATTTGCGATATTAGATATTTCACGATACTAAAGTTAGATACTTTCTCTTGTACACTTGAACGCGCCCAATGTCAACTTTTGACATCCACGATAATGCAGTTTTAAAAATGGTAAAGTAGTTTGCGGATCGATAATGCAGCTCTTTCATCGGATTCAATAATACAATTTTATGTGAATGCGGATCCACTGCGGATCCAACCGACTCCCGGGGAGTGAAATTTTGCGAATTCAGTAATAGGCATGAATATTTTGACAGCTATTCAAGTCCCATTTCCAGTTGCAGGACCGTCGCTATTGTGTTGTGGCCAAATAGAGTGATTAACTCATTCTGGTTCACGGGTATGATCGTTGCTTCTGGTATTGGGTGTTCTGGGTTCTGATTCATGTTACTGGTATTCCTGGAGCTCTGGTATCGGACAATTCAAATATTAGATTCTGGAACTGAATCGGCAAGTACTATACGCCCCTGGTAGCACTCAGAACAGCAGTCGGGAAATTAAGCTAATTCAAGCTTCCAGGGAGTGAGTGAGGTGAGTCGCATTTTATTAAAAAGCGATTCTGCTAACAAATGCGAGTGTTTTGTTATATTTTCTGTATCAAATGAAACGATTTGGTTATTTGAAAGGCTGTTTTTTAGAAGTTTGTCTTGATTGCACAAAATACCAGTGTCATGCTTATAATTTTTTCTACTAAAAGTATAGCAATTCCTTACGTTGCGTCATCTCTCGTACAATGTAAAATACAGCGCATTCAATTCAGTAAAATTGTGGTCCGATAGGCAACGAAAATATAGGAGAAAATATGAAAACGATTTCAGTGAAGACTACTATGATTGTTTCAGTCCGTATGATCTATAAATCCACTCCAGGTTTAGTTCGTGATTAGGATCAGGACAAAGAAAGTCTCAAGAAACTTGGTGCCTGAAACTGCATGCGGAAATAAGACCAGCTGAATGCAACACGTTTGTTGAAATAAGTACAGGTTTAATCCGACTGTAAGCCAACTAGGAGAAGGAGTTCTTACATACATCATATAGAAAACCATCATTGAATTATTTTAAATATTGAAAGGTATATAGGCAATCAAAACTTCAAAAGTTTCGAAACCAATCAATTTCTAAATTACACTTCTTCCGAGTCAAGGTGTTTCCGTTAACTTTTCAATTTTATATCAATATATTGTTGCAATAACTGTGAACAATGAGATGGAAATTTCAATACGTTATTCAAAGTTTCATCTCTGTGACAATCATTTCTATTTCATTTCCTATTCCATCAGCAGCGCATAGAAAAATATAAAATATATTTCTCTTGCTACTTTTTGCACACAATTCAAATGGAATTCACCCACTTCGCTGACAGTTAAAATTCAATAAATCACTCAGAGTGGCTTCCACTGGCGGAAAGTTATATAGCACCATCATTTTATCGCCATTCGTCGTCGTCGTCGTCGTTGTATAGTTCGCTGAACGAACACTGTATTCGTCCATTGTGCATGGGACAAGTTTTCCAATTCCATTTCGGTTCAAATCAAGTTCGAGTCTATTGTTTCACTTCGAGTGGCAATGGCAATGTCATCCGATGAAGCTGGTTATTGGTTGTTTTGTGTGCCGATGGAATCGGAAATTGTATCCGTTTCCAGGCCTGGCCTGGGAATCAACGAACGATAACGCAAAGGATGAGAATTCAAATTCAATTCGTGTGTGCATCAGACAGTGCATTCCAATTAAAAGCACACTTAACAATGTCCTCTCAACACAGGCTAACAACGTCCGAGTGCCATGTACACGCGAATGACACGACACATGTACAACTTTTCAAAAGTGTCATTTTCAACATTTTAAGCGCGTTAATGCAGTTTTGCTTAAAAGTGTAAGTGGACTGCCTGTCGTCAGCCGGTTACGATTTTGGTTTGAGTTATGGATTTTTTTTTGTTTCGTATCGTGTACTGGCAAAATGTTCAATTACGATGCATGTGCAAATATGATATTAAGTTCATTGAGTTGTTAAAGATATGCTATGGACCAAGAGGATTTTGAAACAACATTCATATTGACGGATTGATTTATGTTATTAAATAAACTTACAGGAACATAATTTGGATGTTTTCTCAGGTTTGCATTGAATTCGAGATACACAATTCGTGCAAAGTTTATAACTTCATTTACCGCTACCAGCGCAGACAGCGTGTTGGGTTGTTGTTAGTAATGTCAATAAGTAAGTGTATCTAGTAAACAATGTAATCGGTTCAAATCAGCTCTGTTTCATTGTTGCTAATTGTGACCAAATAAGCGGAAGGAAGAACAAGATTTCGTCCAACAATCCCAGATGCCTATTGACTTCTCTATAGACTTTTCCAAACTGGATCTATGAGAGCTATAACTCTTCGTGAACAATACAAATTCAAACAAGGAATTATAAAGGCCTTGCAAAAATAAAAAACAATACTATAGCCTCGATATAAAGTTGATTAAAAGACTTTTAAAAAAAGCTTTAATTTAGCCAGCAAAGTACAGAACCCATCACGGAAATCTACCCGAAATAAAAAAAAAAAATATATAAAAATTGTTTATTAGTTTTCGTAATATTTTTTCTCTAATTTTTTTGTTGTTTAACACGTTAAATTCAATGCTCTTATTAATTTTTAGTGAAAAACAGAAAACCGGATGCCAAACTGTATCTTAGTTTTTGAGAAATTAAAAAAAAAAAAAAAAGTAAAACTAAAGGGTTTTCCAATAAGAGGTGTTATGGGAAAAGGATATGGTCCTGTAAGCGTGGTCGTGGCGGCCATTTGGCTGATGTTGTATTCCATTATTAACGGCATACCTTCCTCTTTATAATGAAATAAACATCCGATCATTTATCTCAAAAAATGCCATTTTTCTTTGAATATCAAAATAAAATAAAACCCTTTAGTAAGTAAAGTAAAAAGTTAATTCGTTTTTTTTCATTATTTGATTAAAATCGGATGGTATGTAATAAAAAATAAAAAAGGGATACTTCCCTAATTAATAATTGACCTGAGAAGGTCAAATTTGGGAAAACCAAAAAGAAAAAAAATGATTTTCTTGGAAAAAAATACTTCTAGTTTTTCTTAATTTCTCAAAAACTAAGATACATTTTGGCATCCGGTTTTCTGTTTTTGACTAAAAATTAATAAGAGCATTGAATTTTGAAAATAAAAATAATAGTTAATTACATAAAATTTTGAAAAAAATTATTTAAAACATTTTTTTTTTAGTTTTTTTTTCAAAATTTTGAATTTGAAAATTATTTTTTTTAAAACTGTTCACTTAAACAACATAATTTAAAAATTAAATAAAAGAGTAGTTTTCTGGCTTTCCAAAAAAATATAACAAGGCTTTGTGTTATTCACCGTTGTTTTTAAATAATTTTTTTTCTGATTTAAGTCAATGTTTTAGAAAATTGCCCCTCCCCTTGACTCCACCAACACGCTCAAGCTTTTTGGTGCATCTTATACCAATCACCCTGTATAGCAACAGCTTTCACAAGGAATTTTCTTTGGTTTGTCATTAACAACTAAGCAAATATCAACTTTCGAAAGGCGAAATAGATTCACGTTATAGTTTACTTTTCCCGGTTAATCCAATTCAACAACTAGTCCGTTTTCATATGCAAAGCTTCGGACTGAAGTTATTTCATTTGATCCACCGAGTGCATCATCATGAAGATTGCTTAGGAATTGTTTGTGTGCATAATTACTATGACAATACGATGATAGAGAAGACTAAAAAAGTAGGTCCGACAATTCTTTCTGTCTGTCTGTCTGTCTTTTTGGATGTATCGGCACCTGCCTAAACGGTTGGGCCGATTTTCTTCAAACTCGGCATAAACTATTCTTAGTGAAATACATTTTTTTAAATTTTTGACCTAAGCATACAAATAACGGTACCTACCACATAAGCATAACCGATAATTTTCCCTTTCATCTTAATGCATAGCATTCTGTTTTCTTTTATGAATCATTTAAAGTCACTTAATTGTTAAGAAATGTATGAATCAACATCGAATAATTTGAAAATAAGCCAACATTTAAATCACATTTTAACAATATGTTTCAGTTTTGGGCTAGGATGTTTCCAATTTTTTAAAAGAAAAAAATTGAAATATTGATAAATGATAAGTTCTATCAAGTATGTTTTCCGTTTGATTTAAGGACCAAACTTTTTTACTAAAAATATAAAATATTGCTGTTCATGCCTTAAATGTAATAAGTTTCTACTTTGATTTGAGTATGCGAGCTTATCGTTGGTATTTTCTGTTTGAATTTAATACATTTCATTATAAGGACTTAAACGTATAGAAGGTTGTATTTAAATCAATGATGAACCTTCTTAAATCACAATGCTACGATATTAAATTGGTTTTTCAAAGCTTTCCCAATTTAAATTTAATAGTTTTTACTTAAATTCAAATATATTTTGTAAGAACGCATGCAACCTAATATGTAGTACGTTCGTATTTAAATCTAAGTCGCGTTTTTTCCCTCAGTGTATCATATTTAGTTTTTCAAATAATCAAATCTGTATCAAACTTATTACTCAATGTCTAAGAATTGATGCCGCACTGTTTTATACTGCAAGAGTTCACCAACATTGCTGCCATTATTGTTCTAATTGATAACACACCAATATGTAACTCTGAACAACATAAACAACTCAGATAAGAAAAATTCTTTTTCCGAATTCTCGTACCCTGCGCTTACCCTGCCATATCACCCCCTTATTCATTCCATCATTAAAATAATCCTTCCTGCTATCAAAACACAAGAAAAAATACGTGGTCTGAGAAGAAGCCATAAACTTCCACTCACACGTAATTGAACGTACACATATCGTCTGCTAAGTTCCAACAAAGTAAGTGGTATCAAAAGACTTTCAAAAAACGACAAAAGAATATGTTCCTTAAATGCCAAACTTTGCAGACCCAATATGTGGCCCCGTCTGCTTGTTTACTGATTTTTTTTTTATTATTATTATTTCTATCCTTTGATATGTTTTCTTTACACAAAAAAAAAAAAAAAAAGAAAACAACATCCTAACATTTTTGCTACTCAGACTATTAGCTGCGGCACTTTTACCATCAAACTGAATTTTTACGTCATTTTCGACGCCCCAATTCGTTTACCAACAAATTGACACACACAAATATAGAAAAATAAAAAAAAAAAAACATTTTTGAAAGTTTTCCAGCAGCAACACATCCTTTTCTCCATTTCGGTAATAATAATAAGTTGGCTCTATTTTTTACTCGTATAGAAATACCGAAATATGAAGTTTGAAGGAGATAATAATGCGCCAACACTTTGTGCGGAAATGACAGTTGGCATTGTGCTACAAATTGTTCCTCCTCCATCCTTTTTAGAGTTTCAAATTTGATGAAATTCTTACAAAAGGACATTTTCATATCATGGTATCTATGATAGTAGTCGAAGACATATGTGCGTAGGATTTTAAATTCATTAAACCTTGCACAAGGACAACTCCAGACGTTGTAGGTATATATAATTTGAAAAAGACATAATTTGGGCGCCAGACGTTCTTTATTAGCATCATTTGAATTCACTCATATCTGCCCAACAAAATGGATAATTATTGATATGAATATTATTCCGATATGATTCTGTATATGTATATGTAACATTAATACTACAAGTAAGCAATCCTTAGTCCCCACGTTGGGCGCCATTCTCATGTGAATTTGAGTGTGTGTGAAAGTTAATTGAATTTTTCATGTGTTAGACTGATAAATTGCTCGAAGATCCAAAGAAACAAAAGAGAAAACGATTAGAGCAATGAAATTCAATTTACTTAAGCAATATTTTGTCTAGGGACGTTTGAGCGTTTCAAGAAGGAAATAATATAAAAGCAATCTGGAAAAAGGGAAACAATCTCATATAATGGACTACAAGTTAAGATGTTAATATCGTCGTTAGTAGTTTAGTGTATTTTATGAATATCTTCATAGAACATAAATAAGAAGATAAGAAAGAAGAAGAGTATCCCTAATTATGTATATGTCCACCATTTGGGCCAAGGGTTACACATATATCCTTGAATATAGTAATGTTATCATTTATCAAAAGGTTTCTACATTCTTCGGGACTATAAATAAAATTTGTCAGTAAACCTTTAAACAAAAAAAAAAAAATATATATGTAAGAGTGTATTATCTTAAGGGTTGTGTTGTGGTCGTGAAAATGTTTTTATAGAAAGGAAATAATGCATTCAAGCTTCACTAAAAAAAAAACAATCGGTATCAATATAACCAATAATAACCCTTACTAATTTTATACATCCACATTTAGGTTATTGGTATGGGCTCTTATATTATTTTCCATTGAATTAAAAAGGTTTAGACTGGGGGCACAATGTTGTTAAAACATATTTGTAGATAAAACATATATAGTTATTTTGTAAATTGATATTTACATTCTTCAATAACAAAAGGTGGGTCTTAAAAGCAATAAAAGCCTTAAGGGGGTGTTGAATAAAGGTTATGAGCGTTGTTGCGGAAATTTTACTGCCACTCATGCATGAATTTGTTTGTTTATTTGTTTTAGAATATGGCTTGCCTAGGAAGGGGTGAAGATCTAGTTTTGTTAATGATTATGGTTGAGCACAAATGTGGGTAAAGAGCACTTTAACACTATTTAAAATAAGTACCTACACAAATTATGAGGACCCTCATCGACAACGTTTTTATAGGGCTAACTTGACATCCAATGTTATATACAATACATAATATATATTAAAAAGAAATAATGTTTTTTTTTATTGTGACACATTGCAGATGAAATCCAGAATATGTGGAACTTTTTCAAATACAGGGTGAGTCATGGAGCAATGCGACAAAATGCTAGGGCGTGTAGGTTGCGTTGAGACAAGAAAAAAATCGTATGGGAGGGGGGGTCTATTCCCCTCCGTTTAGCCGGGAGGGGCAATTTTCGAAAAAACTGACTTAAAATTTAAACTTTAAAATCAACGGCTTCATTCACAATGCTGTGCGATACGTTTTTGAAAAACCAATAACTTTTTCTTTCATTCTGTGGTTAAATAAATCTATTTTAAGAAATAGTTTTTGAAATATTAATTTTCAAAGTCAAAATTTTGAAAAAAAAAATTGAAAAAAAAATTTCAAATTCATTTTTTTCAAAATTTTACGTAATAAAGTGCTAATTTTAATTTCAAAATTCAATGCTTTTATTAATTTTTAGTCAAAAACAGGAAACCGGATGCCAAAATGTGTCTTAGTTTTTGAGAAATTAAGAAAAACTAGAAGTATTTTTTTCCAAGAAAAACACTTTTTTTTTTGGTTTTCCCAAATTTGACCTGCTCAGGTCAATTATTAATTAGGGAATTATCCCTTTTTTATGTTTTATTACATACCATCCGATTTTAATCAAATAATAAAAAAAAACGAATTAACTTTTTACTTTACTTACAAGTTTTACTTTTATTTTTTTTTTAATTTCTCAAAAACTAAGATACATTTTGGCATCCGGTTTTCTGTTTTTGACTTAAAATTAATAACAGCATTGAATTTTGAAATTAAAGTTAGCACTTAATTACGTAAAATTTTGAAAAAAATTAATTTGAAAGTTATTGGCTTTTCAAAAACGTATCGCACAGCATTGTGAATGAAGCCGTTGATTTTAAAAATTTTTTTTCCCATTTTAAGTCAGTTTTTTCGAAAATTGCCCCTCCCGGCTAAACGGAGGGGAATAGACCCCCCCTCCCATACGATTTTTTTCTTGTCTCAACGCAACCTACACGCCCTAGCATTTTGTCGCATTGCTCATGACTCACCCTGTATAATGGAAGCTAGGGAAAAAAAATCAGCGTTATAATACAAAATTTGAAGCTTTCGCCCATGAGGTATGCACTGAAAAACACAATTTCACTACCTTTTTATTTATTCTACCAAATCATTCTACTCTTTCTATAACAGACAAAGCTACCAAAAAAAAATCTTTCTCGAGAACGGCTAAATCAATTTTAACTAACCGAGCTTACTTTTACGGAGCTGTGTATACGGTCTGGTGGCACCGCCAGTCATACTTTTCCATTGACACGATCGACGGTTAGATTTATCCAATTGATAATGATTCCTTCTGGTTTCTGCCGGCTGTATAGAGATTAGAGACACATAGGATGTGCTCACATTGGACCAGCTGAAAAGAATAATTCTGTATAGTGCACCTTCCGCGTCTACTTCAGAAAGTGACCGCGCCATATTTATTAGATAAAATATGTCAAATTATTATCTAATAAACATGATAGACCAAAATTATTAGAAAATTGTACATCCTACTGATTTTAAACTGAAACTGTATTCAGTAATAAAATTAAAAAAAAAAATAACCAGAAGGCCCGTTTACTCTTACTCTACATAAATCTACATCATAACTAAGTCAAACTTAATTTCTATGTTCAACATAAATTATTCTACGTTGTTAGAAAAAAAAATATGTTTAACTTGGCTATGATTTAATTTCATGAGAGAAATCTCAATCAAAATGTCAATTTACCCGAAAAGTCAAATTTATTTTTATTATTTTGCAGTTTACATTCTTTTATTTTATGTTTAACTTCATATTTGGTGTTTTTTCCATGTTTTTTTTAGTAAATTATACTTCGTGGGTATAAATAAAATTTTTATCTTTAATTACCAAAACGAAAAAGTGACAAGTGGTATTTTGTTTTTGTGATTCGGATTTTGATTGTTTGTGTACAGTTTTTTGTAGTGTAAATAAAATTAATGGAATTAGTTGAAGTATGGTCTTACATTAATTATTTTGGACGGTCATATACAAACCATTGTTTTTTGGTTTAGTTTAATGCCAAAATATCTTGTGTATTTAGTAACAAACCAAATTTTCTGGAATATAACTTTTTTCTGTGCAAAACTGTACCTTAAAACATTCTTAAGAGGAACATACTTCTTTAAGATCTACTTTTTCTTCTTCTTAAATTAAGTTCAACCAAGTGATATTCATGCAAACCATTAAGTGGAACTTAGTGATTTAGGTTGTACTTAATGCCATATTTTTAGTATCAGCAAACGGGCCTAAATCGCCAAACCAAACCAAACCTTAAGATCTACTTTTTCTTCCTCTTAAATTAAGTTTAACTTAGTGATATTCGTGCAAACCATTAAGTGGAACTTAGTGATTTAGGTTGTACTTAAGGCCATATTTTTAGTATCAGCAAACGGGTCTAAATCGCCAAACCAAACCAAACCCTGGAAAATATGGCAACTACATCCTTATATCGTTGTATACAAAAAGCATCACAAACCTTCGCCGAAATTTACACTCTTCAAAGCAATCCGTATTCTACACAGAATCGAACACGAAATTCAAAACCCTTCTTAATCATTCATTTAATCTCACATCGTTCATTGCTTCAAATAATGCAATTTCAGTCAAATGAAGGTAAACTTTCCTTGAATGCATGTCGTTAAGCGTATATATGCAGAGTGCAATAGTCAATTATTTTCCAATGTTGGCTAAATACAGTCTAGCTAGCTGTTGCTTGTAGTAATTGAGTTGTTAACTCACCTCGCGCACAACATGCTTCAACACTCGAGTTATGCAAATTGTTTGCATTAAATTCAGTTTTGCGATTTTATGACGCCAAGACATGAAAGTCCTATGAAGCGTTAGTGCAGTGTATCCTATCAAGGATATGCATGTAGACAAGGTGACGCCGATTACTTCCAACACCCGACCAACAACAATGGAGCAGCATTGTCGCCAACTAACACAAGAATCATGTTAGTTTTTTTTTTTATATTTTAAATGAAAGCTAACTTTTTTTATTCGTTCGTTGTATCCGTCGTTAAGTAAATTGAGATATTTACGCAAAAGGAGCAAATAAATCCTTTAAACAGGTTGTTTTGCATGTCAGAAACTTGTTCTTGGTAATTTCAGTAATTAAAAATACAATAAGAGAATAATTTGTAGTTTTCCATTGTTTCTTAGTATAGGATAGTGTTGCCAAATGTATTAAAATGTGCAGAATAAATACATAAAATTTTACTATTGCTTTATGATGTTGGCAGCAGTTTCGTTTTTAATTGTATAAGTTTTTTGTTTATTCTTTCCAAATAATCGATTTATTTTAAACAACTTTCTTATTAACGAGTTGACCAGTCAATACGAAATTTAATGTTCTGGTAATAAACCTATCTGCATCAAATTTCAACTCGAAACACATTATGAACACTAAATAGTTTGGTGGATTTAATATAAATTTTGTCGCAAGAGTACATAATTGTAGTTATTGCCTGTCAAGTGGATTTTGAAAATTTGCAGTTTGACATTTAAAACTTACTTTCAAACTGCATAACAAGGAACTTTTCATTTGCATTTTGGCACATTGTGATGGTCTGACAGACATTAAAGGACTTGACGTTTCCGGACTGACCTGCTTCATATAGGTATACACATTGTGATACCATTGCGATTTCATTTCGACCATGCGTTTGAGTGCAGTTATCAATTAAAATCAAAAATTCATGAAATTTTCATCGGAAATTAATTTTTTTTATTGTAAAGATTCATTTGCTTAAAACAATATCTTAGAATCAAAAAATTGAACTCAAAATTTTACGGTAAGTAGATTATATAATTTATTTATGTTTTATAATTACATTTAAGTGATAAAACAGAGTTATGTGTGTTTTGGAAACAAAAAACCAAAGAATGTCTCTAGACGGTCTTGTCGGTTTACGTGTAAAAAAATTCTGTTCAAGTTCAGTTGTTGTTGTGGTCCGTTTGTGGTGTCTAAATACGTAATTTTTGAACGAATATGTGAGTTTTTCATGATTTAAATTATATTCTAACGCGTTAGATGGATCTTCGAAAACGTCAGTGCAAAAAAAAAGAAGAGTTGACTGAATTCATCGTTTCAGTAGAAAGCGACGATGATGCTTGCAGCAGCGATGACACTATCTGTGATCCTGATTACTTTGTTGACAACATTGAGCAGGAATATTTAGCTGAGGTTTCTATAAATGATGCAGAAATAATTGAAGAATGCATCGTTCATTTGAAGCTGATAAAACCGATTCATTTGTAAGAGCTATGCACCTAAAATTAAGCGAAATCGCTTCCTCAACTTTCATTGGGGCGATCCCCAACTGACACTCCCAATTCCAGGTGTAAATCTCTTAAAAGGCCACGATCTCCCTTGCCATCATGTGAGGCTACTGGGCCAACAATTCAGCCTTCTTCTGGGGAATTCAATGGTGTGCTCAGTTCTGTTACAATGGACTCAAAAAAGCTTTCCAAATTGGTCTGGCGTAAACGTAAATGAAGTTGAATTTTGTGGTGATGCATCACTTCCGTTGAGTGTTAAAAACCTAGAAATGCCAATGGAAATCTTTAATTGTTTTTTTACTGATGAAATCATTGGTCTTATTACTGAAGAGACAAATCGACTTGCTTTGACCGTAGATATAAACTCCGGCTTTAAAACTTCTGCCATAGAAGTAAGAAATCGAGATCAAAATATATGCTAAGGCAGCTCAATATGACTGAAAGCATAAAACCCATATATAAATAGACTGCCCCCAAATAATCCGGGAATATAATGCTCATATGGAAGAGTTGACCTTATGGATGGGCTTATGGGTCGTTATAATATTCGAGCTAAAAGCCAAAATATCATGACAAGGATCTTTTACCATGTTGTTGACATGGCCGCATCGAACGCCTACGTGTTATACAAAAGAATTTATGCCGAAAAACGCAATAACTTATCTGAAGAAGAACAGCTTCTGCAGCTTCACGATTTCGGGAGGAAATAGCTGCTGGACTTGTTTCCTTCAAGGAAAAACTAGCAGTGGTACGACCATCATTGTGGAACAACCAACATCACCAGGTCCTAGCACAACAGGTATTGGAATAAGAGCTGTCCATCCCATTGCAGATGTTCGTTTTGATTGCGCAAATCATTTTCCAATTTTGGTTGATAGAACCAATAAGAAAAAGTGTAAGCACTGTAAAAAGTCGGAAACCTAAGTCTTTTATTCGAAATGTAACCTCCATATGTACTGTACAGCTAACAAAAATTGTTTCTGGGACTATCACAATAAAAAATAAAATATTTTATAATTGTTTTCTTCTTTTTTGTTAATAAAAAAATTTCATTAATAATCCCACCAAATAATTATTTTTACACGTAAACCGACAAGACCGTCTTGAGACGGTCTTCAATAATTCTCACCTGGCGGTCGATCTAAACAAAATTTTATGCTTATTTTACCCATATCTACCTAGAAAAAAATTATCTACTTGATCTATTTTTTTTACTGTTTTGCCCGTTAGAGGATTAAGTTTATGAACTACTTTTTCTTCTCTTACATTGAGTTCCACCTAAGAAAATTTATGATTAACTTAGAAGTTCGTGCAAACCATTAAGTGGAACTTAATGGTTATCGTTGTATTTAAGGGCTTATGTCGACTATGAGTAAACGGGCCTTTTTATGTCAATCATTGATTTTAAAACATAAAAAGAATTAAATAAATTAAATAAAGTTTTATAAACAACTCCAGGCCCCCGATAAGGGAATATATACGAAACGAATCGTTTTCAATTCTATATCTTCATTTTGACCCAGCTAGAGTTGTTAAATTATTTAATTCGAAGCGAATCCCTCAAATCCTTCCAATTGCTGGTTGATTTCCACGTAAATACAAAACGAATGAGATGAAATCAAAAATAGGAGAATATTATTTTAAGATTGCGGTCCTTCTTCATATTTTTCAGATCTCAGCTTTTTGATTATATTAAGATTTTGAACTTAAAACACAATAAAATATAAAAGATGCAGCTTTATGCTAAATATTAAAATTTCAGATGATTTTAAAAGAACAAATGCAACCCAACAACACAATTGAAACTATTGCAACGTTAATCTTTTAAGTTATCCGATTCAACTATACAAAATGAAAGGAGATAGAACTTCTTCATTTTATTTTCATCACATCTCATCCTATTCCGACTTGAATTTTTATTATTCCTTTGTATTCTTTTGCAAAAAGATACCACTTCCTCGAGGATATCCTTTTCTATTCCCTCAATCCCCCAGCAAAACATTTTCATATCATTTTAAATTTATAAAACGGAAAAACATATTCTTTTCTCATTTTCTCAAAAAAAAAAAAGAAGAACTTTTCAATCTTCTATTGAGAGTTAGGTTCTCCTGATCGTCTTTCGTCTACAAACCATGTCTTCGTGTTTCCTGCCATTTTAAAAATTCTCTCAGCGTGAGTGTGTTGAAATTGTTTTCCCTAGAGCGTGAAAATTTCATCTTTTACCACAATAAAGTGAAAGATAGATTGATGTATTCTGTTCAATCCCATCCCTCTAAGTATCTATATGAGGGTTGGTATGGAAACTTTTTTTTTTCTTACTTTGAATATAATAATACCAAGTATGTTTCCTCATGCAAAACAGGTGTACATGGAACGTTTTGAATGTATTTGACTTTGATCATGTTGTTGATTGAATTATGATGAAGAAAAGTGATGCCACCAACGCTACCATTGCTTTCAAGCGCACCACCAACCAACCAACGAAACATCAAAACATTTACAATGCAATTATGATGGGTAAATTGGCTTTTGTTCTACCACCAACCACCGCACCGCATCCCTTTGAGACAAATGGCCATAAATGGACTTATAATTGGGTGGTGTGTATATATAGTGTATATATAGAATGCGGAAGACGCCCGCCATCAAGAAAGATGACACACAAATGCACACTAGAAGGTTTCAAAATTTAATTACATGCCCGGTTGCTTGTGCGCTGCTTGTATAAGGAAAATGGTTTGCACTTAAGTGCTTTGGTCTCTTAAGTGGCTATGGAAGTTTCCTTTTAATCAAATCAAGGGAACTAAACGTTAGTACTTATACGATGATGATTTGAAACCATCAGCAATGCATCAAAGAATTCAACACCAAAGACCATCATTTAATAAAGGAATATTTGCATTACAAAGCCTTAAGTTTAATTAAGGCTTTTGAGAATATTAGGTACCTATTCAGAATCGCTAAATAAAAATTATACTTATTAATTATAGGTATTAACTTTTAGTTATCTGCGTCCTTGGTCTCTCGGAATGTGTAGCGATCAAGAAGAACTAGTTGAAGGAGATACAAATACAAAAAAAAATTAAAAAAGTATTAAACAAAATTTGTTCAACTAATTTACTAATTACTTAAAACTTGTATTTTTTTAATATTTATGAGACATGTTGTGAAAAAATCAGTTTATAAAATACCGAATGAGCAATTTTTTTTAACCAAAATCTAAATGTATATATATTTCTTTTGCGAGTACATTTACATTTTGTTACTTAATTAAATAATTGAATAATAAAGCTTTATATTTTATAATTTAGAAGCGCAAACTCTTTTAATTCGTTGACGCGCTCCTTAATTGGTGACCTTGACTTTAGAGAAATTATTGAGTTGTTGCGCAATTTTTGGTTATTATTAAAATGAACGAAGACAACCAGTAACAGCAGCCATCTGGTTCGGGTACAGCCAAAGTTAATACCCCAATCATTCGACCACAAGAAAATTCACTCTAAATTCAGATGAATTAACTGCAAGAACTACAGCAACATCTAATTTCCCAGCAGGTGCAGAAGTTGATGCTTAGCCATACTCGCGTATGACCACCACCATTTTGGCGAAAAAATGTAAAACTATGGTGTAGGCGCACTTCACTCTGTTGAATTTGCGATCTGATGTCCGAAAATTTAACATCGTCATTTCAAATCTTGACCAGATCCCTGCCACGGAAGTACAAGACACGTCATCACAAATCCAACATCATCAGGTAATGCACACGTTCGAATGTTCGATTAAAAGAAGAACTTATTTCGCGTTTGGCCCCATCTAGAGACAAACAGATCAGGCAAATGCTAGATCGAGAGCAGCTAGGTGACAGGAAACCTTCGCAGTTCCTTCGCTGCCTAAAAGATTTAGCTGGAGGCACCATGACCGACGATGTTTTAATGGCAATTCGGTTCGATAGATTTTCCGTTCAAAATCAATCCATACTTGCTGCACACCCTCCTAGTACAACAGATGATCCTGCAAATATGGACAATCTGGGTCTAATGGCAGACAAAATTAACGACGTGATCCCACATCAACAAGTTGCCAGCACGTCATCGCAACCAGAATCTACATTATCGAGCCATACAAAAAAAGTAGAAAAGCTGAATAGACAAATTGAGGCAATGTTTAAAAGGACTTATTTATAATTCCTTGGCTAAGAATTTCTTCAAAATAATTTTCCAACACCAGAAATCGTCATTCCTTAAAAAAAAAAAGAACCTCATATATTCATGATCCTAAAAATAAAAATCTTTCAAACCAACACACCTAAACACATGCTATACGTAGGTATGGTGTAAGAAATGTTCTGGGAATCAGACAACTGGATATGTATGTGCAGTAGTAACGCATAATTGCTTGAGCGGTACTAGAATCGGTATAATCTATACTGGGTTCCTTTATTAAATGAAGTGGAAACCAGGATTTTATTGATTAATAAAACGGTTAACATCGCCTATGAGACAACTGGGAGACAACTGGATATATACACGGATTGCTTTTAGTGGCAGATTTGTAATTTTTCAATTGTAAAGCAAATTGCTATTTTTTGGGAACTTCTGAAAGCGCAGTAGGAAAGAAAGTAATATAGTCTAAATTGATTTTAAAAATTAATTTATGCTTTTGAGATTAACCCAAAGCGGCTTAAAACTGAGGTATCCCTTCCAATACAAAATATTCGATTCTAAAGCGTATAGGAATAGGAAATTTTGGTTTTAAGATTTTGAAGCGAATGTTTGAGTTTGAAGATTTAAATTTTGTACACTGGTACTTAACCCCAATAGTTTTTTTTCCTTCAGATTCTTCGTTCAGTTAAAACTCATTTATTGCAGTCATCATAGTATACAAATTGGCCCCTACCAATAACCAATCGCTTACCACGCGTTTAAATATACAAGCGGTTTAATTTTTAAAGACGAGTTAATTTGTTTGCTTACCAATAACCAAGTTGAACATGTCTTTTACTAACCGCGAGTCTATTACTAAATCTATTACATTCGTTGTTGAATTATTGTTGGCTATATTCTCATAATTTCGTATAGTCGTCTCTTTCACTCCTCCAGATTTAATAGGAGCCCTCAAATTAGAATTGCCATTTTTGACAGATCCGTAAAAAGGGCAATGAAATCAAACATAAATAAATTAATTTTACTTTAATTTAATTTTTACGATTTTTACTTCAATAATCAAATTTTGTAAATAAAAATCTTCCTGAAAAGTAGAATAAATAATCCTGCTGCTGCTGTTGCGACGGCTGTTCTACTTCCTGCAAAAATACCACCAACAGAATTTGATAAGTTCCATTAACGTTTGAAAATTATATTATTATTTTATTACCTATTATTTTATTTGAGGTAGTTATTTTAATTGCCCGACAAAATTAGAAACAGTTCATCAACACACAGAATGAAAAAAAAAATTGTTTTTAGTTCTCTCTTTTGCTTTGAGTTGTCACAATTGACATTACAAACGCGGGGATACACTTAAACGTTAAGTTAAACATGAGTTTCTCAACAGTAAAATTTTTAACGACAATAGCGTTAAGCTGACTATTAAATTGATTTTTGGTATGCGAAATTATCAAAACGGCGCTTTTCCGCGCTAATTGGGTTTCTTTCGGAATAGTTGTTCTGCGAAACCGCCATCTTACCTATGCGAAATTATTTAGAGTCCACTTAAATATTTTAGTCACGTCTATGTGGTTATTGGTAAAGCCCTCTGTAACCCCCAGTTTCACATTTTTTGTTTAAACTTAAATTTTGGTTTTAACTGTAGAATTTGCAGTCAGTGAACTTCAGTTTAAGTTTATGTTTTTAAAATTAACCATCTGTCATAAAGAGCACCGTGAAAAACGCCGTTCTGCCACTGACGATAAACCGCTTTAAACTTCGCCACGAAACGGTTTCAGACGGGTAATCTAACAAACATTGGGTTTAAGAATTGAATAAAAGTTGTACGAAATTATTTCACTTTGCGTTAGTGAATTGTCGCTAATATACAAGATCAACTCAAATTTAAATAAACATCTCCTTATAACATTGCTGTTTTGTAATGGAGATGAGTCATTATAGTCAATAATTTGTAGGTACAACGAAAAATATGTCCTAACAATCGTGGATTTTGGCGAGGGGTTCGTCACTAGCCAGTTTAGTGGTTTAATGATTGCAATATTTCAAATGACTTATTTTATTCAAAAAAACTTATTTTATTCAAAAATGTTTGATGATTGCAATAAATCATTTAAAATCGATAACCAAAAATTTTTTTTTTTAATTTCACTATTTCACTTGAAATAGTTATTGCACCTGATTTCAACGTGATTTCAAATGATTGCAAGTATAAGTGGTCAGGTGATTTCATTCGAATGGCTTTATGGCTTGCTTCAAAATATGACCGAGCGTGGAAATAAAATAATAATTTTTGGATCGCCGAAACGCAGTCTTTATTTTTCAGAATTTCCAATAATTTATTGACAATGGCCGTTTTCGAAAACGTCATCTGCGTTTTTTTTTCAGGAAATTCAACTTCGGTGTTTTTAGCCAAACGGTGGACATCTATCCAGAAATATTGTCCTCACGACCTAGTTTGACATTTCCTCTATCCAACAGCAAATGAACCTTGAAAATGGGTCCAGTGATTGTTGAAACACAGACGGATTAAGATTGGTCGTTAAAATCATTAAAAATGGCTTATTTTGGGGTAAACAAATTATTTTACTCAAAATAAATATTTTTTGCCCTATTATTTAGAGTTCCGGAAGTACAACTTTGGTGTCGTTTTTTGGCTAAACCGTGGAAATCTGTACAGAAATATAATCCCCATGACCAAGTTTGTCATTTCCTCTATCCAACACCATATATTTACCTTGTGAATTAGTCCAGTGATTGCTGAAACAGAGACGGATTAAGATTGGTTGTTAAATTCATTAAAAAAGGTTTAATTTGCGATATTAGATATCTTACGATACTAATGTATGTATATTAGATTGCTTTTATCGTGTGCACTTAAACGCGCCCAATGTCAACTTTTGAAATCCCCGATAATACAGTTTCAAAAATGGAAAAGTAGTTCGCGGATCGATAATGCACCTCATTCATCGGATTCAATATTAGAATTTTATGCGAATGCGGATCCACTGCGGATCGAACCGACTCCCGGGGAGTGAATTCAGTAATAGGCATGATTATTTCCTACTTTTGTTTTGCTTTTTTTTTAAATTTTTTTGGATCCGATCCTTGACACCATCTTATATTAGAATTTGTCAATATCATTGAAAATATGAGAATACTAAATTATTAAAGCTTCCTCTTAAAATAAATAAACACACCACCAATGTTATTTCTATAGTTACCTTCAATACGTTCTTAATGCAGAACACCTTCCTCTTTAACACATATAAGACAATCAATCACATTCACTTCCCCATTCTGTGCAATCTAGGACAAATTTATAGATTTAGGGTGCTCAATGCCTGCCCAGTGTAATTTATCATCGTCTTCGTCATCAAAATGGGGGATAGTTTTAGTATAACATCCCCTATAATCAATAGGGCGGTATTATATTGGTTGGCCTAGTTATGAAGTGAACACAAAGCTAGTCATCCAGTCAAGTGTGTGATTAATTCGAACTTTGAACTAAGATGAATTAATTTTTTTTATAAAAAACACCATATTAGAGGATATTTCAGAAGCAAAAGAAAATATACTTTCCCATTTAATGATAACCTAACCTACCTTCCTCAACGAATTCAACTCAAGAAGAAATCATTCAATTTGGTGTAATATTGCATCCTGTTTACAAGCGGATACGATTTCTTTTGGAAATCCTAGTTCAAGGATATTATTATGTTTGTACCAACAAAGAAGAACAAATATATTTCAAATAAGGATCCTGTTTACAACTAACAAATAAACAAACAAACACATCATCTCCCTTCCTTTAACTGTGCCTTTAGGCAATTCCTTTGAAGAAGGAATAAATTCGATCCGCGTTGAGTTGAACAGTATTTTATTGCGTTGGTTTTTTTTTTTTTTTATCTAAGAATATTGGTATTCAAACGAGAAAGAGAAGTTAACAGGGATTGAAGAAAAAAAAAACCTTCATCATTATTTCTACAGGAACAGAAAGTTGCAATGTGCCTTTAGGTCGAGAAACTAACAAATAGGTTCTTCTTGATAAAAAGAAATATCTACACATGATGAGAAATACTCTGCAATCGTTTCACAAATGCATGAAAGCTAATTCAAGTAAAATTGAATTTTATATAATAATATTCAATAAGGGAATATCCTTTTAACAATTTTTTCAAATGACATTCAGTACTTCTTTTAGAGATAGGATGGAGGTCAAGAAAGTTGACTGGCTCAGTAAAATTTCTAGAAAGAACAAATCCTTTCAGCAATTTACTTTAATAGCTATATATCCTTGCATACACAGGAGAAAAAAGTCCTCCCGTTTAACAGGTATAAAGGTACTAAATAGGGCAATTCAATTTCACCGGGACAAATTGCCATTTTTATTGTGGCAATTTATTCTGCCCCTTGTGGATAATCCACTTCTTAGCTTTTAATATTTGTCCTCAAGCACACATAGATTCGTGCTCGAGTCATAATAGTGGTTGCATCCTGTGTCCTGTGTGTGTATGCAATGTGCATCCTTTTTCCAGCTTTTTCCTGACTTGAGTTACACAACTTTGTGTAATAAACTTAATTTATTTGATTGCAGCTCGTAAAATGTTTTTCGTTAAGTGTAGGTCCTTGAAATCGGGCGATAAATTTTCTTAACTTTTAAATCGAATAAGGACGAACTTGGAGATTACTTATATATATATAAAAAAAATAGTCATTCATTAAACCAACATTCGATCGGAAATTCTGACAAAGTTTAGTTTGTAGTATAAAAAGAGCGATTTGTGGTTTGATAATATAAAAGAGTTACGATGTCAAACTATAATTTATTGTTATAAATAAATATAATTTACAAAAACACGTAAGTTGGCATTAGCTCAGAAAAATTAAATCATAGATTCAGAAAAATGAGATTTAACCGTGATATAAAGTTTTTCGCATACCATCCATTGCTTCTGAATTAACTTAGCACGTTTAGCACGTATACGTAGTATTAATTAGAGCGTTTTGGCCCGGCAAATCTGCGCATGATGTTTTTTTTGGAAATGTAGTTTTAAAAGGTTGCCATTTTTGGTGTTTAACTTTAGAAGTGTGGTAGGGATGGTTCCATTTGCTGGGTATTAGAGGTCTCTGGAGTAAGATATTGAAGAACTAATTAGTTTTTGCGTGTATGATAGAAAGGAATTGGTAGAGTGAAGATTGAGAGTGGCGTGGTACGACCTGTTTCTGTTCCTTTTATTTGTTTTGTGTGTTTCGAAAAATATTTTTTTAAAAATGGTGAAACTCTACATACAAATTTGCCTGCTACCATTTTGTTAACATTTCGTATGTGTTTTCGGAGACGACGGAAAATTTCGTTACACATCAACTGAGTACAATGATTTAGAATTGACATCCGAAACCCGTAATTCACTTCATATGGCCTGTTTTATGATAAACGTGAATTTCAAATTTTGATCGTAAATAATGAGGTCCGAACGCAATTGTTTATAGAAGTTAAAACATGCATTTTTAGACCTCAAAGCCACTAAGACCGTAAATCGCTTTGGAGAAGTTGAATAGCCAAAAAAGCCACTTTGTAATACCGCAACCATCATAACATACGCAATAACTTCCAATATCACCCACACAGAACAATTTGCATTCCTATGACACGCCCTTTAATGCTGCTACTCTGATATAAGTTACTACTTCTGAAGCCCAAAATTTAAAACCCAAACATTTAAAAACTTCATCACAAAAGCTGCATTCACTTTGTGCCACCGTGCCAGAACGGTCTGATAAAAACTAATATGCAACAATCACCAAAATTCGAGACATTGCGGTCGTTTTCTGAGGTGAAAGGTCAATTCAAAAAGAAACAAATTGTATGGTACATTTAAAATATTTTACCAGAAAATAGAAAGTAAGCTACAAACTAGTTTACAGGTCACTCTAGAACAAAACGTATCATTATTTGATGCAACTGGATTTTATTATAGCCGATTATTTTCATTTCATTTCATTTATATAGTTCATTTGTAAAATCTTTTACATTAGATTGTAAAATTTTTAAATTATTCCGATAACTAGCCTTCTCAATCATCGTTATGTCACGATTGATTATTTAGTACCTATTAAAATATTTATTTTCTGTAAAAATCTGTTAAATGACCGATTTACAAAAGTTGAAGGACTTTTTTTGAAAATATTATTTAAATGTCTGATTCTTTAGTTAACAACATGTGGAATTTGGTAACAATCACATTTTTTAATAAAAATATACGCACACTATAAATTGAAATCCAATTTTTGAAAATAAATCACTGTTCTGCAAATAAATCAATGACTGCCTTGAGGAACTCCACATTCAAAGTTTAGGTTGGGTACGAAATCCCGACTGGCAAAATCCCGTCTGGCAAAATCCCGACTGGCAAAATCCCGTCTGGCGATATCCCGACTGACTAACTACTTTTTTATGGTAAAGGCAATTTAAAACTTAATTTTTCAATAAATATTAATTGCAAAATTGTTACATAATTTCATGTAGGTATCGTTTTTACCGGTTATTTTTCATGTATTTAACTTGTTATCTGGGGTAGCATTTATGATATTCAATATTTTTTCGTCAAAATCCTTTCTGTAGTCAGTCCCGCTCACGCAACTCCACTTAGGGTATGTTCAGTCGTATGGCGGGCGCTGAGTCCAAAGTTTCCAAATTCAACAGTACCTGGGTGGCCTGTTTTGCTTCTTATTTTCTTCCTTTTCAATTCCTATTTCAAATAATTAGTGTAAAAGCAAAAAATAAAGTACGAAAACGTGCTAAAATTTCTGAAAATCGGGATTTTTTATTCGTACCATTCGGATTTTGTCACTCGGGATTTTTAAGTCGGGATTTTGGCAGTCGGGATTTCGGAAGTCGGGATTTTGGCAGTAGGTATTTTGGCAGTCGGGATTTTTCAATCTGTTCAGTCGCGATTTTGGCAATCGGGATTTTGTCCCTATCCCTAAAAGTTAACATCATTTTGAGCTTGGGTCGGAAATCATTTACCTGGGTTATGTTAATTTAATTATTACTTTTAACATACTAAATTTTACTTCACATATAGGTACATCGCAAAAAGTCTTATTTTCAAACCCTTTGTCAAGTTGGTTGAATATTTAAGTCCGAATTATATTTCATTAACTTATTCATTTGATACTATTTTTAACATGAAGCAACTATTATCAATGAACGTATGAATTAAAATCGTTATAGTATCCATTATCTACAAGTCAACTCCATGGTATAATCCGCAGATGGTTCAATACATGCGAAATTCCCTTCAGTTAAATTTGAAAGAGCTAGTAACAGAAATAATGGTTATACTCATAGTCAATAGCAAGCGACATTCACTATCTAAGTATCTATACGTATATGAATTACTTACATAATACTGCGTTTTCAACAATAACCGTTGAACATGCTTTTGTTTTCTGCAAAACATTGTTTTCTGTCTATTAACTATGTGAATAATGTAAGGTATATTAAATTGCGGTTGGATAAACTTTCTATTATACAGATATGAATTATAAACTCATAATAAATTTAATTCAAAATACATTGATTTTTAAAAACAAAACCAACACTTTAAAAATTATGCTTTAAATATTCAAATAAGCAAAATTTTTCCCCATAGTGAAATAATTTTTTTTTTTTGCCACCAAACCCAAACAATTCTTAAATTTTGGCTCATTTCAAAACTACACACTATCAAGTGTAATTCCGGTTTAATTGTTCCAAAAGCACTTGATCCATTTTAAATGCAATTGCATAAAACAGCACGTCCTGATGGGGTTGCCCACATCCTTGAACCAAAAACTCATAATAGAAATTGGCACACCAGAAATGTATACTAATGCGAAATGATTAAAAATTTTGGGCACGTCCTAAGCATAAATTGCTAACACATGAACTTATGAAATCCAGTCACATACATTTTCATGTATTTAGCAATGATGGAGATGTTTTTGAGTTTTTGTTTTTATTTTTTTTTGTGGTAGGTCCTACTCCGATAACACTAGAATTTGAACACAAAGTTATTAAAAAAATGACTAATTTATTGTCATAAGATAATGTTTTTTGTTTGAAAAGTGATTTCGGTTTTTTTGTTGGAACAATTTTAAGTGCCACTGATAAATTTCTTAATTGAAAATGAAGAGAAATTTCATAGGTTTTAGGTTGCATCGTATGAAAAAAAAAATCCAGGGGTGGAATCGGCTAAGGTGATTTGTGATAAGTGATAGTCAAAATTTTGCACTTTCTGTCTGCGTAAGGTGATCATCACAGTGATAGCTAAAAACCAATCACCAAAATATTGTGATAGTCACATTCTCCTGAAATTGACGTTTCATTTTCATTTTTGTGGCAATGTGACTAGAGTTACCACACGCATACAAAACATTATAAAATTTTCAACTTTTTTTCAATTTTAGTCACCAAATCATCAAAAACAATATTTCTTTTACCATATGAGTATACATTATACAACAATCGAAAATAAATGGTTAAATTTAGAATTATTGCATTTATTCACTAAAAAATTAATAATTTCAATGAATTTACTTGAAAATATGACTACGGCAACAATGTTTTTCACATATGTCACTGACAAATTGAACAAAGTTGAATTGAGTTGAATTGGTGGATGTGATCACCTTACGCAGAAGGAAAAATCAATTTTATCAACAGTGATGATCAAAAATGTGACAATCAACTATCATCTTACGCGATTCCACCCCAGTAATCATTATGTGTTTTAAGTGCAGTATAATTTTTCTGAGATCCATAGTTTTTTACCTCACTTCAATTATCAAGGAGATTTCTTTCATTAGATTTGCATTCATTTTATTCATGGTGTACTATACCTATAACATAATACGGCGGTCTCTTCATAAAATAATTATAACAAAAGTTATATCTTTATATGATGTATAGAAGAGGGCCTAAACAAAAAGAGATCGTATAGCTTAAAATAAAGTGTGTTTTATTTATTAACCGGCTTGGAATACCATATCAATAAATTATAATAAGAAAATATCAAGTAAGTTAAATTAATTCTCTAATTAATATTTTTAATTTAATGATTTCAAATATTTAATAAAAAAAAAAATCATAATCCTGCTGTTTTGAAAGAAATTGAATGTAATGGAAATATGAAAACAGAAATGGAGCTGCAAGTAAGGTAAATTAAACTGTACTACACGGTACACCACTGTATGTTACACCACTGCCACTGCATTGCTACTGGTGCAATTACGACAACATCGCGTTGCTTAGTTTCGGAATCATTTTGTGTATTATTTCACATATAAAAATAAATTAAACAAAATTTATACATTTTTTTAATAATACTTGTATTTGAATGTTATAGTTTTAGAAAAGTATTTCACCTAAAAGTCAAACCAATTTTTACATTCCGTAGAAATAAATTTTCCTACGACAACTTTCTTCTATATATATATTTTTTTTTCTATCGTAATGTGGTAATTAATTAAAAAAAAAATCCCACCGTACTCTCAAATCCTTCTTTCTTTTTGTTTTGTATCTTTTCCAATTTCATTGAAACCGAACGAAAGAGGAATGCAATTTAATTGCTTGGCTAAAAAGTTTCTTTCGAATTCACTCTGCTGCAAGTGTACGTTAAGTGGGTGGTTTGGGATTAATTTATGTTAAATAGACTTCCATTGTGAGAATCAGTGTTAAAATTTTATGAAAAGCCGCCCATTTTTTTTTTGTGCTTGGCCGTTTAACCCCCAAAGAGCTTGCCGCGCACACAATGGAATGCAATTATAAATTTTAATTGTACCCAACCACAAAATGAAATTTGTGCGGATGGTATATTTTATCGTTGTATATGTATCTTCCAATATAACTATGGTCTAGTATTTAATTTATGTGTAGATAGATGAACTATTTAAAGCATGAAATATGTATGTCAATGACTTCAAATTAATTGTCATCAATTTATCAGGTTATAAATGTAGACAATGGAATTTTAACAATCCTGGTTATATAGAACGGATTATATATCTATACCAACTAATAAATTTTAAGTAATTACTATAAATTAATGGAAAATTCTAAAAATATTATGTGGGGTGGGAGGGATAGGGGGAATTAGAAAAAAAGAAAAAAACGACACCACAAATTGTCAAAAAATTAAAAAAAAAAAAAACATCATTTAGAGTTCGTCTTTGCAATACACTTATTGGTATTATAGGAAATTTTACAAACATTACAAAAAACAGTATTACATAATGCATTAAGAAGATTATAACAAAATGAATTCAAAGAAAAACGGAAAAATATTATATATGTATAAAGAAAAGAAAGAAAGAGAGTACTTAAGTTATATTAAATAGTTATGTTGGAACAGGCGTGAAGTTGGCTACTGGCGGTCCATATCTAATACGTCAATGGCGTCTTAAAAATGAAAGACAAAGAGAACATTGACATTTTTCGATTGCTATGCTCTCCTCTCGCTTGCTCTAGTTACCTAAATAGACCCATGTGTGGTGGGATTGGGATTGGTAACACAGATTTTAAGTTGAATACTATAGGCAACCGATGTTCACCACAGGAAGGTGGGAGTACAAGTTGGTAGTAAAAGGTGGGTTTTGAGAAAACCTGTGGACTCATCATGAATGTACATTGTACGTAACTACCATTTGAACACCACTTTAGTAATAAATCCGCTTGTTAGAAAGGTTTACTATTGAAAGCGAATCAACTTTTAAAAGTCTTATTTTACGTAGTTAATAACGTAACCGGGACTCTTTACAGAAAATTGCTGAAGTCGAGGTTCGCTTCAAGTTGCTTCGGAAAACAATTAGCAAAAACAATCCTAATTTCAAAAGCGGAATTTTTACACAAATTGTTTTTTTTAAAAACCCATTTGTAAAATGATCTGCGAGCATAAATCTTGTTAAAACTAAAAACGCCAAAAACATGAATAGACGGTATTTACTCTTTAAATTGAAACAACGTTTTCTTTGAAATTCCATACAAACAATATTTTTTGGGGATTTCCCTTACTTAAAATTCCATAAGGTTTGGTTACTCCCTATATCGCTTTATATAATAAGTATCTTTACAAAATCACTGAACCGTAAATGAGAAATACCATTAAATATCTTAATGGCACGCTATATAAAGCGGTGTAACAAATATGAATAAAAAGACCTTGATTCAATTAAGCTTTTGTGCGTGAGAGGAAATCGTGTGAACGAAATTGTATTCAAAATAATGAAAAGATTTTTGCCCTCCAAATGTGTTGTACGACGAGTGAGTGAGTGTATGCAAATTTGAAAATTGAATTGTTTTGTAAAATACTTATAGGTATGTATGATTATGACAAAAGAAAATGAGGGTTGTTCTTCTTTTGATACATCAGTTTTGTATTAAAAGCTGTTCATATGTATGGATGCGTACTCAAGTTTTGATATCATTTATTTTGAAGGGCCCCTAACTTTTTGTTTTATAATTCAATAAACTTATACTTATTGTATTCAAATAAACATAAAAATAATTTTAAATAGAGCATAAGAATAACAAAAAGTAGGAATAACTTAAAGACGTCTCAAAGTGTGAGGTAGCTGTATTGAGTTCTGTGACACAAAAGGTCAAAGGAAAGTTTTACTCTCGTTTGGGACACATAATAATGGAACTTAAATTTGTGTATAAACATTATTTTATTTAGTTAATTTTTTATAAGATTTTTTTTCGATATTAGAAGATGTTTTAACATGAATTAAATTTTGATGCAACAAAATTTAATTTTAACAAATGCTCAATATTCTTGATGAATATTTAACAGTAAAATCGCTCAGTTATAGTATGACTTGCTAGTTCAGCAGAATGTGTCATTTACAATTAGATAACTTTGTAAAAGAAATGCACTTAAGGTAGGTGAACCAAATAAGGCCCATCTTATTTATTTTCTTTAATAACTTGCGTATTTTATTGAAAATGTAGTCGATTATAAAAATTAGTTCAATTATGCAATCAGAAACGAGCGCTAAGTTTGAAAAAAAAAGATCCCAAAATATTTCAATCGATCATTTAAAAAAATCTTCTGTTGGGCCTTATTAGGAACCTGTGCTCCTAATAAGGCCCACATTTTTTTCTCAAACAACATTGAATTTCTTCCTGAAAAAAGGCAAGTAAGACAAAAAAAAGCAAAATAGTTTATAAAACATACATATATTTTTAAGTTTTAATTTTTTAATTATAACATACAAATGTCTCCTTTACAACAAAAAGTACCAAAGTAAATCTTAAAACTAAAAATGTAAAAAAAAATTATTAAATTAGTTTCAAAAATAATTTAAAAAAAACAGTATTCTGGAGCCAGAAAAACGATACTCCAGATTAATTTGGAATAGGTTATTGTGATTATGTTATTATAACTATAAAAAAATTACCAGAAACTTAACAATTTGAGTTCTAAGCACATCAACGTGAATAGCACATCAACGTCTTCTGCAGTCCACTCAACCTATGTCTTGTAAGTGTGAAAATACCCTACTCCTCTTCCATGATTTCTCTTTAGGGTTCCCTGTTTGGACGATGACGATTTCGGTGGGGAAACTGCGTTTGGAAGAAAATGGAATTAAATTTTTCATATACTTAATAAGGCTAACTCAAATTTTTCATCGGCCTTATTAGAACCATGATAGATTTTTGTTTATAAAAAAAAGTTCAGTTAATTGTTGATTTTGTTGTTTTCTGTCCACTGGGCCTTATTAGGCGCCGGGCCTTATTTAACTACCTTATTCACTTATTCATAAATATGCTAACAAACCGATAAATTTTTAAACTATTATCACTGCTCACTTGTGACTGGGAGGAAACCATGACAAATCTTCATTTTGAAGTGTTTAAGTAAACAAATAAAATAAATTTAAATTTATTTTTTATCTTTGTTTTATGTAACTTTTTTGTAAATTCAAGTAATTTTCTAATGTTCCGCTATAAGTGTATAATGTTTATAATTGTTCATTCCATTTTGTTAATAAAAGATCCTCTGAAGAAGATGGCAACCACCGTCGAAACGTTGGGAAAGAAATGAAATTTTTGTTTCATTTATAAAATCATTGCGACCAAAAAAGCCGAAGAAGAATAATCAACTTACACGATTATTCACATTTGGTCAAAAACTCACTAGAATTATCACAATGCCAACTGATATAAACTACGTTATGATAAGAACTCAAAACATTATCAATGAAACATTTTATCAGTAGTGTGTATGATAAATCAATGTATTTGTAAGTATGTTAGTATAATCAACAGAAATGCCAAACACAAAAAAGCTTAGATATTTTGATTATAAGTAGTTATACCTCGATCGCGGGTTAACCATGTCAAAGCATTTCGCGTTTCAGTTTATATTAATTTTGTGTGTCCTTATCAGTCAGAATAATTCAGCAAATATTTTGTGTATGTTTACAAGTCCGGTTAAGACTCAACTGGTTATCTTAATGGCCGTAGCTAACACGCTAATCGAACGTGGTCATAATGTTACGATCGTTACAAATATTGCTATTCCGCCGCAGTCGGTGTGTAAAAAACCATGCCATCATATTTTTCTGAAGCCTTCTCCCAATACAATAAGAACCCTTAATGACTATATGGTAGAAGTATCTGATAAAACAGTTTCAAAATTTACAATTATAAAAAATTTCATACTTACTGTAAATTTATTTACGGCCGTTCAAAAAAATTCACTCGAATGGTTGGATTTTAAAGAATTTTTCAAAAAAGACAACCACTTTGATCTCATGTTACTTGGATATTTTCATAATGATTTTATGGTGGGCGTGGCTGCAAGATACAGGTGCCCAGTTGCAGTTATAAGTTTATCAGCACCTTATGGAACACTTAATCGAATGGTTGGAAATCCTGCGGAGACGTCTTATGTCCAGATTCCGTTCTTCGGTACAAATCAGCCAATGAGCTTTATGGAAAGGGCAAACAATTTTCTATGGTCAGCAGTGGAACCTTTGATTCAAATTTATGCTGATACAGTTATGGAACATATTTACAAGTAAGAACAAAGTTAAAAACATTGACATTGTTATACAAACAACATTTTAAAGGATTTGTAGAATTTACTCCAAAATATGTGTTTCACCCTGGTAGGATGAGGATGGTGGGCTCATCAGTTATATGATAATTATTCAATTAACGCAATAAAAACTATATTTTCTTTTAAAAAACTTTGAGTAAAGGTAGACAGTTGCAATAGGATATTATATGTGCGTGACCAAGCGAAGTTTTTTTTGTGTTTTAAATTTTTTTTAGTTATAAAGTTCGCAAGTCTAATGTCTAACTTAAATCAAAATCCTTCAGAAATGTTAGATGGGAAGTCATCAATCATTGATAAGATATTTTTCCGGGAGCAAAGTAATTTTTGACTTTTGACGCACTAAAACTACCGGGAATACAGACAATCTATGCAAGACCAATTTGCAAAATAAGGACTGCTTTCTTTATATATATCGTCAATATACCAATCAGAGTTTGCTTTTTACAAATCGATTTTTTTTTTAAGTATAGTTGTTTACATGTTTTGATGGAAATAGGGATAAAATACCGAATGCCAAAATCCCGACTGGACAGATTGAAAAATCCCGACTGCCGATATCCCGACCGGCAAAATCCCGACTGCCAAAATCCCGACTCACAAAATCCGAATGGTACGAATAAAAAATCCCGATTTTCAGCACATTTAGCACGTTTTTGTACTAATTATTTTAAAAAGGAATTGAAAAGTAAGAAAATAGGGAGAGAAAAGGCCAACCAGGTATTGTTGAATTTGAAAACTTTGGACTAAGGCACCCGCCAGACGACTGGACATACCCTAAGCGGAGCAACGAAGTTGCGTGAGCGGGCCACCCAGGTGCTGTGGAATATGGAAACATTGGACTCAGGCGCCTGCCAGACAACTGGACATTCCATAAGCGGAGCATAAAAGTTGCGCCAGCGGGGCTGACTTCAGAAAGAATTTTGACGAAAAAATATTGAATACCATAAATGCTACCCCAGATAACAAGTTAAATACATGAAAAATAACCGGTAAAAACGATACCTACATATAATTATGGAACATTTTTACAATCAATTTATTTTGAAAAATTCAGTTTTCAATTGCCATACCAAAAAAGTAGTTAGTCGGGATTTCGTCAGTTGGGATTTTGGCAGTCGGGATTTTGGCAGTCGGGATTTCGGCAGCTGGGATTTTGGCAGTCGGGATTCTTAGTCGGGATTTTGTCCAGTCGTAATTTTGGCAGTCGGGATTTCGTACCCAACCCGTTTTGATGACATTAGCTGGCTGAGCAACTGCTATTCTTTACCACTAATTCATCATTGAAGCGCTCGAAAAGCTAACGAAATTGCAATTACGACTGTCATTAAATATTCCAATACTTTAAAACGCCATTATTAACCACATGAAACATGCTGATAATGCATATGAGAACCAATGAGATTTATTCTTCATCAAGTGTATTGTTCTCACTTTGGAAATACTTTCTTAACTAATAAATTAAATTCAAGTTCATATAAAACATCAAAGCGCAATTTTTTAACATTCTGAGCTGAGATAGCTGTTCTCTGAAATCAATTGTATCTTTTTTTTTTTAAAGTTCCATTTAAAAACTTTCAATTAATATCTGTTGTTGATGATAATATTGTTCAGATTCATTTTCATCGTGAGCATCTTTTCATTCATGTTTCCGTCCACTAATCTGGTGGTTCGCTATAATAATATATTATCGTCATTAAGTCAACATTATCAGTTTTTCGTATTATTACATTCTGCACTTAGTTGGTTGAATTGGTACTATTATATAAAATAAAAGCAAATCTTTAATGTTTAACAAAAACAAAAAAAAAATTTACTTACCAACTATTACTAATCTTGATAACAGATAAAAACAAAAATTTTACTATACACTCCAAGTCAATGTTATGTAAAACGTTTTATTGAAAAAGCTTTCGGCAATTAAAGTTTTCTGCCTCATTATCAAACATTTCATTATCTTTTGTATTTACTTATCAGTCTATTTGGTATTTTATCGACCACATTTCATAAACAATATTTTCTAAATTAGTTTACCTTTGACAGTGCTTCCAATCATGTGGAGAACCCACTTTTTTCTTATCCTCTTTGTAGGAAGCTTTATTCAAGCAAACTATTCAGCAAAAGTGTTGTGTATGTTTACAGGTTGTTCTCAACCAACTTTGATTGTTTTTATGGCAGTGGCCAATACTCTTATCGAAAGGGGTCATAACGTGACGATTGTAACAACTATTCCTATTCCATGGCAAGTGCTTCCTAAAATGCAATTTCGTCATATTCGTTTAGAGTGGCCAATCGAAGAGATACGAAATCTTCGTAATATGCATGTCGAAATGTACAACGAAACCGTTCCGACGACTACAGGATTTTCCCTTTTTCTTGTAGCCAGCAATATATTTACATTTACTCAGCGAGATGTACTCATGCAAGATCAGTTCCAACAATTTTTCCGAGAAGACAACAATTTCGATCTTATGATACTGGGATACTATTACAATGATTTCATGGTCGGAGTGGCAGCGAGGTATGAATGCCCAATTGCAGTTATTAGTTTATGCGCACCATATAGTACGTTAGGTCGATGGATTGGTAATCCTTCGACGACTTCTTACGTGCAGATACCTTTTATTGGAAGAAACCATTTAATGAATTTTGTGGAGAGGTTTCAAAATTTTGTCTTGGATGCAGTCGAACCTTTTGTGCAGTTATATGCCAATTATTTGATGGATCATGTATACAGGTAATTAAAATAAAAAAATAAACTAAGGCCGAGTTTTTCAGTGCGAGATTATTCCAGGGTTAATGCTAACGGAAACACGTTTTTCAGTCAGTTTGGAATTTCAAGTTAACTCAGAATTATCTAAATTAGGGAGTTATAACTCTGAGGAATTTAATTTAATGAAGAGAAAGTGAGAAAGTGGTTATGGGTTATGTTCTTTAAAAAAAATAGCTATACGGTCAGAATCTGTCTCCCATGTGTTTTTCACGAACTTTAATTGCTCATGCTTTTTCGATAGTGTGAGATGGTCACGAATATAATTCTTCTTGGCATGAGATATCTTCTTCAACAAAAAGTATAAAACCAAAAGAAAAGTTCGATTTGAAATGCAAATCAGATTGTAAGAAGAAAGTTCCACTATTATAAAGCTAATTCCACGGAAGAAAAAAAGGAATAAGTTTAAACAAACTATAGAAACAACACTTTTGGATTTTGGATAAAATCTTGTTTTTCTTTGGCTAAGTCCGTCACAATGTTTCACAATGAAGCCGAAGGAAGATTAAAATTTCATCCAAAATCAGTAAGTACAACCAAAATTGGTCAAAACTAATTTTAAATAGAAACTATGGAAAGACCTGTGACGTTCATTTTACATGAACAGAAATTACACAAAAAAAAAAAAAAAGGACTGTCCCAAAGCCAGCCACATAGTGTTATGACATAAATGGATTTATTGGATGAATCAGCTTTCGCATCTTTCGCAAAGTCGCAAGATTTTTCAAGAATCACGACATACACAAATCCGTTGGTCCGGTTAATATTTCCTCAATTGATCTGAAAATGTTTGCTTTATCTCATCGAAAAGTGGAACCAATTATTATATTGTTTTAGAGAAAGTAACATTATTGTATTTGATATTTTAAAAGTGTTTGATATAGAGTTTGTCATCAAGATCTTTTATAAAAAATGCATGTTTTCTATATTTATGAATCTTCTTGGTTAGATTTCAGATTTAAAACTATCCAATATGTACTACATTTTGTGAACAGTGATTGGAAAGGTATCGCCTAACCTTTAAAATCACCGTTCACAAAATGTAGTAAATATTGGATGGCTTAAAATCTGAAACCTTTAATATAAATGCTGGGCTCATTGCTCCGTTAAGTTTCCGACTTGATTCTTATCAATGATCTTCTGACTTAAACATTTAACCCGTATGTATAAAATTGCAAGTTAAGTGACCCACCATATCACTGAATGCATAGTTTAAGAATTCTTAGCCAAATCCCGAACATCTTGCAATTGCTCCCCTCACTCAGAAACTGCAAAATCAAGTATGTATTTATATACTATATGAAGGTAGCTGCCTAGGGCGGCAGATTTTCGGGGGCGGCAAATTTTCACCTCTTACACTAGATATATTGCCGGCCGTGTCGGTAACTGGTTATATGGCGCCATATTTGTACATAAGATTACTTCTACACGCATTGTTTCGATTCTATCATGTTTCGATTTACTACCTAAATTTAATTCTGTAAACTAACTTAAGTGAATTAGTTCAATTGTATGAAAGTCTCATCAAAACTGTGTGTAATGCTCGTGACCACTTTGAATACTTGGAAAAAACAAAAAAAAAGCATTTGATTTGTCAGTTTACCAAGTATACAAAACACTTGTATGTAGATTGAGTGAAACGAAGGAAAATAAAAAAACGGTGAAACAAGAATTGACATCGGTCCGAAGAGATCACTTTAGTTTCAACACATCAGTCACATACAATGTTATTTTTGACAATTTGCGGTCTGATTTACAGGAAAGATTCCGCAAATATGAACAAATCATCGAAAAATTCGGTGTTTTTATTGATTTGGCAAATTTAGATAATGCTTATACTATTTGGAAAAAAGAAAAAAATTACCAGAAGAATTAAAACAAGATTAAGAGTGTTCAATTGATGATGTAAGAGAGGCGGCAATTTACGATCTGCCAAGGCGGCAAAATGTCATAGTCCGGCTCTAACTACTTCTTAACCAACTTTGATCACAAATAAAAATATCATTAACTTTTAACTGTTCAATAAAATCACACCATATATACAGGGTGTCCCGCAACTCAACGTCAAACAAGTACCGGATGATAGGGTATTCTATACATGTACTGCAAATAGTAAGAAAAAAAAATTATCTCGCTGGGTTACGTAATAATAGCAATATTTAGAAATATTAAAAAATTATGAAAATCGATACCCAGGGCCACATTTTTATGTACTGTGGTCACAAATTTTGATATTTCTCAGTGATTTTTTTTTTCTACGTAATCTTTAATATTGTAAGTTTCGCAAGAAAAATTAAGTTTGACTGAGTCAATGCTCAAACAAATTTTGTAAGCAAACTTTAACACATCATACTTTTAAAAAAAATCTAGCACACTACCCAAGGAAAGTTGTTTATAAAATTGACCCATTTTATCAATAGTTCAACACTTGCCACTTGCTACCTCCATAATCATGGTACCAACTTTTAAACTATTTTCGAGCAAGTAAAATTAAAATGTTTTTTTTAAATAGGAACGTATTATACCTTATTGATGTAGGACTCCAGTAAGCTGTTAATTCAAAATATTGTTCAGGCTGCTTAAGTAGTTAACATACTAAAAGTCCTGATCCCTGGGAGGGTATCCGGAGGAGGTGAGGAGTATAAAGCCCCCAAAAAAGGGCTTTTGGGGACTTACGCTTATATTACGAAATTGGTGTGTCGTAGCGAATTTTTTTTAAGAATAAACAAAAGCCCATCGAATGTTGTACAATTTTTGTTATGATCGCTTTTTTTCCAATATCAACCGTTTCCGATATACACGCATCGCAAGGGAAAAAAATTACAAAAACAAGTGTTTTACTTATATTTTTCATCAAGCATTCCATTATATAATATTATCTTCGGCATCTTTATTCAAGTAAACCACTCGGCTAACATTTTGTGTATGTTTACAGTTTGTTCTCAACCAAATTTGATAGTTTTTATGGCAGTGGCTAATATCCTTATCGAAAGTGGTCATAACTTTTAAATTGTAACAACTATTCCCATTCCACGGCAAGTATTCCCCTAAATGAAATTCCGTCACATTTTCCTATAGAGCGGCTCGTTGAAAAGATACGAAAACTTAATGATTTGTATGGCGATATTTGTAACTGTAGGAAATCGAAGACGAGAATAATTTCACTTTGGCTTAAATCTAACTATATTCTAACATTTAATCAGCGAGATGCATTTATGCAAGATCGATTCCAACAATTTTTCTTCAATATGTTGATATGTTAGAAACTCAGTTACTTAGTCTTCTGCCGGACGCGAAATAATTCGAATTTAGATCGCTATTTGCTATCTGCAAAGAGACAGAGAAAGGAGATTTTCTTAGTCATTACACACAAAAATGTCAAAAAAATCATAACAGTTTCTATGTGTTTCTATAGAGCTTTGTTCACAATAAAATTTAATTTTTGAACACTGAAAGCGCTGACTGTTTCTTATTGCAACAATAACACTGTACGTTCTTTCTTAGTGGTGAAATCATAATTGACTTGAATTATGAATATTCAAACTGTTTTTGTGTCATCGTCGTACGCAGCCAATTTTGAATAATTTTCATGGCGCCCAACGTGGGGCCTGATAAGAGGTTGGTTTATGTTATTTTTTACAATGTTGAAATGCTTTTTATGCTAACGTGGACTGAAGATTAAGCTGACCAAAGAAGAACTGAAGAAATGGGCACACTATATTAGTTTTAATTATGTAGGTATTTTAAAAATCATGAATTTTTTTAATGAAAAATTATTAATTTACTTAAATTAGCATGCTAATTTTTTAAAAAAGTTGTTTAAAACGACGATTTTTAAAACACTGAACGTACGATTTTGGTAAAAAAAAATATAATATGTCGTAATATTTAAAAATTACTGTAATATTACGATTTTCTCGGAAAACTCTGGTTGATTACAAATTAATTTTCCAAATTATTTATTTATATATATTTTTTTAATTCTTTCTTATTTAAATAGAGTTTATCTTCATTTTTAAGAATTTGTTTTGCTGACAACATCAATAAAATAAATTCGAGGTTATGTAAAATATTTTATTTATGGCTTTCGACAATAGTTTTCTGCCCGTTCGGAAATACTACTATCTTGGTAGGTAAACATTTATCTATTATTCTTTTATCTTTAACCGGTTTACTTTGCATAAACAACACTTTATAAATTAGTTTACATTCGACAGCGCTAGTATTAACGATATAACCATGTGGAGCAGCTTCTTTATTCTTATCTTATTGATAACGAGCTTTATTCAAGTAAGTAAACCCATCGGCTAACGTTTTGTGTATGTTAACAGTTTGTTCTCAACTAACTTTAATAGTTTTTATGGCAGTGACCAATATCGTAATCGAAATTATATTATTGTAATGATTTCATGGTCTTCGTGTCCAGTTGCAATAGTGAGTTTGTCTGCTCCATATACGTTAAGTCGATTGATTGGTAAACCTACGACGAAAACCTACGTTCAGATCCCTTTTTTTTTAAAAAACCATGTAATGAATTTTGTGGAGAGATTTCAAAAGCTTGTTTTGGATACAATCAAACCTTTTGTGCAATTATATTCAGACTATTTGATAATAAGTTTATCTGTTCTATTACAAACCTACTACGATTTCTTACCCATCTATAATCAAAATTTTTTTAAATATTTTATGTTAGAGAAATTTAATGAACTGCAGCTGAATTCATAGACAAACCTCTTACCAATAACATTTTAAATTTAATTGAAATTTAAAAGAGCAGAATTTCTCTTAATTATTTAGTGTTATTAACCATTACTGTTACTGTTATTGCTATGGTTTATCTCGTATTTTTATCAAAAAACATTTTCAATCAAACAAATAACCAGGTGGAACTAAGCTTGGTTACCAAACACTATGGCTCTTGTCAGGGGCGCGAAAAAGTGAATGATATTTCAAGTTCTTATCACAATGCATTACTGATAAAATAGCTATTATGATAAGGCTTAAAACCATTTTATCTTCAATATTCTATCTTATCGGTAGCATACATTGATACAAAACTATCTTTTAGTACAATCACCATAGTTATTTCAATTTCCAAATAGCTTATCTTAATTAGTTATTTCTCAATCTTCAAAGCGGTGGGTAAAAAAATGTCCAAGCATTTCGGGTTTCTATTTTTAGTATTTTTTTCTACTTTCCTACGTCCGAATAATTCAGCAAATATTTTTTGTATGTTCACAAGTCCGGTTAAGAATCAAATGGATATTTTCATGGCCCTAGCTAATACGCTAATCGAACGCGGTCATAATGTTACGGGCAAAACATTTTCTTTTTTCGGCAGTCGAGCGTTTCGTTCAAATCTATGCCGATACAGTGATGAAACAGATTTACAAGTAAGATGTTTAAAAATAGTTTAAACAACAAAAAAAAAGGACTAAAAATATATTTTGCTAACTAAAGTACTAATGAATGAAATTTAATTTTAAAAGTTTTGTGGCCATTACACCAAAACATGCATTTGATCCTGGTATGATATTCAGCCCATCAGTAAGATGACATCATACCATATCTAATACGCAATAGTTGTCTATAGACTACCGACTGCTATATACAATTTACAGAGAAAACGCACAACGATTTTTGATTGAAGTTAGATATCAGAGCAAGGATGTTATGCTCTTGTCCAAGCGAATTAAATATAGTTAGGCAATAAAAACAATAAAAAAGATTAAGGTAAAGATAAAATATTTTTTCCTAAGTAGAGTAAATATGGGCAAAATTTTCAAATACTACATCACTATAATGTGTAAGCAAATTACCTAATTGGAAAACTTAGAACTATCCAATAACTCACCCCATGCTTTGTAAACAATGCAATCTATCGAAAAATTATTGAATTATTTTATAAGTGAACAAATGAACTATTACATCATTGAACTGTTTATTGAACTATTCATTAGTTGAACTATTAAACTATTGAGCTTTTGAACTGTTGGGTTATTGAACTATCAATCTATTAAGCTTTTGAACTATAGAACAATTCAACATATTGACCTTTTTAATATTGAACTATTAAATTATCTAACTGTTTAGCTTTTGAACTGTAGAGCAATTCAACATTTGAACTTATATTTCAATATTGAACTTTTTAACTAATGCACTATTGAGCTATTACACTATTGAACTATTGCACTATTGAACTATTGAACTATTGAACAATTGAACAATTGAACTATTGAACTATTGATATATTGAACTATTGAAATATTGAACTATTGAACTATTGAACTATTGAACTATTGAACTATTGAACTAATGAACTAATGAACTATTGAACTATTGAACTATTGAAGTATTGAACTATTGAACTATTGAATTATTGAACTATTGAACTATTGAACTATTAAACTATTGAGCTATTGATATATTGAAATATTGAACTATTGAACTATTGAACTATTGAACTATTGAACTATTGAACTAATTAACTTCTTAACTATTGAACTGTTGAACTATTGAACTATTGAACTATTCAACTGTTGAAATATTAAAATATTGAACTATTGAACTATTGAACTATTGAACTATTGAACAATTGAACTACTGAACTAATTAACTTTTTAACAAATAAACCATTGAACTTTTTAAATAATAGTTGAAACAGTTGAAAGAGTGGGTTTTTGTTAGTTTTTTCTGTTGTTTGTCCTAGTTTGTTTGCGAAATGGATAGAAATGTTCATGTTTTTAACTACATTATGCTTTAACCTTGTCAGAATCTCGTTGGAAATAACAAACAAGACAAATGGCGAGAACTGTATTACCTATTTATATTTAGGTCTGTTCGAGTTTCCTTTGCTAATTTATTCTGGACGGACACCAATAATAGAAGACCCTTAAATAGAACAGCAAAGACGTGAAATACAGTTCAATCTTCGTTTTTGAGTGTTTGTTTTCACTGTGAATTCCGGTGTAAAAATGTTTTCCATTAGTATAATGAATAGTAAGAGATATAACTGTCAAGTTCATTTCATTGATGCCAATCTCATTTTTACTGTTGTTCAACGGTTGTTATCCATATAAGTTTTTACTATAACATAATATATTTTTATTTAAATTGAAAACATTTACATTATCAATAAAATGAAAATGCTATTTATTTCAATTTCAAAGTAATGTAAAATACTATAAATATATAAGCGATATACTATTCATTATCGCTTGAACACATTCATATATTATTCTTTTATCTTTATTCGGTCTAGTTTTCATAAACAACACTTACTAAATTAGTTTAACTTCGATAGCACTATAGTATTGACGTTATAACTATGTGGAGTAGCTTCTTTATTCTTATCTTGTTAATTGGAAGCTTTATTCAACGAAACCACTCGGCTAACGTGTTGTGTATGTTAACCACTTGTTCTCAACCAACTTTAATAGTTTTTATGGCAGTGCCCAATATTCTCATCGAAAGGGGTCATAACGTTACGATTGTAACAACTATTCCCATTCCACATCAAGTTTTCCCTAAAATGGAATTCCGCCACATTCTTCTAGAACTGCCAATCGAAGAGATACGAAATCTTAATGATATGTATGTCGATGTGTGGAATGACACCAATTCGAAGACGAAAATATTTGCACTTTTTCTCCAATCCAGCAATATGCTTACTTTTAATCAGCGAGATGCACTCATGCAAGATCAATTCCAACAATTTTTTCGGGAAGACAACAATTTTGATCTTATGATCCTGGGATATTTTTACAATGATTTCATGGTCGGCGTGGCAGCAAGGTATGATTGTCCAGTTGCAGTTATGAGTTTGTCTGCTCCGTATGGTACGTTAAGTCGATGGATTGGTAATCCTGCGACGACATCCTACGTCCAGACCCCTTTCATTGGAAGAAACCATTTAATGAATTTTGTGGAGAGATTTCAAAATTTTGTTTTGGATGCAATCGAACCTTTTGTGCAATTATATTCAGACTATTTGATGGATCATATGTACAGGTATCTATAAATTTCATACTATAAAATTCGACATCTTCCAATATTTTATAAAATTTAGTAGGTGAATAAAAATATTTCAAAATAGAAAAATAGCGTTGAGTAATATACCTGCATAGGCAAATGGATATACTCTTGAAGGATTTGTTACGTTCTAACAAGAGGTCCTGAAAAATTATCACTATCCGGGGTGTAAACTAAAAGTGGAGAGGAGCATATAGCCGGCTGAGTAGAAAGAAAGCTCTTCTTTTTTGACATTTTTTTAACACATTGGTTCCATCCGCGTGAGCTTTATAAGAAATTTACAATAAAAATCTTCAAATTATAATATTTTTTTTTTAACACAAGACGATTAAGAGTCTCACAGAAGACCCTCTGAATTCCATTTATGAATTCATTCTTGATTTGAATTGTGAAATCATTGTTTAAATCTATACTAGTACTGTGCTTATAAGTACTACTTTAGTAGTCTGTTGTCTTATTGAGTTCTGACATCGAACCATATCTGTACAATATTGATGTTTGCCCATCTCTTTTAGTCTAAGTGCGCGCTTTTGGCATCAGTGCATTACTATGAGTTCATTACTCGCGCAGAATATGGTACAGAACCAATTTATATTTTTTTAAATAATTAGGGGTGATTGGTATAAGATGCATCAAAAAGCTTGAGCGTGTAGGTGGAGTTAGAACAGTAAAAAAATCGTATGGGAGGGGGGTCTATTTCCCACCGTTTAGGCGGGAGGGGCAATTTTCTAAAAAATTGACTTAATTCAGAAAAAAAATATTTAAAAACAACGGTGAATGATACAAAGACTTGTTATATTTTTTTGAAAAGCCAGAAAACTACTCTTTTATTTTATTTTTAAATTAAGTTGTTTAAGTGAACAGTTTTAAAAAAATTAATTTTCAAACTCAAAATTTTGAAAAAAAAAACTTTAAAAAAAATTTTTAAACTAATTTTTTTCAAAATTGTATGTATTTAACTATTATTTTTATTTTCAAAATTCAATGCTCTTATTAATTTTTAGTCAAAAACAGAAAACCGGATGCCAAAATGTATCTTAGTTTTTGAGAAATTAAGAAAAACTAGAATTATTTTTTTCCAAGAAAAACACTTTTTTTTTGGTTTTCCCAAATTTGACCTGCTCAGGTCAATTATTATAAGGGAATTATCCCTTTCTTATTTTTCATTACATACCATCCGATTTTAATCAAATAATAAAAAAAAAAACGAATTAACTTTTTACTTATTTTACTAGTTTTACTTTTAATTTTTTTCAATTTCTCAAAAACTAAGATACAGTTTGGCATCCGGTTTTCTGTTTTTGACTAAAAATTAATAAGAGCATTGAATTTTGAAAATTAAAATAATAGTCAATTACATAAAATTTTGAAAAAAATTAGTTTAAAATTTTTTTTTTTAATTTTTTTTTCAAAATTTTGAGTTAAAAAATAATTTTTTTAAAACTGTTCACTCAAACAACTTAATTTAAAAATAAAATAAAAGAATAGTTTTCTGGCTTTTCAAAAAAATATATTAAGTCTTTGTATCATTCACCGTCCCAAGTAGCACACTGGTGTATATTTTGGTGTAAATTCAAGAATTTTGGTGCAAAACTGAGAAAATTGAAAAAACATTTAATATTTTGGTGTATTTTTCAAAATATGCCGGTAATCAAAATACACCATTGCCTTTTCTGTGCAAAATTTCATCATTTTTTTAAATTCGGTGTACAAAATAAACTGATTCTTAGATCTTTTTATAATACACCATTAATGGTGCATAAAATTATTCGATTCTGAAACAAACCAAAGTTGTATATGTTTTACACTATATTTAGTAGATAAAATACACTATCTGAAATGGGCAATTGTATTTTGGTGTAAGACTTAAACCCCGTGGAAATTAAATACACTAAACTATATGGTGTGAAAAATAAATATGAAAACATTATTGAACTTATTCAGTCGCCATTGGATTGTTAACGTGCTCACACTACAATTATTGATAATTAACAAAAATGAGTAGCTCAAAATTTAATAATTATTTGAAGTGTTATCGTAGAAAAAAAAACTTTTTAAAAAAATTGAGTAAAACTGTGAAACAAGTTAACAACAACCATTGAAATTTATTTGGAAACTGGGGAAATATAAACTTTTACATTCGAGACACAAACTTTACAAATTGTTCATCTGGAGAAAATATTATTTTAAATGAATAGCTATACTACTGTATTAGAGCCAAATGAAATATTTATAGACTCAATTCCGAACAACGTTGTTTTTAAATAATTTTTTTTCTGATTTAAGTCAATTTTTTAGAAAATTGCCCCTCCCGCCTAAACGGTGGGAAATAGACCCCCCCTCCTGTACGATTTTTTCTTGTCTTAACCCCACCTACACGCTTTAGCTTTTTGGTGCATCTTATACCAATCACCCTGTATACATTTCTCGAAAAAAAGCATTGCCCTAATAAAACCTTGATAGAACTTTATTTACAGATGATTCTTACCCGAGCTATTACGATGTTATCAGAAATATTTCACTAATACTATACAATAAACACTTTTCGGAAATGCCTATTCGCCCATTAGTACCTGCTCTTGTTGAGATTGGAGGAATCCAAGTGGAAGATCAATCCGAACTTCTCCCAGAGGTAAGAATAAAATTCCGTTAATAGTTCCATAAACAAATTAATATAGTTACAATAATTTCATTCAATAGGACATAAAGGAATTTGTCGAATCATCACCAAATGGAACTGTCTTCTTCAGAGTTGGATCAATTGCTCGAAATACAGAACTTACTTTATACCAAATTCAAATAATACTTAAAGTTCTATCAAAACTTGATCAGAGAGTTGTTTGGGAATGGGAACGATCTGAAAATCAGCCAACAAATTATTCGAATATTCTTTTTCGTCCATCAATTTTACCCAATTCGATTCTGCCCCACACGAATTTAAAACTCTACATTACTGATGGTAGACCATTAACTATTCAAGAAGCTACATATCATGGTGTTCCAATGGTTGGTCTGCCCCTATTCGCTGAAGAACCTTATTCCGTTGAAGAAATGACAAATCGTGGATTTGGAGTCTCCTTGGATGTCAACACTAATTTCACTGAAGAATCTTTCAAAGAAGCCATAATGAAAGTTCTTGATAATCCTCAGTATGTTAAAAAAATTCAAGAATTTTCACAACTTTACCGCGATCGACCAAACACAGCTCGAGAAACAGCGGCGTTTTGGTTGGAATATGTGATTAGACATCGTGGTGCTCTTCACATGCAGAGCCCTTTAGTGCACATGAATTTTATCAAACGATGGAATATTGATGTTATCGTGGTATTGATTATAATTGCTTGGCTGTTTGTTAAATTAGCAAATTTGATGGGTTTCGTAGGGAGAACTATTGTTGACTTTAGAAGGTTGAAAACTATGCAGAAATATAAACAATGTTGAAGGTTTCAACAGAATTTCTTTATTATTTCACTTTACAAATACTGAATTCATATGCAATACATTGATTGTAATGTTTCTAGTTAGCAAATTGTCTTCTTCTCAACCAGCAAAAGTTGGTTTACATATTCTGATACCCAAAAAGGGATGTTCTTGAATTTCCTTGAGATTATACGAAAAATCCAGTAAAAGTCATAATCTATCGCAGAAAGTAAACTACTTTGCATTGCTTTGAGTACATTTCTGATGGGTTGATATCTCCAACATGCAGTAGGTGTATCTATGTTCCTATATATCTTGATGCTACATGCTCCTGTGAAAATTTAATCCCCATCATTGCACCGTGCACACCTGATGCGATTTAGTGGAGAAGAAAATCCCTGGCATAACATTAAATTCCTGAAGTTGGTGCAGAATGTGTGCATTGGTATGCAAGCTATTCACCTAGAAGATATAACCGTACGATGAGCAGAATGAGGAAGAAGAAGTCCTAAAGATTACTCAGGTGCCATAACTCAGGAAATTGCTTGTGGTGTTTCTCTTTGGCATAATAGTGGTTTGGGAAAGGGGTGGCGTATAAAGAAAGCTGAAGCTTGATGGCTGATGATGGTGTGGCTAGTCCCCTCTTATTACATGAAGCTGAAAATCAGTTACCTAATTGAGAATTTATATCCGTGATGCAGCAGAGAAAGGGATTCTGAGTTTTCGCAAGGAAGAAGGAAAAGTGAAAATCAATTAATCACTCATGTTGTCAGATGCAGGGCATGGCTAAGGCCATTAGGTAAAGGCAACCAGTTGATCTGAATCGGAACTTAGAGCAATCACGCGATAATGGAATGAAATGCACATGAATGTGGAATCGCAAAACATAAATAATAACCATCATCTTTGAAGAGACAGTTAAGATTTTCGATATGATTTGGGTCACAAATGTCTAGGACTGCTGTATTTGATTCAGATGACAAGCCAAGTGAAAACATAAGTAGACTGTTATGTATTAACTGTGTTTTGATGGTTTTATGAGCCAGACGTGCTCATAATCTAGGGACACAATGAGAAACATCTTCCTCAAATGAAAGTTTCACACATAAATGATATACTAATTGCAGAATCACAATAGTATTTTTGTGCGTTCATTTGGTGTCCTAAATCGGACAGTTCTGCTTATCGATTTTGGACTACCAAATCAAAACGCTATTAAATCTACAAAGAAGTTATTAATACTTTTGACGTTTCCAAACTTTCTGGGAACTGATTAAAAATGCAGCAGTCAAAGTTACTAATATTTTTCTATTTAATAACAATTTTGTGTTATTTGAGATTACATTGATAGATTTTTTTCACAGTGGTAACTGAAATAGAACAGCAGCAATAATTTTTGATTTTAAAACGGTATTTCGACACGCCAGGGCCCGTATTACGTATAACGATAATCGTTGAAAAACTCTCGTTTTCGTTCAAATGCGACTACGTAAAACGATTATCGTTTAAGTTTCAACGATACTCGTTTCTTCTTACGAGTGCTATTTGGCTGTCGCTATCGTCTAGCCTTCGTTCTCGTTGTTGTCAATTTTTTTTGTCTTGTGTTTATGTCTGCCGATTATGTACCATTTGGGAACAAAACGTGAATCCGATCAAACAAAAATAATAAAAGAACATTTTATTAACAATATTAAAAACACAACCATAATAAACACACTTGCACTTATAAATAAACAATTTCCGGATTTGAAAAAAAAAACTATTTGGTTTTTACATAGGTACATATTCTCTTCTCGTTGAAATATTTGTTAAAAATTCTTCGTCTTCGACTATTGGAACAATGCGTTCACTATCCGAAAAGTAGAAATTAATAAACATTTTAGTATTTTTTAAGATAATATACCTACCGCACTTCTTTAATTTCATACTCAAGTCTTTATTTATTTCGATCATATTTTGACATCACCAACGTGAATTTAGATGTACTTTAAAAAATAGTATTTCTCCTTTTTATCTGGCAACATTTTCGTGGATCCATTTTCGTTTTATGCAATCGCTTTCGTTGCAGCTATAAAAATAACTATCGTCATTTGAAAGGAAGGAAAAAAAAGTGGCGCGCGGTTGATGGTCCACTGCGTCTTTGGGCGGCCATTTAAAAAATCAAAATGGCGTCTATTTAGTAGCCCTATGTCTTAGCTACCTATTAAAACATGTTTCATCACGATCGCATGTCATTCTGATTTTCTACGGCCATTTGAAAGGAAGGAAAAAAAAAATGGTGCCCGGTTGGTGGTCCACTGCGTCTTTGGGCGGCCATTTAAAAAATCAAAATGGCGTCTATTTAGTGGCTACTAAATCAATTAAGAATTTTCAACATGAAAGGATTTTAAATATTACATTGGGTATTGTGTAGGATGTTTGTAGGTCAAGCGAGGTAAGTCTCTAGCAAGTCAACAAAGGATTAACACAATATTATGAGTACACGTGTTGCCAAGGCGTTTTTAACAGGGTGGGAATAGTGTACTCTGGGTAAACTAACATCAATAACCCATAATCAAGGTCTTGCAATATCCGTCCTTTGTCTTTGTCTGATTAATCAGAAAATCCATAGCATGTCTATGTTTAAGTTCTGGCATGAATTTATTTGTTATTCCGAGAGTCCCTTCGATCACAAGAACCCAACCCACCGACGAGCTAAGTCGATTAACAAGCATGCCAAATGTGTTTCGAATACTCTTCTCGCAGAAAATTTGTACCCTCGAGCGTATATAACAAACAAGTGGATAACAAATACTATGTCTTAGCTACCTATTAAAACATGTTTCATCACGATCGCATGTCATTCTGATTTTCTACAGCCATTTAACCGAATAAAAACAGAGAATGGTAAAAATATGTTTATATTATTTCCCCCCTTTCTCTATATTCTATACTGCTTCTACCATAAACAAATATATGTCCTTCCCCTCTCCGTGAATAACTATCGTTATTTTTGCCGTTCGTTTCGTAACACGTAATACCTACGGGCTCAGGGGACTGAGAATTAGACCCTTTAATGAATTTTTGAGCAAGAAAATAACTGGGATCTGCACGATTTTAATTGCGCATATAGATGTCGATCATATTTATATAAAAATATTCAACCAAGTAGAAGCTTAGCATCAGTGTAATTTAAGTGGACTTTTCTTTTAAAGCGTTTAGCGGCCTATAGTCCACCGGCACCGGGCGAAACGCGATCAGATTTATATTTATAAACAAAAATTAGAGTGAATGAATGTAATAGTTTCAAATTATTGTCGCGGTCATCGTAAATTCCATCGTTTGTAGAATCATCCAAATAGATCAATATAAATGCAATAAATGTTCATTATTTGGAATAAATGCCAATATAATAAAATGTTATCAAATAATTTATTTTATTTATATTTATAATTCCATTTCCGTTCCACTTTTTCAATGAGATGTATGTATATAGGGCCTATAGGGTGTTCCGAAACTCTACGTCAAGCTGATACTGGGTGATAGAGGATAGGTTATACCTGTATACTCGGAAAATTAAGAAAAAACATAAATTTTGCGGTGATTTTTTTTGTTCTACATATTTCACCAAAATTTGAAATTGGTGCAACACTGTATACTTGCTAGTTCCATATAAACATATTACCAAAATTTAAAGCATTTTCGCGCAGTTCAATTTTTTTTTTAACCGGGTGATTTTTTTTACTCTATTGATGCAGAAGTCCAGAAATATTATTCAGGCTGCTTAAGCACAGTTACCATACATAGAGTTACAAAGTTCCTTTTCATGGGGCTTACACTTATACCACGGAAATGGTAAAGCCCATCAAATTTTCTTAAATTTCTAACATAATAATGACTTGATTTTATTTACAGATTTAATTTTATTTATAAAGATTTATATCAAACAAATGTCTTGCTCTAAAAATACACGTGTGTTATGATCAAAATCGAATCTACAATCAGTAATGGCTGGCTTATTTACTTCCGACATTTTCAATAAAATGTCACCCAACGATTAGCGTTGCCAGGTTAGATTCTGTATGGCAACACCTTGTTTTGTCAATCTACTACAAACTTGATAATCACTTATGGACATTTGATTATTGGAATATTTTCACGTATTCATAGGGTTGAATTAGATCCTCCGAATGTGGCCTCAGACTTGCACATAAGACGTTATATAGAATTTGTTTTATTGGATCTTTTTTTTCTGATAGAGTGTTCGTAAGTAGATAAATCTTGCATTCTAAAATTAAGAAATAATCCTGAGTAAATTGTGTTAAGTCGTACCTAACTAAGTAGCTTGGAACTCAACTAGAACTTTGGAAATCATATAGTTGCAGTATTAGTGTTTTTTTTTTTTTTTTTGATTCACATATACATATCAGGACTATAGCGTAAAAGCAAATGTCTCCAAACCTCCAGAGTGAGGGTTCCGTACGCTTACCACTATACGGCACGTGGCAGACCATATTAGACAAAGAGAAAAATGACTAATCCAGGCGTTTCTATATATGTATATACATAAGTTTCATAAAGTCATAATCAGGCTATCAACACATTGTTACATATATTTTTTTCCATCTGAACTAAACTTATTAACAGATATGTTTCCATTTCTGAAAAAAAAAAAAATCCAATTTGGAATTAACCACAGATTGTCAATATTTATCTTTTCTTAAGATATTTAGTCTAGCCCAAAAATATCCGTTGACCGATGAACCTTTATAATATTAATGCTAAATTGAATTTGTAAGAACACCCTCACATCCTTCAATACATAAAATTTCCTTTCTTTGCCAGAGTGTGTGTTGACGGCAGACCGTCTGCTTCTGCAAAAGGTGGTCATTTCTTGTTGCGTGTATTCTGACAAGGTGTCCTAAGGACCTATCATCCCCAAATAAATCGGATTTGCTTGACGAAGATTTGCTTTCACCCACTCTCTTCTCTTTGTCGGACGTAGAAAAGTGTTTGAGTTGGTTGTATGCGGTTGAATATCCTTCTTGTTCGTATAATGAAGCATACTCTGTGGGGATGTTGGAAGCAATGTCCCATAAAAGCCGTTATTGTTAGCCAGGGCTTACAAAAAAAGCTAGCCCACCGGATTTGCTGGAGTGAAATTGATTTTTTTTTTGTGTCTGTCTTTATTTGTAATTTTTCAAAAAGAATTTTTATTTCTCCTATACACACCACCATGTGTGTGCTGGCTGAAAGCACTTTTGGTTATTTTTGGAAACTGTTAGTCAGTATCAACAGATTTCACACTGACAAGCGTAAAACGTTTTGTTTTCCTCCCTTATAGTCATCTAAAATCATTTCTGCCAGAGACAGCTTAGAGTAAGGGAAACGTGCAGCAACCCTATTAACAGTGATGCCTGATGGGGCTATTGAATTTGGGGCAAATTGATTTTCAGTGTATATATGAGCTTAGGCTTTTATATATTTCGCATTGCATTTCTTTTGTGTGTTTAAAAAATTGAATACTTTGAGTGAAAGCTATTGCCATTGAATCTGTCAAACATAAATTGTTTCTGCTGTTCTGTACAGTATTCTATCATAATGTTTTTTCATATAACCATACCTATATTTTTTGTAGCCTAAATAAATTATTTTAAAATAAATGAACACTATAACTACAAAGGACAACCCCGTCCACAACTATTATCTGAGTAAATCTGTGTGGCACTTTATTCCATTAGTACTCGTAGAGTGCCATCAGAGAAAAGTTTCGAAAAACAATTTAACTTCATTTATAAGTTTTGTTATTAGTTTCGAATAGAAAAACGTTTTCCAAAAGAAGCCACATCAAGAAAGGATGCTGTCGTCTGGATTGTGGTCAAATTAGATATTTAACTTTGAAACATTTCAATTCCGGCTTCAGGAAAGTAATAGAAGACAGTAAATTGTTATTAATGTTAAGTTGTTTTGTAAATTGCTGTTTCATTTACTTTAATGTAAATGAAACATTGAGAATTTCTTTTATTTATTTTGGTGTATTAGACTAAGATACATAGCAGAGATTTGCAATGATATTTGACCATATTGGGCCTAAATGTGTGGTATGTTTGTAGTGATTTATTTTCTAAACAACTTAAGGGCAGTATTCTTAAGTCGTCTTTCTAGACAAGATTTTTCTCAATCACCGTCAAAGAATTGATATTCCGATTTCTTTCGTGGCTCATCAAGGCAAACTATACTGATGAATTATGAATACTCCGGAAACATATTCCAGTGCCTGGAATTTGATGGACCAGGTATCCTTTTAATCTCGGCAAAATCCGGAAAATCTCAGCATTGTCTTTTATTGGACTAAAAATCCGTATGATAGTACCTTCTATATCAAACCGATGATGAGACAAGAAATCTAGCATCAGTTATATTCACAACTTTACCAGCTATTGAATCTTCAAAACAATTTTGGATTAAGACTATTCGGTTCTAATAGATCGGAGCATTATAGCAACACCAACACTCAATTCAAAAAACATGGATATCGTCAAGACTCAGTTTTAAAAGATCAGTTTACCTATGTGTTTGTCACGTATCTTATTACGGCGCTTTATCACTTCACATATGATTTCAAAAAAACATCTCTCGATTTCAGACCATACAGTTATTACTGATGGTTAAACCAAGCGACAATACCAAACAAAACATCCGATTTCAAATGCTCAAGACTGTTCTGTATAACTGTACCAAAAATAAAAAAAAATATTGGCACCGACAGGACTGAGCTAGCTATGCATTTACCCTTTTCTTTTTGTTTGAGTTGTTACAGGATTGTAGGACACCTATATTTTTTCGTAAAGTCCGAACGACTAAGTTGAGATGCACCTTGTCATGAAAATGTCCCTCCAGTTACGGTTTGTCTTAGGTATACGTCAGAAGCCAGACCTCTGGCGTGATAGTTCGACAACTAACAACTACACTACTGCTAACCTTGAGGGTTGCTCTATATATTCAAATGTGGATTATTTGGTTGACTCCTACTATCAAATACCGGTTTCAGAAATAAAGTTTAATTTTAACGCCATGACAAGTAATTAAGCGTTTAAGGTTAAATGCTTTTACGTGCTATTCATATTAAAACGACAAAATATCAAAACGTAGATTGGTCAGACACGTGTGAAGAAGTGTGAGATCTAACACAGCGTACTATATGCTTTTCCATCATCCAAAGCCTCTAGAAGTTTAAACAAATCAAAAGATAGTATAGAATTCCCGATTCTCGCTTCGAGTTCTCCAGTAATATCATTTATATTCAACTTATGCCACACATCGCATCCCAGTCGAAAGAAAATATTCTACGTTCGATTGCGATTTTCAAAAAATCAAACATTTTCGGTACTTTGGGAAAGACCGTTTTTACCGACCAAAAACCGCTCACAAATATGATGTGCTCACAAACTGAAAAATCGCCTCATAAAACGCGTTTATCTAAGGCATGCAACATAACGTTGCTGATACATTATCACAATTGTACGTTAGTTGATAATTTTCAAAAACTTAAGCGACCGAGTTTGGTAAAAGAGAAAGAATCTCTTTTAAACCATCAGAATTCTATAAGAAAATGCAAAAATTCTTGTGAACGATTTGGAAATATGGTGCAAAACTTAGAAAAAATAGTCCAAAAATATTTTTGACTTCAACAGAATTCCGAATTATAAAACCGCGAACGCGAAAATTACAAAAACCCGATGCCGATACGTTTGCGATTTATTCATTAATTTTTTTATTTGATTTTTAGCACAAGAAATATGTTTGTTTTTTTAAATTGACTTACATTTTTCAACCGCTCAACCATATAATAGTCGAAACGGTTTTCATTCACTCCGTACTTAAAGAGCGCTTCATAGAGCAGTTTACGTACGCAAATTTGATAGCTAGCCATAAGTACATGCAAAATTTTCTTGTATTTGAATTCATTTGTTATTGGCGAATCAAGAAATTGACCGCACTTTAGGAAACTTGAGCAATAGGTACCTATGATAATATATTTATGTTTTTCTCCGTAAAAACTTATAGTATATATATACCTCGATATATACTTAATAGTTTTAGTTTCAGGAACGCGGCTTCTTGTATATGAAGAGGTATAAAGCTGGTTAACATCTGTTGCTATACTAAAGAAGTACATAATGATGATTCGATGGGAAAAATAAGTATTTTCCGTCCTTGCTGAATGAACAAACATTAGAACTTGAGCAGCTATTAATGGAAAGAGTATATGTACATACATGCCCTCTACCTAACCATTTTACCATCATAACCCCCTTTGCCTTATTAAATTTTTTTTATTTTATGTTTGCTTATACCTGTTGAAGCGACATATACTGTATAATCTTTAGGCATGTGCTCTTTTCATAAACACAAAATACTATTAGCACTTCCTGGCATAATTCCATATCCTTATCCTGCACCAGACAATACTCTCCTGCAAACTTAATTGCATGCAATAAGAATTTTAATCGTCACACTTAATGCTATAAAACTTAGTTCTGATTCCACGGCAAGCCACCAGCTTATATACCACACTGCAATTAAGTCATTAGCGAGATAAATTTATATGACTTTTCCCACTGAATTCAGCTGTGGATTGCACAAAATTTATTATACCTTGTCCCCTATTGAAACTCTCTGAATAAAGAAAAAAAACACTTTTTTATTGGCCACAAATGCGACTTAAAAGTTAAAAATGAGAATTCAACTGTTTTAGTATGCGCTTAAAAGCAGGTTACACAATTCCATTGGATTGCATGGAAGATAAAATCCTGGTATCGTATATAAGATTGCACTCCAGCGTTCTTCTATGGACTTTTGGAATAGTTTTTCTCGTCAAAAGGCTTCCGCTGCCGCCCACCGTGTAGAAGGTAACCAAGTCGAGGAAGTAAACTTTCAATAAAAATGTCTTGAGAGATAACGGTATGATTGCAGTTAAAATGTCTCGTGGCGATAGCTCGTTTTATATTATAGCCCATTTGGAGAACTCCTTTTTTTTCAAAATACTTAATATAAAGTGTGCATTTAATGAACCATTTTGCAGACCGCAATCAGTGTGATGCGAGATTCACCAGCTTTTTAATTGCACACCATACCCGTATTAATAAGACTTGATGAACTTGCACGATATTAGCCATTTGAAGTCTCATAAAGCGTCAGCTAAATGGTTTTATAGTTTTCTAGGTTGTGAAATCTGAATTGGTACATTTGAAGCACTCTTGCACCGTCTGGAGAAATCAGGTCAACGTTGGTGTGTGATGCTAAGTCTGAAATAAAAACAGGTACATCGTGTGGTTTTGTGAGTTCCTGTAAAAGGATTTATTTCCTGGGGAATTTCGCCAGTGATATAAAATCCACGCATTGCGAAACTGGCTATATATTTCTTTGGAACTTTCTTTATAAAAGTAGGGGTAAACTAAAGAAGTCATGAAGATTGTACTCTCACATAAAAAGCTGATCGTACTTTCGTTTGCGAAACCAGCTGATAGAATAGGAACTTTCAAACAATAGATCGTTAATAATGAGGATCAGAAAGAAAAAGAGAGCCGTAGACAAAAGGGAATAGGGTGCATCCCATTTCCTCTCCTTGTGAACTGATTAGATACAAATGAGGAGTTTATACGATTTTAATATGTTAATAGCAGTGCTGTCGTTTTGCAAAGCCTGAGGGTAGCACTTTTCCTAAATTTTGGGGAGCATTTTCGAATACTAAGTAGCCCAACAAAAATATAAGTATAAAATTCACTAAAAAATCCACCAAAAATAAAAAAAAAATATTGTTATTGGCAATGAACATAAAACATATTTTTTTATTAAACCTTTTATTTAACAAAATAGGAACTGATACACTAACAATTCATAGTGGTTCATGAATTTCAAAGACTCAATGGCGCAAACTTTTAAACGATTTAGCATCATACTAAAACATATTTAGCATCATACTAGGTTGAAAAACCATTGTTTGGCAACCTAGTACGATGCTTAATATGTTCTAATAAGATGCTAAATCGTTTAAAATTTTGTGTCTATTGGTTCTTATAACCTAGTATGATGCTAAACACGTTTTATTATGATGCTAAATCGTTTAAAAATGTGCGCCAATAATATTAAAATAAAGCTAATATATATCTCCATTTTTAAAAGGTTTAAAAAGAATAAAATTAAAAAACGATAATTTTAAACTAACGTATGTAAATAAATATGGTATCTCCATTTTTCATGAAATAGGTGTAAGAAAATAAAGAAAAAACTTTGTGGCACTTTTGTTTTTTGTATTTGGAAATCAAGTTTTTTCATGGATCCCACTTTACGGCGAAGTTATTATTCAAAAGTTCTTTTGCTGTTAAAACAGAATCGACAGTTTCGATGTGCAAGCAATTTCGCTTTTTGTCTTTTTCATCGGAAAATTTTCTCTCAGAAGTAACACTTCTGTGTTGAAAAGTTCAAATTGTTCCGACAAAGTTCCTTACTAACGGAAACACGTACTCATTCAAAGCATTTTTCGAGTTGAATATATTCTTATACAAATCTTCGAAAGTTATAAGTCTCTTAACACGAAAGATTGATTAAGAAATAACCTCCATTCCTCGTCTTAATTTTCAGACCACTAAATTCGGGAATAGGGTCATCAACGGCACTAAACTTGGACTTAAATTCTTGGGATCGATACCTAGAACTGCTACTAATCAAATTTGTCATCAAATTTGACTCCGAACATTACTTGCTTACATATTTCAATTTAGTACTCACGCACGGCCATTACTTTTTATTTTTTTAATGTCAGTCTCAGACATTTTCGTTTTATTTATTATGTACTATTGCTACTTTTGCCCTCAAATAAACATTGTGAATGTTAAAAAAAAATATTTTCGACGAAGAAATTGATATTATTTGGCTCCAAATCTGAATTTATTGAGCCTTTTTCGAACATGAGTAGCACAGGAGCACTTTCCTCGGCAAAGGAGTAAAATGCTTCTATAGGAGCCACATCGACAGCAGTCGTTAATAGTTATACCTTAGACCGTTATACGCATAAAGTTGTTTCACCAATAGAAAATGTGCAGAAAAGGTGCTAGAGATTTGTCCAAAGCGCATAACAATAATTTACTACTTTTAATTGTTTTATATTCTTGCTCAGAACCATTTAGTAAGTTTAGTAGTTCTTAAATTTAGTTTTACATAAACACAACCGAATTTTGTTTTAACCACAGACAAAATATGAAATAGAAAATCGTCGTTGTTTGAGGATGGGGAAAACTTTAATACTCCATTTAATAAAATCTAATTCGACTATTTTTAGTCTTTTTATTGTTTTTATTTTCTGAAAACTTTAATACACAATTAATTTTCTACATGTTATTGTTAAGGATGATATTTAGTCTGGGAGCAATTTTTTTTAATTCCATATTTTGGCAGCCATCTTCAAAAATAGATGCCAAATCGATCGAGTTTTTGTTAAAGAATATTTATGTACCCCAGTGCCTTGATTTTTATTTTTGAAGACTCATTTTACTGATATATTTTTTATACTATTGTTAATAGTTTATGCATTCGTGCCAAAAAAAATTGAGATAAAAATCAAATAAAAATCAAACATGACATGACGATGATAGAAAAGTCGAAAGAAGTGGGGCCCGGGAATTCAGTACGTCTGTCAGTCTGTTCGTAAAACATTCCATAAATGAAAAATTAAAATTTTAAGCTTAAAAAACAACGGTACCTGCCATATAGCTTTAAACGAAAATCCAATTTTGCTCGAAAAAAATACGATCGATTTTGATAAAATTTCACATGAGTGATTTGTTGGCGACGATATATAAGAAAAAAAAATCAGAAAAAACCTTTTAAACATTAGATACTTCCCATAGAACCGTTTTTTTTTATACCGACTATCTCGTAAATTTACTAACCGATTTTGATAAAGTCAAAATCAAACAATATTTATTAATACAAAACATAAAATACGTCAGAAAAACTTGATTGATATAATCTCAGCAAAAAAGTTTACCTCAGAAAACGCAGGGGTTTCGATTTTCTGACCCAGACTATTATTGTATCTGTTGATTTTTAAAATAGAGAGTTTCTCCATTTTCTAACATACCTATTTGGAAAAACGAATAAAGATAAGTAATAAAACAAAATATGCTGTTTTAAAGGAAAGAGAAATACGGACGAAATATGGGTTTTTTAATCAACGTTCGTTTGAGTCAAGGTATGGCTGAGTAGCTGGTTTGTTGGTATGTATATACATAAGACATGTATCTTGAAAAAAAAAAATAACCAACATAAAGGTGTTGAATGAAATGATTTGGGTGGCGAATTGTAAGAGGTAAATTTTACGAGTAGGAAACAAACTTATCAAAAAAAAGTATTGATTTTCGAGCAGTATGAGTTTCACACTGTCTTATTAAACTCATCATTTGGTTAGGATAGATGGTAGATTGTTAACAACTTTAACGTTTAATAGAAAGATCATGAAATATGTATGTATATACATTGCTTGAAAAAATTTCTTTAATTTTTAAACATTATTTAGCAATGAATATTACGTGGAGCATTAAGTTGCACAGGTATATAAACTTAAGCTGTCTGCTGTCAAATTGACAGTTTTCTTTGTTTTAAACAATTTGCATTACAAATGGGTTACTATTTATAGCACTGACTATAGTATATAAGTGCAATTTCAACGCTCATCAAAAATCAATATGGTTGCACTTCTGGTATTCCTTCTTCTTTTAGTAATACCTAAGCTCTGATATAAAAAAGTATAGTGTTCTTGAAACAAAAAGCACTATATACTTTAGACAAGGTGTTGACATATCCAATAATTCCGAATAAGCAGGTGTTGGCTCGTCCATTCTATATGTATTTTTTTAGGTTAGTTTAGGTTTGCTGATAAGTGACTTAGAACAACAATTACCGGGTCTTCATGTATAAACTAATGTTTTGGCCCGTTTGAAAGTTTACCAATTTCTAAGCTTGTCATCGTAATTTCGTCATAGATCTATCAAAGCTTTCGCTTTGTTGAACATGAAAAGATTTGTCACTGGGATAGTTTTTCGAGGGCTTGCAAAATTAAAAGCGTTTTGTAATTATTATGATTTCATTTATACACCGATAGCTATTTGATTCATTCAAACACCAAGGTATATTGAGGTAAAAAGGGCAAGCTTCGCAACCTAACAGCAGTATCAATGTCAAATAAAAAACCATTTAAATAATTTTGTTAAAAAAAACTCCGAAAAATCAAACAAACTGGCGAAATTGTTCTGATAGCATAAAACACTTTATAACTCTAAAAATAGGTCACACTTTCTGAACATAGGTATAACGTATAAGGTACTTTCGTCTTCAATAATTTCTCAAGAGATTTCGGTAAAAGGTGTGAATGCAGAACAGCATTGCAGTATACTGCAGAATGGAGTATTTCTTAGCGTGATAGAAAATAAACTTTCTTTATTTAGAGAAGACAACCATAATCGTTTTTCATTTGGTGTTTGCAGGTAAATAAGCTATTCGAATAATCTTTATTTGTCTTATACCACTTTACGTTTCAAGCTGTTTGTTTTTCCTAAAGTCAAAAGTAAGATGAAATCACCTCGTTAAACCATTTGTAAGGTGTTTTCCTTTCTCATATCCTCTCCAAGGATATTAAACAATGGTAAAAGCAAAAAAAAAAAACAAACATCAGTTAATAAAAGATAAATTACAAAGAAAACAGAAAATTCAATAAAAACGAGAAGAGCGCAAAATAAATTTATAGCGTAGCAACATTCCTTTGGCACAAGAAATAAGTTGGGTTAAGTGAAATACTTTTATAAAGTACTGCGAATAAAAAAAAAAAAATAATCGGGGCAGGACTTCGGGACGTCAAAAGAAGACACAACGACGAAATAAATAGAAAAGCAACTAAATTGGAAATGCAATATGACTCAACAGGAATCTTCAGATCACAAAGGCGAAATAAAAATGGAAACAGAGAAACCAGATTCCGGGCTTTTGTTTCAAGGCGGTTTATTATTGCAGGATTTAATCAGATGGGTTTGAGATACTTTATATGACAAGAAAAAGATACTGAGGGGTAAAAGATGTTTTTATACTTCTATGAAACTAGAAACGCACGTGCCGTCAAGAACAATCATCAAAGAGATAAACACCGACAAGGGACCGATTACAGCAATTTATATTAATGCCTCCAAGGGAATTTTACTCCAATGTTATTCTGTTTTTGTGCTTTTGTCTGAATGGGTTTGGATGAGATGGTATTTCGAATGAAGGTGGGGATGGATAATCTGAGTGCAAGAATTAGTTTCTGTGTGGTGAACTTACATATAAAAAGCTTATCAGAATAATTCTAATGTGCATATGAATGAAGGTATTTACTATTTATAACCCAATCACTTGGAGTATAGTAAAATATGGTTGCTCATAATCTTTTATGAACCACAAAAAAAAAAATAAAATGTCTGGTAAAAATTGTCTTGTCAGAAAATAAAATGACAAAATGTACGAAGTTTCGTAAAATCCATCCAACAGTTTAGGCCAGCTCGGTAAACATATACGACACAACATCCGCACCGAAAAAACGACGGACAGAATGATGCAACTTCTTTTTACGACTTCTCTATCATTGTAATGTCAGGTTTGAATAAGACCTCGATTTTGTTTACACGAAACCAATGCTTTCCCTATTGAGCAAGTGAAAAAACCTAACGGCTTACACCTTCATGTTGATTGAAGAACAGGCGGAACTTGTTAGTCTTAGCATAACTTTTGAAAGCTGCAGCTTCAAGGCATTAAAGGAGTTTGTTTACCTCAGATAAAAAATATCATCTCTTTCTAACGATACTTTAGTGGAAGTTCGGCTACGAATTATCCAATTCTAAAATATCTCACGCCATAAACAGAGTACCTACGTGCTCTACAAAATCTTCTTCTTTGAAAATTTCTTCTCAAAAATGTCTGCGTTGATGGCGCTGATTATTTGCCGATAATCAGAATTGGAATGGTGATATACTGGGTGATGTACGATGAATAGCTGCAGTGTCCAGAAAAATGCCTGACATATAGACCGGGAGCCGAATAAGAAATATATTATGTATGTTAACTAAACAAAAACATCGAAGAAACTATTTTTAAACGGTTTAAGCGAACTTTAAACCGGAACTGTTTGTCTGTACTTATTTTAACAAAATATTCTTAGAAACCTTCAAAGAAGGTGAAGATCTTGATCCACCTGTGTAAAAACAGTGTCACTATAAAGAATTTATGTAATTGTGTTTTGAAAAACTTAACATACCTTATCTTAAGTCCAGCAACAAAATTAAATATTTGTTTTACCGATCAACATCTTTAATATAGGTAAGTTTAATGAACTTCCAAATCTATTATTTCTAATTTAAATCTACATATCTCCTTCATTCACATAATATAAATTGAAATTCCATCCTGTTAAATAGTCATCATCCTTTCTTGGTAAGAGCTGTCAGCACACCCTTTATACCAGAAAATACAAAAATGAGACAGGTATGTGTTTAAATGCAAAGTTTATCCTCTGACAAGTTAATTCTCAAAAACATCAGCAACAAAAAAAAAGACTTTAACGAAAAGCAGCATCCTCTTCCAAACCTATACAAACATTTTAAAGAGAAAAATATTTTCCTGATTTAATACATAGATCCTACAATGTCTTTTTTTTTTTAGTTTTCTGGACTTTTTGTTGCTATATCCTTTTCTCGTATCCTTTTCAAAAATTCTATTTGGATACGTAAGGTTTTTTTTACGTGCCATGTCTTTGTACACATATAAACGGCACCCTATTAAGCCTTTTTTTCGGGTTTGCTTATTATATCCCTACTAACACCGTATATTCAATTTGCATTGCAGATATAATATGTGTTGTGTACCTATATCTCAATGTATATCCCATATAGGTCCATACAGAGTCGTTTTTTTGTGTGGAACGTGGGCAGGAATTTAAATTTGAAACTTGATACAAAATCCCAATGGAATCTGATTTTTGTTTTTTTTTTTTTTCTTTTTGCCCGTGACCTATATGACTATTCTGTACCGAACCGAACCCTATGTCAGCAGGACACGCTTGTCAAAAAATCTCGTTATTGTTACAAACATCTGTTTATCTGTTTAGATACATACAGGGTGGCCCAACAACATTCAACAACGACGATTGGATGCGTTCCGGAAAAAACTGAGATGAACCCATTTTTGACGTACTTATATAAAAATGTGATATGAAATAAAGGGCACGACTCGGTCGCACAAACTTGCTCTTGTTGCAAGTTACCTTATAGCAATTGTGCTCAAAAATGAAATTATTTTGAAATTATAATATACATACCTACTAAATTAAAAATTTGTATAAAATTTTATTAAAAAATACAAATACTCAAAAATTGCTAAATATGAGTTTGCGTAAAAAGATTTTAAAATGGTTGGAACAACTTTCGAAAAAATCTATTTTTTCAAAAAAAATTTTAGAAAAAAGTAAAGTAGGTACCTTAATATACCTACCTGGGTAGGTTTTTTTGAACTTAATTTATTAAACCTTAAACAATTTTTTTTAAAAATCCGTCACCAGATTTTTGAAATTTAAAAAATAAAGTTTTTGAAAATTATTAAAAGGTTAAGCTTTTGACATTTGACATTTGTGACAAAAATTATTATTCCATGTTATTTGAAATAGATTGAATTTCGCTCAAATAGCTATAGTATACAGGGTGATTGGTTTAAGGTGCACCAAAAAGCTTGAGCGTGTAGTTGGGGTTAAGACAAGAAAAAAATCGTATGGGAGGGGGGGTCTATTTTTCTCCGTTTAGGCGGGAGGGGCAATTTTCTAAAAAAATGACTCAAATCAGAAAATAAAATATTTAAAAACAACGGTGAAGGATACAAAGCCTTTGTTATATCTTTTTGGAAAATCAGAAAACTATTCTTTTATTTAATTTTTAAATTAAGTTGTTTAAGTGAACAGTTTTAAAAAAATTAATTTTTAAACTCAAAATTTTGAAAAAAAAAAATTAAAAAAAATTTTAATCTAACTTTTTTTAAAAATTTTATGTAATTAACTATTATTTTTATTTAAATTCAATGCTCTTATTAATTTTTAGTCAAAAACAGAAAACCGGATGCCAAAATGTATCTTAGTTTTTGAGAAATTAAGAAATACTAAAAGTACTTTTTCAAAAAAAGGTAAAATCTGGTTAATCTGGTTAAAAACAATTAACTGGATTAACCAGATTTCAACTTTTTTTTTTAAAAAGTGCTTTTAGTATTTTTTTAATTTCTCAAAAACTAAGATACATTTTGGCATACGGTTTTCTGTAAAAAAATTAGTTTAAAATTTTTTTTAATGTTTTTTTTTTAAATTTTGAGTTTAAAAATTAATTTTTTAAAACTGTTTACTTAAACAACTTAATTTGAAAATAAAATAAAAGAGTAGTTTTCTGGCTTTCCAAAAAGATATAAGAAGGCTTTGTATCATTCACCGTTGTTTTTAAATAATTTTTTTTCTGATTTAAGTCAATTTTTTAGAAAATAGACCCCCTCCCATACGATTTTTTTCTTGTCTTAATTCCACCTACACGCTCAAGCTTTTTGGTGCACCTTAAACCAATCACCCTGTATAGGTACTTAATTATTGAGATAGTCGACATTTAATGGCAACAGCCCAGACAGAGGGAAAGATATAGACAGACAGATTTGCCAGTACCACTTTTATCGTCTTCTCTGTCTAATGTCATGTTTGATTGTTATCTCAAAACACCAAATTCAATAATTGTGTTCGCACTTGACCAAATTAGTCAAACATGGAAAAACAAAATTAAACATTTGAGTAGCATTTGGTGTTTCTTTTAAACAATGTCTGTTCATTCAGTTAAGCAAGAAAAAAAAACATTTTGTTTTAATTTATTATTGTGAATTATATACATATAGGCGTTTCTGACTAATTTGATTTTTGAGACAATCACGCTTTTGACAAATGTGTTGCAATTAAACATGCTTAAGACAAATATGCTTTAGAAGATTAACACAATTAAACATGCTTTAGGAGCCTAAGACAAATATGTTTTAACAAAAATGCTAACAAAACATGTTGGTGAAAACATGGAAACTAGAAAATCAAATTGGAAAATATAAATCATTAAGGCAGGAAACATGATTGGGCAGCAATGGTCATGGTTGCCACTAACTGTCATCTCTATTGAACAACTCTTTCCAACGGAGCCTGGAAGCTACAGGCGTGAATTAACAAAATGCAATAAATTTAAAAATAGGTCTACACCCATTGTAATTTTTTTTCAGAAAATTAATTTTCGAATAAGGACGCGTCGTTGTTGAAAATATGCGCGCTGCCTTGTTTGGTTTTTATAATCACAAGTGACCAGTTTCATGATTGATCAGTATTAGCCGCATGATAGTTATTGCCACAGATTGTCAACATCCCGTGCTAACGACTCAACCCTTTTGGAAAAGGAAAACCCAATATAAAGACTAAGTGTTTCTTGCTGCATTAGGCAAACATTTATAGCTTACATTTTATATAATATTAAAATATTAACATTTGCGAAATAGTCATAAAACCTTGCAGGAAAGCCAATATTTTATTTGCGATGGACGATGCATGATCGACTTTGAAATACACTTTTTATTTCCAATGTATGGGGCCAACAAAATTAAACATCCTAAACACAATCTACATTTTATATCTTTTCTATGATCTTATCAATTCATTTTCATCAATTTCGTTAATCAAAGACTTTATTATGACAGTATGGCTATTTCATATTTGTCGGGATATGACTTTGATTGCTTAAGGTTGAAGACCTTTCTTGTTCCGAAAAGGACCTTATTATACTTGAGGATAATTTCTCAACTAATTAATGGTTCCCCAAACTGTCAATGTAATGAATATTTATCACATTCCCATATTGTCTTCGTATGTAATATGTTATCCATCTCACGTACCAAAAATCCATAAAACCGAAAAAAATATTCAAAAGGAAAAATTGAGACTTTGTCAATGTGACAGCAAACGAGTTCATGAGAAAAGATTGAATTACCAACCCAATGCATATATAGAAGTTGAATAATATGTTCGGTTCGGCACATATCAGCAGTAATAATAATGGAAATGAACCATGCGTACCTTATATTCGAAAAACAATCAGTTTGTCAGAGCTTATTTCAATCTGTGAAGTTCATGGAAATAAATGCTCGTTCGTTTTTTCTGAGAAAAATTATCTTTGGTAATAGCATCGGATTTGTCGGATTAAAAGATATTGTTATATAGAGATATGCCGCGATGTGTATACGGTACTATAGTATAAGAAATGTTTAATTTGCTGATTTACTTTGTCCCATTAGGAATGCTGAATAAAAGATTCTTCGAAGGACTCTGAATAGTTATTTAATTATTAATTCACTCTGGTAAATTTATTTAATTTACTTAAATTCATACAATTTATTTAAAGTTTCATGTGTAGGTATACCTTCTGGTTGTAAACTTATGGCACCTTACATTTCTGAAAAGTGTCCACAATATGGCAATAATTAATATCCTGTCTAAAACTCTTGCGAATTATGGAATTTAGTTGTACTTATCTACACTTATACCTATATATTCAAGTATGTGTTACTATTCATGTTATATTATCATGTTGCTGATGAAATTATATCCCTATATACTAACTTGTTCTACTCCATATTGGGTGAATATATTTGTAGGCATTCCAGGAGTAATAAGGAACGATTTTACTTGCATGAGCAACTTCTACTATCAAAATCATAAAACACTCACTATGATGACTGCTCATGCTCATCCATCAAATGCATAAAATGAACGTATGAGAAATTCTCTCTTCTCCTTTTTGTGTGCTATTTCATATCTTGGCATCAACAGCAGCGTCAGTTGACTTCGCTTGCAACAAGGACATAGAGATATGCTACATGGTATGATGTCATGTATGTGCTTGCATATGAGATCAAGACATTTTGTCAGGGCCGCATTTAGTTTGGTGGTTTTCCTTTTGGTATATTCAGTTCGGAGTTTATCAGTTTCTCAGCAAACATAAATTTCCCTCCAGTCCTAACTTCCACTAGTCGCCTCTAGTTCAGCACACTAATTTTGTTTATAAATTTTTATTTTTAGTGGCACCACCGTGTAATCCAAGATATACAGAAAACAAGGTAGTATATTGCGCATGTCGTTATCCTATCTCCCTCTTTTGTGTGACGTCACTCGAATTCTATTTCTTGAAGTGAGTGTAGACTTTAATATAAAAGTAAATAAATGTTTGTGACAAAAGATGCAGATTGCAATAAGTTTTCATCTCTCAACGAATAACTGGATCTCAACCAGGGGAGCGTGTGTCAAGTGCTTGTTATCAATGAAGATTCCCTCATCAAGGAAATGATTCCGAAGCAATTTTACCATATGGGGAACGTCAGCAAATATAAATACTTCTTGGTTTTGCTTTGTAGGGTGTTGAATGTAAGGCTTTTTTTCATCTACTCCATACTCCCTCATCAAACCCCTGTTACCGCCACCCATATCCATTGTAATAGCAACAACTTTATAGCCAATGGAATCTTAATTTGCAATTGCTTTATTTTTATATTGTTTACTTTTTTTATTATTATTGGTATCACAACCGAAAACTGAACAAACCGCCATAGTTTTTATTTCACAAATTTTTTCTTTTTCAAAACACAACACACGCGATATTATTCATAAGCGAAATGAAAGAAAGGAAGCGCAGCTGTCAAACGACAATAATTCAGATGACGTACATGCGCAGAACATACACAAAACAATGTGCGGGAATATATTACCTTTCTATTCTGTATATCTTGCGTGTAATCGTTGAAAATAACACGTTCTTGAACGAAAATCAATTAAAAGAAGCTCGGCTGATCTAGTGAGGGCCTTAAAGTAATCCTGTAAGCCTGTAAGGGCAAAAAGAAGTTCCCCAAGATTATTTTTTGGTTGAGTTCTAGAGATCTTTGATGACAAAAAATACTTTGACACTAACATCACTGATGCTGCTCTCACTGAAATGTGACGAACGCATCAGAAACATTTTGCATCCAGTTCTTTAAACTAATAACAACATCATCGGCATTATTTCAAACCTTCGCAAGATATTTACTTGTTGATTAACACCCGAGCATCCGGTCAAAATTTTAAAATTATATGTTTACGGTTCGAATTTCAGATAAGCTTAATATGAGCAACTTATTTGGAGTGTTTAACTCTGCTTAGCATAACATTTCTTCAAATAATAATAATATCATCGCATTAAAAACATCGCATAAGGAATAATAACAACGCATAGACTGGCTTTTTTTCTAGAGAGGATTGCACAATGCCTCTCATGGAGTAAAAGTTGTGTTCGCCGCTGACAGCCGCGGTATTTAAATTGATTTCAAAATTTTGTGATTGCATTGATTTCAAATAAATTTACTGATTCCAAATGATTGCAAATTAATTCAAGTGATTTCATAGTGATTTTAATTCATGATTTCATTATGGCATTTTTGATTTCATGATTGCAAAAAAACTTAAAGTGATTTCAAATATTTTTAATGATTGCAAAAAATCATTTGAAATCTGATTTCAATGTGATTTCCAATCTTCTTAAAATATTTTCCGTGTAGCTGTCAAAAATAAATTACTCAACGCTTTGCATCGGAAGTTTCTCCGATTTGTGTGTCAGAATGGATACCTCGACTAAAAATTCTCAGAAAATCGGACAAAATTTTCTTCCGAACGGATATCTGGATAGGGCTGTATATCTTGCCAGTCCTAATCAAGGCTACCTATAATGCCTTCCGATTCTTCCAACAATTAAGCCAAACTTTTGTCATACATGTTCGTTTTGCAACACAGTCGATCACAACTTTAAAAACTCCAGAGTCGTCCTCGACTCGACCCGAGACCCTATGAAAGAGTGATTGTCAAGCATTTCCTTACGTTTTCTGATTATATATTTTAGTTGGAAAAATTAAAACCAGTACTTCGCCTTCAAGTTATTAAAATTAAAATGCGCCCCTGCACTTTACTTTAAAACTAAAATATCAGCACTGGAAACTGCAGGTTCTAATGTCTTAACTGAGGTTTGCCCTTAAGTTTATAAATGTAATTAAAATGTAAAACAAACATCTCTTAAAATTTATGCACCGATAAAATCTTGCAGAATTTGAACTTGGATGTGTTTCCTATACTTACACCAAATATGCACATATACAGGGTGAGTCATGAGCAATGCGACAAAATGCTAGGGCGTGTAGGTTGCGTTGAGACAAGAAAAAAATCGTATGGGAGGGGGGGGTCTATTCCCCTCCGTTTAGCCGGGAGGGGCAATTTTCGAAAAAACTGACTTAAAATGGGAAAAAAATTATTTAAAATCAACGGCTTCATTCACAATACTGTGCGATACGTTTTTGAAAAGCCAATAACTTTTTCTTTCATTCTGTGTTTAAATAAATCTATCCTAAGAAATAGTTTTTGAAATATTAATTTTCAAAGTCAAAATTTTGAAAAAAAAAATTGAAAAAAAAATTTCAAATTCATTTTTTTCAAAATTTTACGTAATTAAGTGCTAATTTTAATTTCAAAATTCAATGCTAATATTAATTTTAAGTCTAAATAAGAAAACCGGATGCAAAAGTTTTATGTCGTTCTCAAGAAATTAAAAAAAAACCAAAACCACCTTTTTCTAAGAAAAACATTTATTTTTATTGTAACGAAGCAATTTAAGAAGCATTAATCTTAGTTTTTTTAGTTTTTTTTTATTCCTTTTATTTTTACTATGTTTTTTATTGGAAGTACTTATAAAAAATTCTCGATATGATCTCCATTGTTTAGAAGGCATAGATTATATCTCCTTGTAATGGCTTCACATAAGTTTATGCTTGACAAATTTTCCTGCAATTTGACTCCAGCGACTTCAATTCGTTCCTTCAGTTGTTCCAATGATACTATTCCCACTTCGTAAACATAATTCTTCATAAATCCTCATGCATAGAAATCTAGGGGAGTTAAATCTGGTGACCTAGGCGGCCATTCCGTGGGGCCCCTTCTTCCGATCCAACGGTCACTAAAATGATCATCCAGCCAGTTTCTCACCAGTAAGCTGTAGTGTGCTGGAGCACCATCTTGTTGGTAGATTAAAGTATCTGCTATAACCAATGGAACGCTGTCTAATAAATCGGGTAAAAGGTCTCGTAGGAATTGCAGGTATGATTCTCCATTAATAATGGAATTCAAAAACCGGGGCCCGATCACAGTGTGTCCAACAATACCAAGCCAAACATTACAACTAAAGCGGTGTTGTGATTTGTTTTGTTTTTTTTTTTGTGTGGATTCCAATACTATTTAATTTTATTACGTTCTCATAAAACTCCAATTGAAAAAAAAAAGTAAAAAAACTAAGATTAATGCTAAATAAATAAATAAATTGCTTCGTTACAATAAAAATAAATGTTTTTCTTAGAAAAAGGTGGTTTTGGTTTTTTTTAATTTCTTGAGAACAACATAAAATTTTTGCATCCGGTTTTCTTATTTAGACTTAAAATTAATAACAGCATTGAATTTTGAAATTAAAATTAGCACTTAATTACGTAAAATTTTGAAAAAAATGAATTTGAAATTTTTTTTTCAATTTTTTTTTTTCAAAATTTTGACTTTGAAAATTAATATTTCAAAAACTATTTCTTAGAATAGATTTATTTAAACACAGGATGAAAGAAAAAGTTATTGGCTTTTCAAAAACGTATCGCACAGCATTGTGAATGAAGCCGTTGATTTTAAATAATTTTTTTCCCATTTTAAGTCAGTTTTTTCGAAAATTGCCCCTCCCGGCTAAACGGAGGGGAATAGACCCCCCCCTCCCATAAGATTTTTTTCTTGTCTCAACGCAACCTTCATGCCCTAGCATTTTGTCGCATTGCTCATGACTCACCCTGTATATGTATACACACTCCAATTGTGCATAATATCTGTAAACAACTATGAAATACAAGGAGAAAATATTTAAAGTTGTGCTCCTTAAAGGCGCCACTAGTCTCATAAGTATATCCATAGGGGAGTTCATGTTATAACCACAATCAACCCCCTCCTAGGACAACCCCTGATTTTGGCCAAAACAACTGTGACATAAATGACAGAACATAAAAGTCAATCTTTTGTGTCGAAGATCGAAGAAATATATATAACCACCACCGCCACCACGACGAGACACACCCAGCTCGTCCTTCTTTGCTCGGGATGAGTTCCGCATCGGGCTCCCTCAACATGAACAAAAGGAACCGAAAATTGCTCCAATAAAACCAAGCAAACAAATAAAAACAATTTAAAATGGTGATACAACATCATTATAGCTTCGACAAGACAGCATCCAAAAAATTCCAGAGGGACGATGATGATGAACCAAGGAGGCGTTGTTGGATGCCATAAAAGTTTAATGCACACCAATTCCATAAAAAGTGTGCATAAACAAACAACGCCGAAGGATTCATTTGTTGTTGTAACTTGGGGTGTGTGGTTTAAGATGACTAAAGGAGCTATTGGTATGTTAAGGACCATTGGATGACATAAAATAAATGTACTTTTCAATAAACCTCAGTTTTATTTAGAATCCTTGTTTGTTTGAATGGAATTTTTATTAATGTTATATGATTTTTTATTAAAACAAGTGTTTGTTTGTTTTTGATGGTAAAGAGGGTGGAAAGTTGTATTGGGGAACTTTTTTTTTGTGTTTCTTGATATTTGATACTTGGAAGTTAAGTGGAAACTTAACTGTGAAAGGTATTTTCTAAAAACTTCGTTCTTCCTCCAGGCAATGCAATGCATAGCGATATCATTGTTGAACAAATTTAAAAGTTTCAAATGAACGTGTGTTGTGTGCATCAATTTGCGAATTATTCGCTTCGACGCAGAAAGAAGATTGTTGAAGGTTTGTTTTCAGTTACTTTTGCCGCCTTTAGCTGATGACTTTTACTAACTTTGACATAGAGCCAGAGGTGATTGATGTTAGTTGCGGTTGCGATGCGAGTGTAAGCTGCAAAATGTATCGGTATGTGGTGGGTGGGAATTTGTAAAATTGAATTAAAAAAAATAAATAAGAAACATCAAGAAGAATTTGAAAATTGAGGGCATTATGGAAGCATTTAAATTGATGATAAGGTTGAATGCATGCATACCTGCGCAGCCTAAACGATAAGTCTTCATACTTATTAAATTCCATAGTATATAGTTAAGGTATCTTATAAAAAGATGGATTTTTGTCCTTAGATTTATATAGTCTAAAAATAACGACATCAATCTGCCATAAGACCAATACATACATAATAGCTTACCTCACTTGAAAACGGCCACAAATAGTAATGTTATGCAGTTTTCATATAAAGGATATTTTTGTATATTAAACTGTAAAAATACACATGGAAACACATTTGGCGAAGTTTATTTACTTTTTCGCACAGGTTCTATGAAAACAATAATTCCTTCAAAGGCAGAAATAATTTGCTTAAAGTCTATTATTAGCTTTATCAAAAATATTATTAGCCAGCGAAGCAATAGTGTTTCCATAGCGATATGCTGAGAATTTATAAAGTCATTACGGAAATCTTAACGAAATAATAAAAATAAAAAATTACAATGTTTCTGCTTTCTGGCTGCAAGACGCCATTTGCATTCTTTGAATGTATCCTATTTTAGCTTTTTATACAATTAGTTATCTATTAGAATTAGAATTCATAAAATACAGATGCAATAATAAATTATTTTTGCACAAATTGTATTGACTGTTTGTATAATCCTTCGGCTCACAAGCTTTATAGAGAATATTTATTTCAAATATTAAATTTTATAGAAGCTTTTATTTTTTAGACGATATTTAACTTATTTTGACAAGCTTTACAGAGACCATTACTAAAACAGATAATTTAGTTTCTCTGTGAAGCTTGTGAATTTGGTTATAAAGGCTTCAAGGAATCTTATTAAAATATTTCTTGATAAATATGACATCACTATAGAAATTAAAGCTTATTTAATATTTCAAAGGGGACCTTGTTATTAAAGTTGTTAAGACCTATCTTAATTGTATTCTGTATATCTTTTTTTTACTTCTTCTCTGTCAATGATAATTATTATATATTGTAAAATTTTCTCACGGTCTTACCATTACTCGTCACTGCTCAAATTTCCAATTAAAATACACTAGCCTTTAATTTTAGAGCCCCTGTAAAAAAAAATTCAGTTCCAGTACCACTTTTGAGTTTTAAGGCTGATTTCCAATGCCGCGTTGGGCGTCGCGTTGACATAATTTTATGTCAACGCAAAAGTTCACCTATTGGAATTCATGTATTGTGTTTACAATGCCGCGTTGAGCGTTAACGTAACGATTTAGCATTCACTAGCAGGTACACAAACCAACTTAACGTAAGCGAGCGCGACGCAGAAGTTGAAATATTTCAACTTTTGCGCTCGTTGAACAAGATCCGTAATCATGCGGGGTTGAAAAGCGGGGTTAGTTGTACCCGATTCATTTTCCGTTTAAGTAAAAATATTTTTTCTAACACAAAAGTACCCGAATTGTTGATATACAAATATAGACGAAGTGAAATGAAACCATCTAATAATTTTTTTGACCTTGTTTAAGTATTTTCAACGAGAGTATACCTCTCCGAAATATCAATTCTGGATATGGGCCTGTCTCTGACATTTTGATAAACTAATGTGTGTGTTTGAAGTGAAATAAATAGATTTTGTTATAGTTGGACAAGTTTTAAATGCATTTAAATGGAGCGATATAGTTTCATTTGGTAATAAATTTGATACCAACAAATTCAATATTGTTTTTATAATGAGACAAAATACATGATATTAATGTCAAATTGGTTAAAAAACTTTTTAATGCTGTTTTTGGAAAAATGATTTTAATATGCTACTTCACTTGAGTTTTGCTGTCATCATAACGCGCCCGTAACGCTGGTTAAATATAACGTATGCGGCGCTAACGCCAACGCGACTTTGAAAATCAGCCTTAAACTTTATTAGATATATATATATATATCTTCAGGAACATTCGTTATAATTTTTAATTGCATACTTTATTGCATACTTTAAGGCATGTATAATTTCGATGAGTAATATACAGTACTGTCGATAAATAAGTTCCTCATAATTTAAAATAAATATAAAATAATCTTAATTATATCTTTATGACTGAGTGTGAAATTTGTAAGCAAGTCTGTGATTTTATGATCGACGCAATCATGGAATTTGCCACAAAACTTTTTATACCCAATGCATTGGTGCAACTTTCAGTACCATAAAACTTCTGACTAAGTCGAAAAATGTATGTCTATGTTCTATGTGCTTGTCTTTAATTATGCGTTGAAGACGTTACCCACTTTGTAATGTGTCTAGCTTCAATGACCTTGGGATAGTGTTGGACTCAAAACTAACTTTTACTGACCATTTTAACTAAGTATATTATTAAAAAAGCCAGCATGACTCTTGGGTTTATTAAACTATTTTCTCGTGAATTCCGTGATCACTATGTTCTTAAAACTCTTAATGTCTCGTTTGTAAGATCAATCTTGGAATATGGTTGTATTGTATGGGCGCAATATTATACGATACACATTAATAGATTAGAGTGCGTTCAAAGAAGATTTATGAGATTTTGTTTACGATTTTTTCCATGGTCGGATAGAATCATCCTGCCACCTTACGCTCAAAGATTTCAATTAATAAATCTTCCATCTCTATCGAGTCACAGAGCGTATATACAGTTTATTTTTATAGTCGGGATAATCAACGGGTCAATTTAAGCTCCGTCGATCCTCTGTCGATTGAATTTCAATGCGTAAGTCGATATAGTTTAAGAAGGCAATTACCAATTTGTAACATTTTTAGTAGATCAAACTGTGGCGCTAATATCCCATTAAATCTTCTGATAAAAAATTTTAATAATAATTATAATCTTATTGATTCCAGTACCTAGTGACAATGTCAAGTCACTTAATTTAAGAAAAATGTTTTTCAAAATAATTAAAAAACTTACATCTAAGTTTTTAATTATTTTTGTTTCTATTTTTATATTAATTATGTATATATCATTCGTATTTAACGAAACTAAACAAAATAAAATAAAATAAAACCACTTCCGTCTACCATACGAATTTGGTTCCATATACGTAATTACAATCTCACAATTCACAAATTAGTAATACCTCTTTAAAAATCAAGCAATTTTCTCGAACTAGAATTTTGTTCATGTTTCACTTAAATAATTCGAAGCACTTAAAATATGTTTTCATAGATGTAAATATATCTACGTCAGTGAGTAATTTCAAAAAAATATCGGTTGCCAAACAAAAATGTTTGCCAACGTGCTTTTAGCCAAATAAAAAATGCATTCCTTTACGCTTTCACATGACAATCCAATTGAAACAAAAATAAATGAAACATAATTGCGAAACTTTTTTAATTTCATATTCAAAATGAAAATATTTGTGACACATCTCTTGTTCAAAAATAACAACAATTATTATTTTACCATCATATTGCAAAGCAACAACATTTCTCATGAAAGTTTTTCATTTGTTGGAAATTTTTGCGTTAAAATTAGCCGCCAAAAATTTTACTGTTTAATTAATTGAAGAATTATTATAATAGTTTCAACTGTTTCAAACATCATAGTGTGTGCATAAGTTTGTAAAACTAATTTGCATGTCAAAAATCTCTTTAGCCAACTCCGCACTGTAACTTGGCTTCGCTAGTTGATTTTTCAACTTGAGTTTGAGCAAAAAAAAAGTTTTAGTTTCTTTTTTGCTCGTTGAACAAAAATAGCAGTCCGTGGCCAAAGTTAACCGAAAACAAAAACAAAGTGGATAACTTTCAACTGCAGTTTTTAATAAAAACAAATGTAAATCGAAATTGTTCTCGACACGAGGAGGCTAAAAGTTTTTGCATTATTGCTTTGCTGTAGAAACTATGGGGAGTTAGATTTTCCTCAGTCTTAATCGACTTTTAGCTTTCAGCAGTGCAAATACCAAAGAGTGCGGTTGCATGTGAAAATAGAAAAGTAAAACAAAAAAAAATAATTTTGAATGAGAAAATAAAACGGGAAAGGTTAATGGAAATCGTTTCAAAAGTTCTCAATGTCAATTGGACTATATGTATACGAACGAAGGATACTCGAAATGGGTGCAACATTTGAAGCCAAATGGGAACCTAATAGAAATAACCAAATTGTTTGTATTGAAAACAAAAATATTTTATCTATGGGAAAATACCGCAAGCAAATAATGCTCTCTTGAATTTTTGGTTAAGATTTTGTTAGATATATTTTTAAATATAAAAATGGAAAAGAAATAATATATCAGCTTTAGCCAGTTTTTTTTTCATCTTTTTATTTCGTTTTCCATTTTTATAATATACTAGGTGTTACCCGGTTCGCTGCTTTCGCAGAGAAAAATAAACGAGAAAGCATTGTTTTTAAAAGAGTTATTATAAAATCCTATCGGATCAACAATTTTCCAAAAGCTTTATTATCTATTATTTTTTAATTATTTGAATATTATGGTGTGATTTTGATTCAAAGCCATCAAACTCATATATATATAAGAGTTTTCGAAAAAAAGCGACCCCAGCCCTATATATTCGGGGATTGAAACAGACTTACAGTCGAAACAGACTTACCCGTCGAAATCGGTCCATCCGTTTCCTGTCGTGCCGCGTGCGTCGGTCCATAAATACGAATTCTCGAAAAAAAAGCTACCCTAGCGCCATCTAGGGGATAATTTAGACATCATGAGTTACTTAGTGGGTATTGTAAGTCTAAAAACGGCTCAAATGAGTGTGATTAGTGTCAAAGGCCTATCAGATAATGAAAACAAAAGTTTAACGGTAGCTGCCATATAACTGTGTTTTTAAATTTCGACATGTTTTTGTTAATATAATAATGTTAGTATAATAATAATATATTTTTAAAAAAAATGTTTTTGTGAGTTCAATATTTCAAAAACCTAATTCACACCATCACATCTTGAAGAAATTTTTAGGTTCTTTAGTTGTATTGGCATTAATTTTATTTGCTATTTAACTTTGTTAAATAAAAAATATGTATTTTACTTTCTTGCACACATCATGTACATACATACAAAATTTTAGTCTTAACATTTTCTTAAAAAAAAAAATAATTAAAATGCCATTACTATGAGAACCAAAGATTTGTTAGCAACGTTATGTCCTTGCTTTTCAAATACAAAACTTATTTCTGCTTCTGCAATTGGCTATTCTTATAGGCTTTCTCAGAATATTTATGGTAAACTTACTTTTGGTTGTAAACAGAACGAATCAACAACGAAACAAAAGCAGATGCTAACAAAACAAAAAAGAAACTCATAAGTCGTTAAGTCCTTTTTTGCTTCACCAAATTGATTTTTTTTTTATTATTTTTCATGAAAACATTTTTTTTTTTTTATTTGTTTTTGTTTTTTGAATTTGATTTACTTTCATTGTCCATATACATTCTGGAGGCTTCGTAAACTTTTTCAATTTTCCATATAATTTTAGTTCGTGTTGAAGATAAACAAAAACAACATTTATTTGTGAAATATTGCTGAAATGTTTTTCAAAACAAATGATTCTTGAAAATTTTCCATAAGTTGAACACAACTGAACATTCATGAATAAAATAATAGATAGATAGATAGATATAACTTTCGCAATAAGCAAACATAACTTTCGTATAAGTAAATAAAATTATGAAATTTTATATAAGTTTGCGGATTTCATACCAATACCATTGCAACTTTGATTGCTAAAATTACATAAATTACATATCTTGCAACATGTGATTATGTCCAATATACATTTATGAATTGCATTTTAAATATTCCTGAGAAATTTTCCATCTGATCCTAAGACCGCACCCCTTAATTCAAGCAAATCGAATGAAAAACTAAATTGCACCATGCCAGACAGCTGGCAATAACTTTGTTTTTTTAAAAGACTCTCTCAATAATTGCAAAAGGGTATAATTTGCAATACACATTTTTTTTTTCCTTAAAGTAATTTTTAATCTTTACAGAAAATACATATAGGAATACCTCTAAAAGCGACTTGAGTCCATTAAATCTCATTTCTACCTTGGATTTTACCGGTTATTTCATATTATGAAATAAGTCCTAAAATTCAAATTTGAGCTTAATTCCTCATTAAATCAAATGAAGAAATCAATATGGAAGACCCCTTTATTTGGGATATAGATTTTATTGCAGATAAGGTGAACAGGTCTTATTGTCACAATGAAGGGGCAATAAAATTGTTGAGTTATTTGCCTTTCTATACCGACAAAATATGAAAATCAACTAGAACAAGGTAGATATACAAAAATAGGTCGTTAACTGCTCCCCATTTTAAACCACCCCTCGAAGATGCTTTGCGTGATCTTGTTCCTTACATACTTAAATCCATCGTCATGAGCAAAAAAACCTCTTTTTTAACTTAAAACCAAGGGCGTGTCGACGGGGGTGTGCAAATTAAAAGGTAGCACATTCTCCGGATCCCTATAGACTTTGGAGTGGGCTCAAGATTTTGTAATTGCGAGATTTAAAACGGCTTTAACGAAAAATGTCTTTCATATAAATATTTTTTTTATTGCATGCCAACATATTTTTGAAAAGAATTAAAAAAAAAAAAAAGATTTAAAAATACAAAATACAGAAAATCTTCAAAAAAAAAAAAAAAAAACTGATCAAAGGAATTTCCCAGTCATATTGGTAGCCTCGTATACGTACATATATCTATTGCGGGCAGTGTAAGAGCATACATTTACCTTATTATACCCTAGTTAAATGTTTTTAATCATAGCATAAAAAATAGTTTTCGCAACTCGCTTTGTGTCATCAATATGGTTGTTTGTAAAATTTAAAAATATTAATTATAATTCTGTGAAAATATCAAACCCGCAACTTATATTAAATTTCAATATTTTGCGTTTTTTTTTTTAACCTTACCATTAGCGTAGGCAAAAACCTCACCATTACAGCACGAACTGCAAACATATACCTTCCGACCATAAAAAGACTTCATAAATTTGAAAAAAAAAAAATAAAGATTCTTATACTGGAATTGATTTTTCGTGTTCATCAGTCTGAAACATAAACATCAAGCTTATCTTCCCACATCAACATTTTACACATGCTTATCAACGGATTCATATGAAGCTCAAATTGTCAATTCCAAACCACGCAACAGCACCAAGGGGAACTTTTAAAATTCATTTCACTGAAAATTGGCATTTTTTTGGTCAACCCTGAAAAGCTGGGTAATGTCGATCACTCATCCCTATTTCGTCTGGATCAGCCCTCTGTGCCTAGTCTGTCTTTCTGGGTTATTTTGCACCAGTCTTTTTCGACAGAGCACATGAACATCTAATTTTTATTTCATTTCATAGAACTCCGTCGTTGTCAAAATCCAATGTATGTCAGAAGAATCCTTTCCAGTTTGTTGTCTCTTTTTGCATATCCTTTTATGTTATAGGGTGGATAATATTAGCCAACTTATTTGAGGGTGTCACCATGGAAGCACATCTCGCCAGAGAAGCTGTCACTGATTTAAACTTTATTCGAATATTTTTTTTTTTTTTTTTGTTTAAAGTAAAATCAGGGATGGATAAAATTCATCCGAAGGGTTCTGTGACAGGATCTCCTCTGTATCCAGACAAAATTGGCATTTTTACAACTGAAAAGGTTTGAGATTGTAAATGGGGCAGCAGAGGGAGCGCAGCGTGTTATGTAATCCTCAATGTGAAGGGAGTAAATATTATTTGCATGTTTTGAGTTTTACGCGAAGTGCTTAATGGTGGCTCTCGAAAATCTTCCTTGTAATCGGATTACTTTAATTAAATTTAGTTCTAGGGGGACCTTTCACAGCTCAACTGGACGGGCAATGTTTACAAGTTTATTTTATTTTATTTTTTCTTCTACATTTTTGCATTGTTTTGAACATCACGAAAGCTTTATTGAATTTTAACTAATTCTGTCTATTAAAAAGCACTTAGGGTAATTTGAATTTATAAAATAGCTATTTGCATTCGGTTTTGGTAAATATTATATATAAAGTGGATGCCCAGTGATAAATATAATTATAGGCTTTGTTTTGATATTCAAGAATATATAGGAGGAATGGATTTTATAAAAAAAAAGAGATTTTTATCTGAAAAGTTCAAGATTGATTTCACCTTTTAAGCATTAACTATATATGAACCTCAACATGTACATATATGGACATACGTAAAAGTAACCTCTGAAATCTAAAATGAAATCGTGTTTAACATTTATGAAGCCGAGCAGATTCAGTCTGTCCAAGACAAAAGCCATCATGTAACTTTCGATTAAGAAAAAGGTACGAAATCAGACTAAGAAAGCATTAGAAAAAAAGGCTTCGCTCAACATCTCTTCAGAGTTTTTTTCTGTTAGTACCGATTTTCGGTCAAGTCAGGAACAAAATTATGGCGGTGCAAACAAAGCAAAAGCCCAAGGCCCCTAATGTTGAGGGCCTCTATAAACCGTTGATTTAAAAGCACTGTGCGAGTAGTATTCAGAAACACGACCGAGATCTAAGAACTTTAAGCTATAAATTAATTGGATTATGTGAAAACCAAAGTCACCAAATAATAAATAAAGAGCACGACTTGGTCCCACAAACTTGCTGTTGTGGCAAGATTACTAAGGGTTTAACACAAAACAAAAATTAACGAAAAAATAATATGACATTTCAAAGGCTTAAATCTATATCTAATAAAGATTCAAAACCGAAATCAAATCACAAAAAAATATTCTTCGGTAAATTTGAATTAGCGAGTTTCTTGATCAAATTTATAATTATGAATCTAGTGTATGTATATATTCGTGTAAGGGAAAGTCAATTTATGCACAATAATTAACTTTTTAGAAGCCCAGGGTAAATACATCGGGCAGGTTAGGGACACCAGCCCACTTCCAAATCAGCCGATACAAAAATTAAGCAATTGCTAAATAGGGCATCACGACTCGGGGGCACCACACACGCACGAAATTTCGCACACTTTATAAAAAATCAGCAAGGCAACTATTACAAGAACTGAAAGCCACTTTAGACTTAGAGTATTACAAGAAGACTTTGATAATATGCCTCGAAAAATAAAAGCAAAAAAAAAAATCAAATGTATTTTTAAGACCCCGATCATAGTTCCTGAAGTAAGTTTTCAAGGCACCTCTTATATAAATCCAAACAACAAACCAATTTGAACAGTGAATTTATATTCTTTTGACAGATTTCACTGTTCAGTCAACAAAAACAAACAAATTGCAACAATTTCATAAAAACATAATACGTACATATTTAAAAAAAAAAAAAAATTATATCCAATGATTGCAAAACTAATTGCTGTTAACCGCAAAAGGTTTTAAAATAAACAAATTCAAAATTAAAGTAAAACTCATCTACATACCTATATGTACATACTTCCATCAAAATATTGTCATTTTAATAAATAAAACAAAAAATTAGAAACTGCACAATATATAGTTTTTCTAATTAAAATAAATAACATATCGCGTGTCCTGCCGGAGCAATACCCAATAGATCCTGTTTGGATTACACCATTCAATAAGTAAAACCCTGCAACACGCAAAAGGATGATGACAAAAAGTTGTGGCTTTGCTGATTTAAAAATAATAAAAGAAAAAATCAAACAGAAGATAAATTTCAAATCAAATATTGTCATGTTATCTGCAGAAGTTATGCCTCGACAGGACGACATAATAACAGTCTACCAACACGATGGCATTGTCGAGGAACTGGAGTGTATGTATGTTTTTATTTGCGCTTCACTGCATAAATGCTCAATCAACATGAAATAAATTCAAAAATTCAATTAAAATCCGAGTTTCAATTAAAAAGGACTGCAAATTGTGAAAACACGATTCAAAAATGAAAGCAAAAAATTAAAAAAAGAACAAATCTACGCAGCTGTATATGTAAACCCATGAACTGTTGGTGGAATTGACAACATTGAATGTTGGAGTATGACTCTCTCGATATCTGTTTCTCAGGTGCCATCAGAAAGCAGTGAATTAAAATGCAGACAAACCATGAAAAAATGGGTATCTGCAAACGAAACTCGTTTAATCTCACTTTTGTGAAGCACACACGGTATAGCAATGATAACCCAAGTGGCCATTTCTGGAGCCATTTTATATAAATAGGTAACTATGAAGATTGTATTGACATTTTGTTGCCACACAAACATAAAAAAGCTAATGGTTTTGAACGCTTCCAGAAGTTTTCATTTTTCCAGCTAATATCGGAGAAGCTTAAATCAAAGATAAATGTCATTGGCATTTTTGCCATTTATTTTGATAAGTCATTGTTGCGTCCACTCTCTTTCTTAATTTGTTAGGTACATTTTGCAATTTTTCTGTTGCATTCTAATATTTTATCAGTCACTTATACAGGGTGATTGGTTTAAGGTGCACCAAAAAGCTTGAGCATGTAGTTGGAGTTCAGACAAGAAAAAAATCGTATGGGAGGGGGGTCTATTTCCCCCGTTTAGGCGGGAGGGGCAATTTTCTAAAAAATTGACATAAATCAGAAAAAAAATTATTAAAAAACAATGGTGAATGATAAAAAGCCTTGTTATATCTTTTTGAAAAGGCAGAAAACTACTCTTTCTTTTTATTTTTAAATTAAGTTGTTTAAGTGAACAGTTTTAAAAAATTAATTTTCAAACTCAACATTTTGAAAAAAAAAATTTAAAAAAAAATGTAATCTAATTTTTTTCAAAATTTTATGTAATTAACTATTATTTTTATTTTCAAAATTTAATTCTCATATTAATTTTTAGTCAAAACCAGAAAACCGGATGCCAAACTGTATCTTAGTTTTTGAGAAATTAAGAAATTACTAAAAGCACTTTTTCAAAAAAAGGTTAAATCTGGTTAATCTGGTGTGAAAATTAATTTTTTAAAAACTGTTCACTTAAACAACTTAATTTAAAAATAAATAAAAGAGTAGTTTTCTGGCTTTCCAAAAAGATATAACAAGTATTTGAATCATTCACCGTTGTTTTTAAGTATTTTTTTTCCTGATTTTAGTCAATTTTTTAGAAAATTGCCCCTCCCGCCTAAACGGGGGAAAATAGACCCCCTCCCGTACTATTTTTTTTCTTGTCTTAACCCCACCTACACGTTCAAGTTTTTTGATGCACCTTAAACTCAATTTTTAAACAACGTTTAAAAATTGAGCAAAACATACTTGTTTTCAAGTCCTTTTCAATAACAGACATTTGATGTACTTGTTCCAAAATGGAATGTATTATATGCCATACTTTTCCTTGCACCACGAGTTGCACAGTAAATCAAACAATCACTAGAGTTTATTTAAAATAGAATTTGAGTCGAATTGAAAAATACCGATTATCGGTATTGCGAGGGTCTTTTCCTTTCAATATACAGGGTGAGTCATGAGCAATGCGACAAAATGCTAGGGCGTGTAGGTTGCGTTGAGACAAGAAAAAAATCGTATGGGAGGGGGGGGTCTATTCCCCTCCGTTTAGCCGGGAGGGGCAATTTTCGAAAAAACTGACTTAAAATGGGAAAAAAATTATTTAAAATCAACGGCTTCATTAACAATGCTGTGCGATACGTTTTGGAAAAGCCAATAATTTTTTCTTTCATTCTGTGTTTAAATAAATCTATTCTAAGAAATCGTTTTTGAAATATTAATTTTCAAAGTCAAAATTTTGAAGAAAAAAAATTGAAAAAAAAATTTCAAATTCATTTTTTTCAAATTTTTACGTAATTAAATGCTAATTTTAATTTCAAAATTCAATGCTGTTATTAATTTTAAGTCTAAATAAGAAAACCGGATGCAAAAATTTTATGTCGTTCTCAAGAAATTAAAAAAAAAACCAAAACCACCTTTTTCTAAGAAAAACATTTATTTTTATTGTAACGAAGCAATTTAAGAAGCATTAATCTTAGTTTTTTTAGTTTTTTTTATTCCTTTTATTTTTACTATGTTTTTTATTGGAAGTACTTATAAAAAATTCTCGATATGATCTCCATTGTTTAGAAGGCATAGATTATATCTCCTTGTAATGGCTTCACATAAGTTTATGCTTGACAAATTTTCCTGCAATTTGACTCCAGCGACTTCAATTCGTTCCTTCAGTTGTTCCAATGATACTATTTCCACTTCGTAAACATAATTCTTCATAAATCCCCATGCATAGAAATCTAGGGGAGTTAAATCTGGTGACCTATAGGCGGCCATTCCGTGGGGCCCCTTCTTCCGATCCAACGGTCACTAAAATGATCATCCAGCCAGTTTCTCACCTGTAAGCTGTAGTGTGCTGGAGCACCATCTTGTTGGTAGATTAAAGTATCTGCTATAACCAATGGAACGCTGTCTAATAAATCGGGTAAAAGGTCTCGTAGGAATTGCAGGTATGATTATCCATTAATAATGGAACGGAGGGATTATTTCGGACTAAATCCAGAATTCTTTCATCTAAGATTCTTGACTCATCAGAAACTGGCCTTTCGCTTCTTCGATGCTCCAGCACTCCATGATCTCTTAGACGTCCGTCGGTGGATTCTTGGAAACGTGCTATGATGGGGACACCTCCTATCGGGATATCTTTCAGCGTACAGTCTTTCGGCTTCACGACTTCGACCATTAGCTAAACCGTAGCAGAAATGCATGTCCGTTAATTCTTCTCGGGTGTATGAGCTTGACATCGTTACGTGTTAATGAGTTAATATTCAAATTTGAAATAATTACTAAGCAAAACTGCAATGCCTTTTATTTATCTTGCGTTGCAATTTTCTTTTTTTTTTTCATTAAAAAAAATGCGGTTTTATTTTCACTATTGTCCCCATAACAGGTAGAACCCATGGGCTGCGGGCAGGCCAAGGCAAAAATATTGACAGGTCAGTTTTCAGAAGTTATCAATGAAAATAATATTAATCCAGGGTTATTCCAATACTATTTAATTTTATTACGTTCTCATAAAACTCCAATTAAAAAAAAGTAAAAAAACTAAGATTAATGCTAAATAAATAAATAAATTGCTTCGTTACAATAAAAATAAATGTTTTTCTTAGAAAAAGGTGGTTTTGGTTTTTTTTTAATTTCTTGAGAACGACATAAAATTTTTGCATCCGGTTTTCTTATTTAGACTTAAAATTAATAACAGCATTGAATTTTGAAATTAAAATTAGCACTTAATTACGTAAAATTTTGAAAAAAATGAATTTGAAATTTTTTTTTCAATTTTTTTTTTCAAAATTTTGACTTTGAAAATTAATATTTCAAAAACGATTTCTTAGAATAGATTTATTTAAACACAGAATGAAAGAAAAAGTTATTGGCTTTTCAAAAACGTATCGCACAGCATTGTTAATGAAGCCGTTGATTTTAAATAATTTTTTTCCCATTTTAAGTCAGTTTTTTCGAAAATTGCCCCTCCCGGCTAAACGGAGGGGAATAGACCCCCCCTCCCATACGATTTTTTTCTTGTCTCAACGCAACCTACACGCCCTAGCATTTTGTCGCATTGCTCATGACTCACCCTGTATTTCTATTCAATAGAAATTCAAATTCTACCGTTAATACCTTTTCGAATCTTTTAAAAAAAATAGACAAATCAAGTCAGTACGAATTTCAAATAAAAATTAATGAATTTTGACATTTGAATCAAAAGCTGAGTTAAAAAGCTTTTTCTTTTCTATTGTACTTCGCGATACCAACTTAAAGCTTAATAGAATCGAATAAAGTCTAAGACTTTTTGCGAATAGACTTTCGCAATTAGGCCCTTAATCTTCTAGAAAATCGTGTAAGGTTTCGCCTTATATTGAAATAGTGAAACCCTGGAAACAGGGTTCGTTTCTTGGATATGAAACGCATCCTGTTTCCAGGGTTTCACTATTTTGTTTTTGTTGCATTACTTTGCAAAAACGACGGAATCGGTTCAGCGCTGACCCGATCATTTATGCTCGGTCTACGATCAGTACTTTGCATACAGGTGTTATTGCAGGCGGGGTATCTGTTCTTTGGTCTTTTCCGTCTTCTTTTTTTTTTTCGCAAGTTTGCCCGCTATTCACTAAAGCTCCAAATCTTTCGAGAATTGTCGAAACGTTTTCAGCTGTTTCCGACACTATTGTTTGATCGATTTTTATCACGTCAATTGATATCTTCTTTATCGCATCTCTATATCTAGGGCTTGCATGCACGCTTTTGGAGAAGCCTTAAGGCTTAATGTGTTCCTAAAGGTTCATTTTGGTGTTATTTGCCGTCATTTTCCAAAATGAAATTTATACCTTAGAGTGAAATAATTACGAAAAGTTGGACTAACTGCATAAGGGATATTTTGACCCGTCATCAAATGTAGAAACAAATAATGTTTTGAATAAGAGTCTTAGATTTCCTTACGTTTGAAACACTAATCTTCCGTGAATTTTGAGACACCCTTTAATTTACTTACTATATGGTAGTTTATTATTTTCTACACGTTAGTAGAAATGTGAATCTGATGTAGTTTTGTAGACATTTTATGATGTTATGTATCGAATGTAGCCTAACAAAATGAGTTTTCCGAAATAATTGAAAATTGCTGTCAGCAGCATATCGTTATGTTAATGGTTTTTCTTCAAATAATACATATACTTACATGATTCGATATATCCAAAGATTGATATGAACATTGAACATCATGCAGTCTTTTGATAATTGTATGAGTTTAACAAAAGGAATATTTTGAACTCAATATAGCTTTGTCCAAAAAATTTAATACCAGAATCCTGAAGCAAAATTATTAACTTGTCAACTACAGACGGAAGGTATTTCACTTTATTAGCCTCGAGCCTCTGTCTTAATTTTCAAATTTCAATCACATTGACTTTACCTTTAGTTTAGTAATCACTTTCTAACTATCTTTTCTTGTCTGTAAAAGAGAGTCATAAAGGAAATTCAATTAAAATTATTTTTATTTCTCCAACTTTATACCTATATAATATATACCTATACATTGAAGCCTCTTATTTATTGAATTTCTATACAAAATGGAGATTGTTTTAATAATGCAGACAGAACAAACACATTATACCTCTGCCCAATCCATGTTGCAACTTTCTATTATATAATGTAATTTCATTTTAATTGTATAACAGGAGTCTGATCCTTTTTAAATGTGATTGCATTCTCTTTCCATGTTCATGCATTCGTTTCTCTCTTGGAATACAATTTACCAACGGAAGCTCATAATATTGAATGAGAACACAAGCTAATGGAATCTGATTAGAATTTTAGACACGTTCCGGACAAGAATTGCTTACACGTGAATTTATGAAAAGTAGGTCCTATTCTGAACCAAACATACGGAAGGAAAGGGATATAAAAAGTGGGATAATTCTTTATTATACAACATGGTTCTCGACTCCTTTTTGTTCGATTGAGTGGTCTGGTCCCATAGGACTTTTTCAGTTTGTAATTGTTATCCATGCAAGCGCATGGAGTTTTTAAGTAGGATAATTCTGGAAAATTACAGGTGAACAGATGCATGGTTGAACTAATGAGCTGGGATTTTAGTAATTCCATTATGTTTTGTGCAAACACATACACATTTATTCAGCAAATAAGAAATTTGCACATTTTATAATGATATCGTTTGATAGTTCCTTTTTTTATGAATTTATGGGTATGATTAAGTTTTTATTGATATGTTTAATTTATTAGGTATGACGTTGAACTTGTGAGTCTTTTTTGCCTTTACAAAGTCTTCAATGAGAAAACCATAGTTCAATAGTTCGAATAAAGTATAATGAACAAAATAGGATTTGAAACCCCAAACACACAATTGAACTGCATTTTTCCATTGTTGTGAATTGAAAACCCTTTACTTTCTTTCAACACTCGGTCGGCCAAATTGAATTCTTCGCAGATAAAGTCAACAAATTCATTCAACTAATGTGTACCAAGTAATATATTTTATTAGATGTTTTAGATGTGGCAGTTTAATTACAGGATCAAACAACTAATTTAAAAAAAAAATAGCATTTTTAAAAAATGGAAACTTAAATACAAGTGTTTTCGAAATTTCGTAAATAAAGAAATATCCAAATAATCATTAATGTTTAACATTTTGGCTTATCTCGTTCCGTAACACATATTTTAAGCTCCATTTGAAAACACTTTCAAACTCAAAAATGTTGAAATTTTCTTAAATTAATCTCGCGTTCCCACGAATGTCACCTCTTTAAATGTGCCCAAACCAAATATTATTCAACAAAAGTTGCTGAAATAATTCAAAAATGTTTTTAATTTACTTCTAAAATCGAGGAAACTTTTTTAAAATATTTTTGAAATGTTTTTTTTTTTTCATTTTGTTGTGAAATTCTGACATTAACAACAATAGTCATTTTTTCTGTCATTTGCAAAACATTTAAATTTTACCATCACGAATAAGAAACAGAGAAACATTTCAAAAACGTCACAGACATGTTTTTCAAGTGTCCAGACCAATGAAGTATTATAAAAACATTTTAGGAATGATTTATTTAATAAATGTTTCTGACATAATTCTTTGGTCTGGACAAGTATACCACATCGTTCGATTTCGGTTTCACAATTTATTTCACAAACAAGAACTTGCCCTTATGGCAAGAAATCTAAAACTTGGAAATTAATGTTTCAACGCCTTTTTACGAAAGATAAAAAGCCCTATTGCCTAATATATTTGTATATCAATAACAAATTTGGAAAACTTCAACACACCTTATAAAAACACCTTATCAAAACCAATTATTCTTTTATTATTTGCAGAATTTTGGAATACAGAACTTAGATATCCAGAATTTCGGAATACAGAATTATGGATTTTCAGAATTTAAAAAAAAACAGAATTTTGGATTTACAGAATTTTAAAATACAGAATTTTGGAAACCGAATTGTGGCACATACAGAATTATGACTCCAACCTGTTAATAAAGCTTTTTCGAGCATCAAATCATTTTATCAAAATTGATCGTATTTTTTCGAAAAATATGAAACTGTCGGTAACGCCTATATGGTAGGTTAAGTATATTTATCGTTATTTTATTATCTAAATCAAAAATAATAAAAAGTCTGGGAATATTTCTCTACCCTCAGGAATAGTTTTTGGGTTGGGGTCGAAATTCTGCCGGGGTCAAAATAGTGCTTTAAAAATTCTGCTTTAAAAATTCTGCTTTTCAAAATTCTGCCTTTCAAAATTCTGCTTTTCAAAATTCTGCTTATTAAAATTCTGCTTGTCAAAACTCTGCAAATAATAAAGAAAAGAATAGGTATAGAATAGCAACACTGAAAATCGTATTGTTTCATGAAGAAGAATCGAATATCAATAATTTATTGTTAGCTTCGTGTTGATTAATAAAATTGAAACCAACAATTTATTTTATTTTAATTTTTATATATAAAAACTTTATAAAAACAAACTATTTAAAACTATTAATGTATTTTACTTCTTTAATTTTTAATTTTATTTAAACTGATCGCTTCGGTTCACATCTGAAGATTGAATTGAAATTGAAATTCAAAATGGTTAAACGAGAATTATAGAAATTAAAAAGGAATGTAATTTCTCTTTACCGCATCCACCTCCATCTATGCTCTCATGAATAAATTAAGTTCGACAAACATGAATTTTATTTTAGAACTGTTTGTGTGTCGCAATCGCTACAAATTCACCTAATCAAATATTTTTTTTTTGTGTAAACAACTACTGATAAGATTAAACCAAACTGACACAGTCAAATCAATTAAATAAGATAAGGTATATTAACTTTTGAAAAGTTAATATAAATTAAAGTTAGTTGGAACAAATTTTTAAACCGTAAAGTATATAGTCACTTACTTAAGAGTCTTTGCTGCAAACGAAGTCTAGTCCTGTTAAACCATGTCTGCAAAGCCAATTTTATACTATGCTGCTCGAAGCCCACCTTGTCGTGCTGTATTGTTAGCTGCCGCTGAAATCGGGGTAGAATTAGAGCTGCGGTAAGAAAATACGAAAATCCTTCTTTTTGATCTTTAAAGAAATATTAAATTTTATAATAGAACAATAAATCCTTTGAGCGGCGAACACAAGACTCCAGAATTCTTGAAACTCAACCCTCAACATACTATTCCAGTCCTCGATGACAATGGTGTGGTTATTACCGACAGTCATGTAATCTGTGCCTACCTCGCCGACAAGTACTCCAAGAATGATAACCTCTATCCCAAGGAACTGGTTGCACGAAACAACGTCATGACGCGTCTCTTTTTGGATGGTGGTCATATCTTTCCAAGAGTTCTTATGACAGTGGAATCTGTTCTCTATTCAGGGCGTTCTGAAGTGCCGAAAGAAACTATTGAATACATTCAAAGAGCTTACGATAATATCGAGTATTGTCTCACTGGTCATTCGTATGTCTGTGGTAAACATATGACCATTGCCGATCTTTGCTGCATTGCATCGATCTCAACTGCAAATGATATCGCTCCAATTGACAAGAATATTTTTCCAAATTTATTTGCATGGATTGGGCGTATGACAGCGTTACCGTATTATGAGAAATGCAATGGGGAAGGTGCAAGGTTATTGAAAGATTTTCTTGTCGAGCAAATGGCCGCGAATAAGAATAAGTGAATGTTTTTATATTTTATAGTTTTAAAATAATAAAATTAAATACTTAAAGAAATTACTTGATTTACTAAATTTAAAGGTATTGTACGGGCTGGATAGTATATATCGTGTACGGAATTTTCTGTTCAATAAATGCATATACCATTTTATCGGCAAAGTGCTAATCTTCAAGTTGTGACCTCAAATGAAACTTTCAAGACTTAATGCAAAAATAAAGTGTTTTTGAAATGGTTTAATTTTTGTTGTTATATATGTAAATTATATGTAGCAGAAATCTATGGGGATGGAAGAAAGATGAAGCTTTAGAAAATCTTTTGTCATACTTTATTTTTATACCCCTGATTATATTGAATGGTTGCACTTATTTTAAAATATTATAGGTGACAATGAAAATTCCATCATTTGTAAAATAATCCTACATAATGTCTTTTTGAAAAAAATTATATATGACAAAAAACACTTTTAAAATAAAAATAAAATAAAATAAAAATTTCAAAGAGATAATTGCGTAACTGGACTTTTAAGTAAATTATTAATCTACCATTTTATGTTTTTTTATATGTATTGTAATTTATTGACTAACTTTAAAGTAGCTGAGTACTGGATTAATTCCATTCAACGTTTTTTTCATTAGTTACACCTAATACTCCTCTTTTATTTACTATTACTATTGAGTTTATATACACATAGAGAAATCATGTGTTTCAAACTTTGCTCGTAGGATGTCGTTACTATCGACTTGATTTATTTTACTCTTGTCACAATCATTCTTGAGTTAAAAGACAAGAGAAATAAAGAAAACCAAATACAAATGTGTGCAGAAGAATTTTGTTCTGTTCGGTTCAGAGAACTATAGGATCATACCTTACGTCACGCCGAAAATGCCAAATATGTTAAAACTATTTTTTCGGTATACAAATGTACTTTTATTGAACTAGATCTTAATTACTTCTCAATTTCGTCCTTCAAAAACTACATAAACTACAACTAATAAAGAAGTTATTCATTAGATTTATGTCCTACCTTCGTTTTAATTGACATTTTTTTAGTTCTAACCCGTTGACCACAATATAGGTATTTATCTGCATAGTCTAAATTTCTATTCGAGATAACATTCAACAATTATAACATTACGAAAATTTCGAAATTGATTTCCGGCCATTAGAAGATTAAATTTTCCTTATCATTATCAACTACTTAATCAGTAATTTATTAAACAAATACTCATAGAACAAATCAGGTATAAAATTAACTAAATACCGTATTGTTATTTTTCAACGCTGCTTTCCTATGTTAAAAAATTAACAGATAACGGATCATGATCATTAAATTCTGTTTATTGATATGTAATGACTCTGCAAAATGATAGCTTTATTGGTTGGGTATATGTTTTTATGGAAAGAGTGGATATTTTATCATTAAATAATTTGTGAACAGTTCAGCTGTTTATTTAAACATTTGCTAAAATGACATAACAGCAACACAAATAAAAAAAAAATCATGTCAAACTTGCAGTCAATGCACTCATGTTAATTTAACAAATGCATATGGGTGAATATTTCAAAATATTAATATTCTGTAGTCAATCACTTTTAATTAAGATATATTCATAATTTTAGAAATATTTTTAGTTATGAAGCTTCAATAAAAGATGTGTTACTACTGATATCTCAAAAAAATATATTTTATTAAAAAAATTTAACCGTTATTTCAAGTTGAACACCAAAAATGTCACTACCATGGTATAACTCCAGAATATTTTAGCGAAATAAGAAAACGTTCGAATAATCTAGTAACAAAGTTTTGTGAGGTAAATATGATAGTTATAGCTAATTTCGTGCAGTTAGTTTATTTTTAATACTTTTATCAAGTAATATAAAAGCTGTCTAAGGAGTGTCCCAGATAAAATGATAAATTCTCTGCCAGAATTAAAAACCTGGGAAAAATCAAATTAATAATCGGAAAAGATTCATCTTTTTCCTTATAAATGGCAGTATTTGTTGTTTATTTTTGAATATTGGCGCTGTTACTACAAAAAAACATTCAGAAATGTGATATTTTTTAAGTCGAATGGAAGATTATAGTCTTCGTTGATTGATATCATCATTACCATGATGAGTGACTATTTATGAAATATGGAAGTATAAAATTAAATTTGTTTGTCAATGCATGTATTTTGATTGTATCTATATTATAAACTACTTTAAGTTTGCATTCTTTATTTAAATTCGATTATATTCTCGTAAAACAAATTTCGATATCATTGCCATGTCTCCTTTTCTAAGCCATCATTACCATGGTTATCTTTGCTTGCATTGCAAAATTAAGATATATTTTGAGCATAACGACTTGAGAATAGTTGCATTTACTCATCTTGATCGTTATTCAAGCTCCAATGACGAATTTGCTTTCAAAAAAGTCCCGGATATGGGTTAAAAGAACAACAAATTAATTTGAACCTAATCTTAAACTCTTGTAAAAAAATTGTTTTATTTTCGTATGGCTACGTTCAACAATCATGTTTAAGATTTTCAATGATGATATAGTTTGAATTTATTAATTGTTGGAATTATTTTGTCATTTCTGTGGCAGAAGTGTCATTTCCGATTAAAATTAAAGCTGTTATAAAATATTAAATTGGCAGCCCACTACTGAAAAACTTTTTCTAGTGCAATATGAAACAAAACCTACCATTATAAAAACAAATCAGTTAATTCTAAGAAATGTCCTTTTTTGGGTCCGAAATATTAATATTTTGAAATATTCACCCATATACCTAGTGTTACAAAAATTAGTTAAGTTTCACAGCTTGCTGTCATTTTATATGGAAAAATCCATCCCGTAAAATTGAAAGTAGTCTTGTTAATTATTTAACTGGCGTTTTCAATGAGTGAACTTATGAGCTTACTAGAACACGAATTCAAATAATTTGATTTAATTTCACACCTATGCACAGCTTAGGTTTAACTTAAAAGAAAATATACTCTCTCTAAAAACAAAAAAAAATTAATTCAACAAACTAAATCAGGCAACCAAGTCAAGTATGCTTGTGAGTTCCAAATACTTCCTCTGCATTCAAATATTTTTTACTGCCTCCAATTTTTCCTTGTCAAAACAGTATTTTTTTTTCTTTGTATTCGCTATATGCAAAGAGGCAGAGAAAGGAGATTTTCCTAGTCAGTACACAAAAATTTCAAAAAAAAATCACAACAAATCTTCTATAGTTTGTGTTTCTAGGGAAATTTCTTCAGAATAATTTTTATTTTTGGACACTGATATTGCTGGCTGTAAGTGTGTATATAGTAGAGAAGCAATGCGCACCAAGCCAATAATTGACTAATTCATGTATAAATTACCGTTTTTTTTTTTATAAAAGGAAGGCAATTGAAATACAAAAATTATTTGAAATAATTTGCATTTGCATTGTTAAATACTTATTTGTCCAACATTTAAAAGACATAGGTATCAACAATTTGTTTACCTACACAATCGGCTTAGAATTAATTTAGAATGTAGTATTTGTAAACACTCTTATGGCCAGTTTCTCCAAACACTTTTAAATATTTATTCGGTTGTTAAATCTTAAAATGACATTTTTTTAATTTCACCAACCATTTTCATTTTTAAAAGGGCCAATAAACTAAAGTCCCATTTTGTTCCAAATAAATTTTAAAGTCGTCTTAAAAATGCAAGACAAAGAGAACGTTGAAATTTTTCGATTGATGTGAAATAAAAAAGAGCCATGAGTGGTGAATAAAAATACGGGGTTGGCATCAAGGTTCATTATTTTTAAAAATTCACCTCCCTATGTTGGTGCAAACCATTTTAAGCTAAGATGCCAATACATTTTATTACTCCATTAACTAAAATGCTTTTAGGTGTATTTTGGTGAGACTGGGCATTAAAATGTTTTTTTTTTTTCTTGACAGCTATAATGCAAACAATACTATCATCAGCATTAATTTTTTTCTTTTATCGTTATTTATAAATAAATTATAATAAAGAGAGAACTAACTAGAGTAATATTATAATGAGAAATAAATTGAAAAAAAAAGGAATAAAATTAAAATTTTAAAATCAATATTTTTGTATTAAACATATAAATATCAATCAAAAGTTCAACCAACTCAAAATTAGTTGAATACTATATAATAATGTTTAAAGTGGTAAATCGCATGTTAATTTTTAAAGAGACACTATAAAACTGGGTTTAATATACAGTATGTGCTGGTCACACTAATTTTTTTATGAAGAGATAGCAACGGTTCACTTAACATGCACATATAGATATTAATATACACTCGTGAATGAGTGATCGAGTTCGAGTAGTGTAGTACTAACAGCTGATAAAAATGGTACAAAATCAACAAAGCAAAGCCACTACACACGCACAGTCGGCACAGTACGTACACGACAGTCGACAGCACCATCGAGGGTATCAAGGCCAAGAGTATATTAGCTAGCTGTACGCTGGCTGTACCTACCTATACTCTGAGTTCTGAGACTCTGACTCTCGCACAATTTTTTAAATAGGAACAGTAGGAATTACAATTCCAAACGTTCAACACGTATAAAAGTCGAGAGTTCCACTAGTTGTGTTGTGACGTTGTGAGTTAAGTTCAAAGAAACCGGTTCAATAATGGCATCAAAACCAATTTTATACTATACTCCTCGAAGCCCACCTTGCCGGGCTGTTTTGTTAGCTGCCGCAGAAATAGGCCTAGAATTGGAACTTCGGTAAAGAAAATTCAACCACAAATCTATAATTTCTATAAAAACTTCAAAAAAAAAAAAAAACAATTTTATTTTACATAGCCCAATGAACCTTCAAAACGGCGAACACAAGACACCGGAATTCTTAAAGCTTAACCCACAACATACTATTCCAGTGCTGGATGACAATGGTGTGGTTATTACTGACAGCCATGTAATCTGTGCTTACCTCGCTGATAAGTACTCCAAGAATGATAACCTCTTTCCAAAGGAATTGGTTGCACGAAACAACGTCATGGCACGTCTTTTCTTTGATTGTGGCCACTTATTCTCACGTATTCGTATGGCAGTTGAGCCGGTCTTCTATTTTGGACGTTCCGAAGTGCCCCAAGATACAATCGAATACATCCAAAAAGCTTACGATGGTTTGGAATATTGTCTCACTAGTGATCCATATGTGTGTGGTAAGCACATGACCATTGCTGATATCTGCTGCATTGCATCGGTCTCAACTGCTCACGACATCGCTCCAATTGACAAGAAAGCTTTTCCAAATCTGTTGGCATGGGTTGAACGTATGTCGGCGTTGCCGTATTATGAGAAATGCAATGGCGAAGGTGCAAAGTTGTTAAAAACAACATTAGTTCAAAAGTTGGCAGAAAATAAGAAGTAAATTGTTCCACATTTTAATTTTTGTTTTCCAGTATTAAATTTTTAAAATTATAAATTCAAATAAATTGTTTTTTTTTTTTTAACTGAATGTATGTTGATATTTGTTGATGAATTGCGATTCATGCACTATGTTTGTTTTCAATAAATGGAGGCGTCCAATAACAGTTTTGTTTTAGTATTTTTGAATTTATTAGATGTAGAATTCAAGTATACAAGCCCTGGATTGGACAGTTTTTACTCCTCGAAATCGCTGAAAGCTTGTAACCCTTTTTTTATGAGTTTTTAGATTTATTATAATTGAAGACACTTTTTTACAATTGACTTAAACGAACAAAACTGGGGGCACTGAGAAACATCGTATAATTCACAATGAGGTTTGAGCGCGGCCAGAAGTAGAGTTTTCCATACAAAAATTTCAATGCGGATAAAACGAGAAGTCAAATCTCACTGCCGATAAATTATCGATTTTCATTCGTTTTTTGTTTGTAAATGTTGGGTACTAAATATAAATTCATGTATATCTCGGTAGAGGCATGTTCGGAAAGTTGTAATGGCTTTAAAAAAGTGATCTTGTTTTATGTTCGATTGCCTATAAACATACCCAAATCTCGAAACAAATTAAAATTATAAATTTTTTTTTAAGGAAAATCAAAGGTTTTTGGAAAATTTATACATACAGGATGACATTACATCTGCCATTTATATCCAAGAATGTGGGCTTGTTGTATTTTTCATATTTTCTCGATAGCCTTCGCTTTTAATGCTCTCATTAAATATTATTTGTAATACTTATGATTTAATATAGCCCAGTTGATTTATACATTGGAAGTCGCAAAAATTAAAGCATAAAGTTTGACTTTGGGATATTGTTTTCTATGGTCCCAGTAGTATGTACTTAATTTTGCAGTTTTGAATTTCTTCAGAAATTCAAACCTAATTCTATATTTTTTTTTGTATATATCAACTAGTTATCAATAAAATATTAGTTTATTGATAAGAAATAAATAAGTATTAAATCTAATATATAAAACTTAGATTTATTTGATCGTTCTTTATGCGCGGCCATACCGTTCATCCGATTGCGATGAAACTTTACTAGTCTATTGCTTGGAATAGAGCAATGGTTCGTGCATACTAACATTTCTTTAGAGAAGGTGGCGCTCATGTAGTGCAGTCCGCGTTGTCATACCGTTCATCCGATTGCAATAAAACTTTGTCTACTTATTTTTTGCACTTTATAAAGGGTTATAGGCATTAGTATAATTTAGTAAAAGTTGGTAGTTTGGCAACTGCTATCCTATACAAGCAAAAACATAGGTACATTAAAGTACAAAAAAAATATTATTCGATTGTATGTATTTCCAATCATCGACGAAAAGAGGGATTTGACAATTTTTTTTATTTACGCTGGCAATAGTTTTTAAAAAGATTCTTACGGTGAAAAATTTTGGAAAATTTCCCACGTTCCTGCTGGAAAATCATTTTTTTTTTCATTTCTTATTGATCTACGAACTCAGTTTCTAAAACAAAAATTAATTGATAATCAAATAAAACTCGACAAATTAAAACTTTAAGTATTTAAAATTTTCAATTTATCTTTGCTTGATTGGTTTTATTTTGTTTTTGCTTTCAAATATGACTGCGCAGCAATATGAAGAGGAGAATGAAATTGAAAGGATTCACATTCAGGTATCACAAACCATTCTCTTTCTGCATATCAAAATTCCAGGACGGTGAATAATGAATTAATGGTTAAATTTTCGCAACTGTTCTTTTTGTTTGTTAAAAAGATTTCTGCATTCCTTCGATTTCGACATGATTGAAATATAAAACTAATATTAATATTTCTATATTAACTATAATTAAACAAGATACCTCTTTCAAAAACCTTTTGCCGCAATTATTTTTCCTGTGGCAGCAACGCGCCGGGTACCAGCTAGTAAATAATAAAAAAGAAAGTAAACAGTATCTTGTCAAATCTAAAATTTAATTTTTTTTTCTTTTAAGGTTTTGTTTTGCTCAGTTTTATGATTTGTCACTGTGTATGGTTGGACATTTGCTTAGCATTCAATATGTATGAGAACTGTCATCAGCAAGTTAAAGCTTTGACACTTCCTATTTTCACAGTTTCTTACAAATCCATTTCTGACATTTGCACAATAATCAGTACGAACTGTAATCAGAAAAATATATCTTTGAAAATTTCTAGTTTGACAGATGTGTACAAAAGTTTGTAGATCATTTAGTGCTAACTGTCATCGTAAAGCTGTAAATAAGTCATTAATACATTTTGGTTTAATTTTTTAGTTCCACTAAATATGGAACAGACAATAAAAAAAACTGTGTTCTAGAAACTCTAATGGAATTTAAAAATAGTGTACCCTAGAGCGAATTCATAAATCATAACATATGTGCAAAACATATCTATTCTACGAACTGGTGTTTATTTTTGTTGCTGCAAAATAACAAAATCTTTAATAAAAATCAACTATTTCGATATGTTATTACCACATTAAATATGTGTTTTTCTTTTTGAAAATACTTCTTATATGAATTTTCGTTTTCATTTATTCTGTCTGACAGTTCAGTAGTATCATATTTCAAATACAAAAACGCGGCTGTTGATGCGGCTGCGGATGGGTTTTTTTGAAAATTTCCCACTTCACTATGTATAGATTGCCAAAAATATCAATCAAAAGTTTAACCAATTCAACCAGTTGTAGTTCAATATACATACCTAAATCTGCTATAAAACAATGATGTAAATTTAAAGTGGTAAATCGCACGTTAATTTTTAAAGAAACACTATAAAACGGCGCTTAATATACAGTGTGTGCTGGTCACACTGAATTCTTTATGAAGAGATAGCAACAAAAGTCCAAATTCACAATTACAAGAACAGAAAAAGATATTATTATACACTCGTGATTGAGTGATCGAGTATAGTGTACTAAAAGCTGGTAAAAATGGTACACCTACAAAATAAACAAAGCAAAAGCTAATGCACACGCACAGCACGGTAACATTTAGCACTCAAACTCAACTCAGCATCAGCAAGGCCAAGACCCCAAGATTATATAGGTATATTAGCATTAGATAGCTATATTACTCTGACTCTCGCACAAGTTATTAAATAGAAACAGTAGAACTACAATTCCAAACGTTCAACACGTATTTAAGACTCGAGTTCAACTAGTGGTTTTGAGAGTTTAGTTCAAAGAAACCGTTTTAATCATGGCATCAAAACCAATTTTATACTATACCCCCCGAAGCCCACCTTGTCGAGCTGTATTGTTAGCTGCCGCAGAAATTGGGATAGAATTAGAACTGCGGTAAAGAAATACAAAAATCCTTCTTTTAAATCTTTAAAAAAATATTTAATCTTATAGAACCATGCATCCTGTAAACGGCGAACACATGTCTCCGGAATTCTTGGTGTGGTTATTACTGACAGCCACGTAATCTGTGCCTACCTCGCTGATAAGTACTCCAAGAATGATAACCTCTATCCGAAAGAATTAGTTGCACGAAACAACGTCATGGCACGTCTTTTCTTTGATTGTGGCCACTTATTCCCACGTATTCGTTTTGCATTGGAGCCGGTCTTCTACTTTGGACGTTCGGAAGTGCCTCAAGACACCATCGAATATATCCAAAGAGCTTACGATGGTTTGGAATATTGTCTGATTAGTGATCCGTATGTTTGTGGTAAGCACATGACCATTGCCGATCTCTGCTGTATTTCATCGGTCTCAACTGATCACGATATCGCACCAATTGACAAAAAAGCTTTTCCAAATCTGTTGGCATGGGTTGAACGTATGTCGGCGTTGCCATATTATGAGAAATGCAATGGTGAATATGCAAAATTATTAATGACAACATTAGTACAATAACTCGCAGAAAACAAGAAGTAAATTGTTTCACATTTTTAGTTTTTGTTTTCCAGTAATAAAATTATATAAGAGGAAATCCAAATAAATTAATCCAAATAAGCAAAGTTGTCTCATTTGTTTGGCTCTGACCATATTCAATATTTTTTTTTTTGCATTTTCACTCCTAAAATTTTCGGCTTAAAAGGTCATTTCACATTACCTATTACGTTATTGTTTTGTTTTTCTTTTAACACTTACTGAAACCTTATAATCTTCAACAGTAAATTCCGTGACATGCAAAAATACTCTTGTAAGCATAATAACATTTCCTTGTTAAAGGGTGAATGAAGAATCCATTTTTATGTATTTTTATTTTTCATCATACACCAAGAAAATGTGCTGCATGTCTATGTTGCCAGAAAAATTGGACTTTTATGTAAATTTTTGGCCAACAGAGTAAGTATATTTCAAATAGAGTTAGTTTATGGTTATGGTTCATGACGATAGGGGTGGTATTTTTCTTTTAACATTACATTGATTGAAGAAAATGTATTGTGGCGCCAAACATGAATCTAGTTTTTCTTTTTCCAAGAATCATTTGTTTGGTAATATTGTCGCAGACTAATCATGACTGTCAAGTTGATTGCTGCAGACATGCTGTAAAAGTGTAACCCTTTTAATTTCATAAGTGTTTCCGGCGACAGTCGAAGATTTATAGCAACATTCAAATGTAAGGTGTTGTCGAGGTTGGATGTAAGTGAATGAGTCAGTTTAAAGTTGATCAGCTCTTTTAAAATTTTAATGAAATGATTCAGTCGCAAAAACTTACTCTAGTAGCTAACTTTGTTGTTTGAATATTCGAAATTTAATTAAATATGAATTTTTAAATTATTGGTTTATCTAATACTAATTTAATGTCACTTGAATGAATATTAGATTTCCAAACGACCCGCACTCCTTATATAAACTATAAACATTTTTTGTACCTACATCATTTATTTTCGAATGTATTTACCAAAACAGGTATTTAAGTCTACGAAAAATTATAACCAAAGACATAATCTAAATTTCCTGAGGTTATTGTTATTATATTGTTAGACTTACCCTGTTGCAATTTATTTGTTTCCATGTTACCCTATCTAAAAAAGGGTAACGCTTATCGAAATACCATCATAAATATGAGTGCATATAATATGTATACCTTTTATATCTTAGAACATAAAAAAAACTTGAAATGGAATCATTAAAAATGTATGACTTTAAATGCATGTAGAAGTTTAAAAGAGTTTGGAAGAAAATTCTTTGCGAAAATCTAGTCTTATCCTATCCAACTTAAAAAGGTTCACACGATGGTTATTTCAAAATAAACATAATAATATTTTATGCATGATATATAAAGATTAATCAGAAGGTGAAATAGAACTGTTAAATATTAAACAATGTGCACAGATAGCTATAGTTGAACATAAAAGAAGTTCAACAACTTTAGTGAAATTTAGTTCGTTCTTTACAACATATACGTGTAGCGCAGCAGTAGTCAAGTTTGTACTTATCCAAAATGATCGCTTAAAAACAGAAAATATTAAGAATTTATGACCGAATTTCGCATCTCCTCAATTCGATACTTATGGTGACTACGTAGTAGTGCTTTTTCACTTCATCATATACGTGTAGCGCAGTAGTAGTCAAGTTTGTACTAAAGACCAACGATAACGTATTACTAATTTTGACTACTCGCTGCGCATATCAACTTTACCAATCCTCAATAAGCTTAACAATGTGGTAGGTATGACAGTTGGGCGAAATGCCCGTGAAATATTTTGTGAGCTCTCTTTAATATTCACTGATGACAGTTGTTAGAAAAAATTGGAATCGTGAAACGTCGAAATGGTAAGAAAAATTACTTTAATTGTTCGCCGGCAAAAGTTTTTTAAAAATTAACCCAGTTTTAAAGTGTATTTTGTTATTTTTAATATCCTAAAACCTGACGAACAGTTAAAAGTAATTTTTACAATAAATTTTAGAAAAGAATAGTTTGTTGTTATATGTGTTTTACCACAGTAACAATATAACAAATAAACTAACAAAACAATGAGTTCTATAGAGATAGGTAGGTATAGTATATAAAAAAAGAATATTAATCTATATATACTTACGTTTTGAACAGTTATGTAGTAAATAGGTACCTAGTTTTAAACACCCAAAATAACTTGCAAAAAACGGAAACTTGTGGGACCTATGTATTTCTTTATAAAGCAATATTTGAACAATGTGTTAACTTTGTAAAAACTTATTTCACAACATTTAAATTGCTATTGATAGGGGAAAGTAAGAAACTTGAGCCACTATTTATAAGATCGTAAATAAAAACTTTTTTTGGAAATTCCAATTTGCTCGAATAAAATAAGATAAATTTTGATAAAATTGTAGAGTGATTTGTTGGAAACGGTGTTGCCTTTAATCTTTTTTTTTATTACTGCCATATAGAACAGTACTTTTTTTTTGATACCGATGATCTTTTAAACGGCTCCACCGAAATTTTATTTTTTACTTGATCAATAGGCCAAGTATTGGTTTCGTGTAGAAAAAAAAATCGCAGTTTTATTCAAACCTGCGACATTACGATACTAAAGAATCCTAAAAAAGTAGGTTTCGTCAAGCCATCCGTCGTCGGTCTGTCCGTGCGGATATCCGTTATTCGGTTGTCTGATCCCGTACCTACAGCCTAAACGGTTTGGGGGATTAAGTTCAAATTTCAAACCTATATGACACTTTTTGAAGATTTCTTAGAGGAGAACTTCGAATTATGTTTCAGGCCGGCTATAACGGGTATTTTTCCGTATTTTCTCTAAAACGGCTATTGATAAATCTTTAAGTACGTCATATATATAACTACATTGCAGGTTTTTGGCTAAAAATGCAAATAACACACATTTGGTGTTAATGGTTTTTACTAATTTTGCCATAACTTGATAACGGCTGAGCTCATTCTTTTTAAATAAGGTACAGATTTCAAAACTGACATTAAGCACAAAATACCATCATTCACGCAGTTTTTTGTTAAACAACCGTTTAATGATAGCTTCCATACAACTTGATCTCACGTTTGGTCCATTTTTTATATTTTTCTAACTTTCTTCAGAATTTAATAAATCCAAATTTCCGTAGTCCCCATAGTTTGCTACAAGAGCAAGTCCGTGCGACCTAGTCGTGCATTTTATTTAAAAGATACATATTCAGTTCTATTTTCTAAAAGTTTTTTTTTTTAATCTTATTTTTATTAAAAAAACAGCCAAAAATGTTGATAAAATTGTAATTGCAAAAATATGATATTAAATATAATATTAAATATTTCGAGAAAAGCTTCCAAATGTCTTTCCATAGAACTGGGCATTTTTAAAACTTACTCTTCGATTAACGAAATTGATATTCAGTTTTTTTTTTAAATAAAATATTTAAAAAAAAATTGTCATAAGAACTTCCTAGTCGTTAACCCTAATGTAGCTTATTTTTTTATAGGTAATCACCAAAAATTACTAACTTCTCGTTTATGTGAAATCCGAAGAAACATCCATCGATCAATAATTTCCAAATTTGCAGAACATATCTTGGGAGTTATTTACAAATCAGTAAAGGTACCTATAAGTATATTTAGATACTTAACTGACTTGACATATTAAATAAAATAATAATAATTGAGCATTGAATAGTATCTACATGTAAACAGTAATACATAGGTATTTTATTACTATATTTGATCTATTATGGAATTCATTAAACTCCCTTGGACACAGAGTTTCATTACTCCTGTGGTATATTTAGTCCTATATAAGCTGAGTGCTTCTATTTTCAAATCATTTGCATACCTTTCAAATGCAAAGTTAAGCCATCACTTTCCATTTCACCAGACAAAGGATATAGAAATAACATCGGCAGTATAACTCAACCATCCAGAAATAACCGAGGGAGTAAATATCAATTTGTATCAATTAAGCAAGAGTATCTATGATTTACGATTATTGTCTGTGTTTATTGCATGCATTGAATGACTCTCTGGTATTTGATGCATTCGTTTATCAATTATTATCCTTTACTTCAATGAGCATGAGTCGGAAGAAATGATAAATACCACAAATATTCATATGCAAACTGCTCAAAATCAATAAAGTTCCAAATGGCTTTGCCAAAAAGCAGTTTTACTTTAACAAGAACAACAACAACAAATATGATACCAACCAAAAACCACAAGCTCCCTCTCAATAGATACCACGAAACCATTAAAATTATGACCATCAGACTGCGAAAAAGGACATCTGACCACTATCGTTATATTATACCGATGTTGCTGCATACAAGCCAATTTGTTGACGAGCTGGCGTAAGCCGTTTTGCATGATATTATTTGAGGCCCAAGGGTGTTAAATTATGTTTATCTGTACGGCTTCAGGACGTTATATCGCTTGTAATCACAGCGAAATAAAAACAGACCTTAATAGCTTCGCCACTAACGATCTCAGCATCGACACATGTACATACATATATACCAGCTACTATCATCAGCCAACATCATCATAAAGGACGATGAATATATACAAGCAAAAGAGCTCAATGACAACAATCCGGTGGCTGTGTCGGCTTTCCAGTTAAACATTTTCATTTTGACGAAGAGCCCATTATAATGTTCCTGGTTGCAACGTATATGATGTTTTTGGGAACAAAAAGCCCTAAGGATAGGTTACTGCAAAAATTTACAAAAATAACAGAAAAAAACCGAATTCCAGCCGCACGACGAAAATAAATTAATTTTTGTCATCCTTTTATCTCATTTTTGTTGTTGTAGATTCAGCTGTTGTATAAGCAATATGGTGGGGATATTAATGGCAATGGGTCCTGTTCCTGGTAACCACTGTATTAAATGAGCTATTTTCCTATAACAACTCTAGGCTTTGTTTGTTTTTAAACTATGATTGGGGTACATTGAGTTGGATCTGACAAGGGATGCCACTGTCTTTATTTGGGACAGTCAAATGTATATCAGATAAAGGAGTGTTTGTTTAGGGTATTTAAACTCAAAAATTAGGTTGATGTACATTGAAAGATAGTTGAATATCAATCTAATCTCATTTTTAAGTCAAATATATTTATTTTATTTTTCAATTCCACTGCATACTGCATTACACATTCAATTTTCAGCTTTTATACTATTTCGTCCTAGCTTTTTAATAAAAAAAAATTATTTCAAATTTATTGAGCTCACAAGAAACGTCATAAATGAAAAAGCGAACACTATCGGACTTAAGGGACAACCATGCAGCACACCGTCATGCGTATACCATTGAAATTGTATATATGTATGCAAGCCGTACAGGTATATGAGAAATTTGTAAAGTTTAAAAATTTGAAATCCTTATATCGAATGCCATCTAAAATCTGTCTTAATAATAATACTGGGTCGCACTAACGTGCTCTTGTGAAAAGTTACCTCACACAAAAAAGATTGAATAAAAAAAAAAACGAAAAAAATTATATGAAATTTTAATAAAAGCGTTAAAACGATGTTTCACAAAGTTTCAATCCGAAATCAAAGTATACAAAAAAAATTCTTAGGTAAATATGAAATTATTTAAAAAAAAATTTAAATCGACGGACCAATTTTAAAAAAACATCGATTTTTTTTAACAATTTTTGCAATATATTTTTTGAAAAGGAAGTAAGTATGCATGTTTTGAGACCTTAATTTCTTACATCTTAGAATTGAGTTTCATAAAAATCTGTTAACAGGGTTTCAAAATAGTGAATTAACAAAAAAAGTTCTAGAAAAAATATTTAAAACTTAACAAAAAAACGTATTCTGCCTGCTTATAAAATTATTATTAAAATTTGCTATCGCAGGCCAGCTTAGGAAAAAAAAATATCGCTTTAACCATTATCGAGAAAATCGAATCGACAGGTACCGTTAAACGAATTAGCTCGGAAACTTGGTTTCTGTATCTAACAGACATTTGATATCTCATTACACATTTTAAATTTGGTTGAAATCTTTTGAGCAGTTCTCGATAAAAATAAGCTTTTCAATAACGGTTATATGGCAGGTTCAGTTATCCTTAAGCTTAAAACTCTAATTAAAAATACATACGCAGTAGGTGTTGATACAGACAGACAGACAGACAGACAGATTAATGGAATTGTCCGACCCACTTTTTTCGTCTTCTCTATAATCGTAATGCCATGTTTGATTGTTATCTCAAAATTTGTTTTTTGCACGAATTCGAAACTTACATTTATAGTACTAGTCCAGCAGATAAATAAAATGGACTGTGTATTTCTGATCTTGAAACTTATTGCATCTTCCTAAATTTCATCGTGCAAGAATCCAAATCATTCACTAAAATTCCTTTCAAATAATTTGTTTTTCTTTAGCCAATATTTTCATCTTCTAGTTTCTGTTTATTTTTTTCCACTTATGTCGTTTTTATTTTTCTACAATTATAAAACTAAAAACAAAACTTCTTCGATCAGTTCAAATAACAATAATATAAGTAAAACGAAAATAACAGTTAATGTGGTACACTTTGATCACTTTCTTTACAGTTGTTGCTGCCGTTTGGCACAGTAGCTATAGAGCAAGTAAAAAAGACTTACTGTTTTTGTTTGTTTGTCAATGGGTCTTTTTGAGATTAAGGAAAGAGCAAAAATTACACGGCTTGAAAACCATCTGGGTAAAACTTTTTCATTTCTATACCCATCAGATAAATCAGCTTTAAAATATCTGAGTAAATATTTGTTTCAAGCAAGATATATAAAGTCGTTAAATGCAAAAAGTCACTGAGTGTAATTGAAAAAGGGTTCCCAGAAGTGCTCAGAATTATCCGTGATGCATTGATCACAAACGAGCTAGTACAAAATGCGATTCATGCAGCTGAACCAGTTTTCCCGGTTACTATTTAATAGTTCATTTAGTTCAATAGTTTAATAGTTTGATATTTAACGTAGAACGTATGTATGTATAGATATATAAGCAAACAATCTAGATAAATGAACATTCATACAGAAAAGATACAAAAATGATAAGAAATATTTAGGAATTCTCACGTTTAAGCGAAGTTTATAGTTAAACAAGTAAAAACAATAAAAGGACTACCACAACATCCTAATACTAAATCTAACTCTTACCAAAATTCTTAACAAAAACAAAATCTGCAATCTGTTTTCGCACTTAATTAAAGCCAGTCAGTAATTATTGACAATCATTGTTGCCGATATCAAAAAATTGTAAACCACGATCTTCAGATGGAAATTCGTCCGAACGTGAAAAGTTGGAAGAAAGCGAGAAATCATTGATGTGAATTTTTAGTTCGCATGAGAAACTTATTCTGGTGGTGATCTAATTGTCTTCTTTTTTCCTAGCAAAGAATTTATCTTATTTAGCGTAACTGCTATAACAACTTTGCAGTTTTCTCCTGCACTTCGGTAATTCTGATTCAAGATTAAGCCTTAATCCAACTGCACTTTACTTGGAAGGAAGTTGTTAGTGTCGAATCTGTTTTTTTTTTTTTTTTCAAAATTAGAAAGCTCAAAGTTGCTTTTTTTTGTATTCCTTCAAACGAACACTTTACACAATAATCTACTTCACAGATTAAAACATCGTCGTTCCCCTGTTGGCATATCTTCCTTTGAAATCCCATTCTCAGTCACCTCAAGTTAATTTGATTTTACCCAGTATCCAGATTTACATCTGTATCTCGCTTACACTTCGAGATGTAAACACGTGATTTCAAAATTTACTCTGCCAACCCTCATTACTGTGTTCATATAGGTTAGAAGAAGATATAAATGTCAGAGAGTTGCTCCAGAGTTGTCTTCTCGTCACATTTAATTTCGCATTTGAATCCTTACAGGTGTACACAAGTGCATGTAGATTAAGTCATACTCCGTGATGTTATATACACAAATAGTATGAATGACATCGTTGTCGACAGTATACTTGGTGACTTAATGCACCTCCAGAGTTATTCTGTGAGATAGAGGTATATACATACGGATATGATGTGTGAGTATAGAAATGTGCTCCAGGTAAACAGAGAAAATGCAATGTCAATAGAAATCCAATCAAGTTAGTTTGCCAAAAGACAACAGGATCCATTAAAACTTTTGCTGATTGTTTTAAAGTGCTTTTGCGCAAAATGCACCCGAGGATTGCCTTTATGGCCACCGCCACCACATACATCCATCCTAGATGGACTACCTGTTTTTAGTTTGTGTATTATATCACACAGCATGAATGTTTGAAGCTATATATGGGTGGAAGGAGGCAACATCAGCTTCCCCAAAGCAATTAAAGTTTTCACAAACGTAAGAGAGATGCCTTTGAAGATAACTTTGGTTTATAGCATCACTTTTAGAAAATAAAAACTCGAAAAGTCATAGGAGACGGATATAGATGCTGATGCTGATGTTAGATGATGCTTTTTACGCTTTTTTATTCCTCGTCATCCATCAGACGAAAGCGTCAAAGTGTGTTAGACTTAGGTGTACCTTTTAACGTTTTTACTTACTAAATTCTTTCCGATGTTGTTTCCCTTTGACACCTCTGTGTTTATGTAGACCAAACTAACCAAGAGGCGACACAAAGATATTAAATGCATTTAATTTAATTTAATTTAAATAGTTTCGGTGTTACTTTTCATGTTTCCATGAATCCTAAGTGAATTTCACTTTTATTTTGTAAATTGTTTTTCTATTTAGCTACCTAAATACATAAAATATTGACGGCAATAAACCGTACCAATAAACGCGTAACCGATATCCTTTGGGTCTTTTATGAAGTTTATCCGACATTTTATATAGTGTGTCTTAATCTGTAAATCGGTAAAAAAATAAAAATTTCGTTATATGTAGATAAATACGAAAGAGAAAATATAGATTTAGGACACTTTCTATAGGATTTTCATATTCACGTCCAATAATATATGTAATGGAATAATGTTGCACTTCCACTTACACAAACAACGCGTCAACAGGGGCTGACAATCTCTACATTAACATCAACATTCTGTCAGTTCGACAACTGAAAAAAATGTCTGCCAATGTCAAATTTTCGGGCCCCACGTTGGGCGCCATTTTGTAATGGGAATTACAAAAAAAGACGAGAATTGGGGAACTTAATAATCGTTCAAATAAATCGAGTCGACAGGGCCTACCAATTCAAACATTAAACCTCGACAACCTTCTAGTTCGACAACTATAGGAAAAATTTGTCAATGTTAAACCAACGAAACTTACGTTTAGATACTTTTAGTAACGAGAACCACAAAGAGAAAAAAAAGAGAGAGAACCCTATTTAACTATCATCCTCAAACAACGCATAGACGGTGGTCTTAATCTATGAGTCCCACAGATTGCTCTACTAATCTGTCGACCCCGTTGATTTACACTCGCCACGAAATCTCGTTACTTGCTCTAACCTCGATATTATCTTAAGATGTTCCATGAACGTTGAAATCACACTCGTATCTATTAAGACCGCCAATTACACTTCCTTTAATTGCAACAGGAATCCTTGTCGAAACATCGCCTCCCATTTCAGACGAATTATCCCCCTGTTACTCAGGATACTAATCCTATTTAACTACGAACTTACAACATTCACTCATAAGATACTTCTCTTATAAATCTGTTGGTAAAAATTTTCCTTCTCATGGCTACGCGAGAGGATACTACTCGTAGAAAAAGGATAACGGCGTCGGAAATAAAATTTACGATGAAGGTTTGAGATTCCAAGTAATCTACTTCAATGAATTTAGCGTGACGATAGAAGGTGGTTCTAGTGGGTGATGGGATCACAAATGAAAAACAAAACGTCTAGTCATCTAGTAGTAATTTCTGATGGATCATACAATTCTTCAAGTGACGTTGTCCAGTTTCGATCGAGTAGTATGGTGACTTTCTTGTTTCAAATACGGTGAAAGTGTCCAATGGGAGATGAGAAATTTCCTTTAACTTCTCCTTTTTAGGTCGCTACCCTTCCAGGTGGAAGTCTGAAAATCCGTCTTATCTTTCCCTGAGGAACCCTCGCCCATGACTGAACCTCGGCTAGCACTACACTCCTCTCGATCTAACTGAAGTTGACTACCTTCCGTTTGTATTTCACCTACAGGTTTTCAACAGAACTACCTTGCTTAACGTTCATACTATTGAACCACAAACAAACCTTTAGAACTCACACCTTCATTAAAGATAGGTTACTCAGTTTCTCAAAATTATACTACAAAAAAAATTTAAATTCCTTCAAATGACAAGCAGAAAGGATATCAACATGGGACTATTTCACCACTTGCCTCAACTCGCAAAGTGTGATAATCATCCCCTTGAATCTCCTGTCTAGTCATCATCCGAAGAAAAGGTGTGTGTACCTAGGTGACATATACACTGTTTTTATACCATTTGGAAAAATTCCTTGACCTTACTTCTGATAAAGGATTAATTATGTTACGCACATAATCCTCAAATGAACTTTGGGTTTTATCAGAATCTTCTCTAAGTTGAATAAAAATTGAGAAAAGTGACTAACTCCTCTGCCTTATATATAAGAAGGTATGCCTTAACGAGAAAATTCCTCTAAACCGCAAGGATACTAAAACGGACAAGGATTCTTAACCCTAACCTTTCTCGACTTTTAATACTCCCTTCGACAAAGGAGCACATCCAAGCCGGAATGAATAGGGGTGGCTAACTCTCAACTGCTGCGTCAGGTCCTTCTCATCCACCTCAACTAGCTCATCGTGCTAAGGGTCGCGAGTCTTTGCTACAGGAGAAGAAGCCGGTATCACATTATTGACCTGGAACCAAGTTGTTAATTGACTCGAAAATGTTTATTGTTGCTTCAATTGGGACTTTCGCGTCCAAAGATGCAGTGAAGATTGAAAACAAATAAATGTTGGAAAAGTGTTGAAAAGTTCGAAAAGAAAAAAAAATATCACTAGCAGACAGATTCACAAACCAAGGAAACAGATGAAATTATCCTATTGAGCTACTTCGCCCTACCCTCCTTGTTCTTACACGCTCGGAATTTCAAAGAACCCTTTTATGGTGGAGAATCAGATGTTGAAAAGATCCTCCTGTGTCTAACTACCCTACCTAAGAACTCTATTAGTGGCCACTAACAGATATTCTCCCAATTGATATTTCCTCTGACACGAAATTTAAAATGAGGAAACATCCCACTAACTCATACAGACTAGTGAAGAATGTTCCTACACGCTACATAATTGTTGTTGTTGTTGTTGTTGTTGTTGTTGTTGTTGTTGTTGTTGTTACTCTCTTCGGTTTGGAAGAGACACCCACCACGACTCCGGTCCTTAAGCTTCTACTCTGCCATGACTAAAACTGAAAAATTACAAAAATAGAACTGACTTCCCTGAGATCTGACTTCAATCTCATTTCACAAACTGCATCTAAATCAAGAAATTCCAAAAGTTTGAATTCCTTAAACAATTTTTATTATCATTAAATTTAAACTTAACAAAAAAAAATGATCTTTATCATAATAACTAGATTTCTAAACTAAAGTGTGACTGCATAAAACTTTAATTGTATTCACAAAATCAATAAACTTCAAAAATTATTCTCAAATATACTAAAATCTCTAAAACTTTTCATATGAGATATCTTCAGATCGGACGGATTGTATTCGGACTCTAAAATTTTAATCTCAAAACAAAATATTCAAAAGAAAATCTTTCACAAGTCAATGACCTTGTTCAGATTTTAAAAATTTCAAGAGGTTGTAAAAATTTATTAATTTTCACTCCCCTTTTTCGCGACGACTTCAGATGATCTCGTTAGACTATCTGAACGTTTAATACTAAACAAAATTTAAATACGAACAAAAATTGAACATCGTTCGTATCTTATCTATAATCGAAAGCTTAGCCCTATACAATGTATTGGCTAAGGTAGACGTTTCTAGTTTCGAGATAAGATACGCAACCGTTCTTTACAAGAAACCGAGCAATAATAATATTGCTTTTAAACTTCAAAACAAACTTCAAATTCAAAAATCGACAAAAATTCAAATGGTGGTAAACACCTCCCACAAATCCCATAAGAATTGAAAAATCAACCAAAGAAATCACAAAATAAATCAATAAATCAGAGCTAGGAAAAATTTTAAAAGTTATTTAGTTTATGTTATCAATATATTTCAAATATAATAAAAATCAAATATAATACTACAAAATCTACTCAGGGGGTTTTCGACGAAATGCATTTCTTCGTTGTTCCTGGTAATATGTTTTCAGAATATGGACAGATTAAATTTCTCAATGGTTTTTCTTTTTTTCTCAACAGGTTGGGTCACAAAAAATTATGTTTTATGACACGTAAGTAAATGAATCTTATTTGACGTTGATTCACTCTTTACGTATCTTTACTTTTTACTTTCAGATCAGCAAAAATTATAGTCGCGATAATTGGTCTCAAAACAAAAAAAAATTATTAACTGATGAAACGAAATGACGATATTTACTTCCAATGTATTCAGAAGTAAGTGGATGATTGTATTATTTAAATGACGAAACTAAAGTGGATTTCCATTAACTCGGACAATATCCATTCTATTTTCGCACATTACTCGAAAAAAATTTACTTTACTTTAATATGTTACTCTTATTTTTCAGTAACTTCAAACTCAAAAATGATTTTATCAACATGGATATAATTTTTCATAGGCACAACCGGTAAGTCCAATGACCTCCATGACGAATTATATACATATCACTTCTTTTCTTTAAATTTCAGCCAAATAGCTTTTCAAAAAAAATTCACAAAACACTGCACTTCACTTCTTCATACATTTTCATTACTTCGCGATTCAAAAAAAAAACTTTCCAATCGGAGGATTCTCACAGAAATTACAGGTAAGTTCATTAAACAAATATGTAATTTTTCTTTAGTTACTTCTTTATATAACAATATTATTTTCTTTTATTTTCAGGTAATTGTCGATCGTTAATCAAAAATTTCATTAAAGATATTTATTTTTATCTTATTCAAAGGTTTAAGTAAATCAAAATATATGATCGACTTTTTTATGTAGGTACTTATGTACGTAGGTAGTGATGGAGTTGAATGATATCGGTTCATACAATTCTCACAAAATTTTATTTTTATGTCTTTATGACTTTTTGTAGCAATAAAAATTTTTAGGATCTCTTGGATCATCAACGCTTTGTTTAATTTGAAAGACTTTATGTCATAGTAATTGTAATTATATTCAACTACAGCTTTAAGTTTTTCATTTAGGTATTTAATCAGAAATAGGTAATTTTATTTTTACGTACGTATTCTTGATCACACTATATATTAATATTTGGTTTTTTTCTTTTAATTTTAATTTTCAGGTAAATTCACAATAGGTATTTAATGCATTTTTTTGTTCCCCAGGGGTAATTTTAAATGGACTTGGTATAAAATTATTGAAATTTATCATACCTCATACACTGGATACTTAAATATTTTTTGTTTCATGATGATGCTGTACTTCGATGATTTTTCCCGTTATATAGTTGTTTATAGTTGTAATTATTACGGTAGTGACGTACGTTACTATCACTATGTCGTCGAAATGCGGTTTTCATAATTTTGGTTTTACTGATCATCGAGGCGCTTCCTTGAGATCAGGGTCTTCAAACGAGAATTTGTTGATGTTTAATCGCTTTTACTACACCAGGTAGTTCAGCTTCAGATATTTGCTTAAAACGTCGTATTCTGACTGACTACCTATTATCAAAAAAAATCTTATTAGTTTTGTATGACACTAATCTATAGCACTGTAGTGTGCTTCTCTACATATGATGCAAAAATTTATATGAAAAAAAAAAGATTCCAATTGGATTCTACGAAAAATGATTTTTTCTACTTTCTATCAACTATTATTGTTTAAATAATTTATTTTCTTTACCTGGTGTTATATTTATCCGATGATATTTCCCAAGGAGCATTTTAGAGCTACAGAACATTTACTGAACGTTTACATCGTAGCTGTAATGTTTCAGGCGTATATGAAATGTTTACTCACTGTACCCAAAATGTAAACGGTTTTGGGGAATGAAATGTCGTGTTGACAGTATAAGAACAAATTCTATTTGATGTAACTGATTTGTACATTTACAAATGTGAACGTTCAAAAACTCTTCAAAACACATACAAGACAAACTACTTTTTAGTAACAAATCGTTTACAGATAGTATTCCTGGACTAGGTATATGAACGTTTACAAATGTAAACGTTCAAAAACACTTCGAAATAAATAACATAAAAACTAACTTAGGTACAAATCGTTTACAGAAAAATATGAAACTGTATAGGTAAATAAGTAATGCCATTTGAGAACAATTTCCATCTTGTTCTTGACATTATTATTATAATATGGGAGGTATAAAAATAATCAATAATTATATTTTTTGTGCAAGTAAAGGCAAAATATCGAACGCGAGAAATATTTTCTACCAGTTTTGTAAAACAGGTCGATAAAAATAAGGGGCCTGTAAAAACATTCTAATTTTAGAAATGATTTCTTATAAAAATATTTGAGACAATTTTTTTCCCCACAAAAACCATATTTTTCAATAATTTGTTAGATAAATTTCAAAGTCCTATTTCAATCAAATCCGTAACATGCTTTGTTTTTACTAAATATCAATAAAAATAGATTTTCAATGTTTTTGGTTTTCTAATTTGATAAAAAATGGAAACATTAAAATGGCCGATCAATGCTATACGTGTTACATTATCTGTAAATGAAATGTTTTACAGTATGCTTACGTTTGAAGATGTGATGTGACTATACACTGTAAACGTTTTGTAAGAGTAAAGTTTTGATAATGGCTTTACAAAACTGCTACAAATGTAAACGTTTCGTGATATTGAATTTACATTAACGATATTTGATTTACAGTACGTTTACGTTTGAAGATGTGATGTGACTATACACTGTAAACATTTTGTAAGAGTAAAGTTTTGATAATGGCTTTACAAAACTGCTACAAATGTAAACGTTTCGTGATATTGAATTTACATTAACGATATTTGATTTACAGTACGTTTACGTTTGAAGATGTGATGTGACTATACACTGTAAACGTTTTGTAAGAGTAAAGTTTTGATAATGGCTTTACAAAACTGCTACAAATGTAAACGTTTCGTGATATTGAATTTACATTAACGATATTTGATTTACAGTACGTTTACGTTTGAAGATGTGATGTGACTATACACTGTAAACGTTTTGTAAGAGTAAAGTTTTGATAATGGCTTTACAAAACTGCTACAAATGTAAACGTTTCGTGATATTGAATTTACATTAACGATATTTGATTTACAGTACGTTTACGTTTGAAGATGTGTTGTTTCAACAACATTTTGTGTGTTACAATTCGTTTACCAATCATCTAATTAGTTAATGTAAAAATACAAAACATTTTTTCAGCAACTGTATAAGAATTGTAAACGACATACAATAAATTTGTAACATAAAAGGTACAAAATGCTACTTGGGTTGGTTTATCCTGTATTTTATAACTTTTTCTTCTGCTTGTTCAGAGTTTTTTCACAAAATGTCGGCTATGAAATTTTAATGACGTTGTTAGAATTTTTCTTGTCTAAACTTCTTTTTGGGTATTTAATTGTAGTTTTTCACTTATTATACCTTTTTCTTTCCAGTAAACTTCTTTGGGAATTTTATAATTCGGTCTGGAGTATATTCTATTCAATTTTATTGGCGCGCACAAAATTTTCACTAAGGGTGGGTAATTATTTTTACTAAAAAAATGTTCTCTTTTTTTCTATACTTTTACTTACGCGTTTTATAATCTTTTTAGCTCGAACTATAACTTTATTTCAAACTCTTAGTATTGTATTATATCTTTTACTAACTTTTAACTTTTATGGACTTTCTTATTTTACGGTCAGAAGAAAAAGAAATTTTAATATTAAACTACGCGACTCATGAACTTGGCGGTTGTTCTATGGTCGGCCGTTCCGAACTTAAAATTGTAGGAAGGGGAAGTTTTTCTGCATGGAACGAATTGGGTTCCAATTTGCTATCTGTGCTTTGCGTGACGTCAGTATGTGTGCCATTTTATATCATATTGATGTACTATGTATGGACTCAGATTTTATGTCATCGCATGAATTTTATGTATATGATTTATGGATGTGAATGACTTATTATCTTTTCAGCTATGCGTAAGTATATGTTATTGGTTTTATTGTTTCGTAATTATTTTTTCAGGTCTGGTAAGTATGTATTATTATGTTCTGTCGGTCGTAGTATCTGTTATACTAAAAATTATTTTGTTGATTTGTCCGTGTAGGACTGATGACAAATTTTTAATAAGTCTCATTTTACTTCACCAATGGGTGAGTAAAATTTCGTATTTTCTGGTAAGTATTGGGTAAGTATTTGTTATTGTCTTAGTATAAGTAAATGTCAAGTTGAAGTTGATGTGTCGTCTGTCAGCTGATTTGACATTTCAGTGTCTTAAAATTTTTCTCGTTTAGAGATTGATGAAGTGAATGAGATAGTTGTCTGTTGACAATTATGTTGTTCTCTTCTTATCCATACTTCATTTATCGTTCGCAAAAATAATATTTGATGATTCCTTGTTGAAAGACACATGAATCTGACCATTATTTGATCTTACGGATTTTGGTATTTTTTTACTATACTTTATATTTTATTGTGTTTCTGATCTCCTATTTATATTTGTTTCTTTTGTTTAACTATTTTTTTAACGTTTAACTTTATTTGATTTTCTTTTCAGAAAAATATTTCTACTCTAGCAATGAGATTTGCAATTATCTAAATGAGTATCAACAAAAAGCCCTATGTACTGTTCTATCTACTTTTATTCCTACTACCTATTCTTCGCTCTTTTGTGCTTGCCTATCGCTTTAACTAGCCATCTTGTCAACTAGGTTGACGTCATTGTTGCGCATAATTTGGTGGTGGTTTTTTTGCGTACCAGGTACCAAAGTGTTCTTCGTGCTTTTTGTTTTGTTTATAGTGATAGCTTTAACGAGGGGTAATGGAAAGTTGTTTCTATTTATCCATAGGTGTCGTTTCTTTACTTATGGTTGACTTTAGATGTGGGGTTGGTAATGTTTTTTTGTTGTTTTTTTCTTAACCGGCTCGTCCGGTTGGTTTTCGATTTGGGTACATTTTATGTGCAAGAATTATTTCGGCTGATGTTGGCCTTGAATATTTTTGCACTTAGAAAAATTTCTGTGCATATTTTTTTGTTTGAAATTTTTGAGTTGGTTAGGTAGGATGGTTGTACCTAAAGTTTTAAAATGTGTTGGATGAAGTTAGAATGAGATATTGTTATGATGATGTTATGTTGGTTGTTTAATGTTCATGTAGGTACATATTCTGTAGGTGATGAAAATGGTTTCCCTACAAAACATGTTCATTTGTTCGAATCCACTTCGTGCAAGTGAGCATGGAAAAGAAATCATTTAATTTTTAAATATTTGTTGAGATTACTACTTCTGGTTACTAAGTTTTAATCCATTGAACCCACGATCCCTGAGTCTCATGCACAGACTAGCTAGCATTGTTCTCATTGTTGTAATATTGATTTTGTTTCATCTTTAGTTCGTAGTTATAGAAAGGTGTTGGTTTCATTTCCGCAAATCCTTTGTATGGACTACCGTCTCAAATCCTTTTTCATCGCGTACTTTATATAGGTTGTTACCTACTATCTTGATGACATGACCTTTGATAAACTTGGGACAAAGTTTTGCATTTCGGTGCTTAGTTGCATCGCTCAGAATAAAGTTCCGGCGGAACACTTTATCTCCCACGTTATAGTTTATCAATTTGCTCCTTAAGTTATATGTATGCTCATATGATTCATGAGCTCGTCCAAGAGCTGTTTTCAAGTAAGTTTGAAGAATATTCATTTTAGCCGCTTTTGGTAACCAATCGATTTCTGATTGATTCAGACCGCCCAGCTTCTTCAATAACTTGTAGTCCGCACCGTGTTCCACCATACGTTGTCCGAACAAGGCTTCATAGGGCGACATACCAGTCACACTATGTACAGATGTACGTAAGGCACTACTGATAGCGGATAGATATTCATCCCAGTTACTTTGTTTTGGATCGATGTATGCGCGAATGGCGCTTAATATAGAACGATTCACTCTTTCGCTCGCGTTTGCCTGCGGTGCGTAAGATGCTGTTCTCACATGATTAATTCCAAAATTTTCTAAACATTTTCCGAAGTCGTTACTAATGAATTGAGAACCGTTGTCGGAAAGCAACGTCTCAGGTACACCAAAAATTAAAAATACTTCCTCTGTCAGGAATTTTATAAGTTCGTTTGTATTTGCTTTTTTAAGAGGCTTGATCAATACAAATTTAGTAAGTTGGTCAAGAATAATTATAATGAAAGTGTTACCTTTCCTTGATCTAGGATACGGACCCAAAAAATCAACGTATACGTGCTGGAATGGTCGTTCTGCCGTGAAGGCTTTACCCATCTCAGTGCGTAACGTTATATTTGGCGCTTTTGTGGTTTTACATGTATCGCAGTTGTTTATGTAAAGTTTCACTTGACTTGCCATTGTTGGCCAATAAAATCTCTGTCGCAGGCGATACAAGGTTTTAGCAATTCCCCCATGCGACGATCTGGGTGGTTCATGAGCTTGAAAGATCAACCTTTCGGTCAGCTCCGATGGAATCCAAAGTTTCCAGGTTAAGTCTTCTTCGATCGGGTTACCGGTCGCATGCTTAACTCTTTTGTAAACGAAATTTTCTGATATGGTAAGGTCAGGTAATTGTTCCTTATTGTTTTTAATATGGGCAATAAGTTGAAGATACTCTTCAGACTTGAAAGTTGGGTCTTCCATATTTATGTGTAACACATCAGATAAATCTTTCGTTGTAGGTATCGTAGAGGACTTTATCATACCGAGTTCATCAACTTCGTACACTCGTGACAGCGCATCAGGTACTTGGTGCTGAGTTCCCCTACGGTGTTCTATCCGAAAGTCGAAACCTTGTAACTTAAGACTCCACCGGGCTAATCTCCCAGTTGGATCCTTCAAATTCATCAACCATTTCAGACTGGCATGATCGGTGATTACCAAAAACTTGTAACCCTCGACGTACGGTCTAAATTTATATATGCCTTGGACTGCTGCCAAGCATTCTCTTTCTGTAACTGTATAATTTCTCTGAGCAGCGTTAAGCTTTTGAGAATAAAAATAAATTGGCAATTCATCTCCGTCTTCGTTCTTTTGACATAACACACAACCTATGCCTGTTGCGGATGCATCACAGCAAATAATAAATTCTTTATTAAAATCAGGGTTGGTAAGAACTGGTGCTGACGTTAATGATCGCTTAACTTGCTCTAAAGCCTTGATAGCTTCTTCTCCAAAATGGAACTTCTGATTTTTCTTCAATGTGTCGGATATAGGAGCAGTCAGAGTTGAGAAATTCTCAATGAATCTTCTATACCAACCCGCCATTCCCAAAAATCGGCGGACTTGACGTAGAGTCGTTGGTATAGGAAACTCTAATATTGCTGATATTTTGGCTGGATCAGCTTTTAAACAACCCTGTCCCACTATATAACCTAAATATTGAAGTTCTCTAAAACAAAACTTTGACTTTTCTACGTTGATCGTTAATCCAGCGTCGGTCAAATGTTTGGCTACTTTTCTTAATATTTCGATATGGTCATCGAAGTTTTTCGAGATGACTAGAAGGTCATCTAAGTAAATGAATACTTGTTCTCTTAACTCTCGAGGAATCACTTTGTCCATCAAACATGTCAAACTTTGCGCAGCGTTCGAGAGTCCGAACGGCATCACCCGAAATTGATATAAGGGACGTCCTGAGACTGTGAACGCTGTCTTCTCCCGTGATTCTTTCTCCAGGGGTACTTGCCAGTATGCATCTTTCAAATCCACGCTAGAAATATAACGTGTTTCGGAAAGGCGTGCTAACAATCCTTCGATGTGCGCAATTGGGTTCGCATTTTTCTTCGTTACGCTGTTAACTTTTCGGAAGTCGAGGCATAATCTGTTTTTTCCTGGTTTTCTCACTAGTACTACTGGTGAGGACCATGCACTCTGACTCTCCTCGATAACACCTAACGAGATCATACGATCCAATTCCGCGTCAACTAGGCATTGTACTGCTGGGGATATGGGATAGTGACGTTGCTTTATAGGAAGCGCGTCTCCCGTATCTATTTTGTGCTCCATCAGATGTGTTCGTCCGAGACCTCGGACGGCGAATGACGGAAATTGTTCGATAACTTTTTTCAGAATGGTGGATTCCTCCACGGATAAGATGCATTCCGATTTGTTGGCTGGTTCGGATGTTGTCTCAGTAGCGGAACTTATTGAAGAAATGATATGAGGTGCGATTTTGAACATCGACCAAAAATCTACGCCTAAATATAACTTCTGTGACAGTGAAGGTACTATGTAAAGGTCCATAGAACGAGTAATGCCTTTACATTGCACTTGTGTAGTAATTACACCTATCACATCTTGTTTTCTGCCATCGGCAGTAGAAACACTACTTGTGAACTTCCTTATCGGGATGTTCAAGTCTTCAATAATTCTAACAGCACCGTTACCAAGGCAACTAATGCTCGCTCCGGAGTCAAGTAATCCAAGCCATTTATTCTCTAATAATTCTACCTCGATATATGGGCGCGGATCACCCGAAATACTATCGATAGTAGTAGCCGAAAGGGCTCTAAACATCTTGCGTCGTCGCAAAAATCGGTTTCGTAATTTCAAAATTTTCTTTTGGTGGTTTGGAAAAGTATAAATTCTTTTCCTAGCTTCAGCATATTCAAGCTGTCTTTGATGTAAGGGCTTGAGCTTTCTCAAAATGGGTATTTTAGATTTAAATATAGGTTTAAGTATTTTAATTGGTTCTTTTTCGTTAGTATTGGGTTTTAAAATTTTCATGGGTTTATGTTCGGAAAGATTTGGAATGACATGTTTATTTGAAAGTGAATCATCTACATCGGTCTTTCCGAGGTTCCCGTCTTCACCAGATCTCTCTCGAGGTGATGCTGGCTCTTGAATGGGTTTCCCGAGCATTTTCTGCAACTAGGTGTTACTACACCTGGGGTACCACATTTATAACAAAATAAGCGTCGTTGCAAGTCGTTGCAGTCACGGAAAACATGACCTACTCCTTGGCAATTCCAACAACTGACATTTTCGCTTACTTGATTTGCATCTCGAGATCGATTCGGATTAAACGCCTCTACTGCTGTTGACATCTCTGTAACTGGTAGTTCGTTCATCTGCACTCCTATTTCACTCACTTGTTTGCGTTGGTGATTAACAAACGCGGGTGGAGCACGGTTACGTAGAAGTTCTTGGTTGTTCCAGTATCGTTCCATCATCCTGCAGGTATGCACTAAATCATTCAGGCTGCTAGACTTCACTGTTAACAAAAGTTCTCCCATCTTACGTTTTACATTCTGTTTCAACACTTCTACTAAATCTGAATTTGGTTTGGGTGATTTCATCCTTGAGTTGATTCTAAGTATGTCTTCATAAAAGTTTTCAAAAGATTCTCCTGGTTGTTGCTTTCGATCTGACATCTGTCTGAATAACTCAGAGTCCGTTTCCAGAGTCTGATATTGTTCAGTCAGTGCTAATCGCAAATTCAACCATGATGATCTCGGATTGCTTTTCAAGAATCCCCAAAACCATGTTTCTACTGAGCCGGCAATAAAGTGGTGGAAGTTTGCTACAATTTCTGGCCATGATGTATTGTGGCTATCCTTGACTCTTTCCAGACGAAACAGAAATTCATCAACTGTCATGTTCTTTCCGTTGTATTTTATTCCCCACTTGTGATAGTGTGGAAATCTCACAAACGTTCCAGCTGGTGATGTCAAAGGTACTTCAGCATTAGGCCTTGCTGGTGAATCTTCGAATCTCATCTGATTAACTCGTCTGAAAAACTCCAAGTCATTTGCACTTGTAACATTTGGTTGGTTAGTAGGTTGTTGTACTGTAGGAAATTCTCTTGCATAAGTAGGTATGTTGACTTCTCTAGCTCGTATAGGTACATTGTTAAGATTTTGCGTAGTTTCATATCGAGGGGTTGGCTGATCGCATAGGTCTGCTAAAGGTTGTATTGGTGGAATAGTTCCTCTGGCATTGTTTTGGCTCAGTGACTCTGTTAGCGTTTGTCGTACTATGTTACCAACTTGATCGAGTATCTGCTTTTGACTATTAGCCAATGCTTCTTTCAGAGACTTCCGATCATCTTCTTTGCTTATGCCAACTGATGTAGCCACTATGCCTCGTATATACTCCTCTAGTCGATTTTCCTCTTGTGAATTGAAACTAGTATTCAGACTGCGCCTACCTACAGGTGATGGAATCCTCTGCGTCGGTGCTGGGTCTGATCTGTCATCATTATTGTGTACTTCTTGTGTTCCGATTTGCGGTTCTGTTGCTGGTTGGTTTTCAGCTACCTCGTTACTTGAGCCGGATGGTCTATCCATAGCTGTATCTTCTGGTTCTTCAATATCTCTTCTTGAGCGGGTGTTGTGCGATCTAGGGATCGACGGTAATCGCGGATTGTTCTGTTTAGGTTTGATGGGGGTATGTTTAACTTTTCCCATGTAGATTGATATTAATTTTCCGTATTACGGTTTAAAATTGTTCAAAGAAAGAGAATGCCTACGTATATAAAAAAAACTTACTAACTATTCTTACTAACTATCTTCCTTCTTTATTTGGGTTTTTGGCCCTCAAAAAAAAACTAAGTTCTTAAATTCACTGAGTTACTTCTCTCAGCAATTTAAAACTATCTCTAAATATCTAAATTTTCTTAACAAAATCTAAAGGTGCCACCAGGCAAAATTAAAAACTAAATGCGCCACCAGGCAAATTCTAAAACTAAATGCGCCACCAGGCAATCTTAATCTTAAAGGTGCCACACGGCAAAAATTCTCAAAAACGCCACACGGCAAAATCTAAATACGCCACACAGCAAAACTAAATACGCCACACGGCAATCTTAATACTAAAAACGCCACCAGGCAAAACTATAACTATATGTATGCAAAAATGTGCCACCAGGCAAATACTGTATGTTCCTCAAAAAAATGTTTCTCAAAAAAAAAGTTCAAAAATTTTCTTCAGATAATTTTTAACTTTACTAAAAATTTCTATCTTAATTTGGTTTTCTCTAAATCATTGCAGGATTGGAGTCGGAGTGGAATCTCTACCTCCAAAAGCAACTTAACAACAACATGCAGATTTTCGTTCTTAAAATCTGACTAAACGAGTATAATGTGTTCTTCTATGAATCTTACTGAGGTTTTATTGTACTTTAGCGGATTGTTATAATTTTCTTCTTCTACAGCTTCCCCCTGTCGCTACTGACTTAAGAAAGTTCTTCACATCTCTTAACGGACAACAGACCACAAACTATAAAAAGAATAGACCATAAACAAACGATGCTATTTTTATATACCTCCAGTGTATATGATGTTAACTACAAATCAAAATTTATGTTGATATGTCTTCTACTCTGTTTTTGTCGGTTGGCTTTCGCAGCTGACGTAAACAGGAAAAAAGTTCGACTATTCACCGGTCGAGAGAACAACTGACTAAACTTCAAAGACTAATTAAAATGCGAATTACTTCCATTAAACGCTACAGCCACCGGACTAACTATCACATCCAATACGGCCGTCTAACTTCTAAATAACTCTAAATGTGAAAAAAAAATTATGGTATTTTTACGAGAGTGGAAAAGTATTTAAGCAGGTTATCGCTGCTGACGTAATCGGGAAAATGTTCACCAATTACCGGTCGATACTTAAGTTAACTACCTTCCGTTAGTAAATCTCAATAAAAACTATCAACCACAAACGATTTCTCAAAATTTGTTTTACTTCTAACAAATTAAAATTTTATAAAAGAAAAATAATGCTAACACTTCAAAAACTAGTTTTACTTCTTATTTTCAAAATCTTCAACATTTTATTATTCACTACAACTTCGGGCAGCCCCACACGATTGGACGCCATTTTGTAATGGAATAATGTTGCACTTCCACTTACACAAACAACGCGTCAACAGGGGCTGACAATCTCTACATTAACATCAACATTCTGTCAGTTCGACAACTGAAAAAAATGTCTGCCAATGTCAAATTTTCGGGCCCCACGTTGGGCGCCATTTTGTAATGGGAATTACAAAAAAAAGACGAGAATTGGGGAACTTAATAATCGTTCAAATAAATCGAGTCGACAGGGCCTACCAATTCAAACATTAAACCTCGACAACCTTCTAGTTCGACAACTATAGGAAAAATTTGTCAATGTTAAACCAACGAAACTTACGTTTAGATACTTTTAGTAACGAGAACCACAAAGAGAAAAAAAAGAGAGAGAACCCTATTTAACTATCATCCTCAAACAACGCATAGACGGTGGTCTTAATCTATGAGTCCCACAGATTGCTCTACTAATCTGTCGACCCCGTTGATTTACACTCGCCACGAAATCTCGTTACTTGCTCTAACCTCGATATTATCTTAAGATGTTCCATGAACGTTGAAATCACACTCGTATCTATTAAGACCGCCAATTACACTTCCTTTAATTGCAACAGGAATCCTTGTCGAAACATCGCCTCCCATTTCAGACGAATTATCCCCCTGTTACTCAGGATACTAATCCTATTTAACTACGAACTTACAACATTCACTCATAAGATACTTCTCTTATAAATCTGTTGGTAAAAATTTTCCTTCTCATGGCTACGCGAGAGGATACTACTCGTAGAAAAAGGATAACGGCGTCGGAAATAAAATTTACGATGAAGGTTTGAGATTCCAAGTAATCTACTTCAATGAATTTAGCGTGACGATAGAAGGTGGTTCTAGTGGGTGATGGGATCACAAATGAAAAACAAAACGTCTAGTCATCTAGTAGTAATTTCTGATGGATCATACAATTCTTCAAGTGACGTTGTCCAGTTTCGATCGAGTAGTATGGTGACTTTCTTGTTTCAAATACGGTGAAAGTGTCCAATGGGAGATGAGAAATTTCCTTTAACTTCTCCTTTTTAGGTCGCTACCCTTCCAGGTGGAAGTCTGAAAATCCGTCTTATCTTTCCCTGAGGAACCCTCGCCCATGACTGAACCTCGGCTAGCACTACACTCCTCTCGATCTAACTGAAGTTGACTACCTTCCGTTTGTATTTCACCTACAGGTTTTCAACAGAACTACCTTGCTTAACGTTCATACTATTGAACCACAAACAAACCTTTAGAACTCACACCTTCATTAAAGATAGGTTACTCAGTTTCTCAAAATTATACTACAAAAAAAATTTAAATTCCTTCAAATGACAAGCAGAAAGGATATCAACATGGGACTATTTCACCACTTGCCTCAACTCGCAAAGTGTGATAATCATCCCCTTGAATCTCCTGTCTAGTCATCATCCGAAGAAAAGGTGTGTGTACCTAGGTGACATATACACTGTTTTTATACCATTTGGAAAAATTCCTTGACCTTACTTCTGATAAAGGATTAATTATGTTACGCACATAATCCTCAAATGAACTTTGGGTTTTATCAGAATCTTCTCTAAGTTGAATAAAAATTGAGAAAAGTGACTAACTCCTCTGCCTTATATATAAGAAGGTATGCCTTAACGAGAAAATTCCTCTAAACCGCAAGGATACTAAAACGGACAAGGATTCTTAACCCTAACCTTTCTCGACTTTTAATACTCCCTTCGACAAAGGAGCACATCCAAGCCGGAATGAATAGGGGTGGCTAACTCTCAACTGCTGCGTCAGGTCCTTCTCATCCACCTCAACTAGCTCATCGTGCTAAGGGTCGCGAGTCTTTGCTACAGGAGAAGAAGCCGGTATCACATTATTGACCTGGAACCAAGTTGTTAATTGACTCGAAAATGTTTATTGTTGCTTCAATTGGGACTTTCGCGTCCAAAGATGCAGTGAAGATTGAAAACAAATAAATGTTGGAAAAGTGTTGAAAAGTTCGAAAAGAAAAAAAAATATCACTAGCAGACAGATTCACAAACCAAGGAAACAGATGAAATTATCCTATTGAGCTACTTCGCCCTACCCTCCTTGTTCTTACACGCTCGGAATTTCAAAGAACCCTTTTATGGTGGAGAATCAGATGTTGAAAAGATCCTCCTGTGTCTAACTACCCTACCTAAGAACTCTATTAGTGGCCACTAACAGATATTCTCCCAATTGATATTTCCTCTGACACGAAATTTAAAATGAGGAAACATCCCACTAACTCATACAGACTAGTGAAGAATGTTCCTACACGCTACATAATTGTTGTTGTTGTTGTTGTTGTTGTTGTTGTTGTTGTTGTTGTTGTTGTTGTTACTCTCTTCGGTTTGGAAGAGACACCCACCACGACTCCGGTCCTTAAGCTTCTACTCTGCCATGACTAAAACTGAAAAATTACAAAAATAGAACTGACTTCCCTGAGATCTGACTTCAATCTCATTTCACAAACTGCATCTAAATCAAGAAATTCCAAAAGTTTGAATTCCTTAAACAATTTTTATTATCATTAAATTTAAACTTAACAAAAAAAAATGATCTTTATCATAATAACTAGATTTCTAAACTAAAGTGTGACTGCATAAAACTTTAATTGTATTCACAAAATCAATAAACTTCAAAAATTATTCTCAAATATACTAAAATCTCTAAAACTTTTCATATGAGATATCTTCAGATCGGACGGATTGTATTCGGACTCTAAAATTTTAATCTCAAAACAAAATATTCAAAAGAAAATCTTTCACAAGTCAATGACCTTGTTCAGATTTTAAAAATTTCAAGAGGTTGTAAAAATTTATTAATTTTCACTCCCCTTTTTCGCGACGACTTCAGATGATCTCGTTAGACTATCTGAACGTTTAATACTAAACAAAATTTAAATACGAACAAAAATTGAACATCGTTCGTATCTTATCTATAATCGAAAGCTTAGCCCTATACAATGTATTGGCTAAGGTAGACGTTTCTAGTTTCGAGATAAGATACGCAACCGTTCTTTACAAGAAACCGAGCAATAATAATATTGCTTTTAAACTTCAAAACAAACTTCAAATTCAAAAATCGACAAAAATTCAAATGGTGGTAAACACCTCCCACAAATCCCATAAGAATTGAAAAATCAACCAAAGAAATCACAAAATAAATCAATAAATCAGAGCTAGGAAAAATTTTAAAAGTTATTTAGTTTATGTTATCAATATATTTCAAATATAATAAAAATCAAATATAATACTACAAAATCTACTCAGGGGGTTTTCGACGAAATGCATTTCTTCGTTGTTCCTGGTAATATGTTTTCAGAATATGGACAGATTAAATTTCTCAATGGTTTTTCTTTTTTTCTCAACAGGTTGGGTCACAAAAAATTATGTTTTATGACACGTAAGTAAATGAATCTTATTTGACGTTGATTCACTCTTTACGTATCTTTACTTTTTACTTTCAGATCAGCAAAAATTATAGTCGCGATAATTGGTCTCAAAACAAAAAAAAATTATTAACTGATGAAACGAAATGACGATATTTACTTCCAATGTATTCAGAAGTAAGTGGATGATTGTATTATTTAAATGACGAAACTAAAGTGGATTTCCATTAACTCGGACAATATCCATTCTATTTTCGCACATTACTCGAAAAAAATTTACTTTACTTTAATATGTTACTCTTATTTTTCAGTAACTTCAAACTCAAAAATGATTTTATCAACATGGATATAATTTTTCATAGGCACAACCGGTAAGTCCAATGACCTCCATGACGAATTATATACATATCACTTCTTTTCTTTAAATTTCAGCCAAATAGCTTTTCAAAAAAAATTCACAAAACACTGCACTTCACTTCTTCATACATTTTCATTACTTCGCGATTCAAAAAAAAAACTTTCCAATCGGAGGATTCTCACAGAAATTACAGGTAAGTTCATTAAACAAATATGTAATTTTTCTTTAGTTACTTCTTTATATAACAATATTATTTTCTTTTATTTTCAGGTAATTGTCGATCGTTAATCAAAAATTTCATTAAAGATATTTATTTTTATCTTATTCAAAGGTTTAAGTAAATCAAAATATATGATCGACTTTTTTATGTAGGTACTTATGTACGTAGGTAGTGATGGAGTTGAATGATATCGGTTCATACAATTCTCACAAAATTTTATTTTTATGTCTTTATGACTTTTTGTAGCAATAAAAATTTTTAGGATCTCTTGGATCATCAACGCTTTGTTTAATTTGAAAGACTTTATGTCATAGTAATTGTAATTATATTCAACTACAGCTTTAAGTTTTTCATTTAGGTATTTAATCAGAAATAGGTAATTTTATTTTTACGTACGTATTCTTGATCACACTATATATTAATATTTGGTTTTTTTCTTTTAATTTTAATTTTCAGGTAAATTCACAATAGGTATTTAATGCATTTTTTTGTTCCCCAGGGGTAATTTTAAATGGACTTGGTATAAAATTATTGAAATTTATCATACCTCATACACTGGATACTTAAATATTTTTTGTTTCATGATGATGCTGTACTTCGATGATTTTTCCCGTTATATAGTTGTTTATAGTTGTAATTATTACGGTAGTGACGTACGTTACTATCACTATGTCGTCGAAATGCGGTTTTCATAATTTTGGTTTTACTGATCATCGAGGCGCTTCCTTGAGATCAGGGTCTTCAAACGAGAATTTGTTGATGTTTAATCGCTTTTACTACACCAGGTAGTTCAGCTTCAGATATTTGCTTAAAACGTCGTATTCTGACTGACTACCTATTATCAAAAAAAATCTTATTAGTTTTGTATGACACTAATCTATAGCACTGTAGTGTGCTTCTCTACATATGATGCAAAAATTTATATGAAAAAAAAAAGATTCCAATTGGATTCTACGAAAAATGATTTTTTCTACTTTCTATCAACTATTATTGTTTAAATAATTTATTTTCTTTACCTGGTGTTATATTTATCCGATGATATTTGGTTTATCCTGTATTTTATAACTTTTTCTTCTGCTTGTTCAGAGTTTTTTCACAAAATGTCGGCTATGAAATTTTAATGACGTTGTTAGAATTTTTCTTGTCTAAACTTCTTTTTGGGTATTTAATTGTAGTTTTTCACTTATTATACCTTTTTCTTTCCAGTAAACTTCTTTGGGAATTTTATAATTCGGTCTGGAGTATATTCTATTCAATTTTATTGGCGCGCACAAAATTTTCACTAAGGGTGGGTAATTATTTTTACTAAAAAAATGTTCTCTTTTTTTCTATACTTTTACTTACGCGTTTTATAATCTTTTTAGCTCGAACTATAACTTTATTTCAAACTCTTAGTATTGTATTATATCTTTTACTAACTTTTAACTTTTATGGACTTTCTTATTTTACGGTCAGAAGAAAAAGAAATTTTAATATTAAACTACGCGACTCATGAACTTGGCGGTTGTTCTATGGTCGGCCGTTCCGAACTTAAAATTGTAGGAAGGGGAAGTTTTTCTGCATGGAACGAATTGGGTTCCAATTTGCTATCTGTGCTTTGCGTGACGTCAGTATGTGTGCCATTTTATATCATATTGATGTACTATGTATGGACTCAGATTTTATGTCATCGCATGAATTTTATGTATATGATTTATGGATGTGAATGACTTATTATCTTTTCAGCTATGCGTAAGTATATGTTATTGGTTTTATTGTTTCGTAATTATTTTTTCAGGTCTGGTAAGTATGTATTATTATGTTCTGTCGGTCGTAGTATCTGTTATACTAAAAATTATTTTGTTGATTTGTCCGTGTAGGACTGATGACAAATTTTTAATAAGTCTCATTTTACTTCACCAATGGGTGAGTAAAATTTCGTATTTTCTGGTAAGTATTGGGTAAGTATTTGTTATTGTCTTAGTATAAGTAAATGTCAAGTTGAAGTTGATGTGTCGTCTGTCAGCTGATTTGACATTTCAGTGTCTTAAAATTTTTCTCGTTTAGAGATTGATGAAGTGAATGAGATAGTTGTCTGTTGACAATTATGTTGTTCTCTTCTTATCCATACTTCATTTATCGTTCGCAAAAATAATATTTGATGATTCCTTGTTGAAAGACACATGAATCTGACCATTATTTGATCTTACGGATTTTGGTATTTTTTTACTATACTTTATATTTTATTGTGTTTCTGATCTCCTATTTATATTTGTTTCTTTTGTTTAACTATTTTTTTAACGTTTAACTTTATTTGATTTTCTTTTCAGAAAAATATTTCTACTCTAGCAATGAGATTTGCAATTATCTAAATGAGTATCAACAAAAAGCCCTATGTACTGTTCTATCTACTTTTATTCCTACTACCTATTCTTCGCTCTTTTGTGCTTGCCTATCGCTTTAACTAGCCATCTTGTCAACTAGGTTGACGTCATTGTTGCGCATAATTTGGTGGTGGTTTTTTTGCGTACCAGGTACCAAAGTGTTCTTCGTGCTTTTTGTTTTGTTTATAGTGATAGCTTTAACGAGGGGTAATGGAAAGTTGTTTCTATTTATCCATAGGTGTCGTTTCTTTACTTATGGTTGACTTTAGATGTGGGGTTGGTAATGTTTTTTTGTTGTTTTTTTCTTAACCGGCTCGTCCGGTTGGTTTTCGATTTGGGTACATTTTATGTGCAAGAATTATTTCGGCTGATGTTGGCCTTGAATATTTTTGCACTTAGAAAAATTTCTGTGCATATTTTTTTGTTTGAAATTTTTGAGTTGGTTAGGTAGGATGGTTGTACCTAAAGTTTTAAAATGTGTTGGATGAAGTTAGAATGAGATATTGTTATGATGATGTTATGTTGGTTGTTTAATGTTCATGTAGGTACATATTCTGTAGGTGATGAAAATGGTTTCCCTACATATACGTGAAGTTAGATGTGATGTGCCAGTTAAAAACCAATTCTTAGATGAAGAAATTATAAACATTATAAAGAAATTCTATATACTATACATTGAAAGTATTAGATAATAAATATATTTCTTTTCCGACGAATAGTCCAGTCAATGAATAGCTTATAAGGGGGTTTAGAGTGCGTGAGCAGGGACCTAAGTCATTCCTTCGGAATATTGTTCAGGGTACTTAAGTAGTTAACCTACCGAAAGTCCTGATATCTCGGAGGTGAGCCGGAGGAGGGGTATTAAGATCCCCTTTTTGGGACTTGCGCATATACCACGGAAATCGTAAGTCGTATAGAGAAAAATTATCTGAGACTAAAACTAAAATGTTTATATGAAGGTATCCTTTTTATATTTTTCATATAGGATGATTTTTATCATTATGATGTACTCGATTACCCAATTTCAAAAGCTGATTTTTTTAAAGGGAATTTAATGCTCTGAAACCCACTTCATAAAATAAAAGTTATAAGATAATAGTTATAGAATTCATTGGCCTTTAATAATACCACAAAGAATTTTTTTCTTACACTTTTTGGTAAAGTTTTTGAATATTTTTCAAAATAAGTTACAGCATAGCTAAGCACAAGTCTAGCACAACCTAGCACATTTTTAAAAATTTTGAAAATATTGATTTTTAAAAAAATATTGGGGTGGTTAAAAATGTTTTTTTTTTGGCTCTAAAACCCTCATTTTTGAATATTTTTTGTAAAAACACTTCGGCACAAATCTAGCACAAAAAGAGGGGGTTAGGTCAAAAACGGTTTTTTTGGCTCTTAAACACCCATTTTTGAATATTTTTGAAAAATATTACGACACAACCTGGCAGAAACCTAGCACAACCTAACACAACTTTCAAAAATTCGATTTCGGAAAAAGGGGAGGGCTAGGTCAGAAACGGTTTTTTGGCTCTTAAACCACCATTTTTTAATATTTTTAAATTAAAATTACGGCACAAACCTAGCACAACTTTCAAAAATTCAATTTTCGAAAAAGGGGGTGGGCTAATTTCACACACTCCCAGCTCACGCCCTCTACAATCCCTTATACAACTTGAATGAGTGTATGTGAATTTATTTTTAACTTGTTATTATGACTTTTTTTTACAAAAAAGGGTGATATTGGTCCGATGCATTCAAAAACCCAATTTCAAGAATTAGTTTTTTTAAAGGAAATTTAATTCTCTATATCCAATGTTTATTTTTGTCAGATTAACAGTTTGGAAAATATGACGGAATGATTAATGAAAAACATGGGCAAAACATAATTTTTTGTAATTTCCCTATTTTGAGATGCGTTCAGCTCGGTAACGGTTTGGAATTGAAAAAAAAAATAAATATTACAAAACTTGTAAAAAAAATTATGGGCTTTAATGTAGACGACGTACCATTTCCGTGGTATTAGCGTAAGTCCCAAAAAGGGACTTGTGCCGGGTTCGGAAAAACTTCCAGTCTTGGATTGTTGTACATAAACTGTTGCATTTGTTTGTTCGAAAATAATAATAAGGCCGAACCTCTCCTTCTTGGGAACGTCATATGACAATGTTTTGGGAGGGTGTTTTCAGCATCCCTCTTCGTCAATTATTGTTAAAGACATGTCAGAATTCCCACGTCACTTTAACTACGCTATGATTGATGACATCATCACAAGATAATCAAAGGGAACTAACTTCACATCGGAACTAACTTCACTTTTTTTTTTGGTGAAGTAAATTCCCACTAAAAGTGAGAACTAATTCCATCTGAAGATTTAATATAAAGCTGAAAATATATGCGGCGACTTTAGTTCCTGGGTGCCCCCAAACAGTTGAGATTGGTAAGGGAGGGAATGCTGCCCTCCCCTTTATCCCCTCTGCCTGGCCCACTATAAGATTTTGGGTGGGTGCAAGTTTGGGTTTGTGCAAGTTTGAATATGGAATATCTCTTGACCCAAAAGAGAGAATTATGTTCTCACCAAAAAGTTAAATTATTTCTCCCTCAAAGTGGGAATTTACTTCACCAAAAAAAAACCAAAATTAGTCCCCACTATAGTGGTGAAGTTAGTTCTCATATGAAGTTAGTTCCCGTGAAGTTAGTTCCCTAATGCACCGATGCCTAATCAAAGGTATTTTAGCTTTTCATATTTAAAATTTAAAATCAATCCGAAAACAGTGGGTCCGTTTTTTCTTCACGTTTCAAATCTTTAAAAAACTCCAAATTGGAAGAAAATAGTAATCGAGAAAGATCAATCAAATATTAAGAAGTTTAATATATAAAGAGATTCAATGCAACATGGTGCAAAAGATGGCATTGGAAAAACCAGTACGAAAAAACTTTTTGTTCGAGTTTATAAAATTTAGAACAAAAAAAACCACCCCTCCATACAGATTGATTTCTAATAAGCCATTTTTTCTCCACAGAAAAAAAGCACTTCTCTTCCAAAAATCCCAAACATTAGAGACAACAGCTCGCTTCCGGCTTTATTTTACTCCAACACCTGACAACAACAAAAATGTTTAATAAATTGATTAACTCAACAAATGTGTTTCACAATCGTATTTTTTTATTTTTGAATTCTTATAACTGCTGCTGCTTTCAATTGCCATATTATATTATCCACAGCTCCAGAAATTCAATTTTAAGCTAAAAGGATATGAAACGAAATTCCCTTTTTCAGATCTCAAAACAGGCGCGTCTGTTCCGTTATACCTTCTCGCGTGTCGTCATCACTTTATCAAACGGCTCCATGCCGATGTTTCTCTCGGCTATATCTCGTGTGTGTATGTGTAAATGTTTGTATCCTTCAGTAAAGTGTCGAAAATCCCGTTCTCAAAACACAAAAGAAATTAATTTCATGCACCGTAGAACTTAAATTGAAAATAATTGTTTGAAACTTCAACGAAGTGTATAATGGTTTAACTGCTTTTTGGAGGTATAAACTTGTATATAGGTGTAAAATACGATACGGTGGTGTCGGAAGTTCCATGCATGTATGATGACATTCCACAGTGAAAACTTATAGTTGTGAGAATAAGGACTACAAAAATAAACCGCCATCTTTGCAAAAGTTAATTTATAATTATTCTAACTTAAAATCATTTAAAGAGATGGAACTCGAGTCTTCATTTTAAAAATTCAACACCAGCAAAGAAAAAAATGTGCAGCCTTTTATAAGAATATTTTTCACATATGCCGCTGTTCATCCTTTAATCAGTAAATCACGAATTGTCTCACATATTCAATAAACTGCAACCTCGTAAATCTTTTAGTCTTAAATCGCTTTATTATTTAGCATCGTTCCCTTATATAAACCAGTGGTCCTCTAATACGGAAAAGGATATTCAAAGTCCATTGGAATCGCTGCACCCACAAAAAATGTCTCATTTGTTTTTTCTATACTACTATATCCTGCTTCATAATGAATTACGTCCTAAGTCCTACGAAGGGATTCTCAAATGCAAAGCCATCCCTAGGGCAATTTATGAGGTTATATCCTTGGCGTGCATCCTTTTATTCCCACAATTTCCGCTTCGAAAACACCAACCAATAGAGGCAAATATATATTTGTGTGTGTATGTATTTTGATATTGAAAAACAGACGCCTCCGCATAGAGTCCTTTTTTTTAGTGCCACAGAAAAACTAGGAAAAGATCCTCCCTCAATATAGCAATAGTATAATAAAGACGATTGCGATTTTTATGACATTCAATCCGCAGGCATATAATTTTTTTTTCCTCAAAATTGCAATTTTTCGATGCGGTATAAAAGATGAGAAACGATCCTTTGGCAGGACGTTATTAAAACCAATAATACGCCTAATGAAATATGATCCCAAGAATATATAGTTTTCCTTTATGACATTTGTTATAAACCACTATACCAATCCAATGAAAATTCTTTTGTAAGTTCTTCGCAATAATATCCTTGCTCCGGTGCACATTTTACTCATGAATAAACCTTCAATCCTTGAGAAGGACAAGGAAGAATAAAAAAAGTCAATTCTGGACGAACTAATGTGATTAAAAAGGAATTCCCAATGTGCGGGAAAACAATAAACGAAAAGGATTTGTCCTGGCGAATTAATGGTAGAACCTGTCAAAGGACATTTTTGTCCATCTAGCATAATTATTCATTTTTCTTTTAGTGGATTTTATCCTCTTTCTCGAATAGTGCGGAAAAGTTTTGCTCATAAACAGGATAATGGTCGACATCATTAATCAATGTAGTCCTATAACCAGTGGTGTACTGATTATTATATTCGAAGGATAAAGTAGAGTTGTGGTGAATGCGGTGCCTTTTGCTTGTGATGATCTTGTGCCGTGATTGAATATAAAAAAACTTTTTTTTTCATCCTTATCATGAGCATTAAACAGATTGGCGGGTCACTTTTTCTCTGAAAGACAGATGTCTAAGAAGAAGTGCAGGAAGATAAAGGAATATGAACCCAGTGGTTTGTGAAATGTGAGAGTCCTTGGAAGAATTAGCTTTTAGAAAAATGCAAATTCCAACAAATGATTAAATGACTTCTTACAATCTGAACCTTTTGGCATCATAATTTGTTCCTCAAAAGATTTTATAATCAGATTGGAATCAGGAAACCGTATATGAAATTGTTAAAAATATCCTCCTTTCCGTTAACAACAATAAAGAACTCCTCCGACTGCAGGAACGAAAGTTGTTTGATTTTTGGAGAATTGCTTCTTTTGTACTTGCATCTTTTGGTATCCATGACTTATATTTAGTTTTTGAAATCAAATCATTGACAAGAACCAAGGTTCAGAAACTTTGTACATCACTCAAAAAAATCCCCTTGCGTGGGCTGCTAATTCAACAGAAATGCAGAGAGGACATACGATAAAATGGCAAGATAAATGATACTGTTGGAGGATCTTCACTTCCTCCCTAGAGGAGCAGTACCCCTGAAAAAAATAGGGTGTTGTACTTGATGCGAAATCAATTATCTGACGTAAGAGATCGACGCATACTGACTACTTCACTAGGTGTTACTGTATTAAGATTTGAACCAACAACTTTTAAATATTTAATGGCTTTTTTTGTCCCAAATATACTTTAAAAGCGTCTACCATATCAAAATACAAGCAAAGTTGGGTCTCGAATTTCAAACCCGACAAAAATAACGTTAGAGGTTAGAGAAATGTTATCAGGCTTAATTTTTATTAAAAAGAACACCGTCTGGCTTTGTTGCAACAGATAAAAGATTATATTAATTATTTTATTAATTGTTACTAAAATAATTTTTTAAATATTTTTGTGCAATTGGTAGTAATACTTTTATGCTTTGAAAGCTTTAATATACAATTTTACTCTGTTTTACTCTTCTTCTTTCGACACAAACCAATTATTAAAGAAAATGTAACTTTGATAATTTTAAAACTTATATAAAGAACAGCCAACAAGAATCCAATCACATCAAGTGACAACAATTGGAAAGCATTCAAATGAACGGCAGGACTTTGCATATGAGGAGCACCATGATGCCTCAAAACATACTCAACCCAAAATACAGCTGTTTCCTTTGCAGTCATAGGACGATCTTTGTACAGTTTCGAAAACCTTCGAACATTGTCAGTATATTTTTTATTCGATAAAACCTCTTGTACTGCATCATTGAAATCTTTTTCAGTCAAAGTTAAGTAATCCACTGATAAACCGAAGCCTTCTTTAACAACATTTTCCATATTTGAAGATTGTTCACCGAACAATGGAAGACCAACCATTGGGACACCATGATATTGAGACTCGACGACACTTCCTTGGCCACCATGAGTAATGAAAAGTTTGACATTTTTATGGTGCAAGATATCATCTTGGGGTAGCCAGCTTTTGTAAATGATATTTGGTGATTGTCCAGGAAAATCTGAATCACCCCATTTCCAGAGAACGGTTTGATTAAGATTTGAGAGGACATTAAACATTATTTGAACTTTAGTTTTATCCAAAATGCTTCCTTGGACGTTTGAACCAAGACTGAAGTAAACTGCTCCATGTGTTGTTGAATTGTCTAAGATAGTTTTTATGTCCTAGAATTGGAATACAATAAAAATAAATTACTAAAAATTGAATATTGAATTAAATGAAGAACTTTTACCTCAGGTAGTGGATCAGGTTTGTCTTTGATTTGAATTCCACCAATTTCTATCATAGCTGGAACATTTGGTCGAATCGGAGTCTGACTGAAGTGATGATTTGTTAAAACAAGCGAAACATTTTTCATCATTTCATCAAAAGATGGATACTTTTCTGGAGGAAAATTTGATCTGAAAATAAACACATAATCAATATATATTGAAAATCAGTCTGTGATTTTCAGATTGCAGGTAAGTATGTATACTAAAAGGTAAGTTGAGAAAGCCAGTTGCTATAACGAGGTCTTTGGATGCTCGTAGAACACTCAAAATACATTACCCGGCACCTATATCTCCACTATATCGGCATCATCACTATATCATAAAAAATATTTTAATTAAGAGGGGAAAAAGGATCGGAAATATTTTTTTTTTTATTTTTTGTTCCTACAATTTATGAGAAATATTGTCAGAAAATTTGAAACCATCACAAGCAAAACTTTTTGAGTTATAGACAATTCAGTCCAAATGCTCGGTCTTACTATATAAAATAAAAAACTCCAAACGAGTTATTCACAGAACTTTTGTTTTAAGTCGGTAGTCAAGATTTCTCGAAAACCTTCTGACCGATAAAGCTTCACCTTGGAACACTGACTTCTTTGACAAGTAGGTACTAAATAAATACTCGGATCTGAATAAATTGTTTTTTTTTTTGTTTCAATTACTTATTTTTAAATTAAATTCATGGACTGTATCTGTTTATAAATTTAGTCTTGTTTTTGAGAAAATTGAAAATAACCTTTTTTTTTTGTTTTATAAAATTTGTTTTGCTTGAGTATTTATGTTGTTTTATTTTGTTTGATAGTAATAATAGAATATGGATTAATTCTTATACAAATAACTCTTTTTTTTTAATATACACATTGAATTACCCATTATTACAAAATTTATACAAACATAAAAATGTAATGCATTGCTCAAAGTTCACATTATCGATCTACTGTTGTAATATGCATTTATATGTATTATGCAATTGGTAAAGTATAATGTCCAAAAAAGGTATATATACATACAGGGTGATTGGTATAAGATGCACCAAAAAGCTTGAGCGTGTAGGTGGAGTTAAGACAAGAAAAAAATTGTATGGAAGGGGGGTCTATTTTCCCCCGTTTAGGCAGGAGGGGCAATTTTCTAAAACATTGACTTAAATCAGAAAAAAAATTATTTGAAAACAACGGTGAATGATACAAAGCCTTGTTATGTTTTTTTGGAAAGTTAGAAAACTATACTCTTTAACTATAATTTTTATTTTCAAAATTCAATTTTATGTAATTAACTATAATTTTTATTTTCAAAATTCAATTTTATGTAATTAACTATAATTTTTATTTTCAAAATTCAATGCTCTTATTAATTTTTAGTGAAAAACAGAAAACCGGATGCCAAAATGTATCTTAGTTTTTGAGAAATTGATTATTAATATGGATTAATTTCCGACTGAAGATGGAAATTTATTGGACTTTTAAGTGAGAAAGTAGTTCATTTTTTAAAGTGGAGTTGTTTCCCACTTACTGTGAGAAATAATTTAACTTTCACTGAACAGTATACCTGATGTGTGACCCAATTGTACCACCAAGAGTAGAGATAGGTAGGGGGGGCATGCTGCCTCCCTGCAACCCCCCTGCCTGGCTCACTATAGGATTTGGGGTGGGTGCGAGTTTTGGTGGGTGCAACTTTGGATATGCAAAGTTTCTAACTCATTTGGGTATACTACCGGGAAGTAAAGTTGGACCACTGTTTTTTTTTCTTGCTTTTATAACAACATTTTTCTGCATTGAGGTGGGATAGAATAGCACACTGTTAAGAGTGGAATACAATCTCTATACGAGTAGAAATCAACTCCACATTGAAAAGTGGAGCAGATTTTCACTAAAAGTGGAATAAATTCCCATGTGGAGCACTTGCCCGTGGAGTTATTTCCCTGCACCTACATATATACATACCATACATAATACATCATAAAACAGAAACCACTCAAACTTTAAAATTTTGTCGCAATGTTAGTCTACCTCCTCGTGGTGCATTCTGGGTAAAGCTAAAATGATTTACTGTACTATACTTACTAAAAATAATAATTCACTCCCCTGCCAAAGCAAAAAATGCTTGTATTCAAATGTTTTACAAAAAACCATTCTCATTTATTGGTGCCTCAGTTATCAGACTCTCCACGCACCCAGCTTTACGGCGTATAAACAGTGAGGTATGTATGGGGGCATGCTGCCCCCCTGTAACCCCCCTGCTTGGGCTCCATATTCAAAAATTTTATTCAACGAGAAATCCTGCAGTTCAGAACAAGAGAATGAATGCCCAAAACAACAATACCTAGATTTTTTGAACTTTTACAAATCTGCTCTAAGTGTTCTGATCTAAAAGCAAATCGAAAATCCTTCTCAAAACTGTTGTGAACTGCTATGGAAATGATTATAAACCAGCTTTCAAAACATTTCAGAACATAAAATTTCTAATTTTACATTTAAAACATGTACTATTTTCGCGGTAAAATTCGAAGCAGTCGTATTGAAAACAGATAAAATATTTTCTTTTGGCAGTCCTCTTTCTCTCTCTCTCTCATTCTTGACAGTTCATTGAGTGCTGAATGTTTTCATTTACTAGTCTTCGACAGGTTTTATAAAACTTGTGTTTAGCAAAAAAGAATGGTAAAATTTGTGGTTTTGGTGTAGGTTTTGGGGTTTTCTCACGAAAACCGAGTCTTAAATCGGTGTGAAAACCGTATAGATACCATTCAAAAAAATCAATCAATTTAAATAGCCTTCAGTATTAAGGATGTTTAGTTGCCCTCCTCTTTAAAATAAAACAAAAATTACAATCGCATTGGAAAAGATTCCGTTTTATACAAAAAATTGAGAGACTGAATTCAAAATCAATGGGTTTTAAATCACTGAATGCGAATTAATTCAGTGATTTAAAAAATGGATTCAAAGTGAATGGGATTTGAACACGCTGCATTCTGAATTCATCTTGGTAGTCAGTGATGAGTGGGATTTGAACATGCTTAGTTCTGAAATCAATGTGAATTAAATCACTGAATTCAATATGAATTGGGAATTCATTTCGTCGCAGTCTTCATTCAAATGAATGCAATCACCAAATGATTTAACTCTTTTACAGCTTTACCTACCTACATAAACAAAACTCTAAAACTAAAAAAAACACACTACATTTTATTAAATTTATACAATACCTATAAAGTCTATCTTTGTGACAAAACAAATATTTTCCTTCTGCTAAGACGGAGCTGGAATGTAGTATGTTTTTTGTTTATCATGCAATACAATGGAACTTGTGATAGAGCTCATTATCGAAAGCTTAATCAAACCATATTTCAGACATTGATCTATATATTAATAAAAGTCTTTCAAAAAATGTTGTTTCAGATTTTAATCTCTGAAACAAAGATACAATCTTTTAATGAAACAATCATTAAAAAATTATTTTCAGTTGGATTCTCATGATATCAATCTTTAAAGATTTTATATTATAGATAAATCAATCCAACAACCGATAATACTGTCTAAGCAAGTAAAAAAAAAGAACAAAAAATTATCTTTTTGGTTGATATTTAAAAATTATAAGTAAAATTTATTTTTATCTTTACATCTTAGATACAAAGACTCATATCACTACATTAAAATATTCCATCATCTATTGTTTCTTAGTTTTCTCTTTCTTCGAATTCGATCTACAAAACATTTTTCGAAACACTAATTTTACAGAAATAGTAATCGACTTATAAGCCAGATAAACCATCAGTAACAAAAATCCAATCACATCTAAGCTCAGGTATTGGAAGACATTCAAATGAACTACCGGACTCTGCATATGATAGGCTCCTTTATGTCTGATAACGTATTCAATCCAAAACATGGCAGTTTGCTTGGGAGACATTGGTCTGTCTCTGTAGAGAGTTGCAAATCTCCGAACATTCTCTGTATACTTTGGATTTTCAAGAACTTCTAAAACAGCAGCTTTAATCGATTCCTCCGTCATAGTCTTAGTGTCAAGTTGAAGACCAAAACCATCTTCTACAAGTTTCTTAGCGTTTGCAGGTTGATCGGCAAAAATTGGAACAGCTACCATTGGTACACCATGAAATTGAGACTCTGCAACACTACCCTTTCCAGAGTGAGTGATGAAAAGCTTTACATTGGGATGAGCCAACAGATCATCTTGTGGAAGCCATTGCAGGAAATGAATATTTTGGGAGTTTCCTGGCTTGTCCTTGCCATCCCATTTCCATAAAACAGTTTGCTTAAGACTGGAAAGGGCTTTGTAGATGTTTTGAATTGTCTCGGGGCTGAAATCGTTGCTACCCAAATTCGATCCAAAGCTTAAGTACACAACACCATGTTTCGACGAAGACGAAGATTCCACGATTTCTTGAAGATTCTTTGATTATAAAACAGAATATTAATTTAGGTCTTCAGCAAAAATTAAATTTTACCTTGGGCAGAGGATCTGGTCTGTCTTTGATTTGAATTCCACCAACTTCGATAACTCCAGGTACGTTTGGACGAATAGTGCCTTCGGAGAGATGAGAATTACTCAAAATCAAAGAAACCCTTTTAGCGGCTTCCTCTATTGAGGGATATTTCGAAGCTGGGAAGAGATCACTATAAAAAAGTTATATCAAATCCTCTAACATTGTTTCCGGAAAAATTATAAAACTTACTTGTAAAAATCCGAAAATTCTCTATCCAAAATGAAAACCAATATGTTCGCCATTACTTTCGAATAGAAGTATTGGAGCCTTCCAAGGAATGTCGTTGGATCTGATTTTCCCAACGTGATAAGACTCGGCACATAGGAAATTTCTGGTGGATTTCCAACATAACGATCCACAAATTCATTCATCCCAGAAGTCATACTAATGACTATGGGACATTTAAAGTGTTCTCCTAATCCCAAGTGATAATCGCTGAAGAAATATCCCAAAATAATAAGATCGAATTTATTTCCGGGATTATTCATTAATTCCTGGAACTGTTGTGACTTAATAGCATCATATTGAACAGGTCCAAGGATCTTCAACGATGTGACTGCAAAGTCGAGATATTGCCAAACAGTCTTTGGATTAGGATCTTTCATTAAAATTTTGTTTTCGTTGATGTATTTTGTTCTGGCTTCAGTTTGTGGGATTATGATGTGATGGTAGCGTGGATTTTTGTCCTTCAAAGGAATCGTTGTCACAACTGTTACATTATGTCCACGTTCAATTAAAGCTTTCACATAAGCCATGTGAACGATTTGATGCGAAGGACTATGGCTGGTAAAAACAGCAAGTATATTCGCGGGTTCAACTGCCACGACTAATGTGGCTAGAAGACCTAATGTCGTCACAAAAATGTTTCTCACTCCCATGATTTTGAACACGAACCGAATTCAACCAAATGCAAAGTAAAACTAAAACTAAACATGTGCTGCCAAAATTATTTAATACAAGTCACACAACTTTACGTAAATTCTTCCAATAGAATTTTGATAAGATTTATATCGAATGTAGATGTTGCGAAACACAGAAGTAGTGAATAAGTGTGTGTGTTTGATGAAGCTTTCCATAAAAAGAGATCGAAGATGGAACAAAAAAAAATTTTTTAAGAGAACTCAAAAGTTCATAAAAGTTTGGTTGGCCGTAACACTCAACTAAACTTTATTTTGTTTTTTCAAAAACAGGTGTTTGTATGTTTGTATTTATTCATGTGTACTTTTGTTCATTTTGACACTACCTTTCAAAGAATATAAATCAAAACAAACAAATAATACATTTTTGGAAAAGCAAAGATATGAGCTTTTAAATTTAATGTAGAATTCATTTTTGTCAATGAGTGTGTTTTTTTTTTATTTTAAATTGAAAGATTTTGTTTGTTTATTTTTTTCTTTTTGAATATTTGTTGAGAACCTGCATTATATTCCTTTATGTGTAGGTATATTTATATATGTATTTATATATTTACTTAGCACAGTTTTTGTTTTACTTTTTTTTTATTAATGATTGAGGTAGATACTTAATTCGTTTTTCCTGGAAAATAGTTTTAACGGTAACTATCTTATAAGGTGTTTTCACATTTAAATTTCAAGTTTTTAAGCGATATTAAAGCCACATTTTAAATTTGTGCGACAAAATATTTTTTTCGAATATAATTCTTTAATGCGCCACTGGTTTAATTTTGCTGTTTTTCATTCCGCACATTTATTTCTTTCATCAACAAGTCGGAGGAAATTTTAATTAAAATTTTTTTTTTATGCTTCTCATTTCAACAGTTATTGGAATACTTAGATGTACAGATACAGCAGATAAAATATTAAAAAAAAAAAAACAGAATTATGTTGAAAATGTTCACTCTTTAAGATCACAATAAAAAGTCTCTACCCGATTATAAAATAAAATCCAATAAATCCATTGTTATGTATTCACTTCTAGACAGTGACATACTGAATGCAGTTGAATCTTTCTTTTATGTCATATGAAAAAAAAAACCGTTTGAATGCGTTGTTAATAAATGATCTTCTACGTGAATTCGCCGAAAAAACCGAAAAAATAAAATAATTTCTAGCAACCTAGAGCTTTCCGCGAAAATTTTGATATAAATATTAAAGTGGTTGTATTCTACATTTTTTTTTTTATCGAAATCGTACGCCCAGTTTAAAAAAAAAAATCAAATATTTTTCGAAAAAAATTAAAGTGTGCCAATTTCAGCAAATTAATTATTTTCACTACCATGTCAGTACTAAATTTAAAAAAAAATTATCAATTATGGTTTTCAAATTATTGAATTATCAATTTTGTTCAGTTATTAATAGGAATAATTTTTTTTTAAAAAAAGTATGAAAAAATTAAGTTTGTCGTTGAGCGAATAACCTTACACGATCAATCAAACGACATCAGTCATCGCACGCATAAAAACTGTCCTCATGCAAAATTGAAAGTGCTTTGGCTTTTCTTTTGGTTTTAAAAATACTAAGTTATAGATTGATATCAAATGATTGACCGTGTTAGTTTCAGTTTATCTTGACCTTTCTAGAAATAAAATTTGGTTAAGATCCATTAAGTCGTTAACGAGGAAATCAAATTTTAAGAAAACCGTTATATGGCCGGTACCGTTAAAACTGTTTCTAAGAATAATGGCTTAAATTATCTAAAAGCCCTTTGAGACCGTATATCACTCATGTCAGGTTTAATTAAAATTGTGAGAACCGTTTTCGAGAAAATCAAGTTATTTCATAACCGTTATATGGCAGGTATCGTTATTTTTAGGCTTAGAACAAAACTCCAAAACCAATAGGACGGCCAACCTAAAGATCATATGTACCAGATTTAAGGGATATCGGTGCAACCGTTTAGGCTGTAGGTGTTAATGAAGTAATGACAGACTGACAGACTCGCAGACAGAATTTCCAGACCCTTTTTTAAAACTTTTCGCTATCAGCGTTATGTCATATGTTTGATTGTTATTTCAAATACTTTGTTTGCACAAATAAATACATACATATGTAAGTTACTTTTAGTGCCTTAAAAATTGTAAGTAAAAATCAATTTTTTTTCAAACAACTTCCAAATATATTCTTTAAAAAAATATCGACTGCCAATTTTGTGAACCTTTTAATTTTCACTTAAAAAAAGTTAAAAAAACTATTCATTGATTTTTTTTTAAATGAACTAGCTGACAACCTGCCGCGTTGATGACGCAGGAAAAATAAAACTTTGTTTTTGAAAAAGTTATTATAATTTACCTATTATAATCCTAACGGGCCAAACTTTTGCCAAAAGCTTTCTTTTAATTTTTAGATGTGATTTTGAGCCAAATCGGGGTTATTGAAATAGCCTATGTTACTCCTTACAACATCAGCTATTTGCCATTGAAAGTCTAGCCAAAAGCGGTCTATCCTTGTTTTAAGTATACCGTATGTGCTTTCATATAAATCTATATACATCTTTTAAAAAGCTGATATTTTTAAATGACATTACAAGCTTATACATTATTTACATAATGTGTACTTAAATATGATACAAAAAGTTTAATAAAAAATATAAATTTATTTTTTCAAATCGCTTAAAATACATTTAATTAGTAAGTCGCTAAACGTCCATAGCAAAAGATTAGGCATGCTGTCTCTGTGAAAAACCATTTTGTCAATAACAAATTATTGGCAGTAATTATAAAGATACTTACGAGACCAACTTATAGCCTCGGTCACATTACAAAAGTAGTAAATAGGTATAACCACGTTAAAATGTTCGTTAAATTTTCAAAACAATTACTTAATCTTACCAAATATTTTTTTAGATTAAAAATTAAAAACATATAATTTATAATATTTAGCAACCATTTGAATTGTCATGAGTAATTCATTTATGTATTTATCAAAATTCATTATTTTAAATAAAATAAAATTAAAAAAACTTACATGTAAGCCTGCGTTTGGTACCACTGATAATAATAAGTAATCAATAACTTCTCCACAAATGTAAGATAGAAAAGATTTTTCAACCTATTCAAAAATCCCATCGGTTGTTTCCAGCCACCTAACAAACTGGGAACGTACGCTATTTCTGTCGGGTTTCCCACAAACCCATTCACACTAGAAACTGGCCGAACTATAAGCGACATTACCACTGGACACTTAAAATGTGCTGCAATGCCCAACAGGAATTCATTGGCTAGATATCCATGAATAACCAAGTCAAATGATTCTTCATCCATCAATTTCCTCATGGGTGGCTCATTCAGACTACTGTTGGCGTATTCGGTTATCATTTCAATTATTTGCTGAACATGCTTATACCACGGTGGAGAATTATTGTTAATCCGCTTTGCGTAGAAGTTTGAGGAAAATCCTGTGACATTCAATTGAATGTGACGATAATGAGGATTTTTCCTGATTAAGGGAATTGTAGAGACAACCGTTACATCATGACCACGTTCGGCTAAGGCATCAGCAATTGCTGTGTGAATGATGAGATGGCTTTTACCATGTGTAGGAAATATACCGAGAATTTTGGCGGAATCATTGAAAACTACAAAAGTTAAGCAAATTAAGCACGCGAAAAATAAATTTAACTTGAGAGACATTTTTGAGTATTTTAACGACTAAATTGAAATGAATAATTTGAGTAGATAACAACCCCTGCTCCACAAATTTATAGAGCAAACATATCTAATCTTTTTTTGGCAGATAAATATTTCCTTAGTGAAGTATCAATTCGTAAATTCTAAATCAATTCTTATGATGTATTATGTAAGGCTCAATGAATCTATTTGATTTTGGTACTTAAATAAATTAGTTAGGTCATTTAATTTCGTGATAAGAAATATAAATAAACGTTTTAACATCGTATATAGTATATACAAACCGAAACGACAAGAACTCGATTTTTTTTATATTATTTTTATCCAGTAGGTATAATAAAGATACTTTAATATACCTACAGCTTTTGTTTTGAATATTCCATGACATTTTCTTCTTGTCTTCTTCTTTTTGTAAGGAATTGAGTCAGGTAATTTTTTAACATCTTCAAAAGTACAAAAAGATAACACATTTTCTATGTTTTTTTTTCACTTAATAAAAAAAAAAAAAAAAACAATTTGAAAAAATGATTTTTGACATTTATTGGAGTGAAAGAAAATTTTATTTTGTGTTGGTACCTGACTGAATTTTATGTAATTCTAACGCCCTGATGTTTCTCCGAGCATTTTTAATTAGTCCCAATCTTTAAATTTTTTTACCTCAAAATAAATTCAACAGTTTTGAAACTTGACATAGTCGAGAAACATGTTGTTTTTTCGGGATCTCGCGTTTATCTTGGATAGCTCAATTTACATAAAGGGCACGGCTCGGTCCCACGAACTTGTAACTGCGTGAAGCTAATTTATACTGCTTAGAACTTAGAAATATCTTAGTTTTTAATGATATCGTTGGTACCTAAATATTGTTGAAAGAAAGAAAACGGAAAACAAATGGAAAATATAGAATTTTTTTTAGATTTCCAAAATCAATGTTTCGACCGTTTCTTTTTTTTGACAAACAAAAAAGCGCTTGCATAATGTACATAGGTATTTAAGAAACTTCCATGTACTTACAAAAAAAAAACAATACAAAATTCAAACTCGCCTGAACACACTTCACCACATATTTAGTTTAAAAATAAATCCACAAATTATGTACCTATTCTTTACTTGTGATTATTGGTACCTAATACATATACCTATAAGGTAAGTTATGCGTTCGTAAAAAAAAAGTTTTGAGATAATAACTAAATATGACAAAACGAAGACGAAAAAAGTAGGTCCGTACAGCCTAAACGGTTATTCCGATCTTCTTCCAACTCGGCAAAAGAATTGTTTGAATAATTATAATATATGCCCGGACAGTTTGTTTTATTTTGTTCCTATGTTTAAAAAAAAACGGTAAACCATATAAACGTTACCAATAATTCGATTTTTCTCGTTTTTTTATAAAATTTTATATGAATGATTGTTAGCCAAATACGATGTCTTTTATCTAAAAAAAAATTCCGAAAAAAATTATTAACGATATCTGCCATAAGGGTAGTTTTTTGATGCGGATTATCTTTTAAACGGCTTCAAATTTTTTATCCTTAAAGTCCTGCTTAACATAATAAATACTATTGCAAAAAAAGTTAGTTTTTTAAAATCCATTTTTTTGGAAATTTTTTTTATCAATTTTGATAAAATTTTATATGAATGATAAGTTGTCCACGGTGATGTCTTTTATCATTTTTTTCCGGAGAAGATTATAAACAGTAACTGCCATATCTTTAAAACGGCTGCAACGATTTCGAAGAAATGTTTTGTTCCTAATAGATCTGCTCCGACTGAATAATACTTCAATCAAACATTTTGGAAAAAAGTATTTTCTAAAAAGTTTGTTTTTTTTAATTCCGTTTGTCTCGAAAAAAAATCTGTATTTTCCAATCGTTAACTTGACCCGAGAACAAATTCGTGGCCAAAGAAACGCGAAATCTAAAAAAGATATAGAAAATATGTATCGAGGTCAATAAAAACCCACTTTTTGCTACCAATGAAAAACCAACTTATATTGATCGTATTTTTTCGAATGCGAATTAAATTCAATCAATAAACTCTTTTCAAAAGTATTGTTTCAATTTTACTTTTTTTTGTTAAACCAGTTTTTTTCTATAGGATCTGGACGCTATTTCCGGACCCAACTATAGCTAGAGGAACCATTCAAGTGACTTTATAATTATTATATATTTCATCAAAATACGGAATTTGTAATGTTTCTCTTATCCGCTAACCATAATTTTCATGGAGTAGGTATACCACTACTTCTTACAAAGTTATTTTCTACATAATTTTAATAAATAGGTAATGATACTTACTTGTAAGCATCCTGTTGATACCATTTATAAAAGTACGTAAGCATCATTTCTTCAAAAAAGTTGACAAACATTATATTCCTAAGTCTTTCAATTAGTCCCATGGGCTGTTTGTAACCACTCAACAAACTTGGAACATACGAGGTTTCCATAGGATTTCCAACTAATCCATTTATACTACCAACTGGACGCACCATTAATGATATTATAACAGGGCATTTAAAATGTGCCCCCAATCCCAAAAAGAATTCATTAAAAACGTATCCCTGAATTATCAAGTCAAATGATTCTTCGTCCATAAGCTTTCTCATTGCTGGCTGACTTAAGCTCGAATTCATGTAATTAGTTACCAGATCCACGGTTTCGTATACATTCTTATACCATGGCGGTGGATCATGAATGAGGTTTTTATGATAATCCGATCGGAGGATGACATTTTCGAGCAGAATGTGACGGAAACGAGGATTTTTTGTAAGCAATGGAATTGTTGAAACAACTGTCACGTTATGGCCACGTTCAGCTAATGCGTTAGCTACTGCCGTGTGAATAATAAGGTGACTTTTACCAGGTGTTATAAAAAGTCCAAGGATGCGAGCTGAATCAATTGTGACAAGGAAACTTGATAAAATAGCACACGCGAATAGACACTTCACCGATGGCGACATGATAATGTCTCGAACGTGGAAGGCAACTGATTTTTGGGTTGACTTGACTCTGAATTTAGTTTTTATTTTATTGTATCTAAATTGGGCTATACATATACATACATGTATGTATATATTTTTTATCAACGGTTTTTTGATAATGACCGTCAAGTATACTAGCAACATTATCGGCACACAAATATAACTCAATCAGTATCAATAGGAAACATAATTATGATGTGTGAATTAAATAAGAAACAATCTACAGTAAAATTCCTCTAATTCGAATTAACAACACGATGATTAAGGTGTGTTCACTCTTCACTGTCCACACCAAAGAATCATTATTTAATTTTTTTTCTGGAATATTTAGGTAATATATCCCATTTGATTAAAAACAAATTTTAACTCATTTCAAAAACATTTTAGAAAATTTTTCTGTGGACACCCTTGAAGAAACATTTTTAAAATGTTTATGAAATGTTTCATCATGTATCTCGCACTTTGTCAACCACGTGACGTTTTCAGACTTTCACAACATTATACCTACACTTAACTTACTTTCTGCGTCATTTGCAAACAGTGAAATTTTTCAATCGCAAATCGAAAGACAGAGACGAAATACCTAAAACCTCAAATCCCGAAAACTAAAATCCATAGGTAAATCTATAGGTACTAAGGAAGGTCTTGGATTCGTGCAAAAAAAGTTTTGAGATAACAATCAAATATATGACATTACGATGATATAGAAGACGAAAATAGTGAGTTTTCTGTATGTCTGTCTGTCTGTATAGGCACCTACAGCCTAAACATGTGCGCCGATTTACTTCAAATTTGGTAGGTATGAATTTAAGGGTAATATGCCCAGAGTTTTTATTTTGGGAATCTACCATTTAATCCCCCAAAAAAAATGTCCATTGGACGACATCCCCAAAGACATATGATCCTGAAGGACAAAATCCCAACAGTGAGAGAAGTCCAATATAAAAAATCCCCAATAAAAATAGTTTTGTAGTGTTCAGTCGTGCAATTTAATTTGTTTAGCTTAAGGTGATGCAGTTAATAAATTATAGTTTTTATTTGACAAATTTTAGTTCAGTATGTGTTACAGATTCATTCAGTCTTACTTTCGCCTTCCGTTCCGACTAATCGTATAAAATAGAATTATTTAAATCGAACAAATGCGGAAAAAACACTTTTTAAATAGCTACGGCTATCATTTTCATTCAAACCATAATATCGACAATTTAAGGTGGTGTTGTGTTAAGAAAAAAGTATTTTTTGTAAAGCATTCATTTTTTTTTTTTTTTTTTTTTTTTTTTTTTTTTTTTTTTTTTTTTTATGAAAAAGGTGTTTTTTTGTAGAAGTTTTTTGATATTTTTTGTTTCATCCTTTTTATTTAATAAAAGAAAAAAAATTATTGAAAAATATACTGTTTTTATTTCACTAAATTTTATTTCACTAATAATTAAAAAAAAGGATGAGGAATATGCGTGAATCAAGCAAAAATATTCCCAAGAGAAAATCGCAAATTAAGCAGTGCAAGCAAAAATCGCGCGATTTTATTGCTTGATTCACTAAGCGATTTTGATAAAACTCAATACTGAAATTTTTCCAGCTATTTAAAATAACATAGCATAAAATTATTTTTCAAAAATTCTATGTTAAGTTTTAAATAATTTTGGAAAAACTATTTTTGTGAATTCAATATTTCAAAAACCAGTTGACGGATTTTTATGAAATTTAATTTCAGGATGTAATAAATTAAGTTTAAGAAACCTGTATAGTCACTTTTTTTTAGAAAAAAGTTTTCGAAAAAATATTTTGAAAAAATCGATTTTTTCGAAAACCCGTTGGACCGGTTTTCGTTTTTGAATTTTTTTTTTCTTTTACTCACATTATTTAAAGAAAAATTTTGCATATCTTTGTAAGATATGGTTTTCAAACATTTAAACAAAATTCATACGATTTTTTCCTATATTCCGTTTGTACTTTAAACCCTCATCAGGTAACTTGCCACAAGAGCAAGTTTGTGAGACCCAGTCGTGCCCTTTATTTAATAATTTCCGGTATTTCGGGATTTTTTTTCAGTTTTAATTTCGGGATTTCGGCCCATCGGGATTTCAGATTTTCAGTATTTTTGGCATTCGGGGTGTTGGGTTTTCTCGTTTTCTGGCTTTTGGGTTTTTGGATTTTAGGTTTTCGATCTTTTAGGTTATCGGTATTTTGGATTTCAGGATTCAGTCCGACTCCCAAAAAATCATTATTTGTTCGTAATAATTTGTGTCAAGGAACTGACTGTAGCTATACTAGTTGATCTATTAACGAATAAGAAGTTTTTTTTATTTATTTTGAAGCCATTGCTTTTATAAGTATTTTTGGAAAAAAAGGCTTAAGTCGCGAATTTCATGTGCCTTATTGATCAATAATTTTGTTATACCATTATTGAATAAATAAATTGTATTTATACAATGATTATGGTATGTAGATCACTAACTAACAATTATACCTATATCTTTTTCATGTTTTTAAGTTTTGAGACGAAATACCAAATATGACCCCTTCGTACAAATTTTCCCCTACTGAGAATAACTTAGAACTTAGACAAGCGATGATAATCAAGATTTCCAGAACTATGCTCCAGTATAAGCAGAATGTTATATGACATTAATCGAATGCTTTCAGACTTTAATTAAATTAAATGATTTCATACTTAGTAGTAAAATAATTGTAAATAATTGCTATGCATCAGTGTGACCAGTTATCAAGGTGTTGTTCGGTGCATTGCATGTATAAACTTATTTTTTTACATATTCTAATCGTACGTCGCGTCGCGTCAGTAATATGTCATAATAACATATGCAGCTTTACATATTAATTAAAGAATAAGACGGGAACGGGTTTTATTACGGATGGAGTGAATTCAAAAAAAAAAAAACACTGCAAATATTTAATTTAAGTGTTTTCGACTATAACAGAATTCAGGATAATCGAGATTCACGACATAAGGATTCGAGAACTGGGGATCACTTCTTATTAGAAATATAGAAAAATATTGACAATAGGTACTTACTTGTAAGCATTTGATTGATAATATCGATTCAAAGAAGACAGAAAAACTTCTTCTATTGTAGCCATAAATACAAAATTTTTAACTCTCTCCAAAAATCCCAAAGGTTGTTTACCCCCAGTCAACAAACTCGGAACGTAACTTATTTCCTTGGGATTGCCTACGAGATCATGAATGGGTCCCATTGGCCGAATCATGAGTGACAATATAACTGGACACTTAAAATGTGCTGCTACGCCAAACATAAATTCATTGACCATATACCCTTGAATCACTAAATCAAATGATTCTTCGTCCATTAACTTCTGCATTTGTGACTGGTGTAGTGAGGCATTAGAATAATTCGTCATCAGCTCAACAATATTGTTGAATCTCTTATGTAATGGTGGTGGATTGTTGATTTCGTTAGAAAAGAAATTTTCAAACAGCTTGGGCACATCTAGTTGAATATGACGAAATCCTGAGTTTTTTTTTATTAATGGAATAGTGGAAATAACTGTCACATCATGACCACGTTCGACTAATGCATCAGCAATTGCAGTATGAATGATTAAGTGACTTTTAGAAGCTGTTACAAAAAGACCAAGAATACGCGCCGATTCACTGTGAGTTATGAAAATACTCAAAACGAAAAATGCACCTAAAAGATATATTGTGCGCGACATGTTTAGTGTGTGCCGTTCATTTAGAAAATGTTTTTATACTAGTTGAGGAAATTAGTTTACCGGTTAAATTAAGTTGAATTTTCTTTATAGTTTCCTTGTGTTGGTGTATATGAATGTTTTGAATTTGTATATTTCTTGAACTTATTTTATCTATAAATAGCATTTATAATAATTAATTGAAGGTCTTTGGTCATACATCTAATCATATCTCAAAAATGTATTGTTCGTCTGTATTAAAGAATTAGATGATATTATCTGGATAGGTATACTTGTATATGAACGACTTACTTCTAGATACAATGTAATGTACTTATAAAAAATCTATAGGAAACATATTAATAAATGATGATGAAAAAAATGTAAGAGAGAGGTGCAAATAATGAGACATTGCAATTATAAAGAGATGTAATGCAGGTTTATATTTTTTTCTATAATGCTGGTACAGATGTTAAGTTGATAGGAATATAACGTGATACAATAATTGATTTTACGTTCTTAAGTTTTTATTAAAACAAATGATTCCTTCAACACCGAAAACAATATATAGTTTTTGAAGTTGGAGTAGCTGTAAAGCCAGAAAAAATTGCCTGTCTAATGAGTTTGGCAAGAGATCTCAACGCATTTCATAAAATTAGGGAACGACTGGGTCGCACAAACTATTTCTTCTGAAATATCGACAAAATCTCCATGGAATTTATATATCCATCCAATGCTGATCATTAGAAGGAATGGCAACATTGAATAGTTATACAGAATCAGCGAATGTAGATGAATTTGGATTAAGACAAATGAAACCATTTTATTGTTATTGTAAATTAGCGAATTCGCCATTAATAATACGATGACTATTTTGTTTTTCTTTGTTATGTTGACTTTTTTCCTCGGAAAAATCAGCGAAGCAACCAATAGGGAAAAAAAACGGGACAGTTTGTAACTTTATTCCATCTACATCCAAACTGTCAATATTACTTTAAACAGCTATAATAGTATCAGTGCAAACAGCGGCTTCCACTAATAATATTAAGGGTATTCATCGAACGACGAAAATTAATTTTCCCGCCTTCGTAAAATAATAACAAAAATGGCGGCTTTACTTCTTTTCATCTTTACATCGTCGGTTTCCACATCGAATTCGTGATGAAAGTTTGCATGTTCCGAGGGAAAATTTTCTCATACAAATTTTAACAGCTCGTTCACGGCGACGAAAAAGTTCTTCGTTTACGTCGTTTTACGTCGTTAGATGAATACCCTTATTATATGTACATAAATATGTATAATTTCATTATTAGCTGTATCACGTGGTTTCAATAGCACTATCAACAACAACATCATCAGCATCAGCCCTACCATCAACCACTCCAATAGCATCCAAGTTAACAACGTCTTTAATAGCGTTTTTAACAATGTCCAAAAGATCTTCATTAACATTTAAATAAATTGTGCCTTAAAATGTTGACACATAAAAAATCGGTCTCACTGTTAACAGTCTTCCCCTACCCTACTTAGCGTCTAAGGAAAATCTGATTGTTGGCAAAGGAAGTTACCTATCTACCAAACATACATATCTGTTTTGCATTGGACATCACAATGATGGAGAAATTCATCATTCCACATTCGTATTGTCTTGTGCGGTTTAAAATAGAATCTAGTGCTAAACGATACGTTTTGACCAAATTTTGGTTCTATAGGATAACATTTTCAGCATTATTAATAGTGCAGTTTCTATAACCTTAAGCTTGATATTTTCTTAGTCTAAATCTAAATTTCTCAGGAGAGGTCAAACAAGAATTAGGTCGGAAATAGATTAGAATAATAAAGACCGAGAAGTTTAAAAATCATCTGTCAAACACAATTTTAAAAACCCGAGGGGTCTGTCACTAGCCAGTTTAGTGGTTCAATGATTGCAATATTTTAAATGACTTCATATGATTTCAGGTGATTTCAAACAGTTTGATTAATTGAAAAATGTTGTGATTGCATTGATTTCAAATGATTGCAAATAAATTCAAGTGATTTCATTATGATTTCAATTCCTGATTTCATTTTGTAATTTTTGATTGCATTTTTGCAAAAAAACTTAAAGTGATTGCAAATAAATTTAATGATTGCAATAAATTATTTGAAATCAATAACCAACATTTTTTTTTAATTTCATAATTTGAAATAGTGATTACACCTGATTTCAAGGTGATTTCAAATGATTGCAAGTATAAGTGGTCAGGTGATTTCATTCGTGACAAACCCCTAGTAAAAACCAGTTTATTTGAAAACCTGTAATATTAATTTTTTTTTTATTTAATAATATATCGGGGGTACGAAAAACTCCCCACTGTTATACGACGCGCTACTTAATATAATGTACATTACACATTTTGAAAAAAATTTATAAAAAAAATTACTCTGTTTTACTTTTCTTTTTCCGGTACAAATAAACTATAAAGGAAAATGCAATTTGTATGATCTTAAAACTTATATAAAGAACAGCCAACAAGAATCCAATGACATCAAGTGACAACAATTGGAAAGCATTCAAATGAACGGCAGGACTTTGCATATGAGGAGCCCCATGATGCCTTAAAACATACTCAACCCAAAATACAGCTGTTTCTTTTGCAGTCATAGGACGATCTTTGTACAGTTTCGAAAACCTTCGAACATTATCAGTATATATCTTATTCGACAAAACTTCGTGAACTGCATTACGAAAATCATCTTCGTTCAAATTCAAGTAATCCACTGATACACCGAAGCCTTTTTTGACAACATTTTCCATATTTTGAGATTGTTCACCAAACAGAGGAATACCAACCATCGGGACACCGTGATACTGCGACTCGACGACACTCCCTTGACCAGCATGAGTGATAAACAGTTTGACATTGTGATGATGCAGTACATCATCTTGAGGCATCCAGCTTTTGAAAATGATATTTGGTGATTGTCCGGGAAAATCTGAATCCCCCCATTTCCAAAGAACAGTTTGATTAAGTTTCGAGAGGACATCAAACATTATCTTAACTTTGGATTTATCCAAAAAAGTTCCTTGGACATATGATCCAAGACTAAAGTAAATTGCTCCATGTTTTGTTGAATTGTCTAAGATTGTTTTGATGTCCTAGAATTTGAATTATTGTTTTAATTGTCAAGCATTCAAAAATAAAAGAATAACTCTTACCTCAGGTAATGGATCAGGTTTGTCTTTGATTTGAATTCCACCAATTTCTACCATAGCTGGAACATTTGGTCGAATCGGAGTCTGACTGAAGTGATGGTTTGTTAAAATAAGTGAAACATTTTTCAGCATTTCATCAAAAGATGGATACTTATCCGCAGGGAAATTTGAGCTAAAAATGAAAACATAATATATATAGACGTAGTTACTGAATTTGAAAAATAACAAAAAATTCAATGGTTGATTTAGAAAATATGTTTCAAAGTAGAAAATACTTTGTTGACAAAGGCTTGTTATCCATCATTGAAAACACATCCACTGAGGGTTTGAGCTACAAGAAACAGGTGTCGCTTACAAGTAAAATTCGTAATCACTCGGTTATCAAAATTTAAGACTTAATATTTAATTCAATTTCATATTAATTTTAAATAAATTTATACTCACTTATAAGCATCTGTCTGATACCATTTGTAATAATGCGTAAGCATTATCTTTTCAAAAAAGTTAACGAACACAAAATTCTTTAGTCTACCGATGAATCCCAAAGGCTGTTTATCACCGCTCAACAAACTCGGGACATATGAAATTTCCATAGGATTTCCCACTAATCCATTTATATTACCAACTGGTTGTACTACTAAAGATATTATAACGGGACATTTAAAATGTGCCCCCAATCCCAAAAAGAATTCATTAAAAAGGTATCCTTGGATTATCAAATCAAATGATTCTTCTTCCATGAGCTTCTTCATCGGTGGCTGATTTATACTCAAATTATTGTAACTGTTCATAACGTTTATGACACCAAACATATTCTCATACCATGGTGGTGGATCATTAATAAGTTTTTTTAAGTAATCCGATGTAAATCCATTAACTCCTAACTGAATATGACGAAAACGAGGATTTTTTGTAATCAAAGGAATTGTTGTGACAACAGTCACATCATGACCACGTTCAACTAATGCATTAGCTATTGCAGTATGAATAATAAGATGACTTTTACCGGGACAAATGAAAAATCCAAGGATACGTGCCGAATCACTTGCCACTAGGAAAGTTGATAATAAAGCACACGCGAAAATACACTTCATGGAAAACGACATGATATTCCTACTCGATACAAAATCAAACTGATTTCAATTTCGGAAACAAACTTGATTTTGTTTTATATGTTCGTTCTTCGTTAATTGTTATCAATATCAAAAAAAAAATATAAATAGATCAGTATCTGGTGATAAAAAATAGTAAAAAAAACTTAATTTTATAGTTGATCTCGATAAGAAATTCAATTGAAATACCTATATCTACAGAATGAGTCCTCTAAGTCTGAAGCTACATAAAACCTTAAATGGAGTTTCGTAAAAAATTCATTTAGACGAACTTTTTACTGTACTGTATTATCAGGTTCCAGGAGTTTGTTAGATTGAGAAAAATTCTTTCATTCACGAAAGTCTTTTACTTGGTGTGATTGACGACTGATGCATGAAGATATTGTTTTGACATTTGACTAAATTGTTGCTGGTTTAGTAACTTATACCACACTGATTTTTATGATCGTCAAGAGTTGAATACGAATGTTATCAACCATGTCGCTTCATAGGTGACAAAATGCCGATGGTTTGTAATCGAAGTACTACCATACATGATCTTATTCGCAAGTAGATAAATATAGTTATGTTGATTCATACACCAGCCAGAATAAATAACAAAAATTCATTATAATAGATATATTTAAATACAGTGGCCCGCATACTCGCCAGTATGATAAGCTCTGTTTACTCTTATCATACTTATCATACAATGATAGAAGCCTACTTTGTGAGATTGTGTAATATCCAGTTTTGATTAAAAACTTTTATATTTTTTTAATCGAAACCAATACTTGTCCTATTGAGCAAATCCAAAACAGTCACAAGTATTCTATACAGCATTTCATTTCATTGTTTATAGACGTGTATTTTACATCTCTAATCTCTATACTTGACAAAATATAAAAACAAACGCATATGTGATCAAAGAGTTCCCGCCATTTACTAAATTTTTAATATTTTCCGGTATTTTTGGTTTCACTTGACTTTTTATAAATTTTCGTATTATATTTCCAGCTTTTAGCAGTGCCCTTCATTTTTATACGATACCATAACCTCATAGCATGCTATTTTAATATTATTTTTAATGTTCTAAAAAGGGTTTTTGAAAAAAGTGTTTGACTCTTAATTCAATTCCATCAAACATGTTGGTACATTGCTGCCAAAGCAAATTCTATGCTTGGTTTTATTAAACGGAGTTCTACTTATTTCACGTATCCAGGGCCGGGATCCCTATTCTCTTGACTCGAGTTACAACGCCTATTTCCGATCCATATTAGAATACAGTTGCGTTATATGAAATCCTTAATACAACATTCATTCCAAAAGAAAGCATTCAAACAAAATTAACACTAGAAATTGGGATGTAACATTGAAATACTCTCTTACTCGACAAGATGCCATCTTATTGGTATTCAGTCACCCGAAAATCGTCGTAAAGTTTTTTCAGTAATGTTTATAAGTGATATTTTGTCTCATCGTATTAATTGTCCACTTTTCCTATCTTTGATTAATCTTTATGCACCATCTCGTCAACTAAGAGAACGTTTCCTATTTCGAGAAAATAATTTATGTTTTTGCATGTATTTTTACAATTAATGTTATATTGGTAGTCTGTAAGATAATTTATATCTGATTGATGAATAAACTATAATAAATACATAAATAATAAATATTAAAAGTTAACAAAAAAAACAATTTCAATTACATAGTGTAGTTGCAATTACAAATTAACGAAAGAGTGATTAAATTACAATTGTATTCAATAACTCATTTGATTACAAAAATAAAATAAAATAAATTACAAAATAATAAATCACTCTTGTAAGGCTTAACATTTATTCATACAAACAAATACTTATTGCGTTAAAAAAAAAATTATTTCGTCAATTGAAAAATATGGGGACTTATTGTTTTTAATTTTTGATACGAAGTCAGATATGCATAAAAGATCATTTAAAAATTAATTAAAAATTGATATACGTCTTTGAACTTCATGTATAATTTTGCTTACATACGTTGTTTTTATAATCTATGTAGTTTACTTAATAATTTTACTGATAACTTTGTATAGATATATAATAAGAAAACATAATCTGAAGTTAAACCCATATTTTAATTGTACATATGTACATATTTAAAATGAATATCAATTTCACAATAATGTATTGTTGAAAAATATAGTAAGAGAAATAATTTGGAAACAAATTAATAGATACAAAGTAAGTTAAACATGATAAATATAATAAAATTTAATAAATAACTAAATAATAAAGAATATTTCAAAATTACATAAAAAAAAGGCTATGAAATCCAGTTGATTAATTATAGTACATTTTCAGAGGCTTAACATCTTATTGTAAAAATGAGTTGTTCAGATTTATTATTCTTGCAGAAATCATTTCAACATTTTTGCATTTTTGTGTATATTTGAGCTTAAATGTTGCCATGACAGGTTCAAGATCATTTTAAGTAGCTTCTTATGCGCAACTCACAATTTTCTAAATATTGATATTTTGCACAATTTCATCTAGTTTGACATCCATACAAAAGATGGAAGATATTTTACTCGAAATGGTATTAGAAAATAAGTTCAAAATAAAGTGCACGACTCGGTAGCACAAACTTGCTCTTATTGCAAGTTGTAAACAAAATAAAATTAAATTTAATAAAAATAAATAATTAATAAATGTTTTTTTTTTTTTAATACAAAATCATATGAATCTTGTTTAAAAGTGCTAAAACTACAAAGATTAAAGCCAAAAAAAAGTCGGTTCTGGATATTCATAAAATTCTTTTGCCAAAATATAAATTTACCAAAAACTAATTCTAAAATCGTAAGTTTCCAATATTTTATAATTATATGAAATAGTTGGCGTACCTCTCGTAAGAATCAATGAAAAAAAAGATCTTGGAGTCATATTTATATTTGGTCAAAAACTTAACAACAATCTGCACATACCTATTGACTTCATTGTAGCGAAAGCCAATTCTATGCTAGGATTCATAGTGCGAAATTCTAAAGAATTCACTGATCCTTATATCCTTAAATATCTTTTTAACGCTTTTGTACGATCCGTTTTAGAATATTGTTCTGTGATCTGGAGTCCATTTTACAAAACAAGTTCACAAAGTATTGAAAATATTTAAAAACACTTCACATAACAGGTGGTTAATCGTCTACATTGGAATATTCGAATGGTTCTTCGTATGATTCTTGATGCCAACTTATTAGCTTACATAAACTCACTGATCGTTGTAAATATTTCCCAGTTATGTTTATCAGAGATATTTTAAATAATCACATTAATTGCCCTTGTTTATTGTCTTTAATTGAAATTTATGCTCCATCATAGATATACTTACGAAACAGAAGTTTATTTAATGAACATTTTCATAGATTTAATTATGGACTCAACGAGCCTCTAACAAGGTGTTTAAGAGAAGATAATACTGTATGTAATCAAATCGATTTATTTTATTGTATCAACAGACATATTATGTTCAAAAAACAATTATTATTTATTGTATGTAACCATATGGTGTGTACTTAATATGTTATAATATAATTATAAGTTATTAATTTTCAAGTAATCTTAAGGATATACCTATAATGTAAATGTATTATCTGTTTGATGAAAATAAACTGCGAACTAAACTTAACTAAACTAAGCTAAACTAAAAATATTTAAATCTTTAAATTGATTTTTGATTGAAATATTTTGTAAAATTATGTAAAAAAATATAAGTTATTTGCAATATTGCAATCATTGAACCACTAAACTTGCTCGCGATAAGCCTTTCGAAATCACCATCTTATCCATATAATATGTAGGATGACTAATTCACACATTAATCATCAATCAACAATCATCCTAAATTAAAGCCAAACAAACTAACTATTTAAAATATACTGTAAAGAATGATTCTGTTGCAAAGTCAAGTCAAGAAAAGTCGAATAAAGAAAAGCCTAGTGAAAGTCAAATTAAAGACAATTTAAAGTCAAACTCAGTTTACCTTTTTTTTTTTTAATTTAACCCAATAAGGAGCATTTTAGAGCTACAGAACATTTACTGAACGTTTACATCGTAACTGTAATGTTTCAGGCGTATATGAAATGTTTACTCACTGTACACAAAATGTAAACGGTTTTGGGGAATGAAATGTCGTGTTGACAGTATATGAACAAATTCTATTTGATGTACTTGATTTGTACATTTACAAATGTAAACGTTCAAAAACTCTTTAAAACACATACAAGACAAACTACTTTTTAGTAACAAATCGTTTACAGATACTATTCCTGGAATAGGTATATGAACGTTTACAAAGTAAACGTTCAAATACACTTCGAAATAAATAACATAAAAACTAACTTAGGTACAAATCGCTTACAGAAAAATATTAAACTGTATAGGTAAATACGTAATGCCATTTGAGATCATATTACTATATGTATACAAACCAAAACTTAAACAATTTCCAATAAATGTTCCAATAATGTTCATGACATTATTATTATTATATGGGAGGTATAAAAATAATCAATAATTATATTTTTTGTGCAAGTAAAGGCAAAATATCGAACGCGAGAAATATTTTCTACCAGTTTTGTAAAACAGGTCGATAAAAATAAGGCGCCTGTAAAAACTTTCTTATTTTAGAAATGATTTCTTATAAAAATATTTGAGACCATTTTATTTTTCCCACAAAAACCATATTTTTCAATATTTTGTAAGATAAATTTCCAAGTCCTATTTTAATCAAATCCGTAACATTCTTGGTTTTTACTAAATATCAATAAAAATAGATTTTCAATGTTTTTGGTTTTCTAATTTGATAAAAAATGGAAACATTATAATGGCCGATCAATGCTATACGTGTTACATTATCTGTAAATGAAATGTTTTACAGTATGCTTACGTTTGAAGATGTGATGTGACTATACACTGTAAACGTTTTGTAAGAGTAAAGTTTTGATAATGGTTTTACAAAACTGCTACAAATGTAAACGTTTCGTGATATTGAATTTACATTAACGATATTTGATTTACAGTAAGTTTACGTTTGAAGATGTGATGTGACTATACACTGTAAACGTTTTGTAAGAGTAAAGATTTGATAATGGTTTTACAAAACTGCTACAAATGTAAACGTTTCGTGATATTGAATTTACATTAACGATATTAAATTTACAGTACGTTTACGTTTGAAGATGTGATGTGACTATACACTGTAAACGTTTTGTAAGAGTAAAGATTTGATAATGGTTTTACAAAACTGCTACAAATGTAAACGTTTCGTGACATTGAATTAACATTAACGATATTTGATTTACAGTACGTTTACGTTTGAAGATTTGATGTGACTTTACACTGTAAACGTTTTGTAAGAGTAAAGTTTTGATAATGGCTTTACAAAACTGCTACAAATGTAAATGTTTTGTGATATTGGTTTTACACTCTCGAAATTTCGTTTACAGTACGTTTACGTTTGTAGATGTGTTGTTTCAGCAACATTTTGTGTGTTACAATTTGTTTACCAATCATTCAATTAGTTAATGTAAAAATACAAAACATTTTTTCAGCAACTGTATATGAATTGTAAACGACATATAATAAATTTGTAACATAAAAGGTACAAAATGCTACTTGGGAACGGCCTCTTTAAATATTTATTAAACATTATTTCATTATTTTAAACTAAACAATATCTACATATAAACTATTTAGTTAATTAAATTAAAAACTATTCTTCTGAAATTAACTAAAAAACTACTAGCGTTCTTATTTATTCCCTTCCCCTTCCCAATACATTTATACTATATAATATACATACTATAAAATATATATAATTCACATACATACATTTATTTTATCTTAATCCCTTCACTAATTTTATTTAATCTGAATAAATACCCATTATAGGTACAAAGTACTAATAAACATGCTACTCCTTTTAGGTTCTCTTCCAATTACCATTTCATAAGTTGAGTGCATTTGCATTGCATAATAAAACATTTTGACTCACATATGGATATTCACTCCCAATAAACTCACTAAGTAGAACCATGTGAAAATGATAACCACAATGATGTCCTGATGTTTATAACTGTAATAACAGCAACGAGTGCATTGGGACTCTCGATTTAACCATCACCCTATCATCATTAAAAGCACAATAATAAAAATAATAATATTGAAATTCATATACGAATCGAGTTAATGCGCCACCATTTATTAACATGACGCTGAATCTGACTTCTGAAGCAGTATAGTCACCCCAAACCTATAGGGATTAAGCTTAAAAAATTATTATTCATTGAGATGTATCCACTGCAGTTTTCAACTGTTTAAAAATTAATGTGTATACCTATATGAAATTTCGTTGATTTGAAGTACATTTTATGTTTTTATTTGGAGTGTTAGTAAAATCTAAACTCTGAGGTGAATTTTTAAAAATAGCGTTTTCGTTAAAAACAAAAATTAATTACAGAGTGTCTTTAACCGCCTAAGTAATTTTTGTCCTCAAATTCAACTAAATGACTGTGTTTGCCGCTTAAAATTTTGTGCAAAGAGAAGATTTATTATATAGTGTCATGAATGTATTATTTAATCGCAGGAATTTAATATCGAATTCCTTTCATTTTTCCAGATTTCATCGGAAAAGTTGACTTTTTTCCTTTCTATATATGTTGAAACCACAAAGTTGCTTTTTTACTGTAATTGTGTGGTGTATGTTTTATAGACGCGATCTAAACAATTCACTTAAGTTCACTTTATTAACATATTGCACTATTAACAACAAGGTTCACATCTAATAGATTATTTTAAAATTATTTTATTTGAGAAATCTATATTAAAATAAACCTAACTACACAATTAAACGGCTCGTCTGACAGAAGAAATAAAATCTGTTTAGTATGTGTGCAAATATGTGTGAATCTTGCTATCAAATCGAGATTCAAGAAAAGTTGATCTGAGGGGAAAAAAGCAACTTTTTCTTGTCCATGGATCATGATTTTCTGAAAAAAACAACTAAGTCCGAAAAAAAGCGACATTAGTCCGAAAAATTTCCAAGGAATTCGACATAAAATAAACCACACTACACAATTAAAACGCTCATCTGACAAAATGAAAATAAATTCTTTCAAGTATGTGTAAATCTTGCTCCAAATCGAGATTCATGTCGAACTCCTTAAAGTTGATCTGAAGGTGAAAAAAAGCAACTTTTTTTTAGATTAAATTCACAATTAATTTGCAAATGTTTTAGCCGGGTTTGTGGTCAGATTAATTAATTAGCAACTTTTTTGTCTATGGATTCATGATTTGAGATTTTTTCCAATCAGATCAATCTTTTTCCGAAAAAAAAAAAACATTTTTAGTCCGAAAAAATTCAACTTTTTATTTGAAAGGAATTCGACATAAACAACATATCTGGTTGCCTTGAGTATTGTCCAAACAGAGCGAATAGATTTCTTGTCATATCGTAATTGAACTGGGCAGCTCCGGCAGAGGAGAATTTTATATTCATTACCGCATACTGTCGAGAAAGTAATCGTCCATTTGCTTGGCAATTAAACGAAGGACGAGGTTAAATAGGTTGCTCGAGAGGTCTTTTTCCAAGTTGTGAAGTGTTTTACCATTACCTAGTAAAAGAAGCCGTTAAAATTTATAATTTGCAGATTCTTAAGAACTTACCTGAAACATTTCTCCAGCACTAGTCGATAACATAAAAGGCTCCCGTGATATATTATCTGACAATGAGTAATCTTTTTTATTCGTACTTTTATAATTAACAAGAAAAAGCGTTACAGGTGGTTCAGCACTTTACAGAATCACCGAAAAGTACTAAGTTGTACTGTCGATTCAACGGAGACCAGGCAAAACCTTCTTCATCATCATAATGTCAGTTTTGATTAAAACATCAACTTTTTTTTAACACGTAACCAATATTTGCCTAATAAAAAGCAAGTAAAAGGTGAAATTGAAATTGAAACTCGCGAAGACAATGAATTTGCCATTAAAACTTTGTGTTAATGACAACCAAAAGAGCGTTGGTATAGCGTATTTATGGAGTATGACTTCCCATTTCGGAATGGGGTTGATATTTGGAATTACTGTTTCATTTTGTTCCTGGTATAAATTTCCCTAGAAGGATAATTGGTTTTTCTTGTTGCTTGTCTTGTAAGTTTTAATTAAGTAAATTGGATATAACAAGTAACGCATAATACTTTTAAAAGGGGCGAATGGCATTTCTAAATTAAGTGTGTGTGCGCTTAATTGAATCAATTTAAGATGCGAAGTGATATTTGAATTGTATAGGTAAGGTAAACAAAATGCTAAACAAAATGCTACAAAACATAACAGGAATTCGTTTGTTACGATTAGAAGGGATGCGATGGATGACGAGTGTTGAAAAACGTAGATAAAGAGGTTTATAAATGATACTTTAAATGAAGATGTTCTTAACCGATGTGCTTAATGTTTTCGACTTTGCAATTAAAGTCTTTGTGCATATCATCAGCATAAGCCGTTTTTTATTATGAGAAATGATTAATCTCCATAAAAATTGAGATCTTGCTATTTATTCACGTTTCATGATCCAAAAATAAGTTTTGCTAGTTTCCACGTGAGGCACTACGTTTTTTTGTTTTCTTTCATAACGTTGGTAATCGACTTGAGTGTCAGTCATTAGGTTTGTTTTATAGACTATGGGATATTTACAAAATATGGAATATTTTGATAAAGGGATATTTTCTGACGTCACAGACATCCATGGTTGACTCGAACTCCTTTTGCCGAAATCATAGATATTAAAAAAAAATCCAAATGTTTCATGATCCATTTAATCGAAAAGTGACCTAATAGATTCTCTTGGTATAAAATCAATCATCAATGTTTTAAGCGCCATTTTTTCAGCTGGAGATTATCAGTTTAAGGATTAAACTCAAGCTTGTGCCATAAATACGTTTTTAGGACAATATTAGAACTCCTTGACTCCTAGCTAACCCAACTCAATTTGTTGAGTCAGGGCCAGTTGTACAAGCCTATAGTTAATCATTGGTTCAGGTTTTTAACTCACCGATGTTGGCAGGTTAACTGCGGTTCAACTCTTGTTGAGTCATGAAATTGCTTTAACCAGAAGTATTTCTCAGTGAAGTAGCCGAGTTTGGAAGAAAAAAATGGCTGAACTGCGGTTAAAATTTTTGTACAACCGGCTCCCAAATTTTTAAGTATTTCGAAAAATATTTTCTTAAAATGATCTTACACGATGCAAAAATATCACAGACAAAAATCAATAATAACTGTCTGATTCCTCAAAAGCAAGTGCAGGAAATCCTACCCTAATATTCTCTAAAAAAAAGCAAATAAAGCAAATCTAGAGCAGAAAATGTCTCACTGAACAGTTAAATCATGTTCTTTTCTGCATGATGTAGGTGTAGGTTAGAGCAGTTCGCTGAGCAGGACTTGTGTTTATTGTTGTGCATTAAACGAACCTAATTTATTTCATGTTGAAATTATATGTCAAATGGACTAAAATTACAAAAAAATGCTTTTGCAATGGATTCTGATAAAGGAAAATTGTAAGTTTTGGTTCAGATATGATTTTATGTTTTCTACATACATAATGTATATATTTTTTTTATGATTTAGGAAAAAATAGAATGTTGAGGAGGCATTTGCTTTCCTTACTTTTTTATTTTGTTCAATTACCTAATGTCAATTTTTGGCATACACATTAAAGTCAATGCTACCACAACAGAAAAACCAAAACTGATGATCCAAAGTTGTTTTATTATCAACAGATGATCCATGTAGATCATCTCTGTATTTCATTATCCCCTCAGATCTGATCCGGATTGGATTTGGGTCGCAAAATACAAGCAAACAACATCAACACAAGATCCAGCTTTATTTCTAGATCTTGCATAATTCCAATCCATTCCGGATCAGAGGGGATAATAAAATATGGCTATTGTCAGCTAATTAAAATTGAGGGAACATTTGACACATGAAACGTTTTTAATTGTATTTGCAGTATGGATTAGAATTATCTATGATGTTATTTGGGAGAAGCATCTGTCGAATAAACTTGAGAAATTCTGGTTCTTAATATGACATAAAAGAACTGCTTTAAAAAGAACTTTATATATATCTTCAATACAGCAGGACTTTGAAAGAATGCAATCATATCTGTCATATATAGATTAATAAATATGAGTCATATATATCATATCTGAACATGTACTATATAGTGCCATCAAAAGAATATATAATTTTCTGATATGTGATTAATATTTTCTTTAAATAATCGATGACTAACAAATTTTTAATATTTCTCAAGTTTGTTCCTTTTTCATTGCAAAAAGCCCATATCTTGAAAATTCATAATTGGTATCCTTATGCCTACATAGATAGGTACCTACACTACTTGCAACGAAGAGGATCCTTTATTTCCATTTCAAAACCAAATATTTCCTCTGCAAGAAAATTGATATCGTTTAAGAATCACCTACACTCGTAGAAAAGAATCCTTCAACATGATAGAAAGCTACTTCCATAAATAATTTTTCCAAAAACGTAATAAGGATATGAGAGAGGTCTCCTTGAATTTCCTCCTCCTGAATGCATGCGGATGACTGAGTAAGTTCGTTTGTTTATTTGAGTAAAGTGCACTCAGATATCATATCTCTTTGAGGATAATATTGAATATTGCCACTTGAAGGCCAACTCTTAATCAATTTACCATTCGATTACTTTGTTGGTTGCATTGGCAACCTTATACTTCAGGATTCAAATAACGATGCAGAGATAGTATCTGAAATGGTATATCACTACTCCATCTCATGTTTATATGCTTCAAAATTCTGAGTTGAAAGTGTTGATATTATGTATGTTCAAGAATGAAGACGATAAGGATATATCGAGTCGATATAAAATGTTGATGAGGACATGAGAGGAACTCTCTTCGGATATGAACTTTATTTAAAATTGAGAGCCTCCTTGAAATTGGATATATTCTTCTTGATGTGGAAAATTAAATTTTGATATATTCTTCTTCAATGATCAATTGATTGCTTCGTTAAGGATTTTGGTTCTGAGTATTTTATTTTTTACGGATATTGTACGTGAAATGTTGGCAAATTATTAATATTGATTTCCTATCTGATATCGAATTTGTTTTCTATGATTATTTCGAAATAGTTAAAAGGATATATGTATGTACATATATTCAGATTATTTATTGTTGATTGGAATATTTATTAGACATGGACTTGACAAATATGAACAATATGAACATACCAATAGTATGAGATTGGACAATTTTATTAAGTATTTGTTTATTATGATTCACTTGTGATAAACTTTTTGTCTTAGGCTGAAGGTAAGTTCGTCGTGTCCCAGGGTAAGAACATCAGAGTATCAAGCTCTACGCTCAGCTTATTTTAGGACATATTCGTTTCTTGTAAATATTTCTTAAATTCATTAAAATATTTAACTACAATTTCTTAAATATATTTAACAATTCAATAGGTACATACATATGACGTGTCGTGTTACAAATTTGTTTTCAATTTATTATTTCCTTTTAACTGTAAGCCTATTACCTAAGAGTCAAGGAAACATCCAAAATATCTTTTAGTATTTGTCTGCAAGAAAGATACGACAACTTTCGATGAAGAAACTCGTTGGCCAATCAACAAGAGGCAATTTGGAACAGAAGCAATTTAAAACTACTGATATTTGCTTAGAACACATGCTCGTGAGTTTTTGGTTAAAATATCAGCAGAAAAACGCTTTGGAATTAGTCAAATGTAAAAAATCTTCCAACTTACGAAAGCAGCGAAAGCATAAATTGAATGACTGGATCATTTGGCATATCCAACAGCAGTCGAAGATATCATTAGGTATAACCATTGAGTTTATACACATAGAGAAATCATGTGTAAGTTTTAAACTTTGCTCGTAGGATGTCGTTACTTTCAACTTGATTTTTTTTTTGCTCTTGTAGCAATTATTCTTGAATTAAAAGGCAAGAGAAAAAAAAAACAAATACAAATGTATTCAGAGGAATTTTCCACTTCGGTGAGTTTGAAACCATCTTGATTCCTCTATGTGTATAAACTCAATGATATAATCAGTTCCTCGTCGAAGTCATTGTTCCTGCCTTATCTGACATTAACATGAAAAAGAGCAATACGAAAAGCTAGAAAACGGAAACTTCCAGAATTATTATCATTTGCCTGAATATGTATGAAATAAGCTGTTTAACAGGTTTCTTAGTTTAAAGTGTAAAAGAAGTTGCCATCCAAAAATATTTTCGCCAAAGAATACCAGAGCAGTAGCCAAGATGGACGAAATCTACACTGAAATCGCATTACGAATATTTTCATATGTATAATATTGCATATATTGTTGCTAATTACCAGAGGTTGTATAGTAGTCCCACACTACTTGCGAACGAGGACATATCAAATTGTCGTTTTAGGATTTTTTAACAGAAAACTGAAATATCTTTCATCTTAGTCGAGACGTTAGCTTCGTCGTTAAAAACACATACATCCTTAAAAGTCAATACTTTCGTATCAACAAATATTTAGAAGACACATCAAATTTGCAACTCAGAACAGTCCGCATAATCTGTTATTCATTTTTATACTTCCTATATGATTTTATATAATAAAGGCCTTAAAGCAGTTACCTTTATTGCAAGTCAAAATGTCAAAAGCAGCTGCGGTACACGATTCCATATACATATACAAAGTATCACAGGACCTTTCCCGTAATCATTTATACACCACAATCTCATTCCTCATTATTCTTTTTCCTCTCTAACATCGAAAACTAAATTGTTGACGGCTTAATGAATTCGTTATGAGCATATAATTCAATTAAAAGCCATTCGCATTTACGATTATTAATTGCAAGTCCTCTCAAGGATGAAGTCTTGATGAGGGAAATTAATGTGACTTGCAGCTTGTCTGTAATTAACAATGTTCCAAGTACTCGTATGTGAAAGCATAACCAATTCAAGTAACAACCTCCCCTCCTGTTTGCTCTGGTCCTTATATAAGTATAACACACTCACAAGATGACAGGAAAATGTTTTGTATTTGTATCGTATGCGAGTGGGTATAGGTATACCTAGTGGTAAAAGGATGAAACCAACGAAGCAAAGCATTGTGTTCCTCCGAGAGGTTCCATAATTTATAGCTTCATTTGATGAAATGGAGGGAATCATTTTGGCGACTTAGAGCACCATCTAGTGTCGACATCCGTTTCACTGGAATTTTTCATTATTTCGGCAATAATTTCTGGTTGACGAATGACTGCTGTGATACAATAAATTTCAAAAATTGATTTTTGTTATGTATAAGAACGCTTTCTTTTATTCCTTCTTACTTTTTATTATTTGAAAAAATTTCGATTTGACCAACAAAAAAATAAATGCACTAACTTTGAATACAATATAAATGCAAGCCAACAAGAATCCAATAACATCAAGAGACATCAATTGAAAGGAATTCAAATGCACTGCAGGACTCTGGATATGAGGAGCACCATGATGTCTTAGAACATATTCCATCCAGAATACAGCTGTTTCTTTGGCAGTCATTGGACGGTCTTTGTAGAGTTTAGCGAATATTTGAATATTTTTAGTGTATTTTTTATTTGACAGAACTTCTTTGACCGATTTACTCAGTTCCTCTTCGGTCAACGTAGTGTAATCCACGGATATCCCGAAGCCTTGTTTAACAACACCTTCCATATTTGAACTTTGGTCAGCAAATATTGGGATGCCAACCATAGGAACACCATGAAATGATGACTCGACAACACTGCCCTGACCACCGTGGGTGATGAAAAGCTTAACATTAGGATGAGGAAGGATATCATCTTGAGGTAGCCAACTTTTGTAGACGATATTCGGTGATTCTCCTGGAAAATCGGAGTCTCCCCACTTCCAGAGGACCTTGTTTGGAAGTTTGGACAGAACATTGAATATGCTCTTGACTTTTGATGCATCTAGGGTGCTTCCTTGGACGTTTGATCCGAGACTAAAGTAAATTGCTCCGTGTTCGGTGGCATTATCCAAAATAGATTTAATGTCCTTATGAGAAAGAAATCAAAATTATTTCAGTTCGCTATAACCAAAAATCTTACCTCTGGCAATGGATCGGGTTTATTTTTAATTTGAATGCCTCCAATTTCAATCATTGCAGGAACATCTGGTCGAATTGGACCCTGACTGAAATGATGATTGGTCAGAACAAGAGAAACGTTTTTCTTCATATCTTCAAAAGATGGGTATTTGTCAGCTGGGAAGTTTTGACTGCAAATATTCGAAAAATAAAATTTTGTTAACAATTATATCTTATAAACTAGAAGGTCCGAATTATGCTGAAGGTCTTAAAATTTTTTATATCTGAGTACCATCAAATTAAAAGTAAAAACCGAGGTAAAATTTTATTAGTAGATATTATACTTTTAAAATCAATATAATTATTATAGTAGATTTACCAATCTAAACACAGAGCTGGTAAACTACATAAATAAATACTGTTCAATTTAAAAAGCATTGATTAGCTAATTTCAAAGATAAACACCCAAATAACATAACACCAACTTACTAGTACAAATCCGATTGATACCAATCCATCAGTTGTTTAAGAATAAATTTTTCCACCACATTTACAAAAACGAAATTCTTAAGCCTTGCCAGGAATCCCATTGGTTGTTTTCCTTCCGCCATCAAACTTGGAACATATGAAATTTCATTTGGATTGCCAACAATTTCATTTAAACTCGGAACAGTACGAATCATGAACGAGTAAATAACAGGACATTTAAAATGTGCTGGAATTCCTAACAGAAATTCATTGAAGAAATATCCCAATATAACCATATCAAAAGATTCTTCAGCCATTAATTTCTTCATCTCTGGTTGGTTCAGACTTTTGTTGGCATAGTCATTCAGCAAGTCCATCATGAATGTAAACCTTTTGTACCATGGCGGTAGATTCGTAGCAATTTTCGAGAACTCTTCTGCCGAAAAGCCTGGCACAGTTAGTTGAATATAACGGTACGGTGGATTCTTTTGTACCAGTTTGTGTGTTGATACAACTGTGACATCATGACCTTGTTCAGCTAAAGCATTCGCAATCGCACTGTGAATAATCAAATGACTTTTCGAGGGAGTCGGAAAGAAGCCGAGAACACGCGCTGAATCACTTGCCACTATGAAAGTAGCTAATAGAGCACACGTTAAAACAATTTTTATTGCATACAACATAATTATTATTAATCGAGACAAAAAAAACCGTGTTTTGTTCGAATACTTGTTTGATACTGAAGACTGGAATGGCAAGTTTGAAAGTTTTTGTTTGAAAAGATAATTATTTAAATTTTCTGCTAATCAATTTAATTTTCAAGCATTTCGTATCTTATCGGTAAAATTTTCAGTTTTCATTGATTGCGACAATCGTTTCAAATAAAAACAAATAGGTATATTCCAAAATATATTTTTATCTTTACTGTAGATGCAGAATAAAGCCAACCGTTTGGAATTAAATTTTATTTCTATGTTGGTGTTTGAATTCTGGTTGACATTATAAAAGTGGAATTTCCTCTTTAATGTTCCATTTTTATTGTATAGAAAAATTAAAAAAACATATTAGCTTATCTACCTAGAATTCAAAGCTATCTTCTCCTGTTTTGTCTATAAAATACAAAAGATTAGTTGAAATCGGTGTGTTTTTTTTAATTTTCCTGATATATTTGCATATATAATAAGAGAGCTAAGAACTTTAATATCTAAAAAGAACGGTTTTCAGGCTTTTTGTTATCAAGCTCATAGTTGCATTATAAATTATCGTTATAAAAGTAATATTTTCGGAAAGACTAATTGGTTAGGAGGCGAAACTGATACATTTAACAGACCCTCTTTCTTTTGTTGGTATTTTCTATCTTTGTATACTAATAAGTATCTTAATTGCAAGAACAATACTTAAATACAAGAATTAAAACCATCTTGGTAATTTTGATTTGATAATGAATTTCTATATCGTCATCGTGAATTCAAATACTTTGAATGCAATGACTTCGCATAAATTTATTTTCTTACTTATCAAACTGATATCAGGAGCAAAAAACAAGTTTTATAATTACAAGTCATTATTTAATTTCTTAGTGACTGGCAACTTATAGTCCAGTCAACGAATGATTCTAGGTGGAAAAACCGAGGGCAGAAAAACTAAGTATGCAGCTTTGTTTGGACTTGTCATGAGGTAAACATACTAAAAGTCCTCGATCTTAGGTTGACCGCAAAGAGGTGTGGGGGGCTTTAAACGTCCCTTCTTTCAGTTTTTCGCTTATAACTCATAAGCCCTAGATCCTATGAAAAAAATATTTAGTAAAAAATTAAAGCTAACAAAATTTTCTACAAAAAAATTGTTGGCTGTTTTGTTGTATCTCCAATAGTTTCTGAGTTACAATCCTTAGAATATCGTAACATTTCGTTGCCCCAGTGATGTCCTTTATGATTAACAACCCCTATTTTGTATGTCTTTCGGTGCCTTATTTGGTCGAAAGTGCTTTCAAATATTAAGAAATCTCTTATTCGTGTCTGATTTGGCGCAGTTTTGCTCAGTACCCAGTTCACCAATAGCGTTTTTCAACAGATCTCATTTAGAATCATTAAGTTATTGAACATTATTTTTTTTTATATCTGTATAGCGTACATTTGGGTCCTAAAAAATGCTTTTGCAGTGAGTACTGGTTATAATACTGTTTTTTCTAATGTGGGCGTTTTATATCCCCCTTTCCACACTCCACACAAAATCAGCATTCGATGGTCCAGTTAGATGAGAACATTTGAAGGTGTGTAGAGACCAAAAAAACATTTCAAGAATCATTGCATAAAAAATATTTCTGAAAGGTTTCTCATTTGTTTAAAAATCATTTAAAAAATATTTCTTTTAATTTCTTCAAAGTTTCACCTTTTTGAAATGTTTCGTGTTTTCCAATTTGTCATTCAAATATATTCAAATTTTCAAGACGAAAAAACCTAAACTTTCTTTCTGTGTCATTTGCCAAACATTAAAACTTTCCCATCACGAATAGGAAACATCAGAGAAACATTTCAGAAATATTTCGAAAATGTTTTCTTTATTATTTAATTTTTTTTCTAAAACACTTCTGAAATGTTTTTTAAATGTTCCTGAAATGTTCCTTAGATCTGAACACATCATAACAAACAGCATATTCGAAATTGGAGAAAAATGTTGGCTTTTTTATTAATGTTATATTGCTGGGGTGTCTAATATCTATACCCCCAAAGAGCATTTCAGAGCTACATAACATTTACTGAACGTTAACATCGTAGCTGTAATGTTTCAGGCGTATATGAAATGTTTACTCACTGTACCCAAAATGTAAACGGTTTTGGGGAATGAAATGTCGTGTTGACAGTATATGAACAAATTCTATTTGGTGTACCTGATTTGTACATTTACAATTGTGAACGTTCAAAAACTCTTTAAAACACATACAAGACAAACTACTTTTTAGTAACAAATCGTTTACAGATACTATTCCTGGACTAGGCATATAAACGTTTACAAATGTAAACGTTCAAAAACACTTCGAAATAAATAACATAAAAACAAACTTAGGTACAAATCGTTTACAGAAAAATATTAAACTGTGTAGGTAAATACGTAATGCCATTTGAGATCATATTACTATATGTATACAAACCAAAACTTAAACAATTTCCATCTTGTTCTTGACATTATTATTATAATATGGGAGGTATAAAAATAATCAATAATTATATTTTTCGTGCAAGTAAAGGCAAAATATCGAACGCGAGAAATATTTTCTACCAGTTTTGTAAAACAGGTCGTTAAAAATAAGGGGCCTGTAAAAACTTTCTTATTTTAGAAATGATTTCTAATAAAAATATTTGAGACAATTTTTTTTTCCCACAAAAACCATATTTTTCAATATTTTGTAAGTTAAAATTCAAAGTCTTATTTCAATCAAAACCTAAACATGCTTTGTTCTTACTAAATATCAACAAAAATAGATTTTCAATGTTTTGGGTTTTCTAATTTGATAAAAAATGGAAACATTATAATGGCCGCTATCAATGCTATACGTGTTACATTATCTGTAAATGAAATGTTTTACAGTATGCTTACGTTTGAAGATGTGATGTGACTATTCACTGTAAACGTTTTGTAAGAGTAAAGTTTTGATAATGGCTTTACAAAACTGCACAAATGTAAACGTTTCGTGATATTGATTTTACATTAACGATATTTGATTTTTAGTACGTTTACGTTTGAAGATGTACTGTGATTATTTACTGTAAACGTTTTGTAACAGTTAAGTTTTGATAATAGCTTTACAAAAGTGCTACAAAAGTAAATGTTTTGTGATATTGGTTTTACATTTACGAAATTTGGTTTACAGTACGTTTACGTTTGAAGATGTGTTGTTTCAACAACATTTTGTGTGTTACAATTTGTTTACCAATCATCCAATTAGTTAGTGTTCTAATATTTTTAGTCAACTTCATTTATTCATGTAAAGTAAACAATGTCTACATTGTTTTTATGAAACTGAAATAATGTTAAACAATAAGTGTTATGCAATGTAGGTAACTGCAGTAGTTGATGAGAAATAGGCCCATCATTTTTTTGTCTATAATTTTGATTTGGAAATAGTGATCAAATTATAATACTATTAAAAGTTATTTTTATTCTTCTTTAAATTTTATATTACAACACATTCGCCTTAGTGATAAAATAATCATCTTCATAACCTTGATTACAATATAAGTAACAATAATCAAAAAACCAAAGATATCCAGCATTAATAACTGGAAGTAATTCATATGTACAGCACGACTTTGCAAATGAGGAGCGCCATGATGTCTCAGAACATACTCAACCCAATAGACAGCTGTTTCCTTAGCACTCAATGGTCTATCCTTGTAAATCCTAGAAAACCGTTTAACATTTTCTGTATAACTTTTGTTTGATAAAACTTCTTTGATCGCATTGTGCAGGCCTTCCTCGCTTAGAGTTGCATAATCCACCTTCAGACCATACCCACTATTTTGAACATTCTCCATATTTGGTTTCTGATCGTTGATAAGAGGAATACCTACCATGGGTACACCATGGTATTCAGCCTCTGCAATTCCACCCAAACCACCATGAGTAATGAAAAGCTTGACATTTGAATGATGAAGGACATCTTCCTGGGGTAACCATTTTCTGTAAAATAAATTGGGAGATTCAACAGGAATTTCCGAAGCACTCCATTTGCATAAGACTGTTTGAGGAAGCTTTGAGAGAACTTTGAATATGAGATTGACTTTAGAAGCTTCGAGATGGTTTTGTTGAATATTGGTGCCAAGGCTAAAATATATTGCTCCGTTTTGAGTTGCATTATCCAAGATAGATTGTATGTCCTTGGAAGAAAACATGTCATTAAAACAAAAGTGTTGAAAGAGTGCTTACCTCAGTCAAGGGATCTGGCTTATCTTTAATATGAATGCCACCGATTTCCACAACAGCCGGTACATCTGGACGAATAGGATACTGGCTGAAATGATGAGCAACTAGAACCATTGATACATTTTTCTTCATTGCATCAAGGGATGGGTATTTGTTCAAAGGGAAATTTGCCCTTAAATTGAAAAACATGATTAAGGAGTACCACTACCACTTGGAAAATTATTATTTACTTGTAAAACAACTCCTGTTCCCAAATTAGATAACTTTTAAATATTATTTCGTTAGCAAGTGGAACTAAAATAAAGTCTCGAACTCTGTCGAAAAATAACCCATTAGGTTTTGTTGCACTTAACAAACAATGAGGGGCATATACGAGCTCCTGTGGATTACCAACCAACTCATTTAAGTTAGACGACGGACGATTTGTGTATGAAACAATAATTGGGCACTTAAAATGTGCCGCTACGCCAAATAAGAAATCGTTCATCAGATATCCATGTATAACCAGGTCGAAGGATTCTTCATCCATAAGTTTTTGCATAAGTGGATGATGCAAACTGGCGTTTGAATATTCCGATAAAATTTTCATAAAGCCGGTAAATCCTATCATAGCTCTAATCGATGGAAACTGGTGTTTCACCGTTTTCGAAAAAAGTCCTGATGCGAATGGTGGAATGTTGAGATGAATATATCGATATGGAAGATTCTTTTTGATCGGTTCATGTGTGGATACAACTGTTACATTATGCCCCCGTTCAGCTAATGCCTCAGCTATTGCACTGTGAATCATAAGATGACTTCTGGAATGTGTAGGAAATAGACCGAGGATTTTCGCAGATTCTATTGCACTTAAGTGTGCAAATGTACAAAAAAAACAATATGTTACTTTAAACGAAATAAACATTCTGAAGTCAAATGCACTGAGATATTCTAATGATACTATATCTAACACTAACCTGAAAGGTCGGTTTTTTAATTTTTCTAGAACAGACTGGCAGTAAATTTTCAATCAAGTTAAGATCAGAAATTAAATTAAATAGATCCAATATCTTCATCAATTATATTATGACTTAAATATGGTGGAACTTCCATGTACAAATAATTATTATATTTTATCAGTATTTTAATAAAACTAACAAAAAACAGAAAATAATATCGAAATAACATGCAATGTCAAATATAAACAAAGTTCTTACATTGAAAGTACTAATAGAATTAAATATGTGTGTTTGATAGGGGATTCTATGCAATGCATGTGGTATTTTTATAATATCAATATCTCGATCAACATCAATAAAGACTTGCCCTCTTGTTAGCCTGATCTGGCCTAATCAAGTAAGCGAATAAGGGCCAATTAGGGTTGCTACTCATATCAGGTGATTTTTTTTATTCTTTCAATTCACACCTCGTTGTTGTTCATGAGCAGTCAACGGATTTTTTGGCAAATGCCTTTTTTTTTGCTATCTTACTTTTCATACATTGTCGTGTATTAAATGCAACGCAATGGAACAAATAAAAACAAATACCTATACCAACATTCAGTTGGATATGGAACATTTCAATCCGCTTGTCTACGTTTTGTGTGGGATCAACTCCACAAGTGAAGATAGACTTTAAACATTGTACTGCGTGTACTATAAAATTTTTATAGCGAATTTTCAAGCATCACTACACCAATTATTTACCTAATTGATGAATGTCGCAAAGTAAAATCAAAAGTAACTTAAGTAATAACTGGTGATTTGAGCGCTTAAGTAAGTCGTATGCTTTTCAATACATGTTTTGAATGTTTTGAAATGAAAATATCCGTTCGACATTTGGTACCACAATAGCTATAATAGTGTAATAAATAAGCACCAGGGGTTCAATTCCCGATCTGTGGAAGTGTGAAGTGATACAAAATTTATTATTTTACGTTTCACAAAGACTTTTCATATTATCACAGAGTTGTAAGTCACTAGGCCGTGGTTCTTCGGAGCTATCAGTGCCACTAAATTTATTTTCTTTTTCTACTTAAGCTACATATACAGAAAATTGTCTGTAAATGAGCTTACACTCGCCAATTATCTTTAAAATTATGTTTTTTAAAGGGTTCGGGTCAAAATCCCGAAAACCGAAATCCCGAAGACCTAAAATCCCAAAAGACAAAATCCTGAAAAAAACCTGAAATCCAAAAGCCCGAAAACCTAAAATCGCGAAAAAGTTTTCCTAAAATCCCGAAAAATTATACAATATAAAATATTTGTTCTTTCCTTGTATTGATTTTTTGTATTATTTTCTTAATTTAATTTCGGTGAAACTAGATATGTAAGAAAACGTTACATGCTATAAAGAGCGTTCACAAATATTTTTTTTTAATTGAATTTTTTACAATATAAACTTATATACAACAAAGATTAACAATTGCTTGCACTTTTAAATTAAATTATTGAATACCTATTTTGGGTTATAGGTCAGTTTTTAATAATATTCGTTCTATTACATATGCAACGTTTCGACTATGTTTATAGTCTTCCATCGGGCAATTATGCAATTATGTTAAGAAATAATACCAGAAAAATGTTTTGTTTGTTGTTAAAAATTATTTTCGTGATTTTTTTAAATGTTACATATTAAAAATACAGAAAACACTGTTGATAGACGAACAGATTGCGATGGTCTGAGCCAAATCTATGGTTTATTTTATGGTTTATATAATTCGAAAAAACTTAAGTTTTGAAATTTTGAAAAATATTTCAAACCAAATAAATTTGTCAATAAATTTTAGATTTAAAATAATTTTGAATCTACAAAACGTCTTTTTGTTAAAACAATTTTTAACAACAAACAAAACATTTTTCTGGTATTATTTCTTAACATAATTGCTAAATTGCCTGATGAAGACTATAAACATAGTCGAAACGTCGCATTTGTAATTGAACAAATATTATTAAAAACTGACCTATAGCCCAAAATAGGTATTCAATAATTGTATATCATAAAAGGTCACGAAGAAAGAAATTATCTTTTAAATTAAATACACAAAATAGTTTTAATTATACATAAAAAAGTTTTCTTATGTCCAGTTGCACCAAAATACACTTAAAAGCGTTTAAGTTACGTAATAAAATGTATTGTGGTATTTTAACTTAAAATGGGTTGCAGTTGCAGCAACAGCAACATTCAGCCTTATTGTGAAGTTCGCCCGAACTACATTACCCCCGAAATAATTGACATTTCACTTTTCGCCTATTGTGAATGTTCGGGCGAAAATTGTGAATTTCCGGGCGAAATCAACTAATGTTCGAAAAATTCCCCTAATTGTCATCAATTATTCCGGGCGAAATGCGATGCGATCGACAGGTAAAATGTTCACTTATTTTTTGAAGGCGAACGAGTGAAAAAGTTGTGAATTGCAAGACATTTGTTTATTTTTCGTCAGCTTAAGTATAACAAAACGCTAATTTGTATTATTGTTTAAATCTGTAAAACATAAATGTATTGAAATATTTTCACAGACACATGAAATGTTTCAAAACATTTAACACCAAATCATCCCTCAAAATTGTCTCCGAACTGTCACCTTTTAGAACTCTTCGTTTTGACTGCACTTTTGAAAACAAAACAAATAAATATAATTTGCTACTAAACACATATGTATTTATATTTAAATATCGTATGAATTCCTTTGATTTTGTCAGGATTGATCGGCAGAGTTTACTTTTTTCATTTCATGGATCAACGAAGTAGCTCTTTTTGTGGTTTATTGTAGGTACCTACATACAAGAATGTGATTATTTAATTTTTAACAATTTACTATGATTTACTTCATTCACAAATTGCAATATTCACAACAAATACACCAAAAGATTTTTTAAACATTTTAATTTTGCAATCCCTTTGAAAAAAACACAACACAATTGTCGCTCTTCTTTAGATCTGTCAAATCAGAAACTAGGTGTGTTCATTTATTTTTTCAAGTAAATTCTTGAACTTGAAGGAGTAAAAAATATTCTCTCAGAGAATGCATTTATTACAAAAAAATAATAGAAGATATTTTAGAAAGTTGTACTTACTAGCTATTTAATTATAAAAATGTAAAATTCAAACCGAAAATATTTCAAAATCAAGATTAATGATGTTTTTTTGTTAGAAATGAAAAACAAAACTGTCACAATTTGTTCCGGAGTAAATTAATGTTACTTTTAAGAAGTGCATAAACACGCCTCGCATATCCGAAATGTCACTGTTGATTCGAAGTGAAAAATCGTTCGGGCGGAGTTCCCAATAGCTTTTAAAATTCCGGGGGAACAGATTTTCGCCAGGCGAAATGTATTCCGGGTGAACTTCACAATAAGGCTGATTATAGGAGGTAAATTTTTAAAAATGAGGAAAATTGTTGCAAACCTCGGATTTTTATTCACCACACTTGGGTTACTTTCATTCGAGTAAACGAGAAGAGAGCATATCAATCAAATATTTTCAACATTATCTTTGTCTTGCATTTTTAAGACGCCTTTAAAATTTATTTGGAACAAAATGGGAATTTAGTTTATTGGCCCTTTTATAACTGAAATTGGTTGGTGCAGTTGAAGAATGCCATTTTAAGATTAAACAACCCAATAAATATTTCAACGTGTTTGCAAAAACTGGCAATTAATTCGAAGATTATTTTGTTTTGATTATTTTGAAACTCTTTTTTTTTTGAAATATTGAAAAATATATTTTTCCATTTTTAATTTCGGGATTTTATGTTTTCGCACGCAGCCGTTCAAAAGATAGTCGGAGTAATAAAAAAATAGTTCTTTTACAGATACCGTTAATAAGCTGGTTCTGAATAAAAATTTCAGATGAAGGACATCACCATTGGTAACAAATCATTCACACAAAATATTATCAAAATTAATTGTATTTTTTTTTTCGAGAAAAATGGAATTATCGGTTACGTTTCTATAGTAGGTACATATTGTTATTTTTATATCTAGGACAAAAATAAAAAAAAGGGTCCAACGATATTTCTCTAAAAATAAACTAGTTTGAAGAAAATCGACTCAACCGGTGTCGATACATCCAGGCAGACAGACAGACAGAATTGTAGGACCTATAATAATAATAATTTAACTATGTATGTGTCCGTGTGGGACAATGCAACAGGTATTGCACGACACTAGTTAGAAGAAGTTGAAATATAGGAAAGGATTTGTTTCGTGTAACCATTGAGTTTATATACACAAAGAGGAATCAAGATGGTTTCAAATACAACGTAGTAGATGTCGCTAATGAGATGAGCATATCGAGTAATCATTATCATCTATATGCCCTATAATTACCTGTAATGAAAAACACTCAAACCGAAATTAAAATTCTTCTACATAAATTTGTATTTGTTTTTTTTTTTATTTCTCTTGAGTTGGTTAACTCAAGAACAAATGCTACAAGAGTAAAAAAAAAAAAAAACAAGTCAATAGGAACGACATCCTACGAGAAGTATTTGAAACTTGCTTTTGAAAAAGATGAGTCTTAAAACGAGAATAGGTAATAAAGAAACATTTCGAAAACAATGATTATAATGCGTTCAGGCCAAAAAAATGCGTTCATAAATATTTCTGAATTGTTTCTGAAAATTTTTTTTTAATGGTTTTGAAATGTTTTTCTGCACTTGACACACATTTACAAATATCACAATCCTATATGTGAAATAACGATTAGATTTTTGAATAATTTTTTATTTCTTGGTGTCTTAATAACTAATACTAAAAATTATTTTTATTCTTCTTTAAATTTTATATTACAACACATTCGCCTTAGTGATAAAATAATCATCTTCATAACCTTGAATACAATATAAGCAACAATAATCAAAAAACCCAAGACATCCAGCATTAATAACTGGAAGTAATTCATATGTACAGCACGACTTTGCAAATGAGGAGCGCCATGATGTCTCAGAACATACTCAACCCAATAGACAGCTGTTTGCTTAGCACTCAATGGTCTATCCTTGTAAATCCTAGAAAACCGTTTAACATTTTCTGCATAACTTTTGTTTGATAAAACTTCTTTGATCGCATTGTGCAGGCCTTCCTCGCTTAGAGTTGCATAATCCACCTTCAGACCATACCCACTATTTTGAACATTCTCCATATTTGGTTTCTGATCGTTGATAAGAGGAATACCTACCATGGGTACACCATGGTATTCAGCCTCCGCAATGCCACCCAAGCCACCATGAGTAATGAAAAGCTTGACATTTGAATGATGAAGGACATCTTCCTGGGGTAACCATTTTCTGTAAAATAAATTGGGAGATTCAACAGGAATTTCCGAAGCACTCCATTTGCATAAGACTGTTTGAGGAAGCTTCGAGAGAACTTTGAATATGAGATTGACTTTAGAAGCTTCGAGATGGTTTTGTTGAATATTGGTGCCAAGGCTAAAATATATTGCTCCGTTTTGAGTTGCATTATCCAAGATAGATTGTATGTCCTTGGAAGAAAACATGTCATTAAAACAAAAGTGTTGAAAGAGTGCTTACCTCAGGCAAGGGATCTGGCTTATCTTTAATATGAATGCCACCGATTTCCACAACAGCCGGTACATCTGGACGAATAGGATACTGGCTAAAATGATGAGCAACTAGAACCATTGATACATTTTTCTTCATTGCATCAAGGGATGGGTATTTGTCCGAAGGGAAATTTGACCTTAAATTAAAAAACAATGATTATGAAATACCAATATCACTTGGAAAAGTATATGTAACTTGTAAAATAACTCCTGCTCCCAATGTAGGTAAGCTCTAAAAATCATTTCATCAGCTACTGCAGCGAGAAGAAAGTCTCGAACTCTGTCGAAAAAAAAACCATTCGGTTTTGTTGCACTCAACAAAGAATGAGGGACATAGACGAATTCCTGTGGATTACCAACCAGGTCATTTAGGTTAGAAGTCAGACGAGTTGTATACGAAATAACAATTGGACACTTAAAATGTGCAGCTACACCGAATAGGAAATCGTTCATCAGATATCCATGTATAACCAGGTCGAAGGATTCTTCATCCATAAGTTTTTGCATAAGTGGATGATGCAAACTGGCGTTTGAATATTCCGATAAAATTTTCATAAAGCCGGTAAATCCTATCATAGCTCTAATCGATGGAAACTGGTGTTTCACCGTTTTCGAAAAAAGTCCTGATGCGAATGGTGGAATGTTGAGATGAATATATCGATATGGAAGATTCTTTTTGATCGGTTCATGTGTGGATACAACTGTTACATTATGCCCCCGTTTAGCTAATGCCTCAGCTATTGTACTGTGAATAATAAGATGACTTTTGGAATGTGTAGGAAATAGACCGAGAATTTTCGCAGATTCTATTGCACTTAAGTGTGCAAACGTACACAAAAACAAAAATGACACTTTAAACGAAAAAACCATTCTATAGTCTTATTCACTCGGCTATTCTTATGATACTAATAATAACACTTAATTGAAATTTCGGTTTTGTGACTTTTCTACAAAAAATTAATGGCTGTAGGTAAATATGTAAACAAGTTAAGATCAATATTTAAAATAAAAAAAATCCAATATATCATCATCAATTATTTTTCCTAAATATGGTGCTACTTGCATATTATTTAATTATTTAAATGTTATAGTTAAGCTTAACTAAGTTAACAAAATATATGGACAAATATCGTGATAACATGCAATGTCAAATATAATGAAAGTTTTTATATTAAAATAATTTTTTGTTTTCTAAATTAATTAATCATACGGTAAACAAATATGGGAAAAGAGCTTTTATAAATTGTATCTAATCCTTTCTTCATTCGAACCTGATCCGGGTTTGATTGGGGAATTCATGCAATTCATTTGGTGTTATTATAATATTAATATCAAATCTAAGAACGAAACCCTTGTATACAGACTTGACTTCGCTTTTACCGCCGTTTATTTTTTTAATATTAATAAAATTTATAATTCATTTGTGAATATTTTGTTTTCATAACAAAAGTTAGGAATCAATAATCTTGAATTGAATCACCCGGTTTAATTTAACTCTTTTGCAAAGCCGTTTTATAACTTAATGTATCTAGCCTGCTGGTTCGATGAAGTAAAAAAATCAGAGCGAACCTTTTAAATTTTAAATTTATTGTTTTAAAAGACAATTTATTTAAAAATAAAGGGAGACGGACAAACTTTTTCAGGTACTTTTAGTCAGAAAATGACCACTTCCGGTCTCTTTTAAAGCTATTATCTACACATTCTACACTATAACCGCTCGAAAAAAAAGAAAAAATATAATTAAGAAAGACATTGGGCTGCATAACACGAAAATACTAGTGCCGTGAAATAACGCAGAGCGAAATAACGCCGACTTTTCACATTCGGCATTATTACACTTCTCAAATTGAAATAACGCCGAATTTCAACGTTCGGCTTTATTTCGTTTTGATAAAGTGAAATAACACCGATTCGGCCTTATTTCACTTCGGTGTATAGGTACTGTGAGGTAGGTATTTGGGGACAGGCCAGCCTTATGCACTGTGCAGTCCTTTGAAAAAGCACGTTTTATTTTTATGTTGCAATTTTTGTTACCTCCTGGAATTGTTCATTTACTTTTTCCATAATATTAATACAAATCAAGGGAGAGTCATATTGGTGGCCAGTTAAGAATGAAAAGCGTAGCGAAAAAAAATTGCTGATGGGCGCGTATCGATTTGAGTTGTGAAAATTAAAAATTAGCGCGAAACGAAATTCGGCCTTTTTACTCAGTTGACGTTCGGTGTTATTTCTCTTACTTAAAACGAAATAAAGCCGAAAGTTGAAATTTTGCGTTATTTCACTTCGAAAAGTGTTATAAGGTCGAATTTAAAAAGTCGGGGTTATTTCGCACGGCGTTATTTCACGGCACCGAAAATACAACTTATTTGCTGCTAAAATATATTTGAAAAAAGTTATGAGCATTTAAAAATTTTGAATCCCAACACAATTTTATTATTTTTATTTAATAAACTCCTAGAAGTATGCTATGTTTTTGATCCAATGATAAAAATTGAATAAAATAAACAAAAAATCGGACAAATGAAAATAATTTTTTTCTTATTTCTTAGTTAAGTTATTTCCCCCACAAGTTAACTTTTTGTGGAAAATAACTTATCTTTTTAATAAGTGCAGTTTATTTTAAAATTGTTTTTTAACAATAAAAATGGTTACACAAGATTTCTATGGCTTGAGCGTTTAATTTTCCAATATCCGCCGTGAGACTATAAGAAGACATAGAAGATATAAGGTGGGTCAAGGGGTTTGTCACAAATGATATAACTTGACCACTTTTATTTACAATCATTTGAAATCTCGTTAAAATATGATGCAATCACTTGAAATATTATGAAATTTAAAAAAAATATTTTTTATTTATTGATTTAGAATTTCTTCTTGTAATCATTAAAAATATTTTAAATAACTTTGCAATTATTTCAAATTAGTCAATTTATTTGAAAATAAATGCAATCACAAAATATTTAAATCAATCTAAAAAACTGCTAGAAATCACGTGAAATAATCTGAAGTAAGAACATTTGCAATATTCCAATCGTGTTGAACTACTAAACTGGCTCGTAACGAACGAGTTGCGGCTTACATAGTTGTAAGTCAATTGTATTTGAAATCAAGATAAGCAGTGTTAGCCTCACCAATAAATTTATTTTGAAAATTATTTATACATATATTAAAATTAATTTATTTAATCAAACATGTTAACATTACAAGTTAAAGAAAATTTCACAATAAAACATTGTAGCTTATCAAACAAATATTATTATCTTTATCAGTCTAAATCTTAAATTAACTAAAAACTTATATTTATATACCTTATATCTATATACAAGGTATATTACAATATTGTTTATCGGGGTGTTTATTTATAACTAATCTGATTTCATCTTTCTTTTTCCAGATTTTAAAATGATTTTTACCATTGCGAGCAAAATTTTCATCGCTCTAAACACAACATACAGTACAGCAATCAAAAATCCAATTACATCCAGCGACATTAACTGCAAGTAACTCATATGTATTGCAGGACTTTGCATATGTGCCGCACCATGATGTCTTAACACATACTCAACCCAATAGACAGCTGTTTCCTTAGCTGTCATTGGACGATCCTTATAAAGTTTAGCAAACCGTTGAACATTATTCTTATATTTTTCGTTCATTAAAACTTCATTAATTGCATAACTAAGCTTCTCATGTGAAAGTGATTCATACTCCACCTTCAAGCCAAATCCTTCCTTTTGAAGATTCTCTACATTGGTATTTTGTTCATTGAACAAAGGAATTCCCACCATCGGTACACCATGATACTGAGACTCAACAACACTTCCCTGTCCACCATGTGTAATGAAAAGCTTCACATTTGGATGCGGAAGGATATCATCTTGAGGCAGCCATTTTTTGTAAATTATATTGGCAGATTCTCCGGGAACATCTGAATCACCCCATTTCCATAGAACCGTTTGAGATTGTTTTGAAAGTACGTCGAATATGATTTTAACTTTAGAGATATCGAGATGACTTTTATGAATATTAGTTCCAAGACTGAAATAAATCACTCCGTTTTCAGTGGAATTATCTAAAATAGATTTGATGTCCTGGAAAAAATCAAGGTTGATATAAATTCAGACGTAATGTATTCTTACCTTTGGCAATGGATCAGGTTTATCTTTTATTTGAATACCACCAATCTCAACTAAAGCAGGAACATCAGGACGAATTGGTCTCTGACTAAAGTGATGGTTTGTCATGATGAGTGAAACATTTTTCTTCATAGCATCGAATGATGGATATTTGTCCGATGGAAAATTAGCACTGGAATATAAATTAAGGAAACACATTATTCATCTAAACGCTTCAATTAAGTGATATGTTTGAATTTACTTTTTAAATAAAACTCACTTGTATAACTTTGACTGCTCCCAATACAAATATAATTCCAAAGCCAGTTCCTCCACTAAACTCACATATATAAAGTTCTTTACTCTTTCAATGAATCCTAATGGCTGCTTTCCGCCAGCCATCACTGTTGGCACATAAGACTTCTCCTGAGGATTGCCCACCATATTATTGATATTGGGAACAGTTCGAATTGTAAAAGACATTACTACAGGACAATTGAAATGTGCTGCCACCCCCAATAGGAATTCATTGAAAAAGTATCCATGCACGACCAAGTCAAATGATTCTTCATCCATCAATTTCTGCAATGGTGGCTGATGTAAGCTGGCATTGGCGAATTGGTTCATGTCATCCAAAAAATGAAAAATCCGTTTATACCATGGTGGTGGATTATTGACAGCTTCTTTTAAACTATTTGACGATATTCCCGGAACACTTAACTGAATATAACGATAGGGAGGATTCTTTTTGACTGGAGGATGTGATGAAACAACTGTTACTTCATGACCACGTTCAGCTAATGCTTCAGCAATCGCACTGTGAATTATCAGATGGCTTTTCATTGGAGTAGGAAATAGTCCAAGAATTCGTGCGGAATCACTCAGGGCTACGATTGATGTTAGAATAACACTAGCGATCATAAAATTACGCGGGCACGACATGTTTAATATAAGATCGCCTGGGGTTTTTCGTAGCTTCAAGTCGACTAAACCGAAATAGTTGAATGATTTGCTTTTTATTTGATATTTTCATTTTGTGGATACAATACTTACAATCTGATAATGATTTCAATTGAGATGAATATCAGTTTTGGTTTATGTAGTTCTTATCAATTTTGGTTTTGTGGTTTCTTCCATATAAAAAGCATGAAAGTAAATTTATGGTGTCTCTCTATTAAATGTAAAGCTAAAGGTAATATTGAATGGCTCTAAAAGATAAGATCTTTGCTGACCATTGCCACTTAATTAGTTCTCTTAATAGTTTCACAATAAATAGAAATCCGGTGAAGATTGTTCAATCAATATTACAGTCGAAGAAGTTTGTAAAGACGTGATACTCTCTGAGTTCTGGAAAGAAAATATATATGGGAAATTTCGAGTCTAGACTAAAAGGCTACCAATTTTCATCTTAAAACTTATCAGCGGTGACGGTGAATAATAAATATATTGTCTAATCACTAAATGAAAAGATACTTTATTTCAAAAGCGAACTGGAATACAGATAAACCTTTTAATCAATCTCATTCTAACATTGAATCAGATTGAATGGAGCTATCTGTCATCTGATGACTAATGGTTTCTAGATAAATAAACCACAGATGCAATTCAGTGTTTATAATGTTGGCGGGTTAGGTACAATTCATACCAAACCAGTTCTTACCCATACACATTTTTGACCGAGTCACTACATGCCAACTTTAACACAAGGGTCACCATTACCCAGAGGACACTTCATCCCTCTATGGTGAGAGGATTTTTATACCACAGTCAAGCTGATGAATTTGTTTTAATGTGTATGTGTAAATATAGGTTAATTTGGCGTATAGGTTAATTTTGAAAGAGCATTCGATCGATCGACATTGACGGGATCTTATATGGGTGGCCATTAGCGAACGAAAAGTTCTGGAAAATTTCGTACGGAAGGTCATGATCGGATAAGTACGGTGAGCAAGTCAAAAAATAAAGGTCGTAGAATAAAGCATCTATACCTAGTTCGTCGCTATTTATTTAAGTATTCACAATAGAAAGTTTGCAGTGTCATTTAAGGTAAGATGACGGACCCAGAAGAGAATCAGTTATGCTGTGTTGTTGATTTATGTAGTGCTTTCCAAGTGCAAATGAAGTTTAAATATCTGAGCTTAATTCAAAAAGCTTTCATCAAAATATTATCGCAAACCAAATACAACCATGAACCGAATAAGTTGGTATTGTTATGTTAAAAGAGAAAATGTTTTATCAGGCGAATTTACAGTGGGACAGAATGACGCTATTGGTGGCCAAACATAAAATATCAGTCAATAGACACGATGAAAGAGGAGACGAAAAAAGCAGGTCCATTAATTCTGTCTATCTATAGATTCTAGATTCTGGACTTATCGACACCTACAGCCGATTTCCTTCAAACTTGATACAAACTATTTCTTGAGAAATATCCCCGGACGTTTTTTTTATTTTTTTGTTTTGTTTTTGACTTTAGTATAAAAATAACGATACATATGTACCAGCGTTACCGATATCCATTGTCCATAAAAAAAAATACTATTCATATCGATAAAATTTTATATGCGTGATGTTTTGCCAAAGGTGATGTCTTTCATCGGAAATATTTTTTTTTTCAGAAAAGGCTGATTAGCGGTACCTATACCTGCGATATTACCGTTGTTTTACACACGCTATCTTTTATACGAATGTACCAATTTCGATGAAATAGTGTTAAAAAAATTTTAAAAAAGTAATTTTTAAAAAAGATTTTTTTTAAAGCAATAGATAACGCTATTTTGTCGAAAAAAAATTAGACACGGGTTATTTTGATAAAATTTCATGTAAGTGATATTTTTTAAAAAGAATATTTAAAAAAAAGATTACAGAAAAGAAATACAGAAAATCTAAGGAAAAAAATCTGACCAAACGAATTTTTTAGAGACTTTGCCATTGCACTACGTTTGAGTTGACCCCAGGTATTATTCCTAATGCCAATAACTCGTGCATGTAATTTTTGGTAAGCATGCTAAACTTGATTTAATTTTCCTAGACTCGGTTCGGTTCCCTAAGTCGCCCCTTACCACAAGCGAGATTCACTGCAGGGATATTCAGACAATCAGACTCATCCCCGCACAGAAATTTTTATAGCTGAAAAGTTGTCAATTTGGTTGGGATGATATTAAATCCAACAAATAAAAACTTATAAAACGAAAATAATGACTACATTTTTTGAAGTACCCAATTTTAAATAAAAAACTCGTATAATATATTTTATCTTACAGAGCCGGAAACTGCCATTCTTCACATTTACTTACTTACTTATACTAACTTAATGTGGCGCTACATCCGGGGTGGACCAGGGCCTCAACCAACAAGCTTCTTCCAGGCGGCACTGTTTCTAGCCACCTGCCTCCAGTTTCGCACGCCAAGTTGTTTGAGGTCCTCTTCCACTTGCGTGAGCCACCTGCTACGCTGTCCTCCTATACTGCGCCTTCCCACGGGGTTGGATTTAAAGGCCATCCGGGCCGGAGCATTGGTGTCCATTTGCTCTCTGTGACCGAGCCACCTTAGTCTTTGGCGTTTCACTTTTGTGACAAGGTCAGTGTCGCTGTACAGTTCGTTGTTATATCTTCTTCTCCAGTCTCCATTTACGCAGATAGGACCATAAATTATACGGAGAATTTTTCTTTCAAAGCAGCCTAAGGACACAAAAGCACCACAGACATAACGATTTTTCAATATCGTCGGCGTACGCGAGTAATTGGACGGACTTTTGAAAGATTGTGCCTCTGGTGTTGACGCGAAAATTTGGTACTATTCTTTCATGGATGATGTTAAAGAAGTCACATGACAGTGCATAGCCTTATCTAAATCCATTCCAGACAACAAAGGTGAAGATATGGTGGGCATCCATTTGAAACTCCTGGGTTTTTTCCAAGATCTGCTGTAGTATGCGAATATTTGGTCGATGGTAGACTTTCCTGGCCTAAGATCAAACTGATATGGACTAATCAGGTTGTTGAAGAATGGCTTCAAGCGCTTACATAGTACGGCAGAGAAGATCTTGTATGCGATGTTAAGGAGACTAATGCCTCTGTAGTTGGTGCAGTTCAGAGGATCGTCTTTCGTCAAGATCGGGCAAACAATGCTAAGGTTCCATTCATGCTTTCCTTCGACCATATTTTGCAGATAAGCTGGTGCATACTCCTAACCAGTTCATCGCCAGCCACTTTGAACAGCTCGGCCGCAAGGCCATCATCTCCAGCAGCTTTATTGTTCTTAAGTTTAGATATATTCTTTATGTATAGATATACCTATCACTTTTTACGGTTTTGATAACTATGGCCCCCTTGAGAATAAATTTCTGGACCGGTGGTGCTTGGTATCCCTCTGAATCTCCTTCTCCATAATAATTACAATGACAACAAATTCAAAGCATTCTGTCTTTCCATCTTATGACCAGCGGGTACAAGACTTTGAAATTAAATTATGACACCCATTCTCATTATGAACAGGCGATTCGTCTTTCATTCTGACAACCTCGATTTTCTTCAACCGGCTGGGTCCGGACGTTCCCTTAAAATTGATTGCCTTCAATTATATTTTCTTCTTTTTGTTTCTTTGAATGTATAAAACCATCCCCCATCTATAAGCCTCCTCCATGATGTGCGACAGCAAACAATCTCTGTTAGATTTCCAATTAAAAAATTTTCAAAGCCAGTCAAATGCCAAAAGCAGAAAATAACCAAAAGCTGAGGCAATTTTATTAGAAAACTTTCGATTGACCATTTTAATGAAACCTAAAGCTATGTCATACTCAATATACTCATACATACAGAATATTCTATATAAATTGGGAAAGGAGAGGGGGTGCGGGTGGTTGATAAAAAAAATTATATGTGCAGCAAAAATGACCGAAGAATGAAAGACTAACCGAAAATATATTGAAATTATTTTGGCAGGAAGTTTGTGAACAAAAAGCTTTATCGAAGGCAAGAGTGTCAGTTCTAAGGCTGTCAGGATTGAGTGACATATTTTCCATTTTGAAACACTATAGCGAATCTAATTGAAATTCCGGAAATTCATTCTTTCATTTTGTTAGTTGGGCTGAGACATTTTTGTTCTAAATAAAAATGAGGATATAAATTTTGTGTTATCCTTGTACCCTTCCATTCCAACAAAGGCATTGTGCAGTTTGTTTTGAATATACACCGTTTTTGGGGATGCCCTATGCGCAATGAATTTTCAAACTCAGGGTATGAGAATATACGATTTTTGTCACAAAGATTTATGAAAACTTCTTGATTTTTGTTTGAAATTTTAAATTTCATTATAAATAGGTGGATTGATTTATGACTTTGATATAATTTTTTTTTTGTTAAAAAATGCATGGGCTTAAACGCTCACGTACACCTAAGGAATTTTTTAGGGGCAGTATCTTTTGCGATAAAGAGACAAATTACCCAAGAGTATCATGTTCATTATACATATATAAATTGCAACTCGCCTAGTAGTTCGGACTCCAACCCTGTAGAAAATTACCAACGCACATAAAAGGATTGATTGAGAATTGAGTTTCTAGGTCGCTATGCAGTTGCTTTCTTAAAATTTTCTTCAAATTGCCTTTGCCAATAAATATCATTTATAAGGCTTTAAAGTTGTTAGCAAATAAAAAACAAAATTTTACTGATTGTGTGTTTGGAATCGAGATGCACTCATATAAAATTTTATCAAAATCATCAGAAAAATTAAGTTAGAAAAAATAAACTTTTCAGAAAATACTTTTTTCAATTTTTTTTTATAGCAGTATCCACCTATTAATTAGGATAAGCAGAACCTTAAGAATATTAAATTTCTTCAATATGCGTGCTTCCGTTCAAAGATCATTTTCATTTTGTATAAAAAAACGGTTCTATGAAATTAATGAAAAAAAAAATCAAAACATCAAATAAAATATCACTAACAGGTTCACTGTCCCCATACAAAATTCACTTTTGACACCCATACGCCCACAATAAAAATTGACTATCGCTTCACTGTCCAATGTATCATTTTTGATACTTCTGTACAAGACGCTTCACTGTCCCCATACAAAGTAATAAAAACGCATCCACACGTCCAATAAATTTTTTTCACAAAAATCATTAATGATCAATAAGGATTGATATATATGCAGAAGGTCATTTTAGATAAAAAATAGTTTTTGTTGATAAAAGAAGGGTTAAGTGTTTTGTGTATATATGATACATGGACATATGAGGTCGTATTATACTACCCATACGTCCAATGTATCAAATTTAACCATTGCTGATAATATGAATTGTTAGTGAAATTAGAGCAATAACTGTCATATATTTTTTTCTCTCTTACTCTTTGACATTGACATGTATATTATGTGTTTTGGTAATTTATAATACAGTCAATTCCATTTATCTGCGCTACGCTTTACAGAAAAATGTTCATTGGAACACAAAATAAAACAACCAAAATATTAATAATAATAATAATAGGTATTAGTTGTTAGCTGAAAGCTTAATAGGGTCGCACTTTTGATTCAGTTAAGAGGAGTCGATTGTAATGTGAGATTTTAACATGCAAGACCAACGATAAAGAGTAAACCCTCAACCCTTCAAAATCTAACAAATACGGGATAAAGATTTATAAAATGTGCACAGTGGACAGCTATACGTGGTCCTACGAGATATATTCGGGGCAACTTCAGCAATGGATGGTCTAGATAAACCGTGGGTCTGTAGTTATTAAGTTGTTTGAACCACTTTTAGGTGAGGGTCGAATGATTATTGCTGATAATTATAATAATACTTTACCACTCGCAATGTATTTGAAAAATCGGAACACAAATTTGTGTGGAACATTGTACAAAAATAGACTATATCTTCCAAAACGCGTAACTAAAGCTAAAGGCCATCATCAGACGTCCGGTGATATTTCTCTATAAGAATATTTTGTACCAAGTTTGAAAAAAATTGGCTCAACTGTTTATGATTGATTGTAGGGCTCAAAACATCCAGACAGACAAAGACACAGACATAATAATTGCCGATATGCTTTCAGTTCCTGGATGGGCTGTGAGAAGAATTATCCATTGCCATGCGCATATTGCAATCACAAACAATCCCCCACCCATCTGACTTTCGTTGAGTACCTTACTCAGAGTTGCCATTCTCCAGAAGAAGGAAGTTTTTATCATTTTTTTTTCTTTGAATCATAATGATTTTATAAGTGACTCCTGAAAATATTACTTTGGGTTCAAGTGATAACTGGTGAAAGGGTTAATTTCAATTTATTTATTTTCTGTGATATTTTTTTTTTATTCAATTGAGTTTTTTCCTATGTTGCTTTTGCATTTAATTTAGTTTTGTCTTTTGTTTATGTTTACATTAAACGAATAAAGCCTACTGCTGATATTTTATACCCTTGCGCGCTTGTTTAATATACATTTGGTAACCCTATCAATAATTTTGAGAGATTAGCGGCAATTCTGTAAGATTTTTAAAATGAAGATAGATTAGTGAAATCTATCATGAACACAGTGAAAGGTAAATATCCTATTTCCTTGTGGTGGTGCAAATACCAAATGAACAGAGTAAAAGTAGACTCCTATAATGACCCCTCCAACCCCGAGCCGTTTCAGTCCTGGGCACTTCACCACCGCCCGGGGTTGCCAGTTGCGAGTTTATATTAATTAAAAAAACACAAGGTAGGCATAATTACCTGTATTGACTTGAGATTTGACAAAAAAAAAAATAAATTCACAAGCTAGTTGAGAAATGAACAATTTAAAAAATCAAGTGTCGCGATTTTGTAGTTCGGTATTCCGTGATTCGGGATTTTATAATTCGGCTCAGATCGTAAACTATACTTTCGTTCATAATTAATGCAGATATAGCTTAAAAAAGTCGAATGATTGGCCAAGTTTGGGATTCTATAGATACAACAGGTAAATGTACGGTAAGTTTATATATGTATGTATACAAGCATGAAGTTAACGAGCGGGTTCGGAAATGGATCATATTGTGGTTGAAGCTAGAAAACAATAGCACAATATGGTGTGGCAAAATAAAAAAAAAATATTTTTTTACTGATAACGTGATATCGAGAATGTCATTTGGCGGTTCAAATTATTTTATTCATGTGCAACCTGCTTTCTGAATCTATACCCATTACAACTATCAGAAGGGCGTATTGGGTTTTCGAAACATTAAATTCTGACAGGGTTCTTAATGAAGCTTTCGGTCACAATGTAGGAAGATATCTTCTAGATTGAGTTGCCCGAGATACACTTCATTTCTAATGCATTTCTGACAAGAGGACTTTATGTCAAACCTCTTTGAAATGCTTTTAGAATTTATGTCCAATAATCTTATTTTCTAAAAAGCGATAAAACTATTAGTTCCAAATTCCAATGAGATAAGCCACCAATTCTTATATAGATATAAGTATTTCTACGAAAGCCAGTCTGCTTGCCATAATAGAAGATTTCTCCAAGAAATACCTTTTGCTTATTTTATTTTACATGGTCTGATGATTTGTGAATTTATTTTGAATTCAATTTCTTATAGAACTCTGATTCGGAATAGCATAAAAATACCTAAATATTAAGATTATTTCCAAATACAATCATAAATTTGTCTGCTTTGACATCAGATAATAATTCACCATTGAAAATTCTTCAAATTGAAATTGAATAACCATCATAATCATGTTTCAAATGCCAGACTGAATGGAATAAGGTGTTTTGACATTTGCCCTCACCACATTATATGAAGAAGAAGTCTGCTTATATATACGATCATTAAGTTCTTTCCAAATTGAATCCCAGCCAAATTACTACTTCTATACATTTCATTGCCACGCCCCCTCACTCGACAAGTATAGAAAATTAAATTTGTCACTAAATAATGCACCAAGAAGAAAAAACCAATGAACTCTCAAGTGACTCTTACAGCACGAGAAACTATGTATATATATATCGAGGTAGGCTAGGAAAGAAAACGCCTGAAACGGACAGATATATACCCTCACAAGTGGTGTTAAGTTATCCATTTATCCGATTCAAAAGAGAATTTTAAACACAAAAGATTTGCCTTTCCCGCTCTTTCTCTGCAGTCTCCTCACTTTTGCGACACTTTTAGACAAAAAAAAAATGTTGGTACTCACCCTACATGCATCACCCTTCGTATAGAAATTTAATTGAATTTGAAGAATCTCCTTCTTCCATCAGACTAGGTATATGTGACGGAAGAAGTTGGTACAATTGTCCTCGGAATGGCTTTTGACTAAATCGACCAAAGAACCAAACTTCGAACTCTCTCAAGGAGCGAAATAAACACATTCAACCCTCGTCACGTCCTTATTTGCATAAGGAGGACTTTATTCATTTTGTGTGTGAGTGTCATCTTGAGTGGCAAAGATTACTGTCAAACTGTTCTGCAATTCGAATTATTCACACGTCAAGCTCAGATGCCTATCCTCACCTCTAAAACTAGGACAAGATAGACGACAACACGACGAGAACGACAACTAAGGACGAGAGGCACATCCATCGGAAACAGAATGATGTGAGGCGCTACTGGTGACATTTAGCTTATTTTCAGATTTGTCATCAAAAAGGACCAAAAGGACTTTACTCTTAAAAAAAAACATACAATCTTGTTCTTGTGGTGGCGAATAGCATTCAGTCTATTGGAAAATATAGGAGTAGGGACATTTATTTAAATTATGTCCTTCAGTACGACTCGTGTCGTGTTTTGTTGAATTTTGTAAAATGTATCCAGTAGTTGCCCACAACCAAAAAGGACTTATGTACCTATTATTCTAATATTTTGAACACGTAAGGACCCTAGGGACTTGTCAAGTTCAAATGTCAATGAATTCCACAACAAAGTAAAAAGAAAAACAAGAAAAAGGTGCTGAGAAGTTGTATATAAAAGAGATTTCCATCCTGAAGGCTTTTGCCTGGAAGCTATACCACCTCCTCTGTTACCATCGAGGCAGTTAAGTGGTTGTTGAGGAGTTCTCTTGAGGGTACTTTGGACTTGCTCTCAAGAGGAGCATTATCATTTTTTTTTTCGCAGGTCTTCAGTGAGTTTATTTTTCAAATCTGATATGATTTTTAGGAACGACCAACTTGTAAGCGAGATTACGATAGCTTGTATTTGCAATGGAGGATTATATTAAAAGGAAAATTAAATTTCAATAATGCAACTTTCATTGTTTGATATAGGTACTACGTGATCTTTTTTCCAAATTCTTTAGCCTGGATTTCGAGATATTAAATATACGATTTTTAATAATTCTATATCGTTAGACCAATGGTAGATAGTATACATATATGAAGGTTCTCCATGCCTAATGAGTTCATCAATTAAACTTTTTTTCGGAAACTGAGTTTGTAGGGTTTTGCCACTGTAAAATTGTTAAATCTTCATAAATGTGTCGTTCGTAGAAATGATGCTTACTCCGAGGGGCTGGAATTTCTTATAATTTGATAATGCTGCTTATACAAGAGAGGTTTTTGACCAATAGCACGAGTTATTGGCCTTGTTTTCGTTTACTTTATGAGATGACTAACAAAAGTTAACCTGTTACTCATATAATCTTGAGGGACTCCATGACGTCATTTTGGTTTGGCAAATGATGTTGATATCGACCGCATAAAATGCGTATACATACCATAGCATCAGTATACATCTGTAAAAGATAAAAGTTTCCATGCTGGTGGAAGCCTGTCCCATGCAGCATCTGCTCCAGAACGAGATTGTAGGAAACCATATAATAGCGAATAAATCCTGCGTATGTGCAAACTACATCCCGTATTTTTCAATATCACGAAACAAAGCTTGATCAGTTTTGCCGCAATCCCGACTATATAAAATGCGGCTTTTTTATAGATGAAAAGATGGTGCAGGTCACGAATTAATGTTCAATAGTCTTTTGCAGTATTATCCCCAGTATAAAAATTTGGTCTAAAGTCGATTAAGGGCGCCATAAGCCACACTACATGTATATAGATTAAAGTTTGGCAGACCAGCTAGACGCTAACACATATCTTATATTGGACATTAAGCAAGGATATGACACATTCTTTTAGAACATAGGATCGCCTTTTAAAACGCTAGAACTGAATTTTTATTAAATGTTAGTAGGTTTTTTTCTTGCTGTCCATTAAGCTGTTGTCGAAAGTCGAAAATGCAGCTTATGTACTTTCATTATACTGACAGCAGCGCTTTGGTTGGTGACTTGTTCTTTTAACGCCAGAATCTACTTCTCCTCTTTTTCTGACTTGATACTAATACAGAAAAACGGGACAAAAAACATATTCTGCTATCAGTGGGGATTTTTTTATAGGCTCCCGGAAATTAGGGCAGAATATTTTTTTGAAAAAACGACAGAAAATTATTTATTCTGTTTCCTGGCGTTTTTTTTTTTTTGTAGATTTTTTTGTCTACAAAAAAAAAAAAGCCTTACTTTTCTGTCAACCTATCTGAAATTCAGAAGTTTTTCCAAAAAATAAATCGGGCGTTTTTTCCATTACCCGAAATGGAAAAAAACCAGACCAGAAATAAACGCATGGCTAAGACTTAATTCAAATGGTAGCCTTAGGCCAGGCGCGCACTAGTTTTATAGTCAGCATATAATAAATGCTGCCATTTGAATTAAGTCTTAGCCAGGCGCGCTCTAGGCGGCCAGTTCGCAGTGGCCAGCATACCTATAATAACTGTGGCTATTAACATAAGACTAGTGATCGCCTTGCCTAAGGCTACCATTTGAGATAAATCTTTGCCAGGCGCGCACTAGGTGGCCAGTGTTTATATGCTGGACTCTGGCTGCTCATGCGCGCACTTATATGTATCGTAGAAGAGCTCGTGGCCGCGCGACCTAGCCACCCAGTGCGCTCCTGGCCTTATCTGTCAAAAAAAAATTCCCAAAAAAAAATTTTAAGGAAATCATAATTTCTTATACATTTTCTCAATGAATCTTCAATGTATTAAATAAGTTATAAACAAATACAGTCGACTCCCTCTAAGTCGAATTTGCTTCTGACTCGAACTTGTTCGCTCTATTTTGCTATTCCCCTTAATTGCTTGCAGCTTGGTTGACAAACATATATTAGAAAATGCATATGATGCTAATTTAAGATCTTATGTAACTAATCCAAACAAAGGGTGAAGAAACAGCTTTTATATACAAAAAAAAATTCTTTATTGTAACCCTGAAAATAGGTAGGTGTACTTATTTATTAACTAATCACTTTCCACCTTCAGTTTCAATTGCTCATATATATTTCACCAAACTAATTATATGGTTTCGAATAACAAATTACTAATCAGTTGATTTGCATTTATTGTCCAATAAAGAAAATAAAAACTTCTCCACCCCATAAAATCTTTCTGAAAGAATAATGGAGCCACACTAAGGGCCTATTTGTCAACATCACAAAACACAAAGCTCTATGAAGACGGAAAATCCTTTTTACAACCATTGTATCATTTCCTTTGTCTTTCTGCCGCCTCGATATCCGATTCGTAACGCAAAGACTTATCCCCAACTAAGCCCGATAAAATAGATAAAAATGAAAAGAAAAAAAAAGCCAACAATCCCGTTTGTAAGTTTTCTTTGGATTTGTTTTATATCTAGGATCCTCTGTTTAAAAATGTATACAGGCTTCTTATTATTGCCTACACTTTCTGTTCTTCGACATTTCTTCGGCGGCTGTTAACATAAAACTTTTTCAATTAATTTCTTCTTAAAGCAAACAAGTTGTGGCTTGTGTAGACATTGCCATGGGGATGACTTAGCTCCAAAAAGGAAGAAAGATAAAGATGTTTGGTTGCGGTATCCATACAATCATTTTGTATTCCCCTTGGACATCGATATAGACTATTCCTACACTAGGAGGACATCGCCATAGGGAGGAATTCGAAAAAGCCTTGCGGATTGTAATTGATTACCAATCGATATATGGTATAGGACTAAAAATCTGGTCGAATGTTTATTGGTATCACTGCTAAAATAGAGAGTTCCTGTTTGTTTGGCATGTGGAATCTTTGATTTATGACCAAAGCAAGACTGGCCTTTTCTTCACACGCAACTCACACAATACACTCATCAATTCACGCACCGCACAGAAACATATATCTCTGGTCTTCATTTTTTATGTATTTCCTGGTCCATTCATGGTGATTTTTTTGTTCGTTCATTTTCCATCCGCATGAGGACAAAAGGACGAAATTTGGTCTTTTGAAAGTGCGGCAATAAATCAACCTTTTGAGATTGAAATTTTTGCCGGGGCGTCATAAATAAGTTTTTTTTTTGCTTCGCCTCCTTCTTCTTTGTATATATGGATTCATATACATAAAAATTTGGCCATCATTTCCATCACTTAAAAAAAACCGCAGGAACTGTCCAGATGGGTTTCATCCTGCCTCCGGTTCTGTTTGATGGGGGGAATTTTTGTGAGTTGGGGCCATAGTTGATTATATTTTTATCGTTTTCTGCAGAATTTTCCAAAATTGCAACATGAAAACATGTCTTCAGGAGAGAATATTGGTAGAAACTGAAAATTATGTTTAACCACAGTACCATTTGGCCAGACATGGGTGCTCGAAGTTTATAGTGGTATATATACCTGTACTATGTATACCGGATGCCGAATTGCCGAATGACGATATACTCTTAGCTATATGGGAAAGCTGCAGCATTTTATCTATGTATCGAGAAAGGGCGCGGAGGGTATCCTGGATGTGATGATTAGAATACTATTTGGGGTTGTATACATTGTATATTAAACGGATTCTTGTTTATGTGGGGACGAGAAATGATGGTTAGAACTTCTATTTAGGAGTCGATGTGTTTGGGTATTGACCGAGGTTAAAATTTATTTCATTCCCAATACCTTCATAAATATTAGCTCCTGGGAGACCTTTAAGAACAAAGCGAATACAATAGAAAGGGTCCATAATTTTGAGGCGTACTCAAAAATCAGCCAACATATACTTATACTTACTTACTTAAGATGGCGCTCATACAGTCCAGGATGAACTGCGGCCCCAACCAATATGTCTCTCCAGACAGCGCTGTTCTTAGCTATCCGCATCCAATTTAGCACCGCAAGTTGCCTGAGGTCGTTTTCCACTTGTGTGCGCCATCTACTGGGGACCATCAGCATTGGACTCGAAAACTCGTCGGCCGCCATTTCAGCTACTTGACCAGGTTAATACCGCTGTATAGCCCGTATAGTTCGTTTCATACTCCTTCGATACACACAGGACCAAAAATCACTCAAAGAATCTTTCTCTCAAAGCACCCAAGTAACTTTTCATCCGAGTCTTTTAACGCCCATGCTTCCGCCCCATACAGCATGACTGGAATGATCGAGGTCTTATATAACGTCTCCTCTTGGTTCTATGAGACAGGACATTACTATACTTAAATTTGTACCACGGTTAAAAATTCTGGCGTTAATTTTAATATTTTTGAGGTTGTATATATGACAACGCCGAAAAAATATTAGAATTAAATATTTTGGATATATTAAAATTGAAAAATCAATAAATGGTTTATTGAAATTAAATAATTTTAGTTATTACATTATATGACCAAAGTATTAAATTTTAACCTATATTAAGAATGCTTTCTATGCCAAAAGTATTGAAAACTAACCCTTCTTATTAAAATTCTAATTATGATTTTAATACATTTGTATTAGAAATAAATACATTTCACATTGAAATCTAATATTTTCACCTGAAATTTAATATTTCTTTTATTTGTTATAAACCCAAGGAGTATTAGAATGTAATACAATCTTTTTTATTTTAATACTTATTTAGATTTTATTTAAATATCTATCGATTGTATTTAAACACTAAATGTATTTAATTTTAATACAAATTTGTATTAATTTAAAGTATCGGAAGGTTATAATTTAATACAAAATGTATTTAATTTTAATACAAAAAATGATTTGTTTGTAGTTTAAAAAGATCATAAATTAATACAAAATATATTTTATTTTAATACAAAATTGTATTGATTTTAAGTATTAAAAAGTTACTTTGTAATACCCCTTGCATTTAATTTGAATACAAAAGTATATTAGTTTGGGATATAGCTATTGAATATAATACAAAACGGATTACCTACATTTCAACACAAAATGTATATATTTTTGATATGCGGATTATTAAATTATTCAAAATATGTGACATTTTCATGTACCTATAGTAAATTTTTTAAAAACAATATTATTGTTTGTTTGAATTATTTCTATTATTATTATTATATTACATAATTACTTACTGAGTTTATCTATTCGTGACCCATCGACCTGTTTAAAAATTACACTTCTCAAAATAAAAATCGTGTTGTTATTTTTTCAAATATATACATTTTATTAATAACAAAAACTTAAACTATTAAAACAAAACGTTTTTTATTTTACCACATAATTTTCTGAGATAACTAACAAATAATACATAAAGGTACATAAATAAAGATGTACTTAGGTACACACAGCCTCCAATTTTGCTCTCTCCAATTTTATAGCATGGAAAAATGGAAATTATTGCTTTGGCACAAGCCAGTTTCGCTTCTTTGGATGGATAATTACCGCATATTGATCGTAGGTATTCCGATCCTATTGTCAGTAAAGTCCTTCGAGAAGAATCTTTTAGAGAATTATTGTGGGAATATTCCTCTAAAATATATGCCGCTGGGCTGGCCTTAATATAGGCTTCCAAACCCTTTCAATGATGGAAGTGAAGTACACTAATATTTACTCTTAAAAAGGTAACTTACTTCTTTGTATATAAGGAGATTACTTCCAACAGCTGCGTCTTGTTTTTTTTAAGTCTCCAACGGGATCAACCAACTTTTGGACAACGGGATCAATCTTAACACAAAAACAGGCACGGCTTAAGTGTTGTCTCACTAAATCACTTAGAATATCTATCGGAATCTCATCACCGTCGCGATCTTTTAGAACAAACCCACTTCCTATTTCTTCTCCTTCCAGAACTAAAAAATAATTCGCATTGGCAAATAAAAAAAGCACTTAGAACTGAACTAATATACGCGTATAATTACTTACTTGTTAGAAGAATATCCTCATTGGATATTAACGACTCGCTTAAATCTGTTTGCTTTTTGACTCTCTTATGTTTTGTTGTATTTTTTTCCAATTTTTTTACTTTAAATTATCCACTATAAACTCCATTGTAGAAAGTAAAAGACGCACTCAAACAAATAATAAAATTGCACTGGCAATGGAAACCCAAGCGGAAAAATAATACCTTTTGGTTTTAAAAGTAATACCGGAAAATTTAAATTCAATACTTAAGGGTTAAAAAGTAATTCTACAGTATTAGAAAGCAATACTGACGGGTTAGAATAGAGTAGTAAAATGTTTAAAAACAATACTTGAATATTAAAATTTTATACTGAATTATTATAAAGTATTACTTTTGTTCTTTGAAAATAATGTAGCCGAGGGTGACGCGCTCTAAGAGCTAAAGTAATACTAAAATATTAAAATGAATTACTCAAGGATTAAAAAGTAGTTCTACAGTATTAGAAAGTAATACTGAAGGGGTAAAACAGAGTATTAAAAGGTTTAAAAGCAATACTCGTGTATATTAAAATGTAATACTGCATTATTATAAAGTAATGCTTTTGTATATTGAAAATAATATGGCCGAGGGTATCGGGCTCAAAAAGTTAAAGTAATACCAAAATATTAATATGTAATAATTCAATTGTAATAAGTTCTTGGTTTTAGTGTTATTTTAATAAGGAAGGGGTTAGATTTTAGAATTCAAATATTAAATTTTAATCTTTTGAGATTAAAGTTCAGAAGACTAGTATTAAAATGAGCATTTTAATGAAAGAAATATTGAAATTCAATACAAAATTATTATAAAAAAAGTTAAATATATTGAAAATATTAAAAATTAATTTTTCTTGTATTGCATATACCTGTAATCCTGAGGTGGTATTAAAAAACATCCCCAGATTTTTAACCGTGCAGTGACTTGCCATTTTCGTATAATTGCGCTTCAAGAACGATGTTAAATAGGTTGCATGATAGACCTTTCTCAACAACAAACAGAAAATGTATGGCTTTTTATAGAAGAGGTGTTTTCTGTTATTTTTAGACCCCGCTCCCATATAATTTCTTCTTGCTTTAACCTAACCTACTCGCTCCATAGATTTTTGCTGCACCGTATACCGATCACCCTTTATTAGGCTAGTTATGTCAAAAATAAAAAATTGAGATAACAATCAAACATGATGACATTACAATTATATCGAAGTCGAAAAAAGTGGGTCTGTATTCTTCTAGTAATATATGCGGATTTTTTTTTAATTTTGTCCTATGTTATGAAATAACCGGTATACCTACCATAGGTATAAGCATCACCGATAATTCCAAATTTTTTCGAAAAAAATATGATCGATTTTGATAAAATTTTATATTAGTAATCCCGAGAAGCTTATTAACATAAAAGCGGTACTTTTTCGAAAAAGTCTCTTAAACGGCTAAGTCGATTTTGACGAAAATTAATAAATTTTCTTAATGTTCTCTTAAACTCGATTAATATATCAATACAAATGTTTGAAAAATAGATTTTTTAAAATTTTTTGAATTCCATTTGTCTCGAAAAAAAATTGATCAATTTTTATAAAACTTTATACGAGTGTTTCATTGTCAACGGTAAAACGTCGACGCATTTCGCAGTCGTTAACACGAAGGTTGCTTGGCACAAGAGCAAGTTTGTGCGACGCTTTCGTGCGCTTTATTTTCCTAGGTATGCGATAAGAGAGGAATGAATTATTGTTTCATTTTTTAACGAGGCGACAAAATATGGCCTGAATTACAGAACATGAGTACTGATGCACACGACGAGCTTAATAAATCCTAAGTCAAAAAATTATCACAATGTGGAAGAAAAATGTAAAGTTTCAGGCAAACAAGTTACACAAGATGCACTTTTTAACGAATGTGACATTTTTTAAGGAGAAACATTAGACCATATATTCGAACAGAACTGGCGTATGGTGCTGGAATGGTGATGGCGTGGTGTTTTCGGGAGTCTGGTTGTGTATCGGACATGGCGCACTCAGTTCAGACTTCAGACGTCGCATATACATATATAAACATTTTTGATAAGCTCTACAGAATCACCGGTATAAGCATAAGTGAAATCTTTTAGTACATAATCTAAAATTAATAATAATAAGGTATGTATTCCTAACCTACCTATACCTAACATTTAATATAAATTATATTTTTTTCTGTATAGTCGCTGGAACAATGAAAATAGGTAATAAACTATTGAGAATATAATCTAAAGTCATCAAACCATTTAACAATGGCCTAAAAGATTTTCGAAATGTATGCAAATTTTAACATTTGTTTACCTTACCGCTTATCTTTGCATTGTAGCCAGTTGATACCCAATTCAAAAGTTCATATATTTACCTTATTGAAGAAAGAGTGAATTGATAAAAAAAATCTGAAATGATTATTTAGCAAAAATTAAACCTTATATCAGACTCTATAAATACGCAATAATGGTAAACCATGGTAAAAACTTAAATACGAAAGTTATACTGTTTTTATTATTTTTTTGTTTGTTTACTTCGACAAAATTCATATCTGTACCCCATTACCAGTCACAAATTATATATATATTTTTTTTAATTTAAAAAATCCATAAAAACTTAAAATCACCTTATCTCGTCAGTGCAAGGCTAAAACGAAAATACATAAACTAATTTAATTAAATAGCCTTAGCACACGCCACTGTAGAGGTACACCCACAGGCAACAATGCAATCCACCCCTTGTTGAAAACCCTCCTCTCAAAAGCGTTGAAAATTCATTTTTAAGTTTAAAAAAATACAGTTACGATAAAAACGATTATAAACATTTATGGTGGCCAATTTAATTGTACCTACCGGGCGTGTGTCGCCCCCGCCTTGAATCATACACAAGCACTCCTTTGGGTGTTATCTCTTGAAAAAAAACCTCAAACATGGTGGATCAGGCAAACTAAAGGGTTGAGGTTATATCAGGCATCAGTCACGTTCCGAAATGTATAATTTTCGTGTTTAGCATTTTAAAAGCAAGCAACATTTAATGTCCTGGAATTGAGGCGTAGGTATATTTGTCGATTATGATTGCACAACTCTTAGTGTCAGTCAACACAGCTCGTCATCCAGCCCTCTGTGCAAATAGACAAAACAATAGTGCGAACCAGGACTCGATTTCATGTCAAGTTGTGTTAGAAATTGATTCGCACAATGCGCGGGGTCGTTTCGCAATTAAACTTGGTTATATCGAAACCATCATCGTCACAATTCATCCTAGTTGTCCTCCGGTGTACAATTTCCGATTTTGTTTGCATAAATAATTCAATTTTAATTAAAACCGGAAATGGAATATTGTTTACCGAGCACTCACAGCAAAGTAGCGACATAATTATTCTCATTCCCTCGATAAAGAAACAGAAGCAAGGGCAGGCTAGCTGAACTGATGGTGGTTCCTATTTCCATCTAAATAACGGTGTGAAACAAAAACTTCAAGTTCTGTGCTGATGACGACTAAAACAAATGCAAAATGAGATTTTAATGAAATTTCCTTGAAAATATAAAGCTCCACTTTGGCTCTTGAATGGGAATCGCCCACAGCTCCCAAACGACTCAAGGTAAAAGGACCAACAATTCTGATGTCGTGAAGGTGTGACTGTTTCCATAAAAACCAACAAATGGAAAATTTATTTTATTTATGATTGCGGTAGTTGCAGACGTGTTAATTACTAAAAAACGTTGTATTCTCAAACAAAAGTCGATTCAGTTTGTGGAAAGTGTTTCGTGTTGCCGTAGAAACACCCGCAACTCTGCCAATTAGTTTTCGTTTAGAAACGCATCAACGAAATGATTTTCGTATAATTTTGAAATTGTACAGTCGAAAGATGTGAACTAATTGGGTTGGTTTGAAATTAATGGTTAAAAGTTTGTGGTTTTTTGAAGTTCGCTAGAGGTGATGTGAATGTGATTATTTTAATTTGTATGTAGATACTTTTGTGTCAAGAAAATTATACTAGCTATGTGCTTCAGTGAATATACAAATTAAAACCTGGATGTGGTCACATAAAAAAGTTTAAATTGGTTTCCAATTTTTTATAGTTATTTTAATTTAGTTTGATAACCTGCCAGTGGGGTTGGCGTTTGACAACCCATTTTTCATTCTCCTAATAATTTTTTTGTTCCAACCCAATGGAACTGGGCTAAGAATTTGGTCAATGGTTTTCGTAAAAAAATTTATATGTACAGTTTTTTTACTTCTATTATTCTTTTTCCCAAATAAATGGAAAAAAGCAAAGGTAGTCCCTGTTTTGAAGCCTGGTAAAATTGCCAATTAGACTCTTAACTACAGGCCAATAAGTCTACTCTGTTCACTCAGCAAGTGTTTTAAAAAAGTGATAAAGAAAAAAATGTTGAATCATATTATTTCAAATAATATTTTGCTTTTAGAACAGTTTGGTTTTCGTGAATTTCATAGCACTATTCACCAAGTGCATCGTATCACTAATCACATTAAAACAAATTTTAACATAAAAAGAAGCACAGGCATGGTACTGCTGGATATAGAAAAAGCAATTGATTCGGTCTGGCATGACTGTCTTTTGAATAAGCTCTTACTGTTTCAATTCCCAATGTACCTAATAAAAATTGTAAAGTCATTTTTGTCGTCAAGAAAATGTAATTTATTTGTTAACAATTTTCCTTCAGAGTTTTTTACTGCTTTGTAGGGGTTCCTCAGGGCTAAGTGCTTGGTCCAAAGTTGTATACCGTATTTACGTCCGACTTTCCAAGAATACAAAATTGTGAGACAGCTATTTTTGCTGACGGCACATGCATCTTCTCTACAGATTCTATTGGTTCCATTATTGGAACTAATTTGCAATCGGCTTTAGATATGATCCAAGTATATTTTAATAACTGGAAGATAAAAATAAACGCCTCTAAGACTCAGGCTATCTTTTTCACACGAAAAAGAAAACCCTGTTTCGTCCCAAACAACAGGCTCTCAGTTAATGGTGTAGAGGCAGAGTGGCAATCAAGTGCCAAATATCTAGGAATACATTTAGATTGAAAACTAACATTCAGTTTACATGTGCAGGAAATTGTAAATAGATGAACATAACTATTTAAACACTTTACCCTTTCATAAACCGAAAATCGAAATTGAGCATTGATAACAAATTGATAACATACAAAGTTATATTCCAGGCAATAATGTTCTATGGTTCACCAGCATGGGGTAATTGCGCAGTCAGCCATATTCGAAAATTGCAAATATCAAAAAATAAACTTTTAAAAATGATGTTAAACCTTATTTGGTGTTTTTCAACAAACGAATTGCATACTAAAACAAATATTGAGATGGTTGCAAACAAAATTTTTATAATGAAAGAAAGATATAATCTTTCATGTATATCATCCGAAAATGTCTTAATTTCAAACCTAGCTTCTTAAATGTAAATCGTAGATATGTATTACTTATTTGGCTTCATATGTTATAATGTTACATATTCATATATTCTTTTTTGATTTTTTAGTTTGTATCTTCTCAAAATTCGTATTCTTGTAAAATTTTCAAAATTTATGTAAAAAAGACTGATAAGTGTTAGCATATTATTTATTTATTTATTCATTTGTTTTTTTTTTTTAATAAATTTATTTATTTTAGCATTAAATTATTATTTATTAACTATTTATTATTTATATATATCCGTTTATCTTTTATTTTGTTATTTATTTATTCATCTATTTGTTTGTTTATTTATTCAACTATTTATTTGTTTATTTATTTATTTATTTATTTACTTACTTATTTATGTATTTATGTTTTGTTATAAGTTGGTTTATGGGCTGTAGGTCAGTTTTGTTCCACTTAAATGAAACACAAAATGTTGTTTAAAATGACGTTTCGTTCATGATTATGAACATCATCAGATTTATTTCTGTTTATAACAACAAAGAAGAGAAAAAAGTCGTTTTTTTAATAAATTTAAATTGAACGTTAATAAATAACAAATTAATAATTTAAAAATTTTTTTTTTTTTTATAAAAAAGTTAAAATAAATCAAAAAAGTTAAAGTTGTGATAAAAATATGAATATATATATGTCAATAGACTTACATAGTTTTTGCGACACAATGCTTAAACTTTACAAAAATATAAAATGTCTGTTAGACAAAACAAAACAAATTATACATAAATATTGCACTTTTTGAACATTTATATCGCTTTAAACATGCATATTGCTTTTAACATATATATTGCACTTAATTAAAACATTAATCGAAAACAAAAACAAACATTACTCTTTACTTTTATACACTACTATGCTATTACATTATTGACATGACTTATAACAAAAAAGATGGCTAAGCTATAAAAATGAAAAAATATAAACAAGGTACTCATCGGAGTTAGCGGGTGCTAGGGGGGGGATCTGGATCGTCTTTTCTTTTTCGTTCTCTCTATGAGGTACTTGTAGTGGGGACTCACATTTTCTAGGTCCGTTTTTTTGTTCATTGTACTGCTTGTATTTAAAATATGTAATGTCTCTATTACCATTCTTTTGTTATAATGTTGTTCTCGTTGCACTATTTTTACGTCATCAAAGTTTGGTTTATGATTATTACTTATGCAATGGGTTGCCAACGCAGTTTTTTGGGATGAATTTGATTTCAAATCTGATTTGTGTCCCGATATTCTGTTTTTTAATTTTTGTTTTGTAGTTCCCACGTATACTTGTTCACATTTGTCATATTTTTTCCCGTTGCATGTTATTTTGTATATAAGGTTAGAGTCTTCCATAGTATCTACTTTTGTTTTAAGTTTACTGAAGACCTGACTTAGTTTGTTGGTGGAACTCATTGCTATTTTAAATTTTTCTTTGTCAATAAAACTTGATTGTTTGAATCTGTCAGCAACATGTTTTACGTAAACAAATGATTTATATTGTACCGGTGTGTTTTTGGCTTCTTCATCATTGTTACATCTTGGCTTATAATTTTTAACTATGGTGTTTGTTATGCTAGATGTGAAACTGTTTGCCATAAGAATGTTTTTTATAATAGTTTTGTTTTTTGCATGATATTCATGATCACTTATATTGAGGGCTCTGTTGACCAAATTTTTCGCCTTGTTGAAAATGGTTGGTTTTGGGTGATGAGAGTTGAAATTTATTATTCTCCCCGATGATGTAGGTTTTTGATACCAATCCATTTTTAAACGCCCTTCCTCTCTTACAATAACTGTATCAAGGTACGTTAATTTCCCATTTATGTTTTATGTTTTGTTTATATTACTTATTGTTTATATTATTTATTTACGTACATTTTGTATCTAATTATTTGTTAAAGACTGATATAATTTTTTTTATTTTGCTTGATTGTGAAAGCTGTTATACATTATTCGTTTTTGTTTCAACCATCCCTTCCTCATACTCATTGTAAATTTTTTTTTTTTCTTTTATTTTTTGTTTAATGAAGGTTTTTTCTAGTAGCTTTTTCTTCAATATTTATAATAAGCTTCAAGTAAATATTTTATGTAAAAAAAATCATAAGGTATAGGTTAAGTACCAATCTCTGTAATATTGTGCAATATAAATTTTAGAAAAATAATGTAAAGTTTTGGCTACAATAAAATATACATACATACATTTTTTCAACAAACAGTTTATTGAGTAAAAGGAACTAATTTGACTATTAAAATAAGTTCTTGTACCTTCTTCTTCTTTTTTTTTTTATTTATTTTTATTAGGTATCTACATTGCATTAGTTATTATTATTACATATACAAGTTACACGAGTAAACATTCTATAGTTAGGGAAACTATAGTTTTTCTTCTTTTCTTGTTCCGAAAAGGTGGTAACTTTTAGTCGAGAACAAGAAAAGAAGACTAAATCGTAGGTTAATTTGAATCCTTTTGTTGTAGCGTTTATTCAATTTGAATATTTTGGTAGTAAGATTTTCATTTGAAGAAAATTTGTTAAATCCGTTGCCGATAATTCTATTTTAAATTCAACTAAAATAAAATTAAATGAAACGTTACCTAAATTGATGAATGTTTTGTCTATTTGAATAAAATTTAAACGAAAAATCTTCAAATTGAATACTTATTTATTTAATTCAATGATTGTTTCTTCATTTAAAATACCGAGTATAGAAATTCTTCGATTTAAATAAATTTTCTTATTTATTTAAATCTGTTTATTCATTTGAATAAAATATTTCCAAATATTCTTTAGTTAAAATGTTATAGAAAACTTTTTGTTCATTTTGCTCCTCAGATTTGGTTAAGTGTGGGACCACACATCAACTCTCCCATTTCTCCCTTTCCCCCATTTTATACACTTTTATAAGGCTTATGCGATGGTTGATGTCGTCGTCAGAGGATACTTTGTTATTAATTATACAAAAAAAAAAGCATCAAGATATGGCTAAATTTGTAAAAATCCGTTAACACCAAATCTCCCCTATGTTAATTTTTAGCTAAAATTCTGAAATGCAGTTTTATTCAGAAAACAGCAAGTATAACGCTTACAAAGTTTTATCAAAATCGTTGAAGACATTTTCGAGAAAATTCGGTAAAACTAAAACCTTTATATACATGCGAAGTATACCCGCTATAGTACTAGATTTTCTAAATTTTCTAGAAAACAGCTTAAACGATTTTGATAAAACTTTATAAACGATATACTTGCGGACCTCGAAATTTTAAATTTTTAGCTAAGCAACATAAAAAGTAAAATAGGATGATACATAATTTCATGAATACCTAAAAATTTTTGTAGACCCATATACGACTTATAGACTCATGCACGACCATGTCGTGCATTTTATTTTTTTCTGTGAAGAAGGCTTAATAGGAAAACCACAATCAAATAAAAAAAAAGAGCACAGTGTTGTCAAAAAAGACTTTGTAACAATTTAACACTTTTTTTCGAAATTTGTTGATGGTACGATGAAAAATGTTAAGACCTTTTTTTATAGAAAATCATTTGTGCTAAAATTTTTACCGTAACGCTTTTTGTAAAAAGTTGTTAGTGTCCTAAAAAACAACGAAAAATTGCATTTGGACACATTCCTCCCCTCAAAAAAAATTTAGCTCCAATTAAGCTTTGTCTGAATTATTTAGTAATTTTGTCTTTATTTTGTATAATTTTTCTGGGATTATTTTGCTGATTTCGTGTATCAGTTTTTGAATATCTGCCGGGCATCCTGAACTAAAATATAACTAATATGTTTTTAAAGCTCTTCCAACTTAAAGACACTTTTATCTGGTTTTGAAAAAACAGTATCGAAGAAAAGCTGCATACCCCGAAGCAGCCAATTTTCTTTAAAAAAAATGCGCTACGCCATCGGCATTTAATTTCGTTTTTTATATTGGGCTTTGAAAATGTTTACATACATATTTGGGGGAATCAAGCAATTACCATCAGACTGACGGAAGTACCCACTTAAGTCTCCGATTGCAATATTAGCTTCATTTCAACCCTTATCGTTGACAATTTTTCCAAACCTTAAAGCTTTTCAATTTCCTGAGACACGACAAACATTGGGGTTGCATTCAAATTCTTTATTTCAAGTTCTTTAAAAAAATAAAGTATTGCACTATAAAGACTGTTTTGGGGGTAAGTCTGATTAACGAGAGGATTTTTTTTATACTCGTAAATCCCCTCAAGGCACACTTTTAAAGTTGTGAAATGATTCAGACTATAACCTGGTGATGGAGGGGGGGGGGGCGAGAAAGCTAATAACTTGCATGTGGAATGAATATTAATTGAGGGGGGTCACAAAGATGAGGGTTCCAACTAAATGACATTCAATCGAGGGCTGATGCATCGATGTACACCACTTTTCAAAAAAAAATATATCCAAATCGAAACGGTAATATTGGAAAATTACCAATTTTACAATACCCGAGGGGTTGTTTATTTTTTTTTTTTTTAAGTGACATGAACAAATATCTGTCTCCGTTTGAACTGTAGTTTGTTTTCTCATTTTAAACGACATCCGCTTTTGATTCGAAAATAAGGGTGATTTTGTCAAACAACCCTTAGACATTATAATAAGCTCCAAACACCCCCATATATAAAAGGCTCCGAGTGACTCAAAAAGAGATTTCTTGAATTTGTATTGATCGCGGGAGTAGATAAAAATCCACAAAAAAATTTGCATTTTACTACAATACTTGTTTAAGTTCAACGGTCAAATGTTCATGTAAGGGGTGGTTTCTTTAACTTTTACTTTTTTATATGTCATTGTTCGGAATTAATTTTTACTTGGATATTTTATTGCAAAGTTAGAACAAAGGGAATTAGGGGAATTCCATTTTTAATGGCAAAAAAGGAAGGAAAACTATGTCTGGAAGTGGAATATCTTAGTTGCGTTTTTGGTTATAAAAGTTGAAAAAGTTTTTATAGAGTCTGTCTCATCAATGGGACACATAAATCATTTCGATAACGCTTCCAACTTATTTCATATGACAGAGCATGCAGGACATCAGTTCAAAGGACTTAGTGACGACTGGGGAGTTGGAACAAAACACTCCACCTTGTCAGAGCTTTGCCTGGTTGCCGTCGTTTTCTGAAGTCAACATGGTGAATAGCTCAGAAGTTAAGTTGAAAGTTGTGGTCCAAGTTTGAGATCATTAATATCGGCGAAAAAGAAGAAGAAGAAGAAATACGTTCAGCTGACGTAATGTTTTTTTCTCTGAATCTTTACAAATGTTTCAGCGTCGCATTCTTTACCCGAAAGGAGTGCTAGGACGACGATGTAATGAATAATAGAATTATTTTCATAAACGGGTCAAAGATGGAGTGTGGTGTTGGGGCAAGAGTCTTTTCTGAAACACTTAACGTATCCAAGTCTTTTCGGTTTCCGAACTACGCAAGCGTTTTCCAGGCGGAACTGCTTGCAATCAAACAAGCAAGTAAAATACTAAAGCAAGATCCAAATCGAAACCCAAACACTGCTATACTTATTGATAGTCAGGCTGACATCAAAGCCATTGAAGCTGCTACCATATCCTCTTACCTCGTTCAACAATGCTTAAACGAAGTTGCTAACTTTACCTGTTTACCTGAAGGTAACTAATGAAGGGGCTAACGAGCTGAATTAGTTAGTATTCCGATGGGAGCTTGGAAGGGCAGTTTTATTTATCATTATCCTAATCCAATTTTAGATGGAATGGTTTGACTAGTTGTGGCACTTCGAGAAAGATGTGGCCCCAAATCTCGTACAAATGGACTTTGATGTAGAACTCGGCCAGACATATCCAGAATCGTTGCAGTTGGTTATACGGGTCACTGATGGCCAAAAGGAGAGCATGCAGCAACAATGGGTATTCCAAACAATACTCACTGCTGTTGCTGTGAAGATGAATGGGAACAAGAAACAGTGACCCACTACTTATGCCACTGCTCTGCCTTAGCCAGTCCTAGATGTCAGTCAGATTTCAGTACTTTGTTGACAACATAAATGAACTTTCAATAGTGAGTTCGGTGGCTGTTGTGAGAATCCTATAGCGCTTCTGCTGCAGCGTTCCTGATGGGATGCTGACATTAATGCCCAGTGGTATTTTGGAATCATACAATAACCAGAAAGGTTTCTGGCAATCTCCAGCAAAATGCTTTCCAACATTTGAATCTCTTCTGATATTTGATATTTCGTTATAATCCGGTTTTTTTAAACAGTGATTTCACTTTATGTTAGCAAGTTCATTCATCTGCACTATTTCAATAAGTTCGTTCATGGTTCGACACAGAACATTTTTTCTTAAAAAAATAACTTCATCGATGTTTGTTCATCCATAATTGATCGCTCCGGAAATTTCTATTTCTTCAATTCTTTTTCTCTTCCTCATAGAAAATTCTATCAGCAGAAAACAGTGTAATCAATAGATCACTTATTCCAGTATCAATTTGCAACTTTTTGTTAGTGAACTTTTATATTCAGCTACTATAATGTGGGTGGTCTTAAATTTTCTCTCACAATGACAACTTGACAAGGACTTCAGGACTCATTCGCTAGGATTTTCTTGGGTGTTAGATCGATTGAATAATCAATAATTTGAATCTTAAAAAGAGTGAGATTTACTGGCAGAGTTGTTCCGACCCGTAAAAACAATGGTTTCCGAAATCGATGCAAACTGGTAAAATACTTTCAACTTTAGAAATAATATATTTTCTTGATGTTATAACTTTCGAAAAACATTTTAAAAAAGATAAAAACCTTCATTCTCTAAAACTGAAGATGTAAGTTTCATTCGCATGCTTGATTAAGCAAAAGTTCGTAAATTCCTTTACATCCAGCAGTTCGAAGAAAATTCACTTATTCCCTACAGCTTAAAGCGTAAACAATTCCAAATCGACTCAAGTACCCACGAACTAAGGATATCAATTGAATGGATACCAATTTTATCCGACGTTGTTGTAAACAAGATAAACGTTTGTATATCTCCATTCTGATACACAGATAGGTGCTTTCACATGTATAATATCTACTCTTACGAGTAAAACGAAATACATCCCCTATATTTGAATTAACTGTTGTAGCAAATTGACGATGTAACCAACGCAACCGCCAATATTGGGTGAAAGTTCTTGCTCAAGTGGCAATAACAAACATTTTATCCGTGATCCATGCATGAAGTTCAGAAGCAATTTACCCAGATAAACAAAGTTAACGAGAAGACTGAGAACATTTTGTTAACTATATGTATTGTTCTGTGAAAATGAAGTGAAGGACGAGATGCCACACATGTGGACTGCATGCAACTTCACCGGAATACTCGTCCTTTTCCTTCATTCGAATTTCAATTTTCGAAAATTATTTATTCCACTAAGACGATAAATGTTTAGAGAACGCTTAAGGGTTCTTTTGCCCTCATATACGAGATATATATACGCAATGATGAGTAGTAACTATACATATACTCATTTCAGGATGAAGGATTTTCAAAAGTTTTATACTCTCGTTTGTTTGAAGTCGAAATATGCGAAGCTTGTATGGAAGCTTAATGCATCATCTTGCTTTATTCATCAACAACATCATCATCATCATCATCCGTTTTATTATCATCCCTTTTTGAAAAGGCAATTGGGTTACTCAAGAGGGACTCGGAACGCGCTTAAAGGATACTCTCTTTTGGCCTCTGTAAATGAATGAACGTTACTTATACGCTTCAAAAAGCATTTAAGTGCCTTATGCGGAGTATAGAAGTTCGCATTATAGTTTCTGCACTTGTATGAATAGACTTTATGGAGAAACGTATTACTTCAGGTTCGGTTGAAGCGCATTTTAATGCACTTGCATACGTTTTATAGCGATTACGAGTGCACTGTGCAGAAAAATAGGATTTGCATGGCAACCAAAGGGAATATTTTCTTGTTTTGTAAATAAGATGGAATAATTGCCTTTCATTTAAATGTTGTTAAAATAATTTCTGTTTGTTTTTAATGAAAAAAGATAAAATAAATGCTGCTATCCAATTATTATTATTGTATTAAATGATATCCTACATTCTTTTATTATTGTTTATAGTTCAAGCTTTGATTTGCAAGGAAGCATTAGATTGGAAAAGAATGTTATTGCAGTTTTATCAAAAAGAAAAAAAAATTACTCATACTGCTTTACTAAGAGCATACTATACGGTTTAAGTTTTTATTCCTTCTCTGTTGATAATAATATCGATTACTAACTCAGTATTACCAGTGCTTACTTATGGGTCTCAAACATGGAGTAACAACGAGGCGTTGAAAAAAAAAGCTGGCAACGACTCAGAGATCGATGGAAAGAGCCACCCTAAGTATCAGAAGATCTCAGCGGATAAGAAACGTTAACATACGAAGATGGACAGGGTTTGAAGATGTAGGTAAGAAGACAAAGAAACTAAAATGGGATTGGGCAGGACATGTCATGAGAAAACTGGATGAGAGATGGTCAAAAGAATGCACTGAGTGGACACCTTTATATGCTACCCGACCAGTCGGTCGCCAACCAAAAAGATAGAGGGACGAACTAGTTGTTTTTGACAGACTATGGTTCCGGAAAACACACGACAGAAACGATTGGAGAATAATGGGGGAGGCTTTTGCCTGTGCATAAATGTATTTATACTATTTAAAACAATTTTTACTTAAAATTTGAAAAAAAAACAAGAATTGTATCTAAATATTAATACATAATGAAAAACCAAATTGAAATGTAATTAGTATTAAGGCAGTATAGCTAATAAATAATAATAATAATAAACTAACTTAGTATTGTACGGTCCAAGTATAATAAACGTTTTTTTCGCTGGCCACCCGTACCGCTGACTTATTTTTTATTATGCATCTCTTTATATAGTTTGTGTACTCATTTGTTCTTAGTTTATTTTTGATCTAAACTATTGAACTAAACTTTTAAACTATTGATCTATTGAACAACTAAACTGCTGAACCATTGAACTATTGAAGTATTGAGCTATTGAAGTATTTAACTATTGAACAACCGAACTATTGAACTGTTGACCAATTTAAGTATTCAAGTATTGAAGTATTAAAGTGTTAAACAATTAAACAATTGAAGTATTATGATATATGAAAGTGTTAAAGTATTGAAGTCTTAAACTATTGAACAATTAAACCATTCAAATATTGAACTACTGAACTTTTGAGGTATTAAACTATTGAACTATTGATGTATTAAACTTATGAACTAATGAATTAACGGGTGATTTTTTAAGAGGTTTAGAACTTTAAAAAAAAAAAAAACACAAAAAATTCGAAAAAATTAATGAAATATTTATTTGAATCGATAGTTTGAACTTTGCAATTTAATGTTTAAAGATAATTTTATGCAAATGTTGACCGCGGCTGCGTCTCAGGTAGCCCATCCGCTGAGTCCAATTTTGGCATACTCTTTCACACATATCGGCCGGTATCTCACGAATGAATGCATGGATGTTGGCTTCCAGTGCGTTGAAACCACATATCATGCAAGTCAAGAACTTCCATTTCGGGCAAAAAAAAGTTTGTTATCATCGCTCGGTAGCGTTCACCATTGACAGTAACGCTGCGATTCGCATCATCTTTGAAGAAATATGGCCCAATAATGCCGCCGGCCCACAAACCGCACCAAACAGTGGCTTTTTCGGGATGCATTGGTAGCTGTTGCAATGCTTCTGGCTGATCTTTACTCCAAATGCGGCAATTTTGCTTATTTACGTACCCATTCAACCAAAAATGAGCCTCATCGCTGAACACAATTTTTCGATAAAAAAGCGGATCCTGGGCCAGCTTTCCAAGAGCCCATTCACCAAAAATTCGGCGTTGTGGTAGGTCGGCTGGCTTTAGTTCTTGCACCAGCTGTATCTTAAAAGGCCTTACGCCCAAATCCTTCCGCAATATTTTCCACGTAGTGCTGTAACAAAGGCCTAACTGCTGGGAACGGCGCCGAATCGACATTTCGCGGTCTTCTGTCACACTAGCTGATACGGCCCCAATATTTTCTTCACTACGCACAGTACGTAAACGTGTTGGTGGTTTAATGACCAACAAAGTAAATTTGGTGCGAAATTTGGTCACAATCTTCCGAATAGACTGCTCAGAAGGTCGAGAATGCCGATCATAAAATGGAAGCAGCGCGCGATGAACATTTCGAACCGAGCACGAATTTTGATAGTAAAATTCAATAATTTGCAAGCGTTGTTCATTTGTAAGACGATCCATGGTTAAATTGCAAACCAAACTGAAGCTGTTTGACAGTGACACAAGGTACTAAACACACGTCAGCTGTCAAAACCAGTGTTGCCAAAACCAAACCAGCTAAAAAATCACCCGTTATTTAAGTGATGAACTATTGAACTTTTTAACTATCAAAATGATAAACTATTGAACTTATAAACTATTAACTATTGAGGTATTGAAATACTGTAATACTAAGCTTTTGAACTATTGATATTTTGAAATATATAGCTGTTAAAGTATTGAAAACTATAAAACTATTGAATTATTAAACAATTAAAATATTGAAGTACGGAACTTTTGAGGTAATGAACTATTGAACCATTGGTATATCGAACTATTGATTTATTGAATTATTGACTAATTAAATTTTTGAACTATTTAACTACTGAACAATGGAATTATAAACTATTGAACTATTGAGCTATTGAACTTTTTAAAATCACCTGCAAGAATTCTCCTGCATTTTCTCCCGATCCCATAAGATATTTGATAAAATGGTTATAAAAGCAATAAGATACTAGTTGACTCACCTGGAAAGATTCTGATTTTGTATGCCTTGAATTAAATTTGTCGAGGACCTCGAAGTTTCTCCGGACAGGAAGTACAAGCTGTTGTACTGTGTGCTCATTTCATATATATATGTACATAATATGTCGCATAGCGGTGGTTCTTCCGGAACGAAGTTCACTATCTTATAACAAGTTAGGTATAGGATTTTTGCATAGGTATTTCTCCTGCTAGATTTTAGAGCAAAGTTCAATTATATATTTAAAAAGTATGATCACTGGCTTAGACAATTTTGTTTAAACAATTAATACAAATTTTTCTTCTTCAAATACTTCTTCTATAGTTCGATCTTAAAAGTAACAGGTTATTCATACACATAAACTTCTCTACTAAGTTCTTTCGTAAAACTTTAAATATTCTTCAGTGCCTTAATTTTGCACATCAAACAAATATACTCAATAAATCCCAACAAAACCCCAAACCGACATTTTACACGATGTAAATCAAAGTATACAAGTTGCTCCCAGAAGGCACTGAGGAAGAAAGAAATTCAATTGCAAAAAGGGACATTTTTTTCTTCTCTGTGCTTATTTACTTCCTCTTGTTTCGTAAACCACAGAAACTTAACACAAACTTTTCCTTCCTATAGAACTGTCGTCCTTATTCTATGTTTATGTACGTTTATACCTATATTTATATTTTTTTATCACAGGATAAAAAAATATAGTATTGGGGAAAAAAAATATCACAAGACTCATGGTGGTAACCTTTTCGACAGGAAATAAACTTGGTGTTGAAATTAGCATCGTATACTGGATACTGGAGTTGCGGTGGCATAGAAAGCATGGAATTGCAAAGTCCATGAAAAGCAAATCATTTCCTTATTCAAGATTTCCGCTCGAATGAGAGATGAAAAGAATCACAGAGCCGCGCCAGAATCACCACAAAGTAAAAGAAAAGTTTGGTGTGTAACTGAATTTTGTTTCACAAGCTTAATTTTTATTTCTGGTTTGGTGACGATGAGATTCTTTCTTTGGGATTTTTTTTCCTTTGGGAAAGAATTAATGTTTGTGTTGTTACTTGTTAGAGAGTAAAGGAAAAAGTGGTGGAAATGGGAATAGTGTGTCGAATTGTAAAATAGTTTTACTTTCATTCAAGGCTAGTTTTGTTTTATTTGTATTCTTATTGTTCAGTCAAACTATAATTTTAAAACAATTTCAATTTTTATCTCATTTAACCCAGGTTTAACTCACCAAATTGGGTAGATTAATTTAAAATTAGGTCCTCAATTTGCTCAAGTTTAATATTGACTCATTTCTAGGAATACTAGCTGACATTTCCAAACCAAACTCGAATTTACAAATGGCTGCTGGTGCTTATACAAATCCACTGAAGTGATCACTGCATCCTCTAATCCTGGTCAATATTATGTCTAAACTTGCTTAGAAACATTAAGGCCTAACATCTTTAGTGTGCTTGAGCTTATATCAAATCCAACCAATAAATTACCAGAAACAACCTCGAAGGAAAATGTGCTCCATGTAATTTCTTCTAAAACGTTAAGTAATATAGTTACCAAATATCAGTATAACAACGACATACCTAACTACCAAATTTCAATAATGAGCCATTTCTATTGCTTTTAAAGCAATTATAAAGGGCATTTAACATTGACCGTCAATGTATTATTGGAGATGGGCTGACGAAGTTGCCAAGCAGTTAGTACTTCGCTAGCAGCTGTTGAAGGCAATCAACGAGTTTTATTAGTTTTCTGTGAAAATAACATTTTCCGATTACGGAACTCGTCAAACATTAAATAATTGAATTCTTGTTTTACTGAACTTGAAATATATTGGACAAAATAAAGAAATAAAAATGGCATTTTTTGAATTTAAAGACGCAATACAAAACATTGATTTATTAAAAATTATATATTGAAATCATATTATTTAAACATTTATAAAATATCGACTTGACATTAAAATTGATGTTTTAATATTATTTTTTTACATATTTGTAGGTACACAACGTTTATTCTAAATACAGGGTGAGTCATGAGCAATGCGACAAAATGCTAGCGCGTGTAGGTTGCGTTGAGACAAGAAAAAAATCGTATAGGAGGGGGGGGTCTACTCCCCTCCGTTTAGCCGGGAGGGGCAATTTTCGAAAAAACTGACTTAAAATGGGAAAAAAATTATTTAAAATCAACAACTTCATTCACAATGCTGTGCGATACGTTTTTGAAAAGCCAATAACTTTTTCTTTCATTCTGTGTTTAAATAAATCTATTCTAAGAAATAGTTTTTGAAATATTAATTTTCAAAGTCAAAATTTTGAAAAAAAAAATTGAAAAAAAAATTTCAAATTCATTTTTTTCAAAATTTTACGTAATTAAGTGCTAATTTTAATTTCAAAATTCAATGCTGTTATTAATTTTAAGTCTAAATAAGAAAACCGGATGCAAAAATTTTATGTCGTTCTCAAGAAATTAAAAAAAAACCAAAACCACCTTATTCTAAGAAAAACATTTATTTTTATTGTAACGAAGCAATTTAAGAAGCATTAATCTTAGTTTTTTTAGTTTTTTTTATTCCTTTTATTTTTACTATGTTTTTTATTGGAAGTACTTATAAAAAATTCTCGATATGATCTCCATTGTTTAGAAGGCATAGATTATATCTCCTTGTAATGGCTTCACATAAGCTTTTATGCTTGACAAATTTTCCTGCAATTTGACTCCAGCGACTTCAATTCGTTCCTTCAGTTGTTCCAATGATACTATTTCCACTTCGTAAACATAATTCTTCATAAATCCCCATGCATAGAAATCTAGGGGAGTTAAATCTGGTGACCTAGGCGGCCATTCCGTGGGGCCCCTTCTTCCGATCCAACGGTCACTAAAATGATCATCCAGCCAGTTTCTCACCTGTAAGCTGTAGTGTGCTGGAGCACCATCTTGTTGGTAGATTAAAGTATCTGCTATAACCAATGGAACGCTGTCTAATAAGTCGGGTAAAAGGTCTCGTAGGAATTGCAGGTATGATTCTCCATTAATAATGGAATTCAAAAACCGGGGCCCGATCACAGTGTGTCCAACAATACCAAGCCAAACATTACAACTTATAAAGCGGTGTTGTGATTTGTTTTGTTTTTTTTTGTGTGGATTGGCGCTACTCCAATAATGTAAATTGTGGAAGTTAGTAACCCCATCCCTAGTAAACTGTGCTTCATCCGTCCAGAATATTCTTCTAAAATAGTTTTGTTCGGTTTCATTTCTAAGTAGTAATGTTCTACAAAATTCGGTTCTCAATAACTTGTCGTTTGAGGTGAGTTCCTGAACAGGCGTAAAGTGGTACGGGTGTAAATTATGTGCAACTCTTTTCTGTTTTTTTTTTTTTTTTTTTTTTATTTTTCCATTTTCTTATATCTATCTTAATGCTAGACAAAAAATCTTAAACAACTAGCTTACATATTAACTTAACTAACTTACTGGCCCCATACGGGCGCTCTAAATTATACTATAACTATATTCAAAAAATGCCTTTCAGCGTAAAAACTAACTTAAATTAAAATTCAATATTACTTAAAACTAAACGAGAAAATTCTTAAAACTCGTTTTGACTCTTTTCTGATAAATATCTAGTAATGCTCATATTCAAAAATCTAAGTTTTGCATGATAAAAACTAAGGCGAAAAATATTTCAATGTCCCAAAGGCAGTTAAAACTTTTGTTCATTTGTATAAAATATTCGAAATTCTACCAGTTCCAAACGCTCGTCTCCACTGATGACACTCCAGTAGGCAGCTTTCATGGAACAACCACTATGCTTGCAGCACAATTTGCTGCTGATTCGATATTTCCTCAAAGTGTATACTTTTTCTCGTTGGTCGAATCATCTTTCACATGTAATCATCATGTGGTCCCAAGAGTATAATATGAGATCATGAAACAATCAAACCCGCCTGATCCAGAATTCTTTTGTATTAGTTTTCTTCCACGCTGACGAAAGCATTTCGTAAGCTTTCGATCTATCCTATTCTGACGGTGTCTTTCTGCATGGATGAAAAACAGCATATGTCAAGCTCGTCCCTAATAAAAGCGAATCTTCTAGACAATCAGAATGAGAAATATCAAGCCGCCAGTATGGCTTTTGTAGCAAAAGATCCACTGGAGATCATCAAATGGATTATCTCAAAGGAAATTGCAAACATTTTTAACCCAATTTTGATGGAACTATTGCTTGATATTTCTATAAGGCATTTAATATTGGTAGATGTCAAACTGAAAATGTAAAACTGAAAGTGTAAAACTCGTAAACTTAAAGTTAGACCCATGATTTAAATTTCCTGAAATTTGAAACCGACAATATTGTTCTATAACTATAACAATGTGATAAATAATATCCAAAGAATTTAGCCCACAATTCAAACAATTCTTTTTGTCTAAAATGATAAAATTGTTAGATTTTTTTATGTTTGGTTGAAAAATTTGAAAAGAACAAAAAATTCAAAACCACCAAATTGTACCTTTTCTATAACAAAACCCAATTTCAGCTCCATTGACATATCCATTATAAAATTAATTTGAAAATCTCACTTGACGCAGTTTCCTCAACGTTCTGCAATATTTCAATTTAATGACAATGATGGTGATGATGTTGACGTTGTTGGGTTCCATCAAACTTTGTTTCGCACCATAATATCAAAGCCGCATCATACACAAAAACCCCCATCCAAACACCCCCTCCCGAATGTCTGTTTACTGGTTTGTGTGTATATTATGCTGGTGCCATTTTATAACACACTCATACACCTCGACTCGATATATACGTACATAATCATTTTACTATTGAAGAGAGGAAATTAATTTCTCGGTTGAAGGGATGTTAAGCGAAAATGAAATTTTAACACTTTTCCTTCAAAACCCAACCAAGTGACACCCACACACACACAAACAGACTTTATAGCCAAAAAAAACAGGAACAAACATTCGTCCGGGACACAAAGCCAAGAATTTGAAAATGATTTGGTTAGCAAAACGCACCCAGCGCCACCTTGCTTGCCTTTGTGATTTATAATTATGACAGCAGCAGAAGAGTTTTTGAACAATTTATATTTTTTTTTTTTTTTTTGTATTTTTGGTTGGGGCTTCTTTTAGTTACCAAATTAATTATGGTAATTATGTTGTTTCCCTGGAAAACTGAACACCATTATTATAAACTGCGGGAACAAGAGATTCTTAGGTTACCCTTTCTCTTTTCCTTTCTCTTTTAATTGCGTTTGAAGGATAGATGGGAGGTTTTGTTTCATCAATCACATTCGGGAAGTCTTTTGAGCTGTAAAGTTATATCTCAATTTCGAAGTAAGGTTGGTATGTTTTTTGGGATATTATTATCTGAGAGTAATGGCTTCAGAAATTTGACTATGCTAGCGAGTATTGTTTCTATAGAAATGTCTGATCAATCAAAAATATGCGAAAGTTTTTCTGTGGACATTTAATAGGACATTCCGTAATTGTTTTGTATAGGCTTTTATAACTTGTTTTATTTCTGCAAACAATTGACGTGTTCCCCATTCGGTTACAAGCAAAACGTTTCCAATTGATAGCAGGGCAAGTACTTGGGTTGTGTTGCCGTCCGCACCGATGACAATTTCCTCCTTTGTTGCTAAACTTCGATTGACCATTCATGCGCTTATCTTTTTTATTACTGACTGATGACTGATGAGAGACCCTATGACAAACTTCTGATGACTTGTTTGGACGAATAGCATATGCTTCTTTTCTTGACATTTCCATATTGAGACTTAATTCACAGCACTGTTCGAAGATTAGCTTTGAATTGTTCAATAATTCTCGCTGTATTTCTTCTGACCTTATTCCAGCAATAAAACGATCTGTAAGGGCGTCCTCTAAAGCTATTGACTTAAGTTGAACTGGGGACATGACTATAGGCTCTTTGAAATCTTTGCAGCATTTTGTTTGTGAGACTGCTATTGACAAAGTCTCCAAGAATTTACCGAAACCACATGTTGCGGCTAATGATTTAAGACGAATTATGAATTCTGTGATGCTCTCTCCTTCGTGTTGAAAAGTTTTATTAAACTTATAGCGCTCAGCTCTTATATGGACTCTTGGTGCAAAGTGGTCTCTCAATGCACTTACCAAATCGTCATATGAAATTTCATTTGGTTTCTTTGGTTGGACTAAATTCTTGAGTATAGCGTACGTATTTTTTCCTATTAGACTTAAAAGAATCAGTGACTTTCTCTCCTCTTTTATATCATTGAGTTGAAAATAAATTCGTAATCTATCTTCATATGATTCAAAGTCTTCACCTGGTTCATATTCCTCTAATTTTCCCAAAGAATGAGATGACATTTTACACGTGTTTTTTTTCACGTTTGTATACTCGTAGTAAAATATGACAATAATCCTCGTCGCCACTTTTGTATTTCTTTAGTTAATAAATGAAACTCTTGATTTTATACATATAATTCAAGTTATTCTTTATTAATATAATATGTAGATATAAAAATACATCTTACTCTAAGCTGAGGTAAAAAGATAAGCGAGAGTTTATTCTTCCAGAAAAATGTAAAAGTAAGAAATGCCATTCATTTGGTATAAAAAGTAAAGTGTATCAACTTATGCAATAAAAGGACATTGCCAGGCATTATCAATAATTCATTTATTTTAGTACACAATTAAATATACTACATAACTATTAAATGATATTTTAATGATTTCACATGTCCATTTACTGTTTCAGTTGGAAAATAAAGGATAAGTAGGAAGATTAGGTTAAGTTTTAGTTTTTTTTAACTATAGGCCGCTTAACGCTTTATTTTTGAATAATAGTTCAGAAAATCCACTTAAAATGAAATGATGCTAAGGCGGTGCGGTTCTGGTGCCACCGAATGTAAGCGAATTCTTTGTCATATACTTGCATTTCTATTCAGTGTCAGTCCCCTGTAATACTGAAAATGTCAAAAATATCGATTACTTCTGTATATAGAGCTAAGTTCCAGCTCAGATTCTTAGGGAATGTCAAGTATCGAGTGCGAGTCTCGTTGAAAGAAAATCGGGTTTACATCTGTCTGTCTTTATGGATGTATTGACACCTGGCACCTGCAGCCTTAACGTTTGGGCCGATTTACCTTTAAACTTGAGTTTTTTTTTTCCTTAGAAATAAAAAAAAAACGGTACCTACCATGAGATTAGGTTAGGTTAGTGTGCTGGCGGTTGATGCAAGCAAGTTACGCCCGGTTATAATACCGATGAGAGAAGACAGATATTTCTTGTTGAATTGTAAGGGTTTTCCAATAAGAGGTGTTATGGGAAATGGAAATGGTCCTGTAAGCGTGGTCGTGGCGGCTATTTGGCTGATGTTGTGTTCCATTATTAACGGCATACCTTCCTCTTTATAATAAAATAAACATCGGATCATTTATTTAAAAAAATGCCATTTTTCTTTGAATATCAAAATAACACCTCTTATTGGAAAACCCTTTATGATTCTATCTTTCCTTTGTTTATTAAATTCTGGTTATATTTGCTTAGTTATGACACAGGAGTGATTTACATCATTCGAAAAAAAAGATCAATTTTGATAAAATTTTATGTGAGTGATTTGTTGCCGATGGTGATGTCCTTCAACTGAATTTCAGAATCAGCTTAATAACGCTACCCACCATAGAACCGTTTTTTGCTTCCACTATATTTTTAACCGCTGCACCGATTTGAGGTAAATAAAAAGTCAAAATTTTGAATTCAATAAGTGATAATTTATAAAATATAATTGTTTTTTGTCAGTCCCCTGGTAATAAAATCTCAAACCCCTGGCCACTTTTTTTCAAAAAATTGCCATAAAACTTTTAATTTTTATTTTTTTTTAATGAACATTTTATTCCACTTTTTGTAAAATCACCCATAGGTATAATAATTAAATATCTATAAATACAAGAGTGAAAAATATAAAAATTACTAAACCATCTTTTCAATATTAATTACAGACATTCTTTAATTACTTTGCAAGAGGAACTGTGCACTTATATTTGTATGCTTGCATATAAATAAATAAATGATTGATCTAATATGTGAACGTCAAAGTAGTAACGAACACTCTTCCCTCATCATAACTCGTAAAATAGCTCGTAAAATTTCATCTAGAATTTGATTAATTGTGGTGGAATCGCGGCGATAAACTCAAACAAAACTCGATTGCATTACTCACTCCTCAATTTAAAAAGTTGCATACTGTTCAACATTAATCACTGACATAGCTACACGACAATTCACTTTCCAAGAAGTACAATTACTATAGCAGTAGGTCCTTTTTTAGTTATTCTTTTAATTTCTTAATAAGCCCCTGAAAGCTTAGGAGAACAAAAAAACTGCAACAGACCATGTTGTTGAGACACTATAACACCAGCAACGAGCTTATATATACTCATACATACATATTTGGCGTCACCATCATGGTTTGCGTGCCTGAGCTGCGGATGTTGCATTTTAGTCAGACCTTCATGTTGAGTGACCATAACACAAACGGAAATAATTTCCATGCGAATGATAATTAGCATAAGTCAGGTGTCGAAGATGGGGGAATAAAGTGCTCCCCCACCAAGTCACCAGCTTACAACTCAATTAACCGGAGCAAGTTCTATTTATGTTTGGATTTCATTTTACCTACCTCTACGATTACGTACAGACTTTTAGCATCGAAAAGGTGTGGATTATGAGTTAAATAATTGAGCACTTTGCACGCTATTTACATGCGGTTTTGTGCCTTTTGAAAAACTATATCCTCCAAGACACATAATGGAAGGAGGATTCGACATCTTGGGAATGCTATTTTTATTTTGTCTTCCTTCGTAAGAAAGGCGATAGGTATATGGCGTGGAAGAATATTGTGGCTTTAACCATCATTATCATTTTCCACAGCCATACCATTGCGACGATTATAAAAATGTTTCTTGGGATTGGAACTCTTGAGAGTTATAAACTTAGCTGACAGAATTTTTTTAACAAAAAGTCATTTGGGAACAAATCATCTTTTTAGTTCAGAAGAACAGAATTCCATTTTATTTATTCGGTATTTATTCCCATGTTGGGAATCCAGCAGCGACCTCTTGGTTTTTTAAAGTTCGTTCGCCATTTCTTTTCGAAAGTTCTTGCCTTTTTTTAGGACTTATTGATGATTTTGTTGCTGGTTAGGTTAATAATAATTTGTAGTAAACATGTCGAAAATAACTTTAACCATCACTAAACAAAAACTATTATCTATAACAAAGAAATTAAATAATTACTGATACTGATAGTTTTTTTTGTATTTAAAATATTCAACCAAGTAGAAGACTTATTTTAAGTGAACTTTTCAGAATTATTATTTAAAATTAAAGCGCTTAGCGGCCTATAGTAAAAAAAAACTATTATCGGTAAATGTTATCGAAACAAATCGATAACATTAACCGATTACAGTTATTTACAATTGATTCAAATTAGCTTTTTATGGCCTTTAGTCCATGAAAAAATGGCGTTTCGTGCGGATGCTCACTTTGCACTCATCAATTGACGACGAGTGAGCTAAGTCTAAGTCTTCTACTTAGTTGAAATTATTTTTTATTTATTATTTAATATTTTCAATACATAGTATATAGAATTTGTATTATAACAAAAAACAATATTTATTTACAATAGTTTTAAAGCAACTATTGAAAATAATTGAACTTTATTAATATTGATAGATGAAACTATCGAAATATAGTAATCGATTATCGATTATCGATAAATCGAAACTATTGATATTTTGCTTTGGAAACAATAATAATAATTTATTGTTATAATAATTACTAAGCTATCGATAAATTCTACCTATAGTTTTCGATAAAAATTTTCTCACATATACAAAGACTATCGAAAGCTCTCCAGTGATGAAAGGTCCAAGGAGTGATAAAAAATCTAGTGATAGGATTTCAAAGCAAAGTGTCTAATTGAAAAAAATTGTTGGAGACAAATATGATATTTTAAAACGATTATCTATGGGAGAACTCTAATTTTTTGAGCCGCTGTACTACTTGAAAAAATGGTAAAAATAAAGTATATTTCATGTAGGTATAATGTTCCGAATAATGCATTAAACCGATTGAAATTTACTCTCCTTTCTAAATGTTGTCCGTCACATTAACCAATGCCCCGTTAAACATTAAACACAACTCATTCCTTCTATATGTGTGAAGCAATAAATTTTCTAATTTTTTTTTGTTTTGTCTAGCTCATCGCAGACATCGTTTTAAAGCTTCATGTTTCTCCTGAAAATGTTCCTTCTGGTATACTGGCAAATTCACCATATGCTGTATGCTTCCTCTGCAAACACAAGTCATTGTTTACATGAGCCTGTCCAATCTTATTTGATGAACGTTAAAAGCGTCCAATGTTAAAGGACCAAAGAGAATGTCTACCCTTCATCGCCATTGAAAATTTATGGTGTTATATTTAGCTAAGGGAGAAATATCCTCGATGTGATGCGACAAGCAAAAACATCCCAACCCAACAAAAGCATCGCCATTCTTGCTGCCGCTACCGCTCCCCACATCTCTGATGATGATGATGATGACGGCGATATGGTCCTAATTCAAGATGCATGTGTACATTTTATTAAGTAACATCTATCAGAGCGGAAGTTTACGTAAACGGAAAATATTGCCGAAATAATGAGAAATTCCATGAAGCCAAAGGAAGCAAAAGCAAAAAAGCTTTTAATATCCATTCATCGAATGGATGCCATTAATTAAAGAGTCAGCAAGGGGTAAGGAGCTTGTTAACAGTGTTGTTATAAATTTTACTTTTATAACAATATTATAAAAGATGGTTCACATAACATGCAGAAAAAAATCTGTAAGACTTGTAGATTAGGGAGTTATTAGCCCGCATTAAGACCATAAGGTCGTTTTTCTTAAATAATAAGGAACGTTAAAGTGATAATACGTCTAGACAGTTTTCAGCTCACTTTTTCTACTTCGAAGCAATTGAATTGCGCATAAGTTGGTCTGAATTTGACCAATGGCACAGATAATTTTGGCTTTCAGGACAGTTATAATTTGTGATTTATTGGCATACAGCTGTTACTTAAGAAATTCTCAGAAGAAGTTTCTAACCGAACGCATGTCGTCGGTGTCCTTAGTACCTTCGGGTCAAAATAAATTCGTTAACATCAAACTATTGCTTTCGAGTCTCGACGCTTCCATTGATGACCTGGAAAATGTCAAAAAAAAAATCAAGGAGAAATCATTATCCATATCAAAGTTACTATATAGTTTCAGGAAAATGAAAAAGCTAAAATCAGAAAAAATAAACCAAATCGAAATCCGAAAATCAATTTTGAAAACTTATTTAAGCAATTATCTGACCTGAATATCACCTATATAAATTCACCGAAGAGCATACCTCAGCATGAAAACCCCAAGAGATAACACAAATTATTTATTGGATATGAACTAATACTGTATCCAAAAAGTTTGTTGTTGTCATTCTGCAGTTTCGTACACTACACCTTATGTGGAAGGATCCACTCTTTCAATACAATTTGTATCGAAAACCACTTCTAAAAAATAGCTGCTAGCAAAATAAATTCTTGAATTGATCTTGGAATCGATTCATTTTGTGAGGTAGAAGAGTGAAACCCAATCGTTCACTACTTTTTATTGCCAAAGTCAAATAATTTTTTTTTTTTTAAATAACAACGTATACTTTGTTTTGCTCTATTTTCGCCACAAGAAACTTCGCTGTGTCTATAAAATCTATGTCATCAAATAAACATTCCTAATAGTTGATCCAACTTCTTAAAATGTTTACCTCTGTTATGACTTGCGAAACACTGGAATTGGAGCATTAAATTTATCGGCTTTCATATCATATGCATAAAAAATAAGCGATAAACTCTCTGCATCAGCAGCCTTGTACGACTTAAATTTGGGAACAACAGCAATATGATTTCGTGGAATTTTAATGGAACATTATTCTTAAAGCAGCAAAATGTTTGCTATACCTTCGCCGTTTAGCAGCACTGAAGTGACTGACCCTTTTCTATCCTCTATAGTGAACTCATCCTTATATTGAAAAGCTTCATTTCCAGCCTTGTGACATTGGGAAGATAATTTCAATATTTGTTATAGAACTTTAGAAAATCAGATCTCATATTCAGACTATCAATAGACTGACTTGCGGGCTCGATTTTCGTGCTTTCTTATTTTCTTCCACAGAATTCGACAATTCATTAAATTTCCCTTATTAACTCCTTTCTTGCCTTAACTTTTGTTCGGAGAGCTTCTTGTTTACTTTCTGAACAGATCTTGTTCAAATCTGCAGAATCACATGCAAAGCCTTAATTTTAATCAATAATTTAATAATTCTTCGTCAAAAAAGGGGGTTTCGTTTTGGCCTGTGCAAGAACTTTTTCAAATTTTTTTGAGTAACTCTTTAACATCATAAGATAATTTCTTCTAATTTATATATATTAAAATTCTTACATTTTGATTATTTTTAACGAGAAATATTTTTAAAATGTATTATATAATTGAATTAATAACATTTGGCTTAAGAACATTTCGTATAACAACCCTGTACTTTGAGCAGTCCCAACAGCTGAATTCAATACTGTGCTGCTTTGTGCGCTCTGCATTGTTCTGTTTGGTGTATTTGATCCACCACACATATATTTTCTCCCCCAGGGGGTGCATCAGTTCTGTATCAACCCTCATATAAAGCTTCAATTCCTTAAGAACATAAAAAAAAAAACAATGAAAAAGATGCTAAAAGTGCCTCGCAGTTTGAGATTGTTATTGTTATGTGGCGCGTTTTCGGCGACTCCACCCTATTCACAATTTAATGTCGAATGTTTCGCATAGTTAATTATACATATACGAGCCAGGATACACAAGTGGGTAATAATTTCTACTATATGGAACTCGTTGTGTCCTTGAAAGCCCAAAGAGAAAAGGAGAAGTCCCGCATTGCAATTAATATCAATTAATTAAAACGATTTAATTGAATTAATAGGCTCATAACGAATTCATTAGGTTTTGCATGAAGTCACATTCCTTGTTATTATGTATTTTGGAAGAGCTATAGTATTTGCTGTCAAAGGCAAGACATGTCATTAAATTTCAGAAACAAACCCTCTGCAATGTTATTATAACAATGTCTAGAGGACGTTATTCGTATTGTCTGTTTGGCATTTAACTGAAATTGATGCAGTTCGGGATTAAATGGAACGAAAAATGCACGTCACCCTTTTTGAATTGCGGATTCGCTACTTGGAATTGCACGAAATGGTTGGATGCTTAATGTGTGCGAGGGTGCAACAAAAGAATCTGAAGTGTTTGACGTAGAGATTAACTTGAGTGGCTTATATATCCTGACTCCTGCATGAAGCACATAGTGGAAGGAGTGGATTTTTTGTGAGCTTAAAATTGCATTCCTGGGTGAATGTGGATGCTATCTATTCAACTTTAATCCAAATGAAGTGGTCTTTCGTGTTAATTTACTGGAAGCCTAATAAAAACAATCCAAAGGATGCGCTGTAATTGTGTAAAGGACTATTGGGTTGTTGGGCAGTTTGCTCGGAATGATTTACATTGATTTCATGGAAAGTTACAATGCCTAGAAAAGTACATTTGTTTTCATTTACCGGATTTTTCCGCTACTACCTGAAAAATTTTTAAAATATTGCACATGTTTTAATTAGAATCTTAAGTTAAAATGATTGTATCCTTACTCCATTTTATTTTTTGACTTAGATGAACATTTATGGTATACAAAAGAACAAATGACTCTGATTAATTTAAGTACTAAATAAATAGCTAATATTAAAAATCCTATAACATCCAACGACATTAGTTGAAATTTATTCAAATGTACAGCAGGACTTTGCATATGAGGTGCACCACGATGTCTCAAAACATACTCAATCCAGAAGACAGCAGTTTCTTTGGCACTCATCGGTCGATCTTTGTATAATTTGGCAAACTTTTGCACACTATTCTGATACTTTTTGTTGGACAAGACATCATTAACAGCACTACTAAAAGATTCTAAAGTCATAGTGGCATATTCTACATGGCGACCAAATCCATTTTTTTCTACATTCACCATGTTTACATGTTGTTCTCCGAAAAGGGGAACTCCAACCATTGGAACACCATGATATAGTGATTCAACAATGCTTCCCTGACCACCATGAGTGACAAAGAGTTTCACATTAGGATGAGCTAAGACATCATCTTGTGGAAGCCAAGTTTTGTAAATAACATTTGGTGATTGACCAGGCAGATCAGTTTCACCCCATTTCCAGAGAATAGTTTGTGGCAGTTTTGATAAAACATCGAACATTATTTTAGCTTTGCCTTTTTCCAAGACATCACCTTGAATGTTAGAGCCAAAACTAAAATATATGACACCGTTTTTGGATTTGTCCAAGATGGATTTGATGTCCTGAAAAAATTAACACATTTTTATAAAAACAAAACTTTTCACAGGATCAGAAGGTTAAAGAAACCTCAATACATATTAAACAAATTCTTACCTCAGGCAATGGATCTGGCTTATCTTTTATTTGGATTCCACCAATTTCAACTAAGCCCGGGACATTTGGTCGAATTGGTCCTTGACTGAAATGATGATTAGCTAGAACAAGAGAAATATTCTTTTTAACATCTTCTAGTGAGGGATACTTCTCCGCTGGGAAATGGTATCTGGGAAAGAAAAATATACGAAAAGTAAACGTCAAAATTCAATCCAAAGTATCACCTTCGCTTAAATCGACTAAACGATCAATTGCTTGAGCATTAGTTTTAGTATAAGTATTACGGTTTATTTGTTTCAGGTGAGTTCTTGTATCATTTTTCAAGATCTACATAAAAGCAGATTTTAAAATTGTACTAAATTTTAGAACGGATGTATGACTTATGAGTCATGAATGACAACCAGATCATTAATGGAAGATAAGCATATCTTGCAACTTCGTGGTTAACATTATTCCGCAGCGACATCACATAATTCCACAAGTATGTTGGTTTCGCATTTGGCAATGCCTAATTTAAAAAGATTATTATGCCGTCGCATATACTGGAATTCCACATCCGAAGAACTAGATTAGTAAATCTGAGACATTTATATGAAAAGCTGAGGATATTTTCATCAGCGAAACAATTGAGCGTATTAAAAGTTTCAGACAGAAGATCATTCATGCAAACTAAAAAGAGAGTCGGAGACAAAACGAAGCCCTAACCAGCTTTTCGTTTTGTAGATTTTAGACATCTTTCCATCTAATATTAAAACTATCTATATTTAGCGATCAGAAAGAGAATCTCTTAGTTAACAAATTGATTCTACAACACCGAATCAATGCATTTTTAATAAGAGAACTTATAAAATGAAAAAACTTTATCAAATGCCGTCTTGTCGCTTATTAAGAAGATTCCGTACTTCAAGATATTTCTTAAGCTTAACCAGCGTTTCCATGATTTTGGAAAGAAGGAACGTATAAGTGCATTCGTTTAGTTATAGTTACCAGAGGGGAAAAGATTGGGAAGAAGATATAAGGTTTTTGAGTGGTTTGGTTAAAAAAAAAAAACACAACTCAACTAGGGGGCACCAAATTTTAATTATTTCATTTCGTTTTTTCGTTTTTTTTCGTGAGTCGACGACTTTAGTGATTGGCGAAAATCGGGCGGATTAGGTAGATACTATTTTCCGTCCATTTGGAAACAGACTAGTAGTATAGTAAACTTCTTTAGAATAACGTTTTGATAGCTATTCAGATTTTAATTGGTGGGTCGACACCATCAATAGAAGATTTCGTCGAAATCGGTGCCACCATTTCGACATATATAATATTTCAATTATTATCGATAGATGGTATATATAGATTGTAAGAACCACAAGTAAACTATTTCCAACGGCAATATTCATTCTTTTAAACAATAACTGGTAATCTAGCAACAGTCTTAGCTTTTCCAAATTTTCTCTCAAATGGCTCCTATATGATTTTGGTAAATCCTTTCTATTCTATAAATTATTTTTAAGATTTCAGGTCAGGTTGATAGCTTAAAATGTTTAATCGAAAATTTTATGTTAACAGTTTTTAACAAACTTGAAATAAAATCGATCACAACTTCTCCGATTTTGTAAAAATTTCAGTACGAAAAACGTATAAATTTATCATTTTTATCAAAAAGACACTATATTTTCATAATTCACATTTAGGCCGTTTATTTCAAAGTTTCCTTCTTTAAAGAATTTTAAAGACATTTTAATTAAAAATTTAAAATTGTATGACACTATACTGCTGCCCACAAGATCAAGTTCGTGCGACTACATTTTATATTACGAATGCATAAATTTGATAATGCATTGTCACTTTGTTTATCAGTTCAAGTTCAATTGTATTGCATAATGTGTAAGCATCTAGATTTCTTAATAATAATTATAAGAAATTCCCACTCATTCTCATAACCAACTTAAATTCCACTCAACTCAAATTGCACTTTATACTCACTCATAAAATGTATTCTGCTGATTCCACATAAACAAACTCATCATAATCGGCTCGAAAATCTCAACAATCATAAAGTTTCTCAATCTCTCCCAGAAACTCATTGGCTGATCGTATCCACTCAGCAAATTCGGAACATAAGCCACTTCCATTGGATTACCAAGAAACTGGTTAATCTGGCGAATCGGTTGAACCATAAAAGAAACAACAATTGGACATTTAAAATGAGCACCAATTCCCAATTGAAAGTCATTAAAAAAATATCCCAGAATAATCAAGTCAAAGTTTTCTTCCGCCATTAGCTTCTGCATAGCTGGATGTTGTAAGGTCACATTGGAACATTTATTTATTATTCCGGTAAGTGATATGAATTGTTTATAGAACGGTTGAGCTTCGTTTATCTTTTCGGTGAAATAATCTTTTGGAATGGTACATCCATCAAGTTGAATGTGACGGTAAAGTGGATTTTTCTTGATCAATGGAATTGTTGTAACTACAGTGACATCATGACCACGTTCGGCTAATGCATTTGTAATGGAAGTATGTATAATCAAGTGACTTTTGACGGGGGCAGAGAAAAATGCTAGAATTCGGGCACTTTCAATGCATTTTGTTTGAATGAAAAACACCACAGTAATGGGTAGAATTAACGTCTTGAGAATCATAATGATTCAAGAAACAACGACTTACACGATCGAGAACACGTTACGAACTAAAATTATTTTCTCAAATGAGCAGCACTTGTGTAAGTAACATCGAACATCGGTGTGGAAGCGCTAGTTCTAGTCATGGAATCTTAAAGTTGCTTATCAGTAAGATATATTTTTAATCGTCGTGATGTTCAATAATTGATTTCAAATATATGGCGAGACTGTGTCGCACAAACTTACTCTTAAGATAAATTTAATGCTTAGACAGTTAGAAATGTTGGACTTTGTATATTCCAAAAATACATTAAAATGTAATATATGTTGTAAATATTAGAACAATGAGATTAATAAAATGAATTTCAAAATTGAATAATAATCTGATATTGTTGCATTAATAAATATGGTAATAAAGAAGCATTAAGAATACAAAAACAATAATTCTTATTTTAAATTGTTTTTGCATGAATATATACTGCACCCTTAGTCTGTGTATTTTATTCTTCATAGTTCAATATATGTATGTATATTGAGAAGTCCGAGATATTAATCATCAACATCCTGTGCACACCAACACTATTTAACAGGAATTAATTTAATAAAAATATTTCTGACTATTTTGGGTATGTACTTACTTAAATAATTCCAGTATTTATAACCATTAAATTGTAGATATAAGAATGTCATTACAATAATAGTAATAATAAAATAATTTTTTTTTTCTTAAATATCAAAAGATTATTATTGAAAACTAATCCAAAGTAAATAATCAATAAATACATTGATTGAGTAGATATTGAAAATGCATGGAACCATGTTGATACTATTTTTTTTTTTGTTATATAATTTAAAAAAATAGCTTTCTTATACTATCTTCCCAACCTACCTAAAAATTGCTGTTCATACCAAAACTGAGATGATTTGGTTTGACAGTTTTAATAAAAAACATATGAAACATTAAAATATAATATATATTATGTTTTCCTCTTTGTGGATTATGTGAGCAGTAATTTTTTTGTATTCTTTGAAAAGACGATAAATAGTTACATTTTCTTGGTTCTGTCTCTTGTATTAATTGGTAGGTATTATAACAATAAAATCTGTTATGAAACACAATTTCGTTGAAGTTGAGTTGATTTGAGATTTTGAAAGGTTAAATTGTGGAATTCTGGAAGTGATTTCGAATAACATGCTGAAATTGAGCAATTTCTTTAGTTGGAAATAATATAAAATTATTAGTTTATTTATTAAAACTAATTTGTGTATACATTGAAATGTTATCTACCTTATAGCATTTTATATGCGTATTAACAAATGAAAATATACAAACAATTATTTAATTTTTTATAAATTAAAGTTTTAATAAAATTTAATTTCATAAATGTGAATTAATTTTTAATTTTAAATCTTATTTACTTTAAATATTTAACTTGCATTACAGAATAATGTCTGATGCATAAACTTTATTGTTGTCTTAATAAATATTTTATTAAATTTCATGAACTTTAATGTACAATAGAAACCGCATTTCATCATGATATGGGTGATTCTACAAACGATGCGGAATTTTTGATGTTCCCGACAATAATTTGAAACCATTGCGTTCATTCAACCTGTTTTTTTCTTGTAAATAATATAAATCTGATCGAAATCTGATCGAAATGTGATTGAATTCAAAATTGTGGAGATACCAGTTTTTTTTTTCTTGCTCAAAAAATCCTTCAAAGGGTCTAACTCTCACTCCTCTGGCATACCAGAAATTCGATTTTACATCAAAAAATCATTGCTGCTTTCCTATTTCAGTTCACACACTAAAAAAAAACTTAGCACTGTAATCTCAAATAACAAACAAGAACAATTAGTAAGAAATTTCTATTATTGCGAGAAAAGACACTAAACTTAGTCCCCAGCTTTTTTTTTTAAGTTTTCATAGTCAATTAAGTACAATATAATGCTAATCATGCTGATATCGTTAAATTTTTTCTGCCATTTGAATAAAAAGTCATATTTGAAATTGAATAAGTAATAATTTATAAGGTACTAGCTGTTACCCGGCGCGTTGCTGCCACAGAAAAAAAATCATGGAAGAAAGCATTGATTTCGAAAAAGTAATCAGATTGGTCCAATATTTAAGAGTTTATAAGAGTTTTCGAAAAAGCGAACCCAGTGCAATCTTTGGGATAATTTACTTCATAAGTTACTTTCTACAAAAACAGCTATTTGTCAGTGAAAGTCACGATAAAATCGGTCCAGTAGTTTCTGATCGGTTCATATATAAGAATATGCGAAAAAAAAACTGACCCGAGCGCCACCTAGGAAGTTATTAAAATAGCCTATTTTACCCGCTACGACATCCGCTACAATATCAGCTACAACATCAGCTATCTGTCAGTGAAAATCCCGTTAAAATCGGTAAAGTAGTTTTTGACCGCGGGCATAAAAACGATTTTTCTAGAAAAAAAGCGACCTGAGCGCCATCTAGGGAGTAAATGAAATATCCTAAGTTTCGTGTTACAGCGTTATCTATCTGCCAGTGAGAGTTCCATCAAAATCTGTGTAGCCGTTCTCGAGATTAGCCAATTAGACAAACAGACAGACAGACAAAAATTTTGAATATGTGTGTTTTGTTATAAGGGCTGTGTACGCTTTAATATGCATGTAGTAAAATACTGTTATTTTTACATTACAAACAGACACTCCATTTTAATTTATATGTATCGATAATTGTTTTTTGTCAGTCTTCAGGGAAGCAAATCTTAGTCCCCTGACCACCTATTTTTCAAAAATTTGACTGGCCGCTTTTAATAATGTTACATTCTAACATATAAGTACTATTAAGATTTTGTAGCCTAAATAAATAAATATGTGTAAACGTTTCTATAACTATAACTAATTTGTACGACTTAAAGCTTCCAAAAAAAAAACTGCCGACATTTTGAGCATTTTATTCCAATTTTTGTAGAACCACCCTATGTTAGTATAGATAAGAAAGAATGATTGTTGCTAGCCGTACAAAAAAAATTGTTTAATTTAAATCGGGTTTTTATGGATACAATTTCATACTACTCTAATGGGCCAAGACACATCATACATGTATTACAATATTATTAGACCGGGTTAAAATTTAATAAGTTAATGTTGAGAACTAATCCATCACCCCATCAGTATTTAAAATTAAAAATTTTTATACAAATGAAAGTAATTAAATTATGAAATTTTTCTATTAAAAAAAATTAAAAAATTTGATCTTAGTTCGCGTAGTATTGTCATACATTTGTGATTTCAATGATCATTGAAAAAAAAAACAAAAGTGTTAATATTTGGAAGTTTTTTTTTTGTGGTAAAACATTTTCTTACTCTTTTTATTCCGGTTTGTAAAACCAATTATTTTCACTGTCATAAATAATTTGAAAGCAAAGAATTCATTTAGAAACAATAGTGTCAAAAAATTTGTTACCATAATAATCTATAACTTTTTCGAAAGCCATAAAAAATTTCGTTTATAAAAGTAATGAATGTAGATTTGGGTCTAAACAAAAAAAAAAAAAAAATATTTTAAGAAACATTGTTGAAATGAAATGTATCGGAATGTTCCCCAATATAGTTTTAGAAATCTTTTAGACATTTTTCTTTTGGTTTAAACATTTTAAAAAAACATGTTTTAAATGTTCCTAAATTGCTTCGTTTTTCCCCATTGTACGTCACTTTTTGACATTTTCGAAATAATAAACAAACATATTTTTCATCTTGTGTCATTTTTGAAACGGTTAAAAATTCCTTTTGCGAATGTGAAACGGAGAATTTTTTATTAAGCTTCGGACCAAATAAGCATTATAAAAACATTTATACCTAAAAAAATTTTTCAGAACTGTTTGCTTATTCAACAAAAATGATTGTGAAATGTGTTTTAAGTTTTTCCTAATTTTTTTATTGATCTAAGCACAGCTTTAAATATTCCCTGACAATTAATGCAATTTTAAAAATAAGAGGATTCTTTCAATCCCAATTTAGTTTTTTCTAAGAAATTTGAAAAAAAAAATTCATATGCAAAATGCTAATATTCTTAAAAACAAAAAAACTAGACTTTTCACTAAATCATATTTCTTGATTGTTCATTCAATTCATAAATCAAAGAGAATTATTGTGTTCTTCAATTCGTAATGCACTAGGCATAACCACCCAAGAACAGTCCTATATTTTTTTTTATTAAAAAGAAGCTTTTTATTAAGTCAATTATGAAATACATATTCAAAAATAACATGAATAGTAATATTTTGTTTTGTCAGAAAGTCGCAATAATCATTTTATTGTGAACGCTGAACGCCTCTCGATTATAACGGGTGATTTTTTAGCTGGTTTGGTTTAGGCAACACTGGTTTTGACAGCTGACGTGTGTTTAGTACCTTGTGTCACTGTCAAACAGCTTCAGTTTGGTTTGCAATTTAACCATGGATCGTCTTACAAATGAACAACGCTTGCAAATTATTGAATTTTACTATCAAAATTCGTGCTCGGTTCGAAATGTTCGAAATGCTTTTTTATCGAAAAATTGTGTTCAGCGATGAGGCTCATTTTTGGTTGAATGGGTACGTAAATAAGCAAAATTGCCGCATTTGGAGTGAATATCAGCCAGAAGCATTGCAATAGCTACCAATGCATCCCGAAAAAGCCACTGTTTGGTGCGGTTTATGGTCCGGCGGCATTATTGGGCCTATTTCTTCAAAGATGATGCGAATCGCAGCGTTACTGTCAATGGTGAACGCTACCGAGCGATGATAACACATTTTCTTTTGCCTGAAATGAAAGTTCTTGACTTGCATGATATGTGGTTTCAACAAGACGGTGCCACATGCCACACAGCACGCGAAACAATGGCGCAATTGCGAGGCGAGTTTGGTGAACAGGTAATTTCACGTTTCGGGCCGGTCAATTGGCCGCCTAGATCATGCGATTTGACACCATTAGACTATTTTTTGTGGGGGTATGTCAAGGCTAATGTCTATAGGGACAAGCCCGCTTCGATTGACGCACTGGAAGCCAACATCCATGCATTCATTCGTGAGATACCGGCCGATATGTGTGAAAGAGTATGCCAAAATTGGACTCAGCGGATGGGCTACCTGAGACGCAGCCGCGGTCAACATTTGCATGAAATTATCTTTAAACATTAAATTGCAAGGTTGAAACTATCGATTCAAATAAATATTTTATTCATTTTTTCGAATTTTTTGTGTTTTTTTTTTAAAAAAGTTCTAAACCTCTTAAAAAATCACCCATTAGTATAATAATTAGTTCTATGTAATTTGCTAATTAAACTCCACTTTCATAAATTAGTCTGGACACATGGGTCGCTTTATCCCAGCTTCGCTCCAACCACAATGCATATCATAAGCGCAATGGCCAGCAAACATTTTCAAAAAATACCGTCGAAAATTCTTTTCACGCATCTAAAAACCACCCTCTGCTTGTGCAATGAAGATAATATTATGGGAGCATTCAAATACCATTTGCCCACCCCCATATCAAGTGAATTCCAAACACATGCATCACCAGCAAACAGTTCGCTCATCAGAGACCTGAACAGATGGGGGTTGTAAAATTCACTTGATAGTGTGGTAATTTTGTGTGGTTTAAGGGTTCATTAACACCCCTAACCACGACATAGAGGCAAAACGACAAACGAAGGCCAAAAATATTTTCATAGCTCTGAGTATAGTCGTTTATATTATGATCCACTCGCTAGCTGTGTATAAGTAATCTTTTGGCCTAATGTAAGGGCTGCACTTGCACCATAGTATAGAACCACCCTTCGCCACCACAACCATTGTCATTTGACAATAATGGCTACAACGACGACGATGACGGCGGCGTTAATTTCTCTGCGGGAACTAGAGTGTGATTTATGGATTTTGGTTTTTAGGAAACGGCATAGTAATTATTCCTCTTCTCATTATTTTCATCAATAAAATTTCTATTAGACAAAGTACCTATAGCTATACAGCATGAGGGGGAGACATACTCGGCATAAGCTATAACCATGTCCAAGTCTTCAAGAGGAAGTAATGACTTTGTGGTTTCTTTTAAATATGTAGGGGTGATTTATTAAGGTAAATGGTTTGGGAAATTCCTAAGGTTTCCGAGAAGTTGTTTTTACATAAATCCTTTGTATTTTATAGGGGATTGGAGTCCCTTTCTTAGAATTCATATGAATTTAAATTTTGTCATGTTTTACATGAGAGACATATTTCGAGCGAAATAATTTAATTACGTTTTTTTTTTGTATTTCTTTTAAAAACAATTTTCGGATCCAAATCTTAGCCAGCAAAGTTTATACCATTGGCAGCATTACGAAAGACACTATACAAAAAACCTCCTTATACATATAAACGTCACGGATCCTTATGAGACAATTTTTTGAGATGAGCTGTATACTCTATAGATAACCCTTTAACGTTCTTACTCTTCGTTTTAGCTTATGCAGAATGGCGCCTTCAGGCGGATGCGTAAATGTCGAAATAGAACTCGCACTGACACCATTTATTATTGAGGCATCGTTTGAAACTCGGGTTTTGATCGATGCACATATTCTTTTTCAGAAGTCAGTACAAGTGCTGTCACATTCCTATGATATCTTTGGAAGAATCTAACGAACTCTATATTCAAATTTATCAATATAGACAATTTGGTAATTATCGTCTATCGATGTTGGCGTATAGCTTCACGACTTCTTTTTTTTCATTGACTTTTTGAAACAAAACGAAGTATTCTAAATCTCACCTCAAAGCGATGAACATCGGGTTCCAACCTCCCTGGGAAGAATGTTCTTGGCAGCAAAGAGATAACAGGAGAGAAGTGTTAGAAAGAAAAAGTAATATTTGGTGGTAAAGCAGAAAGCACATCCTATACACTATAAAACCGATAACTGATTCGGGACGATCGACTTTACCGATTCCCAATTCTAAACATTCACAAAGGGGCATGGAGATCTTCGACCACATTACGAAAGAAGCAAGGTATCAATTTAGTATCATAAGGGTTTTGAACTTTCAAAATGTTTGCCCAAGGTATGCGGTTGCGGATATCTTGAACAACGCCAACACAAGGAAACTTTTTGAGGAAGTATCACTTCGGACAGCTGCTGCAACCCCAAAAGATCGAAAAGTCGATTTTCGTTCGAGTCTCAACTCAAGTAACTTCTAAAGAACTAGTATTAGGTATGCCGACATAATTTTGTTTGGTGTTGAAAAAATTTTATTGCCAAGAAGCCATGCCGCATCTGTTGAGCTGAGTTCTGCCATTGCAAGTACAACTATCACCAGGTATACCGATGAGCCCCTGATGGCAACACATGCAATTTTACAGTTTATGTTGCAGCGGTGCAACATAAACGCATCACACCTGATAATGGCTCTACGAGCAGAAGGGGAGAGAAGAACATATCGTGGTGGGGAATTCCGATTATCAGAGCTTACTCCTACTTTCATCAGAGTTTAAAAGAAAAAACAATGTTCCTGGCTATTTGGTCACCAAAAAAGAAGAATTGTTTTCATTTTAACAGGCAAAATTTTGAAAAGCCAGAATTTTGCAAAGCAGAATTTTCTTTTGAAAAGCAGAATTTTGAATACATTGCTGAATTTTGACGCTAGCCAATTAAGTTGAAAGTTGCAGAGTGTGAGTGAAAAAGTATGAGTGTATTGCCCCTTTCTTACCATAACCTGCTCCAGCTGCGTTGAGCAGTATATAGCGCCTAGTGCAATATCACCCAAATCGATTTGGAAATTTCGCCCAAAAAAATGCGGAACAAATTGTTGTTGTATTTTTTTTTTTTTCTATTCTGGGTGCGAAATTTCCAAACAGATTTGGGCTATATTGCCTTGGGCGCTATTGCTCAACGCCACTCAAGCGCTTTGGTGTTTGTGCAAAAATCGGGTCAAAACTCTGATTTTCGAAATTTTGTGCTGTCAAAATTCTTTTTGTGTAAAATTCTGTTTGTGTCAAAATTAGTTTGTCTGCTCACGAACATTGAAATTCCGTCTAATGATTAAATTATGTTTGTTCCATTTAAAAATTTTGTTTTCAAAAGTCCAAATTTGTAAACATGTGTTTACAACATATTAATTTGGGAATTTAAAAAAATGAAATACCTACATATACAATACATACATAATTTTGAATACAGAATGTTGGTCATGCAGAGTTACTCCAGAATGCCAGAATTATGAAAAACTGAATTTTGACGAACACAATTTTGAGATACAAAATTTTGAATACAGAACGTTCTTAACCATAAAATATATTAAATAAACAATAATAAATTAAATAAAAATAGAGATAAGAGGTAAAAAAATATATTTTGTATTTTTGGCATTATACACACAAAACATTTCAATGCTCATTCTTTTTTACTTTTCTTATTCTTCTTCGAACACAATTTATAACAAATAAACAAAAATACTATCTTTATCAATTTGAACACTAAATAAATAACAACAATTAAAAATCCAATAACATCCAACGACATCAGTTGGAAATTGTTCATGTGAACAGCTGGACTCTGCATGTGGGGTGCACCATGATGTCTCAAAACATATTCCGTCCAGAAGACAGCAGTTTGTTTTGCTGTCATTGGACGATCTTTGTACAATTTAGAGAATCGTTTAACATTGTCTCGATAGATATTGTTCGATAGCACTTCATGTACAGATTTACCGAATGTCTCTATACTTATTGTACCGAAGTCAACTCCCAATCCATAACCGGAATTTTCCATTGCTGCAACATTTGTATGCTGCTCGGCGAAAAGTGGAATGCCAACCATTGGAACACCATGATATTGTGATTCAACAACACTTCCGGCGCCGCCATGAGTAACAAAAAGCTTTACATTTGGATGGGCTAAGACATCATCTTGTGGCAACCATGATTTGTAAACTATGTTCGGTGACTGCAACGTTGATTCAGTTACTTGCCCTTTCCAGAGAATGGTTTGTGGAAGTTTGGATAGAACATCAAACATAATTTTAAGCTTCTTTTGGTCTAAGTACTTGGCTTCAACATTTGAGCCAAAACTAAAATATACTACACCGTTTTTAGCATTGTCTAAAATTGTTTTTAAATCCTTAAATAAAGGAAAAAAAATTAAATTCAAAAGTCAAACATTTAAACTATATATTGCTTACTTCTGGTAGTGGATCTGGTTTATCCTTGATTTGAATTCCTCCAATTTCGACCATAGCAGGAACATTTGGCCGAATAGGTCCTTGACTAAAGTGATGATTTGTAAACACAAGAGAAATGTTTTTCTTCATCTGATCGAATGATGGGTATTTTTCGGATGGAAAATTGGCACTAAAATTTAATAAAATAAAAAATAAAAATATGCAAAGAATTTATAAAAATATTATTGAAATAAAATTATAATATAATGAGCATTTTTCGAAGGAGAGTTCTTCACTGTTAACAACACTGAATCTGACAGCCAACTGTCAGAAAATAAAAATCTATAAATCCATTATAATGCAAGTATTTTTATATAAATTAGTTTTGTTTGACATGGATGCACACAGCACACACATTCGAAATCAAATGAAAACTATTACAGTCGTTTTATTTTAATAAAGTTTTGATGCTGATAGGAGAAAATGCTGATAGGAGAAAAGTTGTAACACTTCAAAATAAAAGAAACTATACGGCAACTATAAAAAATTGTAAGTGTGACACTTTTTCTTATTGTTTTTGGATTTCTAATATCCCTTTTAATATTAAGAATCCCAACTACAGTGTTTGCTGTGATTCTTAACTAAAGATTTCTGGAAACAAATTATTTTGCAACTAAAAATTAAAAGAACGTAAATTTTTTGCAGAACATGCTCAAAGTAATTTTGGAGAACTATTCGCAATATAGGAGTAAAATATCCAAACACGCAAATAGATTAATAACCATTGTATATAAATTTCTATAGTACAACCATGGAGCAGCGCCATCTAAAGAAAGTTGTGAACCGCACATTTGGAGGTTCTTACATTTACTAAGTGTCTATTATGTTACTATAACAATAGTCGTCAACAAAACAAATTAATAATATATAATGTATTTTATTGGCTCTTAAATCCATATTTCCTTGATAAGAGTCGTTAACAAAACAAAAATCATATATGTTTACGACTGTTGTCAGGGTTACAGAATAGACAACTAGTAAATGCACGAACCTAAAATTGTGTTATTCACAACTTTCTTAAGATGGCCAGGCGGTGATTATTCAGCATGAAAATACTATAGAAATGTATATGCAATGTTAATAACGAAGATATTGACAGCTTAGTAATATAAATTTATAAAAAAAAAAGTACAGCTATATATGACAAAATTCAGCTGTATACCTTCTGCTTCTACATACAAATAGTTTTTTTTAGTTCTTATCAGTACAAACAAAATAAAATAATTACACAAGTGTGTTTTTCTGTTATACTGAAATTATCTTATTATGTTAAATTAAACACTGATGTCGCTTTTGGTATAAAACCAACTCTTTTGGAAAAAAGATTTTATAACCACTTCATAAGACTTAACTCAATACTCACTTGTATAGTGATGTTTGCCTTCTTCCAGCAATCACTGGTGATAAAACTTCATCAAACAACGAGGTTAACACAAAATTCTTTAACCTAGCCCAAAAATCCATTGGATAAGTCCCACCAAGAAGCAGGTTTGGCACATAAGCCAACTCCTTTGAATTCCCTACGAAGTTATTTATAAACGTAACGGGGCGAGCCATAAACGACACAATCACTGGACACTTAAAATGTGCCGCCACTCCCAACTGAAACTCGTTCATAAAGTATCCCAGAATAACCAAGTCAAAGGTTTCTTTAGCCATCAATTCCTGCATTGCTGGTTGGTGGAGGCTCAAGTTTGCACATGTTGTCACTATTCCTATCAACGTACTCATTCGTTTATACAATGGTCCTGGATCAGAGATTAATTTTGCCTGATAATCTGGAGGGAAACCGGGAACATTAAGTTGGATGTGACGATATTTGATGTTTTTCTTAACAATCGGAGCAGTAGTTACAACTGTTGCTTCATGACCTCGCTCCACTAGAGCATCAATTATTGCCGTATGAATGAGCAGGTGACTTTTGGATGGCGATGTAAACAGACCCAGAATTCGCGCTGAATCACATTGCAAAGTTGCGATAATTAACACTGAGAGCAACACGTAAATTGAGATGTGTTCTGCCATTGGAAATACAAAAAACACATTTGTTATCACGGAAGTCTAACAGAAAACTAAAATAAGATTCGACAAATAAAAAGCTGAGAGTGATGAGACGTGCCTTTTTTCATTCTTATTTATTTTGTTTGAAATTGAAAGCCAAAAAGCCATGCAATGACGTCACAATAACTTAAATGTTTGTTTTTTTTCTTGGAAGATTACAATGCGGAGAGACTATTTTTAAATATTTGAATACTTCGGCAGTGACAATTTATTGAACTTTAAATGACAGTGCTTTTAATCGAAAATGTGTGTGTACGTTTATTGAATGTCAATTTTATTTATTATTGTTTTTATTTGTTAATAGTTTTGGTCGTAGCTGTCATCACATAATTAATTAAATTATAATGATATGAAAGTGAATTAAAAGTTATAACGGGTGATTTTTTAGCTGGTTTGGTTTTGGCAACACTGGTTTTGACAGCTGACGTGTGTTTAGTACCTTGTGTCACTGTCAAACAGCTTCAGTTTGGTTTGCAATTTAACCATGGATCGTCTTACAAATGAACAACGCTTGCAAATTATTGAATTTTACTATCAAAATTCGTGCTCGGTTCGAAATGTTCGAAATGTTCGAAATGCTTTTTTATCGAAAAATTGTGTTCAGCGATGAGGCTCATTTTTGGTTGAATGGGTACGTAAATAAGCAAAATTGCCTCATTTGGAGTGAAGATCAGCCAGAAACATTGCAACAGCTACCAATGCATCCCGAAAAAGCCACTGTTTGGTGCGGTTTATGGGCCGGCGGCATTATTGGGCCATATTTCTTCAAAGATGATGCGAATCGCAGCGTTACTGTCAATGGTGAACGCTACCGAGCGATGATAACAAACTTTTTTGAAATGGAAGTTCTTGACTTGCATGATATGTGGTTTCAACAAGACGGTGCCACATGCCACACAGCACCCGAAACAATGGCGCAATTGCGAAGCGAGTTTGGTGAACAGTTAATTTCACGTTTCGGGCCGGTCAATTGGCCGCCTAGATCGTGCGATTTGACACCATTAGACTATTTTTTGTGGGGGTATGTCAAGGCTAATGTCTATAGGGACAAGCCCGCTTCGATTGACGCACTGGAAGCCAACATCCATGCATTCATTCGTGAGGTACCGGCCGATATGTGTGAAAGAGTATGCCAAAATCGGACTCAGCGGATGGGCTACCTGAGACGCAGCCGCGGTCAACATTTGCATGAAATTATCTTTAAACATTAAATTGCAAGGTTTAAACTATCGATTCAAATAAATATTTCATTCATTTTTTCGATTTTTTTGTGTTTTAAAAAAAAAAAAAGTTATAAACCTCTTAAAAAATCACCGTTACAATAAAGAGGGCTTCTTTCACAGTCTCTGAGTAAGTTTCAAGTAAAATACTAAGAAGTTATATTCGTTGTTTGCTGTTTATTGTTTTGTTGTTTTTTTTTTTTTTAAGTTCTGAATAGTTTAATATTCAAACTTTTTTATAGATATTGCGAAACAAGCCCTAAGTGAATAATTATAAGTTGGCGTAGGTACTACAACCTCTCTAACTCAAAGTTAACTATTATTCCCACTCATGGGTGTTTCGTTTAATAAGACAATTCAGAAACTATTTTTTTAAAACATTTTTTATTGTTTTTTCCATTACCTATTGTTTAAAAGTTTTAAAGTTTTTTACACTATTTTTTTTTTCATGTAAAAAACCTAGTAAAAAATTCTGTGCGAAAATCCTTATTGTGAGGACGTTAATCAATCGTGAATGGAAGAGTATACTATTTTATTATAATTGCCAACTGTGCCTCGTCAGCCTGTTTGTATCACAAACTACAGCGACAGCCTTATCGGTTGAGCAGATTGGATTCAAATTTGGTATGTTTATATAGACCAGGGGTGCCAGCACGAAACTTAAAACAATCGACTTTACTCGATACAAACGAGCATGTAGGATGTTCTTTACACCTGAGTATCATCGGTATAACAGACGATCCGATATGCAGATTCTGTAATGAACATAAGGAAACTCCAGACCATCTAATTGGAAAATGTGGGGCACTATTTAAAAGAAGATTCACACATCTGGGGCGTTACCAGATAGAAGAGAGCGAACTACCCTCTCTGAAGGTACTCCAATTACTAAAGTTCATCAAGGCCATAGGACTTGAAGAAGAGCTGTAGTATGAGAATTCTTATCCGGCTCTAGATGGGGGCACAATAGACCTTAAGGTCGCAGTGTATCTAACCCCACTATTAATTCATTCATTCATTCGATGTTCTTTATTTCTTTAAGTTGAATTAAAAACAATCGACTGAGGTAAATAAAGGACCATCTGTACCTACTCGATTGTATCTACTGAACTCGATTGTATCAAGTTACATACTAGGACCCCAGACTATTAGACGGGAGCGAGTCAAAATGCTGTATTTTAAAATACTGTAAGGTCAAAATGTATGATACTGGTCATAATACAAATACGTATATCACAATACTGTATCTCAAGAAAATATATAGGAAAATGTATAGGATATGATTAATTTTGTTTTTGTTTTAATTAATTCAAAGACTTGTGAATTATCATAGGTAAACATGTTATTGTTCAAGGGAAGTATTTCAGTATCAGAATATTACGCTAATGAAAAGTTATTATGATATACTAGGTTCCCCCAGCGGCCGAAACTCGACCACATATATTTATATTTTATTATTTTTTATTTGAATTTTGTTTTGCATCTCGAATCCATTTTCAATAAACATTAGTCAAGTCAACTAAGTGGTTTCAGAAAGGGTGATCAGGGACCTAAGTCAGGCTGATTAAGCAGCAAAGATTCCTGGCGCCTGGATGGTGGGCAGGAGGGAGGGTAGGGTTAGAAGGTCTTTCTTTTCGGGGCTTACATTTATACCACGGAAATGGTTCGTTGTTAGAGAAAATTCTCCCACACTAAATTTAAGCTCACAAAATTTTCAACAACTTTTGTTATAATCACTTTTTTTAAATTCTCACCAACATATTTCCATGCTACAATCGCAAACGTGGTTTGCTACAAGAGCATGTTCGTGCGACCCTGTCGTGCATTTAATTTGTATTTTTCCTCATAAAAAACAATCGACAATAATCTAATCTAATATATAAGTATCTTTAAAATTCAAAATCTTAAAAATTATGGGCACCATTTATGGCCTATTCATGACTGGTCTGTCGTGACAAAGAATAAATAACGTGCAATAAAAATAATGCTTTACTGCGATGATTGATTGTTCTGAATTTTAACTTAAAAAAAAAGATAAGATTATATCACATCAATTAGTAACTAAATCAATGAATTATAGAAAATAAAATTTAAAAAATCATTAGACATCAATCTTTTTATGATTTATACGATTAACATCTCAATTTTTTTTTTTTATTACATTCTTAGACTTCGAACTTTAAAATATTACAACTCTTTCATCAGATATTATGAACACCTTTTGTTGCCTTAAGTTTCAACAAAACAATCATATCTGCACTCCAGCAGCATTTGTTATAGCGAATCCTAAGATCATATAAAAATAATCAACCAAACATTTCAAAGTATTTTTGTTGTTAAACTAGCTTTAAAAGAGTTCAAAAGTATTCGATCATAAATCAGCGCTAAAGCTCAATAATATACCTAACTTGAATACATACATATATAATTTAATTTATCAATTTATCATGCATAAAAAGCTTTTCCAGCTGATGATAATTTTAATTCAGATAACCAATTGTATGAAATAATCGAAGTCACGAGAAAAATAAAAACATTTTACTTCAAACTTCAACCCTCATATAAATTCCACTCACTTGTACAAAGCAGCTTGTGTGCGATCTGATACCAGAGGGTAGGCTACTTCGTCAAATAGCAATGTTGATATAAAGTTCTGTACTCTGGACAGAAATCCCATTGGAATTTTTCCGCTAAAGAACATATTCGGCACGTAGGCCAACTCCTTTGGATTTCCAACCATGCCATTTAGTGGTGTAATTGGTTGAGACATGAATGATATGATCACTGGACACTTAAAGTGTGCTGCTACTCCAATTTGGAATTCATTAAAGAAATATCCCAGAATCACCAAGTCAAAGTTTTCTTTCTCCATAAGTTGCTTCATTGCTGGATGATGTACACTGGAATTAGCAACTCCAGTTACTGTAGCGACAAAGCTTACAAAGTCTGCATACGAAGGTTTTCCGTTTTTTAAAGTTTTGGCCATATGTTCGGGTGAAAACCCGGGAATATTAAGGTTAATGTGACGATAGTTGATGTTTTTTTTAAGAATTGGTCCCGTAGTTACAACTGTCGCCTCATGACCCCTCTCAACTAATCCATCAATGATAGCGGTATGAATGAGCAAGTGACTTTTCGATGGAGCTGTAAATAGCCCGAGTATGCGCGCGGAATTACATTGTGATGTAAATAAAAAAAACACAGAAAAGAGACACAAACAAAAACACGAAATACTGTTCATCATGGATATTGACGTTTGGAGTGGGACGAGGCTGAATGAGAACTAAGTGTCTCGCACACACGATTGCAAATTCTTGAAAAGCTTTCCTCTTTGTAGATATATATAGATTTATTTTCAGTGTTACCGTATGCCGATTTTCCATGGCATGGTGTTTAAAAATCTTTTTTTTTTCTAATGACTTACATTTGAGGCTGAGAGCGCAAAAGTGGCGTAACCCCAAAATGCAATAAAGGAGATAATCGTATTTAATAAATGCTCGCGTCCATAGAAAAGCTCCAGGGCGGAAGCAACATTTTATCATTTTCTGATTTATTTAAGCGTTAACTTTTAAGTCTTATGATGCAAAAAAATTAAAATTGTGGGTTACGCAACTTTTGCACTCACAGCCTCATTTAATCTCGATAAGCAAAAAGAAATAAAATTTTCAGTCTTGCATACATGAGTTTTTATTTTAACTTTGCTCTAACTTTAAAATATCTGTTACATTGCTCTACCAACATATCATACATAATCCGACATATCAATGATAGTTAAAAATCCCCAAAAAAAAATTTAAGGGGTTTGAGGACGAATAGGGTCCTTCGAGAAGTATGAAAAATTTCTTAGGCCCAATTTTTCAGTGCTAGCTTCGTCAAAAGTTATTTTAACCTTGATTTAACTGTGGTGATAACACGTTTTTCAATCAATTAGAGATTCCGAGTTAGGTAACTCAAATTAAACTCAGCTAAATTGGTGAGTCAACTCCAAGTTGATTCGGGATCTTTAGCTAGCTGAAAACGTGTTTTCACGAGAGTAAGGTAATTCTAGATAATCTAACTCTGATGAAATAATTTCACACTGAAAAATTGGGCCTTTTCTAACATTAGAAAATTTGTCCTGCTGCTGTTAGAAATTTCATTTTTGTGCATGTTTATCTATGAAATCAGTTGGAAAAAGAAAGTTAAATTAATTGAGAATCTTCTACAAATCTAAAATCTAAAAACATAATGTTAAAATCTGTAGTTATTAATTTATTTTAAATAAAAATGTCTGCATTGTCAATTTAAGTATAGAACAAAGTGTAGTTCTTTTTCAAACTGTTTTAAATACTATTATTATTATTTTATCAGTTTCAGAAAACGGATTATATGGGACTTAATTATATTTTGGTGGCAACTCTAATGCATTTGTTTTTCTATCGTACAATTATATCAACGGTCATTTTAATCGTGTGGCGGGCGAACGGAGGAACCAGTGAACTCAGTATCTACATATATGTTTCTAGGCATTTGAATATGTAAGATTGTAGTTTTTTTTACAAAAAAAAGCTTAAGAACTTTGATAAGAACAATTATTATTGTACCATCATTGTTTTCTTGTACAAGCTCATAATGCGAGTAGTCGACTTTAATACATTTAAAGTTTGCACTTATTTACTTATCGGCTTTTATTTTCAAATTGGTCTTGAACTAGAACATAGAGCAGTTCACACACCCTATTTCAATTGAACAACAAAATAGATAAGAAGATAAAAAACGTATATCAACACCGTTGGGCAAGTACGATGACCCGAGAAATTTCGCTATGTTTTAAACGTGTTTATTTTCTGTGAAATTGGAGTCAAACAAATTATAATGGAAAACACAAAAATGTGACTCGCAAAATGATATATTCCAGAATCGTTTGCTTTGAGTCGAACGTACAAAATAAAAAAATCAGATAAATTTTAAATATTAAATTTACAAAATAAAACAAACGATTTTTGTTTTTGATTAAGCGTTTTGAGCTATCATAGACTTTTTAAGAAGCAAACTTGAATAAAATCGATTCTTTAATGTCATATCATTTTGAATTGTTATCTTAAAATTATTTTTTCATGTTAAAATTGCTTTAAAATACTATAAGGCGTTTCGTTTCGAATATTATATTTAAATGAAAAACTATATTTTACTCGAATGAAATCACCTGACCACTTATACTTGCAATCATTTGAAATCTCTTTGAAATCAGGTGCAATCACTATATCAAATAATGAAATTAAAAACAAGTTGGTTATCGAATTCAAATGATTTCTTGCAATCATTAAAAATATTTGAAATCACTAAGTTTTTTTTTGCAATCATGCAATCAAAAATGAAATCACGAATTGAAATCATAATGGAATCACTTGAATTAAATTGCAATCATTTGAAATTAGTAAATTTATTTGAAATCAATGCAATCACAAAATTTTTAAATCAATTTAAATACTGCTTGAAATCACCAGGAAACCATATGAAGTCATTTGAAATATTGCAATCATTGAACCACTTAACTGGCTAGTGACAAACACCTCGATATTTACAATAATAACAAAACTGTAGGTTTTCTAAAAAGAATGATTATACTGGTGCTTCTTAATATAATTGGAAACATTTTAAAATAATGAAATTCAAATTAGCTTTTTATGGCCTTTAGTCCATGAAAAAATGGCGTTTCGTGCAGATGCTCACTTTGCACTCATCAGTTGACGACGCGACGAGTGTCAATACGCAAATTTCCGCTTGTTTCAGTTCAACGTATATTACTGAAACAAGCGGAAATTTGCGTATTGACACTCGTCGCGTCGTCAACTGATGAGTGCAAAGTAAGCATCCGCACGAACGCCATTTTTTTCATGGACTAAAGGCCATCAAAAGCTAACTTAATTCAACAAGTCCACTAAGTTTAATACTAAGTCTTCTACTTAGTTGAAATTATTTTTATTTATTATTCTATTTATTTATTTTTTTTAATGTAGGTATATAGAATTTGTATTATAACAAAAACATTTCATATAAAAATCATTTTCTTTTATTTTCAGAGTTTTTACGCACGCATCTCAGAATATTCAAACAATTTCTTCACCTGGCCTAACTTACCCCACATCTACTCTTTGTTCAAAAATAAAATAAAAAATTGTTAAAATTTACTTAGGGCTTCCTTTTATATTTCGTATATAACTACAATAAAATCTACAAAATATAAATATTAAATTTAATAAAAACAAAATAAAATTAAAATTCAATTATTTTTGTTTACTGAAAATACTGAAAAAATTACCATGGTTATTTGCTGTTAAAATGTACCCGAAATAAATTTAATAGAGCCTCATTTCTTAAAAAGTGCATTATTCATTTTTCGTCTCTAAAAAAATCGTACAATAATTATTATGGTTTATGAATCTGAATAAGTTTCAGTTCAAATAAATCATCAGCAGTTAAATTTGATGTAGGTATGTCATAAAAGTTTCTTTTTATTTTTTTTTTTACTAAATGTTTTGTTGTTTTTAATCAAGTCCTTAAAAGCTTAGAAAAAAACATAGAGCCTCCGAGAAAATAAGTTTTAATATTTGAATTCTAAAAAATATTAATTTTATTTATTTTTTTAAGTTCTTGGTCGATTTTTTAGAAGAAAAGTTCGAAATATTTTAAAATGATAAATAAGAGTAAGTATTTTAAAATGTTGTGCCAAAATAAAATCTAAAAACATAGCTATGCTTTTAAAAAAATGTTTCCTAAAATGAATATTGATTGATTGTTTGGATTTGTTCTACCAAAATACCAACAACAAAGTAGGTAAACATTTTAAACCCAAAAACAATATTTATATTTGTGAAGATATAACAAGCTCTACTTTGTCTAAAGGATTTTTTAAACCATCAATACGACGACAAAGTTTAAAAATTGCACCACCAGCGCATTAAAAACCATTTTAATTTATATTTAAAGAACTTGAAATATTTAGATACTCACTCGTAGAAGCTTTTTTGTTTACGATCTAGCGTTAATGGCATAATAATCTCATCGGCTATAAATCCTAATGCAACGCTTTGAAGTTTTTTCCAAAATCCCAATGGTTGTTTTCCTCCGAAAAATAAATTTGGAACATATGCCGCCTCTTTAGGGTTACCAACCATGTTATTTGTGAATGTAACGGGTTGATTCATAAATGACACTATAACAGGACACTTAAAATGTGCGGCCACACCAAGTTGAAATTCATTGAAGAAGTATCCCAAAATTACCAAATCAAATGATTCAGTCTCCATCAGATGTCTCAAAGCAGGATCGTAAAGGGTTGCATTTGCACTTATAGTAACTTTGTCAATTAGATTGCTAAAATGTTTGTATATCGGACCAGTATCAGCGATAAGTTTAGCATGGTAATCGTCGGGAAATCCTGCTACATCGAGTTTGATATGACGATACTTTTTACTTTTCTTTTGAATCGGTGTGATAGTTACAACTGTAGCCTCATGACCATTCTCAACTAAAGCATCAATAATTGATGTGTGAACAATTATGTGGCTTTTTGAGGGAGCCGTAAAAAGACCAAGAATCTTTGCAGAATTACATTGCGATACCAAAAACAAAGCGGCAAAAAAGTACATAAAATATCGCGCCATTTTTAAATATACGTTTGATTAGTTTGAAGACTAAAGAACAACTAAAATCAATTTGAACAAAAGCTCTTCTATTTAGACATAGTGTTATGATTGCAGCTTATTGTTTCTATAGCATTGTGATAACCACATATAATGCAGGTATGTGTGTACTAATGAGTATGGAACTTTCGTATTTATTATGTCATCATTGGTCAGAAGAAGAAATCATTTTAGATTTGGATGAAAGCAATAATACTATACATATACTTTTTTTTTTCAAAACAGAATGTGGTTGATAAATCGAAATCGAAAACCATTTTTTGATATTCATTGTATTATGAATTACTATTAGTTTTCCACATTCGAAAAACGGAGTTGTACCTACGGATCTGAGCATAAATATTAAAATCTGAAGGTCCTCGGATCACCGAAACATTTTATTGGGAATAGAAGTTCCAGACAGAATATCGTAGATACAAAATAAGGAAGAGAGTCGAAATCAAGTCACGATTCTTTCATAACACAAAATATTTTTTTGTAATTATGTATAACATTAAAGAAACTATAGCGTATAACAGTCTTGTTTAATTCTAGAATTAGAAGCGACATTTGTGCTGTGTATATGGTCAATTTGTGTATTTGCTATGAGTCTTTTGGCATTCGGGATTTTGTCACTATCTCAATCGAAGAATGCTATCAATATTCATAGGTACATTATATAAAATGTGTTTGAAAATAACCTTTATTCCAAAAACATATAATTCCTGGTAATATTAAAGATGTGTAGTAACTGAAGTTCAGAATTTGTGTCGGTATAATGTTCAAATAAAATTCACGACTGGGTGAGACATAAACTTGTTCTTTTGTAAGATTACTAACCTTTGGCTAAGAAAATACTAAGCAAGAAACTATAATAAATAATCGGAAGTAAAAATAGTTTCTATAGCGTTTTTATGGCAGGTAGTGCCATAGATTTTGAAAAAAAAATTCTAACGAAAAACTTCCTTATTGGCAAAAAATCAGTCACACAAAATCGTATCAAAATCGATCGTATTTTTTCGAGAAAAATCGGATTTTCTATAGAATTTATATGGCAGGTACCGTTAATAAGGTGATTTTGAAAAAAAAAATTCTAACGAAAAACTCCGTCATTGGCAACAAAACAGTCACACAAAATTTTATCAAAATCGATTGTATTTTTTTGAGAAAAATTGGGTTTTCTGTAGCATTTATATATTATGACATACCGTTAATAAGGAGATTTAAAAAAAAAAATTAACGAAAACAGTCACACAAAATGTTATCAAAATCGGTAGTATATTTTACGAGAAAAATTGAATTGTCTTTGAGGCTAATTTGCCAGGTACCGTTAATATGAAAACATATTCTGATAAAATGAAAAACACAACCTTTGGCTACAAATCCATTGTACGAAATTTTATTAAAATCGATCGTATTTTTTAGTAGAAAAATGAAATTGTCTTAAACGCTTGTATACCAGGTACCGTTAAAAATCTAGTTTAAAAATAAAAATTGTTCATAAACACACCTTTTTCAAAAAAATAGTCATGTTAAATTTTATCAAAATCGATCGTATTTTTTTCGAGAAAAATTGAATTATCTGTTACGTTTATATGGCAGGTAACGTTCTTTTCAGACCTAGGATAAAAATCAAAAATGTGCCTGGCCATATTACTCTGAAAATACAGAGTACCAAGTTTGAAGAAAATCGGCCCAACCGTTTAGGCTGTAGGTGTCGGTACATCTAGAGACGGACAGACAAACAGACAGAAATGTCGGACCTACTTTTTTCGTGTTCTCTTTCATGGCAAGTAAAAATGAGCTTCAAATGCAAATATGAACTGTTCTTTATCTTCACCGATGTTGACAGTATTCGGTTTAAAACAGCCATCTTTGTATTCATGATATACTTAAATGCAAAGTGATTTTAAATACCTACTAAAAAAGCAAACTAATTCATAATTCTCAAAGTTCTTTGTACCGTTTTTGTTGCTTAAACGCCTATTTTCCTTTCAGGTATTTTATTAAAACGACTATATAAGAGTGACTAAAGCTAACATAATTTTATAAAAATATTTATTTGACACTTTAATGGTAATTGAATCTAAGAAAGCTTATATTATTAAAATACATATTAAGTTCCTCAAGGATCACTTCCCGCCTTGTTCCAATACAGAAAACGTTCCTAGTCATCTTCAAGAAACACATCATTAATTTCTTCCATGAAAAATAGAAAAAGAAAACACTTAACAACAACGCTGCAATTAACTTTTAGGTACTTTGACTCTCTCTCTTTCCTTCTCCGTTTATAATTTTCTTCCCTTGTCTTTCGATGATTAAAAATAAAAGCAATTACAACTCGAAGTCTTTAATATCGCCCATTGCCCTTACCCCTAATGGCTTTTGGCAATTAGCCAATTTTCATTAAAATGCTAATAAAGACAACACACGCTTGATTAGAATAGAAATTGATTAACTCACGTTCCTATATAAATTTCTGTCTCACGAAAACATAGGCTTGTATACTCTTGTTTTCAGGATTTTCTTGACTTGAGGCGGGAAAACGTAGAATTAAGCGCAAACTTCCGGAATGCTTTGTATGTATTTACCTTTAAATTCAATAATTAATTAAAATTTACAATCTTAAGACAAAACACCAACAACAACGAAAACCAATTACCCGTTTTGGATGAGCAGACAAACGAAGATAAAATATATTAATATAAAAAACAGGAAAACTTTCCTGTCGGGATGAATTTCAGTAAACGAAGGAGGGATATACGCTTCCTTCATTTAACTTTTTAGGTGTATACATAATAGCAAATTCATTGCAGTTTTTCGTGTGCCATCTAGCTTCACGTTTTCAATTCTATTTTCGCACAATGGCGACTCAACGCGACGACGGCGACGAGGGCGACATCTCTTGTGTTTAATTAAAAATTTAAATGAACAAATTATGGTTGATAGAAAATTAGTGAAATGAGCGCAGGAAACAGGAAACAGAAGACACACACACACTATCAGAAGTAGAAAATGACGGTGGCAGTGGGCGTTCTGCTATGGTGGGCGAAGGGTTTTTTTAAAGAATTTAAGGACGACCTAAATTAAAGCCACCTTCGATGTGCAGAACTCGTAAATAAATGCAACATTTATTTTAGCAAAAATTGAATTATTGAAAATATACCGAATCAAAGACATTATGGTGTCATCACAATTCATATTTTTTGGCATGCTGGAATATACAATTGTGCTGTGCGGTTTTTGAGTGCGAAAAATGTTTCTTTTCTTCAACAGCTAGAAAGTTCTTTTAGTTCTTATTATCGAGGTTGCACTGTATGAAAAAAGGCTTTATTTTGTACAAGCGTTCCGTTTCCTTTTCCTTTACCATCTTTTTTTTTTTAAATGTTTGAATACAAAGTTACTTTTCTGTCTGTTTTGAGCATCACTTATTCTAACTTCCTGAATGAGCTTTCAGGATGACACAAAATTACTTGATGTTAATAAATTAACAGAGTTGAGATTTTCAGAGTTCAGGAACTTTTTCTTATTATTTTGCTTTTTTCCTTATACGATTTTTCATCAGAACAACAACAATCCATTACCAGTATTTTTCTATACATATATGTTTCAACTTTGTTTTGCTACATTGGAACATTCGAATTGACATGTCCCTTATTTTTTGTTCTTTATTTCTTAACAGCGAAATATTGCAGAAAATGTTATTGAATTATATATCAAGGATAAAATCCAATATTCAAATGATGTATGTTGACACCGCTCTTAAACTGACACCCATCACGCTCACACGGACGAGTATTTCTTTTTCCATGATTTGCATGCATATGTTTATTATAGTTCACACACAGAGTTACACGTTTGTTGTTTCCATCATCATCAATATGTCTATGTGATGCCTTTCTACTAGATCAAACGATGCCGTGCCGCGTAAAGTATCTTTATTTTTCAATAAAACATCGTTAGAGATACAAGATTTACTCTTCTATTGATACTTGATATTTATAGATTATTTACTTTTATTCGTTGGATGAATGCGCCGCACCGGGAATGATTCCGATTCCGTCACCGTTGTCGCCTTCAGTAATAAAATAAGGATATAAGAATACATTTTGTATATTATTAATAATTCGTCCAACTGAAAAGATTTATTCGGATTTAATTTTTTTGTTCCGTTCTCGACTGATGCTTTAATAGAACTTGTCTGTATGTTTGCTGCAGCTGCGTAGTAAATGGTATGGAATGGTATCAGCCTTGTGGCCTTTTGACAAACAAAAACAAACAACTTGGTTAGGTCCAACTGTACAATCGTGGTTCAGGATTGGTTTAAGTTTTTAACTCTACGGGTGGATAACTTTGATTGAACTCTTGTAAAGGCATATGAGCAATTGCATCTTATAAAATATATGCACCTTTAACTAGAACTGTAGATATAAGTTAAGTATCCGAGTTTAGAAAACAAAAATAGCTACACCGGGGTTCAAATATTTGCACTGATGTCCCTAAATGTTGTTTTTATTTCTCAAGTAATTTTTTAGTGAACTATACAAATACAAAGTAAAATGCAAGTCACTTAAAAATATCCAAAAAAAAATGATTAGTAATCAAAAAATAATTTAAATGATTGCTCCAGTCCAGATATCAATTTGATAAGAAAATAAATATTTGCGAATTCATTGATATCGAACTGTTTGATTTCTGATAAGTATAGGTACCTCTACCCACTATATACCTACTGATTTTGAACATTTCTTCATTTATAAAAACAGTTCAAAATTTGCTTTATCACTCTATCATTCAATTTGCTTTATCACTCTATCATACAACCATTAGAACATAATTTTGGAAAGCATATCGTTCAAACCTTGGGTGTTTATTTTCATAAAGAAGCAACAATTAATTAAGCAGCCACCTGAAACACCGGGAGACAGAGACGTATATTTTATCTGATGTAAATGTGTGAAATAAACAGAAAGCTTTCTGTATGATTTTTAGAAATTTCAAGTCTCGACATTTTTGGAGTGTTTCGTTTTGACATTGTCACGAAATAATCATAAACTTGTTTGACATTTCACACCATCGAGCTTGTGATGACATCTAAATTGTTCCCGTTCACATTTTTTGGAAGTTCTCGCTTGCTCTCTTGTCATTCAGCCGACAACGTGATGATCAGTTCACTTTTGCCTTATAGTTGTTATATTATGCTATATATATATTATTAAAACCATTGAAGTTTATAATAATTTCATTTGAAAATAATTTCAATTGAAATTTTTCGTGAGCAATTGTTGACAAATCTAACAATTGAAAATAAAATTTATTTTTTAAGAAAAAATTTATTGTTGTATAAAAATATAAAAACAACAAGACAAATCTTTATAAGTTCAATAAAATTTTATTCTCTCCGTTTTGTTTCAATGATATACTCGTAACTCGTATACGATTTACAAATATTAAAGCAACAAATTTAATCAAATATAAATCCACGCATTTTACTTCAATATGGGTAAGAATCACATTAATATTTACCTAACCTAGAAAAAAATCAAAACAATTGGAATTTGTACGTTGTGACTGTGAGTGTGACTGGTTGTGACCTGCTCTGAAGGAGATCACAATTTCGATTGGTCTTATGACTCTCTCAAATTGAGACTGTACGGCAGAATACGAAACAGTCACAAAATCGATTTCACCTTTATCTGTCAGAGTCTTATGACTTATGAGGTATCACAGAGGTTCGGCAGAATCGGATCTGTAAGTAGAAAAGTGTTTTCGACGATCGTATCTGATATCATTATTCAGTACTACCCGCCCGATCCACAAAAAAACATGATCGTTTTAACGAAAATTAAAATTTTCCTTCTGGGGAATCTCCATAATAAAAAGAACTGTTATTTACAAAGTTTGAATAAAATGCGTCAAACCGTTTATGTAGAATTTCTCGAAAGAAACTAAAAACATAAAACTCATTAAAACTTTTTATACATTCAATTTTGTACTTGCTCAATAGGGCAAGTATTAATTGGTTTCGTGTAAAAAGAAAATTCGAGGTTCATAGCTGACATTACGATACTAGAGAAGCCTAAAAAAGTAGGTTTTGTTTTGTCATGCCATCCGTCGGTCTATCTGTGCGGATGTGTGTATGTTTGGTTGTCTGTGCACGGACCTACAGCCTAAACGGTTTGACGGATTTACTTTAAAATTCGTATATAGAACTTTTTGGTGATTCTCTAAAGGAGAAATTCGAAATTTTGTTTTAGCTAAAAATGCACATAGCGGAGATTTTGTGATAACGGTTTTTACAAATTTGGATATAACTTGATAACAGCTAACCCGCGATTCCGTTTAATGATAGCTGCCATACAAATTGATCTCACATTTTTCCAACTTTCTTCGGAAATAAATACATTTAAATTTTTGTTGTCACATAGTTTGCTACAAGAGCAAGTTGGTGCGACCCAGTCGTGCATTTTATTTTATATGATGTTGAATAAACTTTCATTTATTTGCCCTACCATCATTATTATCTTTAAATTGATTCATTAAGAAAAAAAACTGACAGATTTATTGAGTTTATTGCCCAGTTTCTGAGTGGGTGGTCTTAAAACGTTACCAAAATCCTTACCTACACCAAAACCACAATTTGTGTGAATTTACCATTGTCACCTGCACGCATTTGCACTTAATCCCGAACTCATATCAATAAATCAAAGGTGAAAACAAAATGAGATCAGACCACAGTAACCCCAAACATGGGGCCACCACAGAGTGAGACAACCTCACTTAACAATCACTACTATCTAGCCCCCTTCTTCCCGACAAGTGCAAAGTATCAATCGCAAGAGGTCGAAATATTTGTGACAATAATGTATGGATGGCATATTCAGAGTGTCGTATCCTTGCTACCACAAATACCACAGTCATCTATGCCATAGCTATTCCTATATAACAAACGCAAACATTATACGTACAGCTTTGCCGAAAACGAACCGCATCCTTCCATGATGATCCTCTAATGAAACCAAACCAACATCATCCCAATTTACATTCGCAATAAAACTTCAGCCTTTTAGGATGGAATTACTACGACTCTAGCTAAACATCCTTGTTTATGACCACCATAATCCACTTAGGTATAGTTTGCGTTATGTTATCCTGTCGACGGAGAAATGGCGAGAATCCTTTTTGCTTGGAAAGTGCTGGCAAATCTCTGGCACAGAAGGTAAATGCTACCCTTTCAAACTAACCGCCATAACATATCGTATATAGGCACCGCTTACCAAGGTGTCCTCGTTGTACATTTCTATATCGGTAAAGGAAGGATGGTGCATTAGAAATTCATTTGTGGCTTACCTCGAGTATCCTGGCAGTGAAACAAAAAAAACAATACTGTGAAAACCAACGAATTAAAAAAACTTTTTGTGCGTCCTCGCTGTCGTTCTAACGGGTTTCCATATACCTAATACAAGTTAGGATGTCTGAGGTGCTCTTTCTCTGTTCAAATGCAAGCTTTCATTTTCTTGTATAAGGTAGTTGAAAATTATTTAGTAAATTACCGAACAGTAATGGACACACTATATATTCGTACACCTGAGCTGCCACAGTAACGGGATACGTGTATAAGTTTCTTTGTAAAAGAGACACAGTATCTTTATGGCTGTGAGATAATTTTAGAATGAAGCTGCAGCACCACTAGTAAATGGAACATGTTTCACTTAGCTACCTGTGGCATACCACACCAGCCAACAGGGAGAAAAAGGATAAGCTCCTGTGAAAAATAGAGTAGCACACCAGCTAATTTACATGCGCTTTCTTATGGTTTACTTTTGGATGGTGTGTAAGATATGTTATCACACGGCTAAGTAGGGCAAGTCATTTGATTCATAGTAAGGATTATCCAGTTTTCATGTGCAGATACCCAAAAGAAAGTCTTTAATATGGTAGTTGAACTTTGGATGTTAGTTCACTTAAATTTTAAGGAGTTCCATTCACAAATTTGTTTTTCGCTTTAATTGTATGAATGAAAATTTCTTTTCAAGTTACTACAGTAATCCCCGGTTAATTGGGCCGACCAAAATGCTTGTTTTTTGACTCAATTAACCGGGGAACTCAATTACAGAAATCCCGCTTAATTGCGTCGTAGAATCAGTTGAGAAAATCCCGTTTAATTGCATTAGAGAATCAGTTGATAATAAGCCAACAAATAAGTTAAGAATATACCCTTGCGTTGCTGATAACACTATTTTGTTTTAAACACTATCGAAATATAGAAAAATTAAATAAATATTTACCAACAAAAAAAAAACAAGGTGTTACGCCTAAACCACTAAACAGATGTTATAAATTCTTTCTCTTATGAAAGTAACATTACTAGTGAGTAACATACCTACCTATATAGTTGTATTTTTTTCTACGCCAGCGAATCCATTGGTAAACACTAGAAGAAATTAAATACAAAAAACACCAACGTTTTTGAATATTCACTTCCTGCAGATGATTTTAGAGCAAACATTTTTTTTAACCAAAAAGTTAAAAAACCTTCGATTTTTGTTTGTTTAAATATTAAAGTTTTCATTATTATTATTATTGATCTTAATATTAACAAAATGTAGGTACTTCTATTGCACCTCCGCGCATTTTTTTTTTTTTTTCATAAGATGCATTTAAATGGGGAAAAATATATCCATTTAACCGGGAAAAGTTCAGTGTATTTTGTATGAAATTTTTCGTATGCTTGATTTTAAACGCAATTAAACAAGAAATGCATTTAAGCGGGGCGCAATAAAGCGGGGATTACTGTAACAATAATTGGTGCACTGTGATGAAGAATATAATACTTAGGGCCAGTCTTTTCAGCTCTGGTTAAGTTTAATCATTGATTATTTCAGCTGGTAACCATAGATTCTGTCTTTTCAACAAAATCTTAGGGCCAATCTTTTCAGCTCTGGTTAAATCTCTGGTTTGTTCACCATAGACTTTTCTTAACCAGTTGTTTTGAAACTCGGTTACCCACAGTTCGTCTTTTCACCATTTTATCTACTTTGGTTACCAAACCAAAGATAGTTCCAGTTTTCCAGTGGTCCAGTTGTGAAACGGAATCTCTGGTTAAGTTTGTTTATACTTTTTTGAATGCGAGAGAAAGAGATAAAAGGTTTTGTCAATAACTGATAACAGCCTGTCTCGTTTCGATGCACATGGATAAACTGAATTGATTCATTTACGCACAAAGGATAACAAAAAAATATACATAAAATATAGGGGTAGAATTTATTAAGATGGTAGATCATCATTTTCTTTAATTTTATTCTATACGTAAGTAGTGATAATCAATTATTATCTGGTATATAATTTATCATTCAACACAAATGTGAAAAGAATAATCGCTAACCATAGAATTTCTGTGGTTAACCAAGCAAAATTGACTGGTTAACGAAATCTCTGTTAACCATAGATTCTCTGGTTAAAATTTTGCTGAAAAGACCAAATCTCTGTTAACCGACTGAAATAATGACACTAACCACGGAAAATTAGCTGGTTAACGTAATCTATGGTAACCATAGATTCTCTGGTTAAGATTTTGTTGAAAAGACAGAATCTATGGTTACCAGCTGAAATAATCAATGATTAAACTTAACCAGAGCTGAAAAGACTGGCCCTTAACCTGAGAATCTATGGTTAACAGAGATTTCGTTAACCAGTAAATTTTGCTTGGTTAACCAAAGAAATTTTATGGTTACCTATTATTTTTTTCACATTTGTGTTAAATTATAAATAATATATTGGATAATAATTGATTATCACTACTAATCGTAAAGAATAAATTTAAGGAAAATGATGATCTACCATCTTAATAAATTTCACCCCAACATTTTATGTATATTGTTTTGTTTTTCTTTGTTCGTAAATGAATCAATTCAGTTTATCCATGTGCATCGAAACGAGACAGGCTGTTATCAATTATTGACAAAATCTTCTATCACTTTCTCTCGCATTCAAAAAAGTATAAACAAACTTAAACAGAGATTCCGTTTCACAACTGGACCACTGGAAAACTGGAACTATCTTTGGTTTGGTAACCAAAGTAGATAAAATGGTGAAAAGACGAACTGTGGTTAACCGAGTTTCAAAACAACTGGTTAAGAAAAGTCTAAGGTGACCAAACCAGATATTTAACCAGAGCTGAAAAGATTAGCCCTTAATCTAAATCGATTCGATATTATTACACAAACCTTGGGAAATTAGGTTGGCGTAGATAAATTTACTGGGCTCTTGTGTTTTATACCTATGCCTGTTAGTAGGGGAAGGATATGTGAACAGTGATTCTTCTTTATATTTGATTTCGTACATGTATCTTTAAATATTTTATAAACAATCTTAGCCAAATTTTGTAAATCTCTTAAATTTTATTTTATTTTAAAATGTAAGGAAAGAATAAAGGTCATGAAAATTCATTTTTGTACATAGCTGTCTTACATGCGTGATGTATCATTTTCATTGATCGCATTGTGCATTTTCTAAGAGCAAACATATTTGAAAAAATTATAATTGTTTTATATTTTATTTTAGAGAATTTGATAAGGTTCATTGTTACAAGATATTACAAATGAAGTTTAATCTACTTAAAATGTCTACCTTTCTTACATTATTTCTCATGTTTATAATATCTAATCAACATAAAGAAATGAGTTATTTAAAGTAAAAAAAAATCCATGTTCGCACTCATTCCCTATACCTAATTTTATATCCCACTCTACTTTGCTACTGTCTCAACTACAAACTCAAACAACATTAACCAAATATTTTTCCATCAAAACTGCGCAGATTAATATTTAAAATAAGATTTCATAAAAAGTCTTATTGCAGATTTTAGAGTGCAGAAGCGCAATTTGCAGAAAGGCAAATTATGATGATGATCGGTGTTCAAATCACAAATTCAGATCACACAAATTCAGATCACATCTGAAAGGAGATTCAAATAGAAGAATGAGAATAAAGCAAAATTCTAAACTATACAGGGTGTCCCCTTATTCGTTTGCAGGACTTCGAGGCATGATTTTCTTGGGTATATTCTTTAGAAAAAAAAAAATTTCTACTGCCATCTCCAATTTTAATAAATTTTTCGGGCATTTAAGAAAAGGCTTTCTTTGTCGTACCTTGACCCATGTTAACGTTAATTGCGCAGTTATTACTAATGATAAAAACGTCGTTTGGAACTTTATTTTTAGAAGAAATACTAGCCTTTGTAATAGCGTTCAAATAAATTTGATTTATCATCTGAGTTTGAAGATATCCAGTTTTTAGCCTGTTCCATTTTTCCTGCCCATGCTAATTTTTTGACATTGGGGTCAATTTTCTCCAGAAAATGCGTTATAAACATAACGTTTTAATATATTTTGAAGTAAAACTTCTTTACCGGGGGTAACCGAAAATATGGATACACACAAAAGTATTTGTCCGTCGCCGATGATGTCATCCTTTGATAGAAGTACAAGCAAAATCAAAGGAATAGATATTGAGAATTAAGAAAATGAGAGAAAGAGAGAAACGTATATGTGGTGGCCTGAGAAGACGGAATCGCCCTGCCTCGTGTCTCGTCTGTCGTCTCTCGTGTCTCGAGTGTCGTGTAATCGTGTTGCACACTCGGTTTGTAGTCTGTACTCTTTCTGTTTTTCTTTATGTTACGTATTTTTTTTCGCCTTTTTAGACGGATGGTTGATTTTTGTATAAGATTTGTTCGTGAAAACATCTAATTTCTACAATTTTTAAATATTGGTTTGATGCGTAGGTAAGGTATGTAAGTAGGTTTTTACATATGTACAATGTACATAATGTTCACAGTTCTGAAAAATCTTACAAAATGCCATTTAATAAGCAAACATTTTTATCCTTAGGTGGACAACAAAAAAAGTTTTGGAGTTATATTTACTAGGTAGGTAGGTATATGCACCTACCTACTAAGGCCGGTTATAGCGATCAGTTAAAAATTTCAGATAGATAATTTACTATATGTCTTCATTCGATTTGAAACAAAAATGCTACCTACGTTTATCGATGACTTTAAACTCAAAGAATTTTTTATGATAGTAAAGTTTTGAGTGGAACAAAAAGGTACTTATGCAAAAAACGCATTTATTTTTTTCAGGAAATTTAATTTTTCGTAGGTACCTACGGAAATTCCATCAACAAAATTATTAAATGCAGGTTTTACATTTTTAGCTTGTTGTCGCTGTAGTTTGTAGTTTGTCTTACTTCAGTTGTGTGAGTCTAAAGCAAACTCGTTTTTTTTTCATTGAAATTGACATGTTTCGACAAACATGCCAGCATTAATATGCCATTTTCAATCAAAGTTTATCCTTTACTAAAAAAAACTGCTTCGTGAGTTAACTCGAGATTATTTTATTTTCGGGTTTTACTAAGCTCTGAGCTTAAAACAGGGTTAACCCTACTGGAATACTGAAAAGCTGGCGTTAGTCTTCTATACTTGGTTGAATTTTTTTCAACTAATTTTCATATTAGTATATAGAATTTGTATCATTTTTAATTCATTTCTTTGTTATAGATTATTGCTGTGCTGGAGTCGATTGGTGTTTTTTTTATTACAGATTTTAAAATCGAACCTTTGATCACCTTGCTAACTGTAAAAAAAGGAATAGAGCGGATGGAATCAAGCAACACGTATATAGGTATCGAAACTTCTCCTAATGTATATGTATATGGAAAAAATCGAATGATGAATTGTCTACAAATTAAACCTCAATAATAATTTAGCGGACAGATATTCCAACAGCATAAACTCACAATCAAAAATATTCTCGATTCCCCAACATAATAATACAAGCAGAAAAAAAAAAGAAAAAAACTTAAAATTAAAGTAAAATAGGTCAATTATTATTACGGGAGAAAATTCAACAATGAAATATCCCAAGAAATAAATATGAATATAAAAAATGTCGAGCTAAAAAAATTGCCTTTTTTAATCATAAGCCCGGCTTAAGCTTGCAGAATTCAGTAATTCTACACATTTATGGAAAACATGTGAATAATTTAAAAGGAAATAAACCAAAAAATAATCTTGAATTGAACTCCTCAAAATCTTAAAGACCATTTCCAAAATCTGTTAAACCTATCACTTGGAAATGAATCATGTTTTCTGTGCATATATGGTTTCGTTTTTGTCAACGAAGTTTTAGAAAGATAGTCCTGAAATATTTAATGAAGCAAGAGATTCAAAAGCACCCAGGTTATGATAGAAAACCTATTATGAATTCTACAAATACATGTTCAGATAAATTTAATATTGCCTTAACAAAAATATTCAAAATATCGTTCGTAATATTAATAAACGTTGTTTATCAAGCGATTATTCATTTCCCCAATACACTTTTTTTTATCGAACTGCTTGTTTGATTTTTTTTTTAAATCGGTGCAATGTACTCATATGTACAATTAATTTTGAATTTTTGTATTAAAGTTTGTTTTCCTTCATAATTTACATGTTTATTGAAGTAATGAACTAGTTTATTGACTTATAATGAGCATCTTTGTTTAAATTGATAACCGAAATGCCCTTAGCAGTTAGTGCAATTTTAAAATACACTTTATGTAAGGCATCCAATATTTCTTTAGTAAATGGATCCCCAACATAATAACGTTTCTGGAAAGAACTCACTAAATTACTATCAACTAAAGTAAATGAACCTTCGGATTATTTATGGCAGCACTCTCTGCCACAAGATATACTAAAGTAATTCATATACTGTTAGTCCACCTGTTAATTGAACGCATCGGCTAGGAAGGAGGTTTGGTATAATAATTCTGCGTTTCTTCTACTCCTATTATTTTACTCTCGAGGAAGTCTATGGTTACACTTGAAAGCTTTTATCTTTTACATTACGAAACATTCTCTGAAAGGAAAATATTACCAAATTCAAGAGGGTGATACTTTGTATTGGTCTAAATACTCTATACTATAATGGAATGTCCTGTACCTGTTAGAAGTGAATTAATGAAGTGAACATTTTTGGGGTCTGCTAAAATAAAATAATATTCCATTCTAGTGGAAGTTGTTATGAAAATTAAAATACTGTTAGAAAAAATTTCCAACAAAGAAAACAACAAGTCATTTTGAGAAATACTTTAAAAAAAAGTCTTTTAATATCTCCATTAACACAAAATCCATCCTGGCACATTCTATCAATATGTTTTAACCTTTTTTTTTTGTTTGAAACATGAATGAAATATAACCCCTTTTTACCTCCATCTGTATCTTTAATGTAATTCATTTTGAATCGATCAAAATCTAAAACCAGGACATGCGTCAAATTGGAATGGATGAAGAAAAAAAAAACGTGTGGAAAAGTACCTCTTTACAAGACCATGAATATTCAAAGTTATCGATAGCAATAGTACTTTCCTAAGTATATCGATTTACTTAACATTTAATGTTTTTTTTTTTTTATTTTATTCATCTGTCGAAAGGATCTCCCCGTCCTTCCTTTTTTTGATCCAAGGCACACTTTTTATAGAATGTTTAGATATGAATTGGTACCTCATAATAATTTCGATTGGCTTATTTCCCCAGGGATTCTCGGTGTTTGAAGTTGATGTTGCTTTTCTTTTTACAGTATAAAATGTTCCCCATTAGGATATACCTATATCCTTTCTTTAGTATATTCAAAGCTGCATGAAATAGAAAAATAGAAAACAAGAGAAAAGGCAAAATATTAGGAAAAAAGTCTGCATACACATGAAAAATAAAAACAAGAATTGGGTAAAAATAAATAAAAAAAAATCGTTTTCGCATTGCCCAAGGATACATGAAGATGAAGTTGATGGCAGGATGTAGAAATAAAACGAATAGAAACGAGAGTGGGGGAAGAAGTTTTCATTTTTTTTTTTATTTTATTTTAAGTTAACTTTGCGGATGCAGATAATTTTTGTTTCACGTCATCTTCGTTTGAAGAGACAAATTTCCCATTTGGTTTGTTAAGGACAGTTATATTGGGTATATGATTTCTAGAATTTACCCAGAAGATGTTTTAAAATACAAAAAAAAAGAAGGAAGTCTGTTGTGAGATAAAACGGAGAGAAATATAAATCAACAAGGAACTGAATCAATAAATAAACAACTTTAAAGGATGCAAATGAAAATACAATTTCATTATTTCCGACTCTGTGGATGTCGTTTGTTTATTGGAAATCCAGATATTCTAGAATTTGGTATTTAAATATTATACCGAATATTGGATTTATTACATATAAATGTGTGCTGTTGATGGGAATTAAATAGTTTGGTTGTTGGTATGCTTTCAGAAGAAGAATAGGATAAAATATTTGAAGCTTTCATAAAAACGTAACGATATGTCAAGGACATTTTTGAGAAAATTGGAGAAAAACATATCATCTATACTTAACGCTCGTATCTGTACTGTTTTTCGCAGTATTGTACTGTTATTTGCTCTCAAAAACTGCGTAAAACTGTGTACTGTTTTTTTTTTCAAAAATACTGCTTTTATTTTGAGATATACAGAACTTCAAATCAGCAGTTTTTTTAGCTTGTAAGCAAACGTGAATGACAGTGGGATATTTCCATCTTTACATTGTTAATCTCCGAGTAGGAAATTTGCTCCTCAATGAAAAATTTCTTGGTGAAATTTATACCACTTTTATATATGAGATGAAGTTCTCTGATTTCACTCATTGAAAGTAATGCAAACATTCAGTCGTCATTGGCATCCAAAACTCAAAGGAATTTAATAATGAACGCAATAAATTTCATGTTTTAAGGAAATAAAATAAATAAAAATTAAAAAAAATGTACTGCGAAAAATACTGTTTTTTTTTATCAACGTACTGCTATTTTCAATTTTTGAGGAAAAAGTACTGTTTTCGTCCAAAAAAAGATACGAGCGTTATCTATACTCTATACCTTCTATCCCGCACAGAATTACAAAAAAAAAATAACATTGTTCCGACATGTTATAAAATGGCTCCTAAATCTCTAAAAAAAATCCTTCTTATAGCTATATGTTTTCTTTTTTGTCAGCACAAACGTTTTGTTTTTTCTACCAAAAGGTGAATGAAGAGCAACAGGAATCATTAGGAATTCCGCGAAGCGTGCATCGGCCACTTCTTTTGTACCAAAGAAGTTTCCTATAAAAACTTAGCACACAACAATGGTTACCACATCTTCGAGCCCACATATGGACGTGGTGGTAACCGGATGCAATTAAAATCGTTCAGTATTAAGTTTCCAGTTTGAATCTTTCTATTCCCATTAGACTGTCGCGAAATACGAATCCAGGTACTCCAGGTAGGGAATCTTGGCGCCCGTGGGTACTAACCTGCCCGCTACTGTATTTCCAGTTATTAAGATTGACATTTGTTATTGGGTAGCTCAACAATAACTCCATCCATCCAGTGCCCATATGACAAATCTTATTGGATGTAGAATACCATCCGCCTTGTCGGAACATGATTTCAGATACTCGGCAAACTTTTTTGAATATTAAGAAGAATTCTCTGATATCTCCCTTTCCTAGAGCGTTTCCACATATATTCTGCGAATCTATCCGATCTTATCCTCATGTTACGTCTCAAACAACGATAAACTAACTTGTGTACTACCGGGGAATCGCTTCGCAATTCAGCGAATTTTCTTTGAATATTGGACTCGTCATTTTTATCATAGTTTAACAATCTAGGATGCTTGATTTATAAAAATGTTCTTCATATCTCTCCATACTTCGTCATTTGACCAATTTCCGTAAGTATTGCTCAACACTGTCATTAAGGGTGGGCCAATATTACGACGAAATTGGGATTAATCAAAGAATTCACGTTGAAATCGATAAATCTTTTCTTATTCGTCTAATCGCAAAGGCTTTAAAAAGCTGCTTGAGACTCATAAAAACCAAAAAGTGGTAAGTTCGAACTTCAGCAGTCCTTACAATTGATACATCACATCACATCCACATTGACTTCCTCCATCACTGCTGTATCCTAAAGTAATCGATTTGATTTTCGTTTCGACCATCAAATAAAAGACAAACAAATGTAAACATCGACATTAGGCCATGTTTCTCCATGACACGTTCCGAACCACTATTGTCTGATCCGATACTTCGGTCGTCAATGACCATTATGATCATTAACACTGCCATAGTTGACTCCAAACTCAAAATATTACTCCTCTCCTCTAATTTAGGATATTTGAAATTCAACAAATTCAAACATGTTGCTTCACCATTCAAGAACTACTTTAATATTATGGCTTGACCTTCATTTTCTACAAATCATCCATTTACACCAAGAAATAAAGTGTCTCCATAAATCTCATTTAATGCGGCACTTAAAATCCCTTAAAGTGAATATCTTCTAGATATTGTTGAATTACAGCAAATATCTACAAAAATAGTCTTGGAAAGTCTCCAAAAATAATACAGCGCCATCACAATCGACAATCATTTAGAATGTAAATATGAAGTCCGGAGAGATAATAATAATAATGCCCTCACACTCACTGAAAAAGAAAACATTTTTGGCTTCAAGTTCTGTTTCGAAAGAAGTCTGCTTCAACTTAAGTTGCACCGTCATCTACTTCATCAATCCCTGCCCCCTCTCCTATTGATGGCAATAAAAATCATGTTAAAATTTTATTTTTTTGATGATGTCCTTAACTGTGTGTTCAGAAAGATTCCGACTGCTCCTTTCTTCTTCCCGACTTGTTCCTTTTTTATTGTGTTTCGTTTCAGGGTGTCAACAATCGTCTGGAATTCACAAACTCACTCATGTATGCTCCCCACCGCGCCTCTATATGAAAGTCAAAGCCATAAACAGCAAAAGTTATAACCGCATTTGTTCGCATCTATATTCTTATGTGTATATTGTGTAATAACAACAACAATTTTGAATTGGTGTATAATACGCCCACAGATTGTATGCTAGAAGTTTTCTAATGGAATTTGCAAATGTCATGGAGCTGGCGCCAGACGGGTTTATTAGCATCAGTCAGAGGCGGCTGCTGGCATGACAGTGTGTTCATATACTCATCGGTTTTCAAAAGATGCAACACACACTATACCGCATATATTTTGCGGCATAGATAATGTGTCCTTAATAGAGTTGTGCAAAATGAATATCATGATACACACACTCATACACAGGAAACTAAATTTATTTACTTTAGCTATGTTTACTTACCATAAAAAAACGTCGTTGGTGTCCCCACATTGGGCGCCATTTTCTGATGAGTATCAGTTAATTGAATTCTTGGGCGTGAGTCTGATGAATGGCTGACGGAAAACCAAAACAATTAGCAGTATATTGAATATTGTATAGAAATGACTGTCATTTGGGTTCATCTTCACCCCGAGTTATTGATTGGCACAATGTATCAGCTTTCGATACATTGATATGATTCAACAATATCTAATTAAGTTTTTTCCAAGAATAAGTAGGTTTCTTGATAAGATCACATTAAGTACTTGTGGCAAGTAACTCCCTCTTCCTCTATTTAACACAACAATGCACTTACAGATTAATCCCCTCAGGGTTGTCAATCTGATATCGTTGAGTTAATTCAGTTGACTCATTGCACCCTGACTGACACCCATCATTCAGTAATGCACATGAAATCAATCCTAAATTCTTATCACAGTTCGGAATGATGTTACCATCTTGTTATCGGGACAGAGTTGTCAATTAATTTCGTTACTTTATGGTGAGTCACCATCAAAATCCACCCCCATCTGTAAATTGTAACATGAAAACAGTGTTATCCCTGTATGCGATGAAAGAGAATCCATAAAACAAATTGATCTCTCGACCAAAAACGAAATGAAAAAGGAAATATGTACTCACTCCATACATATACGAATGTAGGAATCGAATTACCAATGCCAACCCGCTATAGTTACAAACCCTAGGGGCAGATAAGCGTCGTTATCCTGGACATTTGGCATTGGCATTGACTACACATTCATGGAGTTGCATAACTCGAACAAACTAAAACTCGAGTCTCAAAAGACTCTTCTATACTCACCCTCTCTTTATACTTTTGTAATAAGGACCATAGCTTTATGACGTGACTGCGAAGAGATAAAACTGGGTTCGTCCCTATATGTAGACGGGATCGACCGTACTTCTGTAACAGAGCTGCGTACATGACATGAATGCCAGACACTCGATAACTGACCCCCGTTCGATGGAATTTTCGTTCGTGTAATACATTGTGCCACGCATTGAGTATTGTGTGCACACTCAAATCCACAGCGAACGTCATCATTCTCATGTAATCAGCTCTATGACAAGCTGCTTGCCTCGGGGGTTAATTTTGGAATCGTTTGTTGTTGCACTGGATGGTAATCAGAGATATCGAAAAAGTATCGAAAAACCAATTTTCGCGCACCGATGACCTTTGATTGGTAAACCGAGTCCGAGTGTGTGAAGTACGATAAAGGTGTGGCTTACCATTGGAAGCATATTGAAAGGAAGTGGATCAGTGAGATTGCAAGTCTAACAAATTGTATACCTAGTTCACAAATACACAGCTTAGAGCTGTGTCAAAAAATAAAAATAAACTCACGGCTGTACTCCTATGTCCTATATTGTATTTGGTTTTGATTGAGTAAAAAGCCAATTAGCGCATAAATTCAACGTTTTGATGTGGATATATCAAATCTGAACTGCAATTTATTGTGTAGTGTGATGTAGGCGAGTATTAAGTTTTTGGCGTTCAATTTCAAATTCGGTTATGGCCAGGTCCACAAGCATTATTCTCACAATTGCGGACCAACAACACTCGTGTTCATATCAGTGGTTGACCCAGAAAATATTTGTTAAAATTTTGGTATTGCAGTTTTTGTTCTAGTCCCGAAAAACAAATCTGGTTAACATGAACATCAGTTCAGTTGTTTCCGAGAAAGACAGAATAAAAACGGTTCTAATGGAAAAAAGGCTGCTTAGCTTTTTCTGAAAAGACCCATACAAAAACGATTGTAATAAAACACTCGCACCAAATTTCATAGAACCGCGGAAACTGTTTTCGAGAAAACCTTGAACATAGAAAACATAAAATAGTTTTTTCTGTAGTGGCTTACTTCCAATTACTAAGTACCGTGTTTGAAGAAATCAGAAGAGCCCTTGAGGTGTTATGAAATGAATATTGGTGGAATCCGGGTTTGAAAATGTATAACCAAGCAGCTGAGATATAGAAACACCTGGAAACACCCACGCAAACTAGGATGCAACTAAACATCGTATGATTCTGAAATTAAGAAACAATACTAGCTGAAAACCCGTCGAAAACGACGGTGGAAATAAACTATTTTTGGTAAAGATTTTAAGGGGTTTTAATTTAAGTAAATTTTGTATTCCTGATAAAAGAGAGGAATCTTAAAAAGGCAATGAATTGATATAATACGGGCCGTTAAAGCTTAATAATAAAAATGATATGAATTCGAAATACCAAATAAATGTTTAGTAACCTGAGTTTCAATGAAGTAAAGTATCAATTTGCCGTAAAGCTTTAATCTTTAAAATGTTACAGCTTTAAAATAAAAAAAAAACTTAGAAAAGTCCTAGTAAATGGTTTACTAACCCGAGTTCAAAAAATTATTTGAACACAGTTACAATTCCTTTTAAGTAAACTAAGTAAGTTATTCACTAAAATAAAAACTTTTGCACTTTATTTTTCACCAAAACTTAGATTTCCACTTTAGTTTTCACAAAAACTTTGATTAATATATTTCTGCACAATGTATTGTGTTCAATGTTAGAGAAAAATAATTCAGTATGTCCATCTTAACCACCAATGGTAAAAAAAAGCTCTAAGTTTTCTTTTCGTGAGGTTGGTTGTTTACCGGTTCAAAGCTCATTCGATTCTTGTCTCTACTTATCCATTTCCAGAACAAAAAATTGATTTAAGATTAGTTATAATAGTATAGATGCCGCTGCAATTGAGTTGGAGAAAAATATTCTTGGTCGTACTGCTATGGGCAGAATCAAAGCTGAATGCAAGTACTTTGCTGTGTTGGTGTCACCAAATATTTAAAATAATTATTTTATGTCCAATTTTTTCGAGTTGCGGAAGTGCAACTTTGGTGTCGTTTTTTAGCCACACTGTGGACATTTGTCCAGAAATATAATTGTCATGACCTAGTTTGACATTTCTTCTATCTAACAGCATGTAAACTGTGTAAGTCGATTCAGTGATTGCTGAAATACAGACGGATTACGATTGGACCTTAAAAATGCTTAACTTCCGCTGAATTTGTTTATATTAAATTTAACCTTTCTGGTTCGGATTTCTAGTAAATTTAATTTGTTTTGGTGCTTGTCACTGATAAGCATATTTTTCCTTAAACCATTAGCAACGCCATCTCTACATAATCATTTACAAAACTAAATATGAGTTAAAAGTGAACATAGCCGTTTTTGTTTGCTGTGTAATTTTTTACCGGTTTGTATCGGTAATTTTAAATCGGTAATTTCAAAGCTCATTTCGATGCTTACCTCTTCGCTCTACTTATCCATGTTCAGTATCCAAAAACATTGAACCAAAATGCTTTTGCCAACAATAATGAACCAAAAAGCTTTCCCCATCAATAACGAACCATACTGGCTTTATAGAGAGGATATATGAAAAACCGTTAACACCAAATCTCCGTTATATGCACTTTTAGCCAAAAACCTGAAATTCGAATTTCTCCTCTAGGAAATCACCAAAAAGTGCTTTATACGAAGTTTGAAGAAAATCCGTCAAACCGTTTAGGCTGTAGGTCGGTGCACAGACAACCGCACAAACGCACATATACGCACATCCGCACATCCACACAGACAGACCGACGGACGGCATGACGAGACCTACTTTTTTGGGCTTTTCTATCATCGTAATGTCAGGTTTGATTAAAACCTCGAAATTTTTTTTCTTACACGAAACTAATACTTGCCCTATTGAGCAAGTAAAAAGAACAATCAATCCTACTCTTATGTCTCATAAAGACCATCGATCGGGAAGATCATGTCAGCAACCTTCCGATAATTTTAGAAAAATAAACCAAGTTCCAGCAACTGCCTTAGATTTTCCATCTGTGATTACACCAATCTGTAGCAGTTGTCCAGCCCGTTCTGAAAAAAAGCTTCTTAATATCGGCCTATTTAACTTACGTTTCTTCTTTGGAAACGCTGATTTACTATCTGGTTTATAAATGCCTGGATGATTGAAACGTTCCTATCGTTTTGGAGAAAGTAATATTATTGTGCTTGATATTTTTAATAATTTTAAGTTTGGCATCAAGCTCTTTTATCAATAATACAAAAGTAAATTTGTTGACTTCGTTTTGTTTGAAATCTTCAAAACAAATACAGGTGTATCCGAGCTTCAATTTGTCGCCAAATCTCTTCCTTATTAACGATTTTTGGTCTGAATATTCTGCTATCCGGAATGCAGAGCCGTGAAGAATTAAATGTTTCGGACACTCAATATTTTCTACCGCCGTTAAAGCGGTAAAGCGAAATAAAAACCAATTTCTACTTCATCAAGGATACTGTAAAGTATTTTAGAAATTTCCTTCTCCCTGTAATTTAAAAGGCACATTTTAATCAAGGCTGGAGTTCCCACTATTCTCATGTCGAGGCAGATGCTTCAAAAACTTTTTCCATGAGTCTCTTGGACAGTGTCCAGAAAAGGGCTTTGAAAATGATAGGAAATAGGAATATGATGGAAACACGTTTGTCGCTCAAAAGCTATCTAGTATAATTTCATTAATCTATTAAACTAAAAAGAGATCAAACGAAAAAGTAAGTTTCACAATTTTCACAATTTTACAAGAATTGGAAATTTTTCGGATATCAATGTTTTTTTTTCTAAGTGTACTGATGTACTGTAAAGAACAAAGATTTGTTCTTAAGCTAGACTTAACGAATGTTAAATGCTACTTCAATGCTACTTTATTTTAGAGGAAGTCATAATGTTCTAAGCGCGAGTTACATACCTAACCCCAAGATGCACTCACATCGACTCAGGTCATTGTCCAGTTCATTTCAATGCCATCATCAATTCTCTAATTTCAATTTCATAATTATTTCTTTTTGTCATTTCAATGCCATCAGCAATTCTCTAAATTCAATTTCATAATTATTTCTTTTTGTCACTTTAATGCCATCAGCAATTTCCATAAAACGAATTCATTTTCATTCTCATGACTAAGCAATAAATAACATATAAAGTATTTGATAAGGTAGAATTAAGTTTGAGTTATGAATAAAACGTAGCACAGAGGTGCACAAAAAAATAATAGTTGTCTTTTTTTAAAACCTCCGGGAGTCCTGACCTTATTTGGCGCAGTCGTTCGTAGGAGTATCTTTGCACACATTTTTTTCGAGTGTAAAAATTTTGTATCGGTTTATGTCAACGGATTATTGAAAAAATAAATCGATTTATATCAACGGATTATTGAAAAAAATATAAATAAAAAAAAAAACCCTCGGAAAAGTGTTGTGGATAAAGAACTAAAACACAAGAAATTATCTCACGTTACAAAACCTCGACGGGATATCGGGACAAAAAAATTGTAAGCCAACGGCTAATTGGCGGAGTGAAATAATTATTTGGTGTGTTTCAACACTTTAGTTTAGAACCTTAATAAAAAAAAAAAATTCGTGTGATTACGTACAGGAAATAACTTTACATAACAACAATCAGTGAAGTGAAGATAGAGAATCCTTACAACAATCAGTGAAGTTAAAGAATAATTTATTTGCGGTGAAAAATGAGCACTACCTGCCCAATTTATAGTTGCATGTAAGTCAAAAAGTAAAACTAATTCCTTTCCTGTATCCTAATCCATGTATAGGTCAAGGAGACTCCCGAATTATTTTGACATACACTCCAATAGTATAGATATAAGTAGTTCAGACGAAGAAAATAGTTGCTTTAACAGTAACATAACTTTAGGAGAACAATTAAAAATCGATCAAGAAAAAATACAAGTAACATTAGAAGAAATAAATAATAGCTTAAGCAACCTTACAATAGAAATACAAAATACTGAAAAAAATAGTGATTTAAGTAGCAAAACAATAAAAATAAAAAATATGCCTAACAACGAAGATCATAGTGAAAACGATTCAGATGTTTTTCAAACACTAAGGGTACCTGACGCAATTAAAGATTTACCTAAATTCGACGGTAACCCTAGACTTCTTTTCGAATTTATTCAAAATGTAGAAGAAATTCTAACATTAATCACTGGATCGGATGGCACTATCCAAGGGAAAATACTCCTCCGAGCCATCCGGAACAAAATCATTGGCCCTGCTAATGAAATATTAAACATGTATGGCACTCCACTCTCCTGGACAGCAATACGTAGTAACCTAGTGTTGCACTATAGCGATAAAAGAAATGAAACTTCTCTCATTCGTGATCTTCACAACCTTAAACAATATAACAGCACTATAGAACAATTCTATAGCAAAATCATCGAAATCTTCGCTGCTATCAGCAACCATATCAAAGTACATGACACAGATTTAAATGTCATAAGAGCAAAAAATGTTTTGTATGAAGAAATGTGCCTCAACACATTTCTAGTTGGTTTAAAAGAACCTCTTGGTTCCACCATCCGAGCAATGAAACCAGTTTCATTACCGGAAGCTTTTTCATTTTGCGTTAAAGAGCAGAACATTTCATATGCACAAGAAAGACAAAGATACAATACAGTTCAACCCTCTAAAAATTACCATACACAAAATACATATTATACACCCCATTCACAAAAAAATTCATTTTATCAAAACCAAGTAAATAGGCAAAATTTCCCTCATCAACAATTCTCTAAACAACAATTCTTTCCGCCACAACAACCAACATCTTACCAACAACGCTACCCTCACCAAACATTTCAACAACAACCTATCCAACAACAATTTCAACAACAAGCCTTTATTCAACCACAACCCCAACAACACCAACCTTTTCAACGTTATAATCAGCAACCCCAGCAATCAAATCAACAAAGACCCTCAGAACCAATGGAACTCGGTTCTACTAGGCTAACTCGTCTAACCCAGCCATCCTCATCTAATTTCGTTAAACCAAACCAATTTCAAAACTTTAAACAAAGACAGGAACTGCATAATGTGGTTATTCCAGACAACCCTTCTTACGAAGACCCCCCTATCGTAGCAAGCAACTTTCAAGAACTAGACTCTTATTATGATTATAACCACTTTCCTGATCAACAAGATCTTGACTTATTGGACACAATGCATGAACTAGATGACGAAAATTTTCACATACCTGCCCCGGCAGACCAATTGGATACATAGATATAAATAAACACGGTACAACTCTTCCTTATATAAATATTTCCTCACCATTTGGCCGACCACTAAAATTCCTAATAGACACAGGAGCCACCACTTCATTTATTAACCCTGAGTTCATAAATCCTGACGATCTTATTTCTATTGAACCCACTACTATAAAAACCATACTTAATACACACAAAATACACAAAGAGGTTCGTCTCCCTAATTTTTTAGAATTCAACCAACCTGGAGAGACCAGATTTCTGGCATTCCGATTTCATGGATACTTTGATGGTCTACTAGGACTTGACACTCTCACTACATTAGGAGCAAACATCGATCTAGTAAATAAACTTTTAATCACTCAAAATTCAAAATTACCTCTCGAACTCAAGCCTAATTTTATATCCCAAAAATATATCCTTTCGGGAAATTCAAAAACGATTGTTAATTTACCAGTCGATATTGAAGATGGAGAAATTTTTATTAACAGAACACATATTTCACCTCAATTATACATTCCAGAAGGTATTTATACTACAATTAAATGGTACGCAAACGTAATAGTTATCAATAAATCATATTCAAACAAAACACTCTTTTTAGAACAACCCCTCAAAGTCACAAAATTCATTAATCAAGATTTCTACGAACTGAACAACTTAGAGATTGATCACAACAATCCAATTTCAAAACCTATATCTTCCGACGACATTACAGACCTTATTCGAACTTCTCACTTAAATACCGAAGAAAAGAAAACAATTTACAAGCTATGTCGATCTTACGAGGACATTTTCTTCAAAGATGGACAAAAACTAACTTTCACTAATAAATTAAAACATAATATCACTACCAACGATGATATTCCAATATACTCAAAGACATATAGATACCCCCATATTCATAAACAAGAAGTCCAAACCCAAATAAAACAAATGCTTGAACAAGGTGTAATAAGACCAAGCTATTCGCCTTGGAGCTCTCCAATATGGATAGTCCCAAAGAAAAAGGACGCCAGTGGAAAAATTAAATGGCGACTCGTAATTGACTATCGTAAACTGAATGAAAAAACAGTGAACGATAAATATCCTTTACCAAATATTACAGATGTTTTAGATAAACTTGGCAAAAGTATGTATTTTACAACACTTGATCTTGCTAGCGGATTTCACCAGATCGAGATGAATCCAAAAGACGTTGGAAAAACTGCGTTCACTGTAGAGAGCGGGCACTACGAGTATTTGAGAATGCCCTTTGGCTTGAAGAATGCCCCTTCGACCTTTCAAAGAGTCATGGACAACCTTCTTAGAGATCTGCAAGGAAAAATCTGCCTTGTTTACTTGGATGATATTATCATCTTTTCGACGTCACTGCAAGAACACACGGAAAATCTAAAGAAAGTTTTCGACAGGCTAAGAGAAGCTAATTTTAAAATCCAACTAGACAAATCTGAATTTCTCCGTAAAGAAGTAGCTTTTCTAGGTCATATTGTGACAAGCGAAGGTGTTAAACCAAATCCTGACAAAATCTCGGCAATTCAAAACTTCCCAATACCTCGAACCCAAAAAGAAATTAAATCCTTTTTAGGCCTCCTTGGCTATTACCGAAAGTTCATACGAGATTTTGCAAAACTTACAAAACCAATAACAGAATGCCTCAAAAAAGGTAAGACTATCGACTTAAACGAAAAATACGTCAAAGCATTTGAAATGTGTAAAGATCTTTTAATTAATGACCCAATTCTGCAATATCCTGATTTTTCCAAACCATTCGTACTGACCACTGATGCAAGTAACTTTGCACTAGGTGCGGTTTTATCTCAAGGCAATATAGGTAGTGATAAACCTATCTGTTACGCAAGTCGGACATTAACCGACACAGAGACCAATTATTCCACTATCGAAAAGGAATTATTGGCTATTGTTTGGGCAACCAAATACTTTCGACCTTACCTTTTCGGACAGAAATTCAAAATTGTTACCGACCATAAACCCTTGCAATGGCTTATGAGTCTTAAAGACCCAAACTCCAAATTAATCAGATGGCGTTTAAAATTAGAAGAGTTCGATTATGAAATAATATACAAAAAGGGTAAACTAAATTTGAACGCAGACGCTCTAAGTCGAATTCGAACAGAACCACCAAACAATAAAGTCGAAGTAAATTTGAACGAAAGTTTAGCTGATACCATTCACTCAGCAGAGGAAAATTTAAATGACCATATATATATTTCTGAAAAACCATTGAATGAATTTAACATACAACTAATTTTAAAAAAAAATGATAGAGACAAGTCGCCGAAAATCGAGATGTTATTCAAAAACAAACTTAGAAAAACAGTCTACAAACAAACATTTTCGGAAAATAACATTACGGAAATTCTTAAACAACAATTACCTCCAAATAAATGCTGTGGAATATTCACAGATGATGAAACATTCAAAATTGTTCAAGACGTTTACAAAAAATTTTTCTCTAACAGCACAACATTCAAACTAATCCGGTGTACCGACATACTAACGGACATAATAGACAACGACGAACAAGACAAAATCATAATCGACTACCATAACAACAATAACCACAGAGGAATAAACGAATCATTCCTCCATTTAAAAAGAAAATATTTTTTCCCCTATATGAAAATGAAAATTACAAAAATAATAAACAATTGCGAAACCTGTCAACTCTTAAAATATGACCGAAACCCCCCAAAAATTAAACATGAGATTCCACCAACTCCCAAGAAACCATTAGAAATAATTCACGTTGATGTATATAGCATAAACAACAAGAAAATTTTAACAATAATCGACAAATTCTCAAAATTTGCAGCAGCATATACACTCGCAGTTCAGAATAGCCTTAACATAATCAGGTCTATTAAGCATTTCATCAGCCTTCACGGCATACCTAACCACCTTATATCAGATCAAGGATCTGAATTCACTGCAATAATTTTTAAAGACTTTTGTGCTCAGTATAACATTAACTTGCACATAACATCTTTTCAACAATCTAGTAGCAATAGCCCAGTTGAACGATTACATTCAACACTTACTGAAATATACAGGATAATCTACAACAAAAGAAAAGAAAGAGATCATAGCTCTATTTTAAACGAAACTTTAATAACATACAATAATTCCATACACTCCGCTACGAATTATACTCCATATGAGATTTTTTACGGTAGGACTTATAAGTTTGACAAAGAAATAGCGTTTAATAACGAACATGAGTATTTACAAAAACTTAACGAATTTCAAGAAAAACTATTCCCTACTATAAAAGAAAGATTAGAAAAAATAGTATCTAAAAACATTGAACATATTAATCAAAATAGGAAGGATGCAGTAGATCTTAAAGAAAATTCAATTATATATAGAAAAGAATTCCGAAGAAATAAACTCACACCAAGATTTAGTAAACATAAAATTAAATCAAACAATAAAGTTACAGTTATTACTAGTGATGATAAAAAACTTCATAAATCAAAAATAAAACATAAACGTAAATTTCAGATTCATAGCAACAACAATAATGATGACGACCATATCCCACGGACAGAAAATGGAGATACAGGACCTTAATAACAACATAGGAATACTTCCCATGAAACTAGGTATAGGCAAATCTATAAGGGATTATGACAACTTTGTACATGTAGTTAAATTAGAATCATACCAAACCAACATAGAAAAAATAACAAATGCACTAGCAGCATTCAAAAATTTAGATGAATTCAAAGATTCTTTAACAGTCTTAAACGTCAAAATTCAAGAAGTAAAAATTAAACTTAAGACATTAATGCCAAAATTCAGACCAAAAAGAGGCATTATAAACGGGCTAGGCTCTGTAATTAAAAGCATAACGGGAAATATGGATGCGGATGATGCCCTTCATCTAAATGAACAGATCGAACAGTTATCAAGAAATCAAGCAACAGTAGTAGACAAGGTAAATAGAGTAACAAAGGCTAACAACCAAATGACTGAGAGATTTAATAACATTACCGACCATATAAATAAGCAGCAAGAAATTATTGAAGGTTACTTAAGATATTCGCGAAATCAAATAAACACAAAATTTAAAATACAAGAAAATGCTATTAGATACACACAATACTTGAATCAAATCAATTACAATATAGATCTGCTAAACAGTCATCTTACAAATATAGCTGAAGCTATTATTCTCGCTAGACTTAACGTTATTTCAAAGCAAATATTGAACTCTGAAGAACTTGACTTTATCTACAAGATTTTCGAAAATAAATCCATACAGATAAATTCAGATGAACAAATTTACGAGCTCCTAGATCTACAAGCCTACTATAACCACACTAACGTAATATTTAATATAAAAATTCCCCAAATATCTACCGAAACATTTTCCTTTTTTCACATTATTCCTCTTCCCATAAATAATACTAAAACAATAATTACAAAACCTTACGCCCTATCCAACCCTAAACAAATATTTTACTTTGACGAAAAATGCCAAAAAAATTGAAGGGACATACTTGTGCAAGGAAGCAAAGAAATACCAGCCAAACCCAAATGATACCTGCATCGCTAATCTTCTCAAAAACTTACCAGCCAACTGTGACCTCAAAGAAGAACCATACAAAGCTGACATCGTGCAACCAGAACATAACTACATATTAGTAATCAACATTCCCGAAACATCCATTACAACAACCTGTGAACCAAACAACCAAAAACTCAGAGGAACGCAACTCATACATTTTGAAAACTGTACAATCGAAATTAACCAAATTATTTACGACAGCAACTCACAAATATACTGGGAGGATGTCCACATTTTTCCATCACAATTAAACCTTATAAATTCATCATCAATCATACAAACTCCGAATCTACAAAAACTTCAGTCTTTCCATTTTCAAAATATGGAACTGATTAAAACTTTACACACCAGAACCTCACAAACAAACATACTGATGCTCAACACAATTATAATATTCGGTCTGATTGTACTTATCTTATCAATCTACCTAATCAAACTTCATAGATCATCAAAAACATCATTCAATATTCCTATTATAAAACAACCTACAGAATCCATACCCATAAAAATCATCGCTCCGGACACATCAGCAAATACCCCAATTACACCTGTAAAAATCATCGCTCCTGGCACCGGAACTACAAAACAGTTCCTCTGGCCGTCGCTCCATTCTTAGAGGGGAGGAGTTACATACCTAACCCCAAGATGCACTCACATCGACTCAGGTCATTGTCCAGTTCATTTCAATGCCATCATCAATTCTCTAATTTCAATTTCATAATTATTTCTTTTTGTCATTTCAATGCCATCAGCAATTCTCTAAATTCAATTTCATAATTATTTCTTTTTGTCACTTTAATGCCATCAGCAATTTCCATAAAACGAATTCATTTTCATTCTCATGACTAAGCAATAAATAACATATAAAGTATTTGATAAGGTAGAATTAAGTTTGAGTTATGAATAAAACGTAGCACAGAGGTGCACAAAAAAATAATAGTTGTCTTTTTTTAAAACCTCCGGGAGTCCTGACCTTATTTCGCGCATCCAAAACCAGAATAAACAATGTATTTGTTGCGTTTCAAGTTTCAGAATCCGGTCATTTCTCATTGTGTGCCAACTTGAAAATCTTAGAAAATCCGTAATTTTTATCTGCTCATCACTGCTTCTTAAGTGGAAAAGTTTGAAAGGCCCTCAAAGTTGTTAAAAAACAAAAACACTTTTACACAAGCTACTGCGAAACAACTAAATGCTTAAAACATTTTTTTTATGTTGCTTGACATATAGCTAAATAAGAAAATGTCCAATTCTATTTTTGCGAAAGAATTAAAAAAAAATTAAATAATCTACACAAAATGTCCTAATTCCAAAAGACCTCGACCCAGTATATGAAAAATACAAATCACAGAGCCTCTTAATTAATGAATTTCCTGCTTTAAACAAAATCCATTCAAAAAAGCCTTAATCCCATTTGAGTAATTTGCGGTACAACAAAACAATAACAACTTCCAAAATTCCGACATTAGTTCAATATGTTAATTCCTACAAAACGCAAACAAGAAAACATTTTGTCCCGAAGGAAGTCTTCGTGAACTTGAACTTATATTCTGATTCATTACTTCAATTTCTATTCAAATAACTCAGTAGTTAAGTTAACTATATTAATCCCATGTACAGTCAGGCAACAAATTTAACTTAATCCACAAAACAAACATAAAAAGTTCATAGCCAACATTAAAATTAACACTAACATCCTGTCAAATATTTGAATATTGCCTTTATGAAGCAGGTTAACACAAAACCATAAACTTTTTGGTCGATTTATTTAATGTTCTTCATTATGAGCCAAACAGCTGTGTAATATGTCAGCATTTCCTTGTGGAACAACCTTTATTTCTACCAAAAATAGAAAATAGAAAATAGAAAATAGAAAAAACAAACTAAAACTTACAAGTTGACTTAAACGACCCAACGACCTACGTATTTAATCATTTATATACTCGTAGAGTAGTGGTCAGGGATAATTATCTTTCCGGTGCGGCAATTGTGGGCAGTTCCATGTTTAAGAGTCATTTAGTTCTGGGTTTGACCATTCCGACTACATCATGGCTTTCTCCCTATCAAAAGGAAATCTCTTGTTTGGGTAATCATTGAACAGCCTTTGCTATTTTTATGTAAATAAAGTTAATTGGGTCATCGATTGGAGAAGAGAAATAAAGAGGACACTCCCACCTTGACAAAGAATTTCGGATCAATCAGTGATATCTTTTGGATAACTATCTAGCAGCGTGTTTCGAATGTGAGTTTTATGGACTGGAATGTTTGGCCTCAATAAAATTATTGATGATAGCCGGCCGGCCTAGAGGTTGAGGGAATTTCAATTAAAACTTTTTTTAGGACAAACTATATCGCGGTCGGAAAAAAGTGAAAATTTATTATATAGTGACCTGATAGTCTAGCAGAGCATATGGTGTTCTATTATATTATATAGCGTTGTTTTTTATACAAAATGATATACAGGGTGATTGGTTAAAGGTGCACCGGTGAATGATACAAAGCCTTGTTATATTTTTTTGGAAAGCCATAAAACTACTCTTTTATTTAATTTTTAAATCAAGTTGTTTAAGTGAACAGTTTTAAAAAAACTTAACTTTCAAACTCAAAATTTTGAAAAAAAAAAACTAAAAAAAAAATTTAAACTAATTTTTTTCAAAATTTTATGTTATTAACTATTATTTTCATTTTCAAAATTCAATGCTTTAATTAATTTTAAGTTAAAAACATAAAACCGGATACCAAAATGTATCTTTGTTTTTCAGAAATTAAGAAAAACTAGAAGTATTTTTTTTCCAAGAAAAACACTTTTTTTTTGGTTTCCCCAAATTTGACCTCCTCAGGTCAGTTATTAATTAGGTAATTATCCCTTTTTTATTTTTTATTACAAACCATCCGATTTTATTCAAATAATAAAAAAAAACGAATTAACTTTTTACTTTACTTACTAGTTTTACTTTTAATTTCTTTTAATTGTTCAAAAACTAAGATACATTTTGGCATCCGGTTTTCTGTTTTTGACTTAAAATTAATCAGAGCATGGAATTTTGAAAATAAAAATAGTAGTTAATTACATAAAATTTTGAAAAAAAATAGTTTAAACATTTTTTTTTTATTTTTTTTTTTCAAAATTTTGAGTTTGAAAATTAATTTTTTTAAAACTGTTCACTTAAACAACTTAATTTAAAAATTAAATAAAAGAGTAGTTTTCTAGTTTTCCAAAAAAAATATAACAAGGCTTTGTATCATTCACCGTTGTTTTTAAATAATTTTTTTTCTGATTTAAGTCAATGTTTTAGAAAATTGCCCCTCCCGCCTTAAGGGAGGGAAATAGACCCGCCCCCCTCCCATACGATTTTTTCCTTGTCTTAACTCCACCTACACGCTCAAGCTTTTTGATGCACCTTAAACCAATCACCCTGTATATTTCACTGTGTTTTGATGTGCCATCAGTTAGTTTATTTGGGCCATCAGATAGCCGCAAGTTTAGCAAAAGAGATTTCTACTGTTATTTGCTAGATGAAACCAGTGAACTTAATTATAGTTTAGATGGTATAAAGTATATCTTTTTAACTAAAATGTATTTTTTAAACATCGTTTAGCGGAAGTCATCATTGTTTGAAATTGCTAACAAACATTTTATAAAAGAAATGGTCGTAACTTAAAAGTTTAACATATTTGTTAAATGTTAACAAGAAACAACTACCGTTCGAGATTCTGAAACCAAAGAAAAATTAAGTTGTTATAAAAATAAGAAACAATATATTAATTTTTGAGCTGTGTATTTTAATTGTAAAGCGTTCGATTTATCGACAAAAAAAAATCATTTTTACAATAAATCATTTGTACAGTAAATTTACAAATTCAAATTTATCAAAAATTAAGTTTCTTTTAAAATTTATTTTTTGGATTAGGTTTTCGACTATTAAAATGTCGACAATGATAGATGTCGAAATTTTGGTCAAAGGAGGATTGGCAATACTGATGATAAAAAATAAAAAAAGCTCGCCGTGAATAAAAGAGCAAATTGAAGGGAATTTAAAGTAAAACTGGAAAGTTTTGTTGACCTACAATCCTTAATGGAAACTTGTAAGCAAATTGATTTTGAAATTGAACATAATTTATTGCTAATGACAGGCTACAGAAGAAAGTACTCGAACAGAAGAGGAACTGAAATAAGATACCCTTTAGAAATAACGGAGTTGATTTTGAAAAAAAAAAACGCTCGAAGAATTTGATCTCGTATTGCTGGGCGATATGACAGAGTAATTTAATCCACTAATGAACTAAAAACATTCAATAATAATTAACTTATTACCTAGTAGATTTCTTTCAAGTTTGACGACGTATTCATTTAACACTCATTATATGGAAAGCAGGCAAGTTTTTGAACAAAGGGCAACATTAAAATCCGCCCATGAAAACACAAGACGAAAAATATATTGCAAATCCGAAACAAAAAGCTGACCTCTTTGTAGAATTTTTCTCGAATGCCTTTAAGCCATTCCCATGTGCAGCAGTAAACAACTTACATTTCGCTGATAAAAATAACGACGTATAAATTTCGTTTCGTCAGACTCAAAAGAAGTAAAAAGCATGCGTACACAAGTTATAAAACAAATAATCATTTTCAAACCAGGTTTTCCGTCGATTTTCCATTTCTTCAAAAATCTGGCTTTATTTTCGGGAGCCTTTTATGTTTGGATACCAAAAGGTGCAGCAAAGATCTTTTTGATGCTGACGAATTACACAAAGCATTCATTAGCCTTTATGGGTTATAGGTTGCATATAGTTGACTCAAAGTATTGACAAAGAGTATGTATACTTACTTTGCTTTAAATAAGTACTATATCCTCGACATGGAGAGATTATGGCAAATCTTTCAAAAGATAGAGTGGAACTCACTTAACCGTTTATGCAGTTTATGGAAGCTATATATGCTATGTCTATATATAGATTTTTCTGGACTTCATTTATATAACAGAAGGTGTAAGAAAGAAGTCGTCCTCCCGAAAAGGTGCATATGTTGCTGATTTTGTTTGTTTCGGCTGCAAAGAGTTTTATCATTCATTGCAGCGTTGAAGCTTTTTCTTATTCTAGAAGAGATAATGCAATTAATTTCGTTGGTGCTATTCGAGAGATGGAAAAATTGAAAAGTTATTTAAGCAGCACTCTTCATTAGAACCTTATTCGAATAGTGAAAGTTATACCAAGAACTGATAGACGGATGTTCGAGTTATCGATGTCTTATCTTGTTCGTTAATTGTACACCACAGGAAAATAATGCACACACTGAATTGTTCATCACCAGTTAACTGCCCGTCAAAGTGGATTATCCACAGTGAATTAGCCGGCTTTGAATTTATAGACAGTAAATGTAGAAAAGGTAGGTACTTCCTTGCTATAGTTTATAGTCTAAAAAAGTTAACTTTCTGTCAATCAAATCATTCAAAAAATCTGTCAATTCTTCTAGCCGTTGCCATTTGTTTTACAAATTTTTAATTTTTATTTTTTTTTTTAATTCACGAAACTACTGGAGCAAACCATGTACCAATCTTTCTGCATCATTGAATGACTTGCAAGCCAATTTCAATTTCAATTACTACTGAAATAGCCAAACTTCACTGATTTAGCATTTTATTTCTTTTTTTTCCATCGTCGATATAAAACTCACCCTCTGAACCAATTTATTCTATTGAATTTCACCCCTAAATTCTTAATTAGATGCTAAATCTACCAAAATAGGGTTTCAAACCCGAAAAATTCCTTTCATCGCAACAAAACATAAAGTAAAACAACTTCTTATCACACAACATGAACAAAAAAAAAAACAACAACCCCACCCACATCAACCCTCTATTAGTGATTTCCAACATCACAAAAGAGGCACCCTTTGACGCGCACCATACGAACATAGAATAAATTATACCAAATTAACGTTCGCTCAATTGACCTTTTCATGACAAATTTACTCCATGAAATTTTAATTTCCTGTTGAAATCTTTTCTCTTTTCTTAAACCTACCCAAAAAAAAAAATAGAAAAAAATGTAACCCTTAAATAAATTGAAAGTCCACCCTGTGGGTCCTTTCTCGCTGTAATTAAGAAACTTTTAAATTCTTAATTGATTCATGCCAAAGATGCCCGCAACATAGAAAAGGCGAACGATGATTTTAGACCCTAAAGGCTCACTCCAATACATACATACACAGAAGAAAATATTAGAAACTTTTCATATTTTTCTCTCTCATTCCAGTTGAACGAAAATTCAATTATCCTTTTTGAGCCTAGGAGCCAAGAAAAAAGGAGAAATATGCAACCCTATTTAACTTTGCTCCTCTTAAGAGGAAAAAAAATATTAAACGCCTCAAGGACTTTCTGTCAACACCGCCCAAAACTGTCCATCAGTGTGACACACACAAAAAAAATCTGTCATTTACACTGTGGTTAAACAAAGTGACAAAATCCCCGCCACGTGACAGAGAACTTAATTAATTCTGTCTGTCTGTCTTTTTTACCTTTGGTGATTCACAGGAACTACAACATCAACCAACCCCGTTTAAAAAAACTAAAATAAGTGGCAATGGTACGAAGCGAAAGTCATTAAGATCCATTAATCCACCCCTAAGTACACACCCATCTATATCCTGTGCCACACCATTCCACCCACCACCAAAACAAATCGACTGCAAATCCTTTTCTTCAATAAAACGCACATACGCTCAAAGTGCAATATTTCACACCAACCCTTAGCGAATAACAGTGAATATAAAAAAAAATCCAATCCTTGTCACTTGGGCAAATAATAAAAATCCCTGGCTCTTATCCAGTGTAAACAAATCGTCTTACAATTGCACGTGCCTCAAGTCCTTTGACCGGTTGGTCGAGCCCAGTCTTCGTCCCTTTTTTTTTTGAAAGTCTTGGTCTTTTCAAACTAATCTGTATATCCATGTTCTTGGAGTGTTTCCTGAGAAGGGAGTGTCAAACGTGCAAATCAAACAAAAAATGCACTCGAATGCGAACTAAATCGTACAATAATCGTACTTCTTTACATCGCTCACACAAACACACATATATACACGTATCCTGTTCGCTAACGATAAGTAATTCAATGGGGGCACGTAACGGGGTTGGTTGCAAAATGATTGACACTCACTCCCTCCTTGAACGGAAATTAAAACTCTAGGAATTTTTGTCTTCTTCTCATAATGCAATGCAACAGTTGAATCCTGATGTAAGGACATTTGAGAGAACCAGAGAAAAACGCGCCTTTTTCTCTTTCAAGGACGCTTAACGCAATAGAGAGTAGAACCCCACAGCGCATGTGACCTCACTTTAGAAGGGGAAACTTGCAACTCCATTATTGAGAAAAAATTGTGACTAAAAATATTAACTCAACGGTTTATAGTTATCCAACCAAGGATTCAGGATTCAGTTTGTCGCGAATATCTGCTCAAATTGGCTGTACAGCGCCAGTTATAGTTCAAAAAAAAGCACCCCTTATAAATAGAACCCCCTTTTTTACCCCTAAAACGACACTCTCTAGATTTTTCACATGTCTTTGGAAGAATTGTCGCGCGATTACTTAACGTAGTCCTTTTTCGTCCTTCAAAAACGTTTCACTATAGTCATATCGTTTATGACATGTAAGTCGGTAATAACGCTTTAGTGCAAAAGAAGTGTGTGTGTTGCTTTGGGCTCATTTATTTTGTGTGAGCCAAAAAGGAAGCGAAAAGAAAGTTATTAATTAAGGATATTCATGCCATCATTCGTCATCCGGTTACAATTTCCAACTTAAAACCATCAAAATAAAGGATTACGTTGTGTGTATAGTATTTTGTCCTGGATTTAATTAAGTGGCTCTTTTATGGAGTTAGTGTAATCTGAGATGGTATCCTTTTTTGTTCGTGTGTTTAAAGATAGGTGATGAAAAATGATCCTTTAATGTAAAATAAAAGGGTATAAAAAAAATAATATTATTATTAAAAGGATACCTACCTTATTCCTACCCCCAAAAAGAGAGAAGGAAGAAAAATAAAATCAAAGTGCGTGATATATTTTTCGGTGTCAAATTGAAAAGGGATAACGTCGTTGTTTTTTTTTTTCTGTTGTCTGCTTTTGCAAAACAAACACATTTGTATGCAAAGAAAAATCGGATATGAAGGAGGTGGCAGTTAATGTGTAAGGATATTATACAAATGTTTTTATTTGTTTTTTTTTTTTGTGTGTTCTCTTTGCCATATCTTCCCAAACAATTGTTTTTTTTTAAGGATACCTATTCTGACTGATGGTGTTAACCCACATCATCGTTTTCTCTTGTTTAAGTGTTTTTTTTATAGGAAACATGTATTGGGGTCCTGAACTATGATTTGAGAATTTTATTGAGCTTTGATATTGATATGATGGGGAAGGTTTAATAACGTTTTCTTTTTATAATACATATACATATGTATGTAAAGATCCAAATGCTGTTTTCTGTTTTTGATATCAATTGGCGGGAGAATGTTTTTTTTTTATTATAACATAAAAATATAGTCCGGTCAAATAAAACGTTCTGATAAAAAATACAAACATTTCTACCCAAACAAATGTTTTTGTTCGATAAAAGTAAATGTCTATAGGTTACCTATTTTTAAAAAATAGGATTGGGTCTCAATAAAAGTATCTTTTTAAATCAAATATTATTTTGACATTGGCAGTTGGAGTTAGTTTTGGGACTCCACAAAAAAATAAATATTTATTTATAAAGAACTCTTTATTTAAAAAAAAGGGCACATGACGGCCCGGTATATGAAAAATGAGAAACATAAAATAAAATAAAATTAAATTTAAGTATTTGACATTATAGGAAAGTTAATGTGTTCAGTGAATTATGAATACAAAATCTTTTCAAGCTCTTGCTTATCCAAGCCATTTATGAGAATAAGCCAGAAACTGTCAACAAGGTGTTGGAAAATTAGTTGCTGCGAAGCATGCAAAGCAAGACCGGACAGCAACGTGAACGATATAGTATTTCGTATTCCATTGAAAAAAGGAATGTTTGCTCCATAAAGCAAAAGAATATCGACCTATACATATACAGAAAATAATCAACACATTTAATTTTTATTTTTTTTTTTTAAAGAAGGGAGGAACGTTTTGATGTTTTAAAAAGAAACGTGGGTACCTATACATCTTTGGGTCACCCGTTGTTTTGTAAAGGTATCTGGACTAATGTACTATACATATACTTAAATACTGCTGATGAAAACGCTTTTTTTAACTTGGCAACCTACAATGCTCTTTAGACATTTCCAATATTAGAATTATAATAAAGAGTTAATTTTAGACATTTAATAATTATTTAACATATGCGGAGCTTATTGTTTTTTTGTGTAGTTATGCAAAGTAAGTTTTCTGCATCCTATATATGTTTGCTAATTTCCAACTGTTTTGAACACAATTATTGTTTATAATTTTCATTTAAAAACCATTAAAAATTAGTCAATACAAATAAAATTTGTTTAGCCAAAATCATGCATCTCGTTTAAAAACAATCTGTGTTTTTCAAATATTTTTCAGATCATTTTAGGAAAAACAAAATCATCAACTGGTTTTTAAAATATTGAATTTTAAATATCGGCTTTCTAGATTTTTTAGAATTAAAATTTGTTTAAGATCGGTTGGGTCGGATTTAAAGAAAAACCGTTATGGCAGTAGGATTAATATTTTATTTTCTGGGAAATAGAATGCTTAACCTATAAATAGTCTAATTTGCCTTAGATAGATAGATAGATATTTTATTTTTTTCATATAGATAAAGTCTTTACAAATTTTTTTAATAATACGCAGCTTGCTCAGAGATTTGATATTTAAACTATATCTTACAACTGAAAAATTTGATAAATGTTTTTTAATAATTTAGAATTGATAGAATAACAATCGAAGGAAAACTATGATTAAAACCTTCATTTAATATATTTTATGGATTTTTATGTAAAAAGAAAACTAATAATAGTGACTAGAAAAAAAAAAAACTTTAAAGCTAAGGGAATTGCCAGGTTATGGAATATAATATTTATACAAATAAATAATAATTAAATTACTAAACTGTTTAACAAAAGAAAAATATACGAGTACGTAAAGGTACATTTATACATAAATAAATAAATAATTACAAAATTTAAAAGCATTAATAAATAATGAGTCGACAAACTTACAATAAAGAATAAATATATATATATATAAACAATCAAATAAATAAATAAATAAATAGGAAACAAAAAGATAATTTGCCTTAAATGCGGTATCACTTATTACAAATTAATCAAAATCGAAAATAAGCTTTTTCATAACCGTTACCTATATCTTAAATGACAGGTACATTTATTTTAAGATCATAAGAATGCCAGTTCAAAAAACCTTCTGTAAGTTATCAATACCTGTTTAGTCTGCAGTTGCAAATGACAGACTGGCAGTCAGACACGCGGACAGAGCTCCTAGACTCACTTTCGCTATCTTAATCCATGTAACATTCATGTTTGATGGATAAAAAAAAAAAACTCGTTTGCACAAACTTGCTCACAAATGTAACTTTTGATGCTCTTTTTAATGAAATAATGTTTAAGTTAATTTAACACCAAATAAATGTTTAAAATATGTACGTTTAAAAGAACTCAGGGCTTTTAAAGAAAATTATGGTAATGCAATCGTTGACGAAATTTTTAAAAATAAAAAAAAATCCGTTAAATGGTAGGCAATGTACTTACCGTAATAAATATTTTCATTGAAATTTGATTTAATCCATCTGAAAAACTTTTGATGCCTTAGTACTCATGTGCTGTGCATGTCATGTCAAATTTTATCAATAGCGTTTTTTTCCAAAAACTTCTCTTAAGATTACGCAACAGACTCCAGACGTCAACATACCAATTTTTTTTTTGGAAATAGGCCAAATAATTTAGGTTGCGTGTGCTTATACATACATATTTTTAAGTTGATTTGAAAATAAATATGTACATTAATTTGATATTTTTATTGAAATTATTTTTAGTGAATGAATTTTGAGATATAAAATGACAAAGTAAAAATTTTAAAATAGTTTGTTTCTTTTGATTTTTGAAGTATTAAGTGGAAGTTTTTTTTTTAATTTCTTATTAATTTTTAATAAAACCCAAGTTTAATTTAAAGAAAAAATAAAAATAAAAAAAGTTAGATAGGTACCTATTACTTTTTCAAAAAAAAAAACACTTAATTCGGTTTTCCTAAGTTTGGACTTTTGAATATAGGTATATTATACCATCTGGCAAAGAAAAATAATAAAAGAGGGTAAGTTGTACATCAAGCAATGTCCAAAAAGACACGTCGTCAAAAAAATTTCGTGCAAGAAATAACATTTTGAATCAATCATTAAAATAAAGAGTGAAATTTCACTCAAACAAAATCTTTTTTAGATACCTATAAATTCGTCTGTGCTTTTGTTGATGTTTGTTTTTTGCATACCCAATTTAAATTAGTTTTTCATAAAAATTGCATCTCCCGCCAAAACAGTTGAAGAAATAATGATGATTTTTTTCATTTTCTTTGCGCATACATATACAATTTTTTCTTCGACTTTTCCATTGTTATTATTTTGTTTTGCCTTAATGGTCATAATGACATAATTTACCTTATAATATCGTACTTATTATCACAAAAGAAAACAATAACATAACATTTCCATTTGCTGAATTTTTAATCAAAGAACAGTTTTTGAGTGTCATACAAAAGTTATTTTCCTTTTTGAAACAAAGAATCCCTAAATTTATCTGTAAGTTATTTCTAACTTGTCTAAAATTTAACCTATAACTCTAGACTAGATTTTAAAATTTTGAATGAAACAGACAGATTTTAAATCATGTTTTACTCTTTGAGTTTAGTACATAAATTGGGCAAAAATCAACTTCAAAATTTATATTAAGAAAAAAAATATTTTAAATTGCCAAAAATATTTATTAATAAAATCTTATTTTCAACAATCATATTAAAGAGAGAACAAGAGACCATATTACATTTTTTTTTAATTTTTTTTTTTGCAGATATAGCTATATATTTTCTGTAGCTTTTGGATTTTCAAGGATTAAAGTTCATTTTAATAACCAAAGGCTATAAATCAAAATTATTATTTCATCCTTCCAGTGATATATGTAATATGTATGTACATTTAAATTCCATCGGGTTGTGTTATAAGGGTTTAAATTTATCTATATGTATTTTTAATGTATACATCCGCCGACGACACATCGGGTCTATGGCGAGATAAATTCTGAGCCTCAAGTAGATGCCTGTGTGTCCGTGTTGATTTGTTCTTTTTCTCCTCACGATGATGGCTAGGATCATCTTTCTTTCAGGAGGGGACACTTTTTGCCTCCTTTTTGTTGTGATTTATGTTGCCAAACACACCTGTAAATCGTATACGTTCATCCCTTATAACACATAGGTATAGCTGCAAAGTCAATAGGGAGGATAATGTTTTTTTTATTATTATTTTGTGGTAACAATATGTCGATTTATTTAAGGATAACCAAGTTTTGTTTAGTTGAGAGAGGGTGAGTTGGTTGTGGCTTTAATAACATGATTTGGCTTTAAAATGATTCGCGCATAAATATTCAGCAGGAGTCACACAAACCACATTCCATTCTGTTCCATTGTTGTTGTTGTTATATTAAACTTGTAGATGGTTTTTTTGGTTTCCGTTGAAAAGTATAGAACGTTTTATGGACATAGAGACACTCCCCTCCCGGAAACACTGAATGGTCGTTAGTTTTAATTTATGAAAAATTTATTGCATAATAATTTTATGGCTGAGAACTTGCTGTTTCCTGTTATTATTATTCGTTTGTTCGGGTGGAACAGAGGTTCCCTTTGAATAATTATGTATGTGCGTGTGACAATATGCACCTGGGTTTTGCACCCTGTTGGGGGGGGTCTATCGCAACTCAGTGGGGGTGGTGTTATAAATTTGTTGGAAATTAATTGGGATTAAATTTGGAGAGTGAGGCTTTTTAATGGTCTTTATTATATGTACACATAGGTATTTTGCTTGAGGGCACAACAGAGCCAGTCAGACGTGAAATTGGCAGCGAATATACGCATTTTCGTGTCATTGTGCGAATATTTTTCTGGTCGAATGGATGGAGGTGTTTTTATGACATTTAATGTTCTCCATTTCAATTATAATGACCGCAAACAGGATGGAGAATTTCGGAATGGGTTTGCTTTATGGGCAGTTTTTTTTTTTGACAAACGGATGTTTACAAAGTGCACTGCCCATAAAGGCACTTTTGGATTTCATTTTTTTAGTTAAATGGAATATGAAAAACCACTAATGGATACTTAATGGCATATCAATTTTTATTTTGTATTTATTTTGGCAAAGAAAAATAAAAAGAGTAGGAAGGTAGATCGACCCATAATGACGAAATATATCTACCATTTTTTTAAAGAAAAGTAATAAAAATAACAGCAATTTAAAACCATTAAATAGTTTCGCATAATGTCAAAAACATGGGAAAACATTACGAGAATTTTCGATTGAAATTCGCCATTTTAGCAAAGCTTATTTTTTTAGAATGAATAATTAGTAATGTATTTTTTAACTAAGAACAACGTATGCGTATTTTCTATATTAAAAAAATGGTTCATTTTGCAGGTTAGGCCAGTCGGCAGAGAATTTTTTCTTGCCATGGAATTATATTATATCCAATTATATGATTGGATATATATGGTTTCTAAGTCTTTTAAGAGTATTCCAAAAAATGGCGGGATGATGTGAGGTTTGTCTTAGCCGCTATAACGAAAAACACGTTTTCCCAAATAACTTAAAAATGGCTTAACGGACGAAAAAAAATATTCAAAGCTTTTCGATAGAAAATATGATTTTCTTTTTTTTTCTTGCGCCTACAACTTTTAATTGAACAAAATGTTTTTTTTTATTTTTAATTTTCAAAATTTTTATAAAAACCAAGCTATTATACATTATAACTCTGATAAAGTTTTGCACTTTTTTTTTTGTATAGTTTCCACCACTAAAGGGATTATGAATATACCCATTATAATGATTTAAACCAGTGCGTGCACTTCTGTTGGCGGCAAAACAGCGATGTTTGATGTCACATTGAACGCAGATGTAATGTACAGCCTATGTCTCAATTCGTTTCAGGAAGTCACTTTTTTCTGGACCCCAGTGCACAGAGATAGTGTGCTATTTGCTTTTACACATTGCAACTTTAAGCGCGCATCGACTCTTTAGAATTCCTCTGATATAAGACCATCACCAAAAAGCAGCTACACACCTACAATGCAGATTATGTGAAGAAATTATAAAAAAATGCCATCATCAGTGTTAAATGTTCAAAACACAAAAGACACTGATATCTGTTTAAACTTGCACAAACATATTATTAAAAAGACAATTTTATGACACCATGCATCAATTGGAGAAGATCCTTTTGAAGGAGTATACAATCAGAGAGCGAAAACGACTGCTTTCCATTTGAGAAGAGGAATATCATTTATCAGAAACGGGCATGGCAGTAGCGCAATAATTTTAATTACTGTAAAAAGATGTAAGGATTTGTTCCACTGTGCTCTTAGTCATCAAATATTGTTATAAGTAAATCAGCTGGTCATTAAAAATGCTTTCGATCTTTAAGATATTTCTTAAGCTGGTAGTTTACTATTACATATATACATATACATAACATGCACATGGCCTTCAAAATTGAGGACGTAAAGTGCATTCCGTTAAAAATTGGTGTAAGAAGATAACTTGGCTTTTTTCGCGAAGGGCTGGAAAAATTGTACATTTTCAGCCCAATCGGAAAAAGATCTGCGGAGAATAGAACAGGTTGAAGGTAAGTTTTACGTGGGTAACTGATAATTAAGCCTTAACCCCACGAAGAGTAAACCCACAGCGGGTTAATTAGAACGTCAACCATCCGCCTTGAAGTATAGCAATTTTGTGAACATATGGGTATATCCACACACCTTGTTGAGGAGCGAGACCGACCTACAGCTCTTGCATCGAAATGCCATGTGTTTCCGCTTCGGATAACCACAGCCGACACGAAGTTCCCACAAGAGGGCAGCCCAATGTTGGGTAGAGAATGATCCCGATTAAACTCCATGAAGGACATTCCTCTGGAACAAACTATAGGGCTCCCAACACCCGTTCTAAGTTTATTGTACGTCAAACCTAAAATGTCGTTTAGTTGAGGAAATACTCTCAACTGTAAAGCTTTGACATTCTGACTTTACGCCACAAAGCCACAGAGATTGCCTACCCTGGAGATGTAGCTCAAGTATGATTTGAGCTGGAACCAAACTCAAGTCCCATTATCTCATCTTCCGTTAATTCCAATTCCCTTGCTCAATATTTGACGGTAGTAACGATACAACAAAGACAAAGACCACCGTACTTATTTGCTACTTAACGCATGGCACTAGCCCACTATCAACAATAAAACACTTATGTTATGAAAACTAACTTTCAAACGTTGAATGAGTCATCGTCGAGGGCACTTTCGTGATTCTCCTGTCCTAACTACTTTTGATTGATGAAGGGCTGTTACCCAGTAATTCCTGGGAAAGGTTATCAATAGAACACGGACATGACACTGAAGATCTTTAGAAACAAACATTCAGGTAATTGTTCTGGTTCTTCACCAAACTTAAGGGTGAACGTCCTAGGATGAGGCGTTTACCCGAATTACGCTTAGTTCACTGATCAAGACATCATTGATGCCTTGTAATAATGAACAGCTAAAGCCCCCACCACGAAAATTTCGTAATCCATCGGTAGGGACACACCTCTTCATAATAATGAGGGAAATTCTGCAAATTAATTATGTATCCATTTTGGAATGGAATCTAAACTTATTTTATTAGGCCATTCAAATATAGTGATTGACAAAATCGACTGCTGTGTATCGAAATCAGTGTAAAAGATTAATATATCACATTGTGATGGTTTTCGTTTATATAGACAATCAAGAATGTTACTGCTGAAGACCATAAGACTTGTTATACGATATTGATTTCATTTAAATGGATGGTGTTTCATACCCAAAATAATCATAGAACAAATAATAAACCCTGAACGTATCTATACCTTGAGGAACAGCCAATTAATAAAAGTGTGGTTATTTTAAAATTTTTTTGGCTCCAAACCGTTGGCGTTGGTCCTAGATTGAAACAGAAGTCAAAGTGTTTCATTCGGTTTCGTGGATCTGAGATATGAAATAAGTTATTAAACCGAAATGTTACCTCCCCCCCAACTGAACCCCTAAAGTCAATGATAAAGTTGTTCTATACTTCAGATTCAAACCGGGAAGTTCAACAACTATGCTCCCGTTAATAAATTTTAAGAACGCATTTTTATAAGGGAACATTTTTTATTATCTCTGTGTTAGTCTTTCTAAAACTTCCCCACATATTTTCCAAAAAATAAATTATATTAAAGATGGAGACCACGTACCAGAAATAGAATTAACTGTTCAGATTCTATGCCTAGTAAAGATTGACATAACTTGTGTTGAAGTAAGATTAAGTATTGTTGAAAATGTTCCTGATTCCAAATACTCCCAATTAATCAATTTGCTGCATCGAAAACTTGGTCATACTTCTGAATCGGTATATAGTCACATCAATTAACATTATTTGTGGCATCTTCAGCCATGGCTGTGATATTATTTTCGAACGAACATTATGAAATCTTTCGGCCTCTCTTTCATATCATGGGTTTTTCTAGTCTGCTCGAGGCAATGCGTAAATGTCTAGAACGAGTGATTTTGACGAATCATTCCGTAAAAAAATATCACAAATATTTAATCTGAGAAGGGTTTTTTAACGCTCTATGATAGGGTATCAAAATGTGTTCACATATGCGTTTACTTTACAAACATCGAAACAAAACTTAAACTTTTTGCAAAGGTTATATAACCATGTTCTAAACGACACACAAAAATGTCTGCTCCACTTTTAAAAATCTTTAATCACAAAAACTTAAAGTTTTCGATACACAATAATTTTAAAACTTTTTTTCTAGCACGCAATCTAAGAACTTCTAAATTTTGAAACTTTCCCACTCAAACGATTTTCCAAACTGCAAGTGGTATAGCATAAGCATTTGACATTTATTTTTTTTTTTTTTTTTTTGCTCGACATACCTTTTCCATTCAAAATAAGTACTGCTATGTGTTTCCGGTCACATTTCAAGGACCAGACGACGTGCCTGGAATTGAATAACAACAACAACTAGCGGCAATAGAATGCACCTTTGCTTATATGCTACATCCAAACAATGCCAGTAGTACGTAACGTACCGCAACAAAAGGACGATTGTGAACGAAAGAAACAAAAAAAACTTTTATTATTTCACTGAATTGATGACTTTTATGTGTTTCGCCCCCTCATGGTCTCTGAACAAATTTAATCCCAACAATGACACTCAGCAGCAATAAAATCTAAACTTTGTCCACAGCCAAATTTGCGAATTTTCAAACTTAAGTTCTGACCCAAAACAAAAGGATGGACGACGACGGCACGAAACGATTTGTGAAGGTTGACAAGCACTTTAATAAAACAAAAAACATTTTTTTAAATAATTTTTCCTGACTCGAGAAGAAAAAATAAATAGAACCCAAGAGTAATCGATTAGTCCACTTTAAAGAAGATGCAAACATCCGGCCGCCATGAATAGTAAAGCTATCGTCCTTTCGTTTTGCTCTGGAGATTGTTTTCGCGTGTCTGCGTTAGCCGACAATGTACCTATTTGCATTGTTGGCGCTGATTTTACGTTGAAAAGGTTTGTCTTCTCAGTTTGCAGCGATATAAATCGCGCCGTTCCGTGGGGAACTAATTAAAACCATTCTTCTAGGAGTTTGCTTTTATTTTGTAGAAACTTCAGTGGCGATGTCCATGGTGATGTCGACGACTATACGTGGAAAATTATTTATTCGACTTTTTGTTTGTAGTTCTTGTCCTTACACTCAGGGCCTTATTGTTGGCTAAAAAAAAACATCTCTAACAAAAAAGAAACCATTTTTTTATTGGGATTTGGTAAGACAGGCTAGACAAACGAGATGCAGTAGGTTTTATAGGGAGACACTGCTTGCTCATGATGAGTTAACAAAAAAAAAAAAGTTATGCTTCATTTTGGAAGCCGACCCTTGTATAATAAGGCTTCAGTCATGTTGAAAGTCGTAATTTATTTATGCTGTAGCTATATCGAAGAAGGAATTATTTATTGCATAGAGTCTTTGGAGTTTTATTCCTTCTAAACCGGAAGAGGAAAACTATATTAAGGACAAATAGATACGTCTATATAGTGTGGACATCTGTGACTGAGGTTGTATGCCATAGGGAAAGTATCTGTGTGATGTCGCATAAACAACAATGAATCTATTTATTTATCGAGATGATGTATCTTTTTCTTGATCTCAAAGTTGTCTGTTTAAATAGAGAAGGCGGAGAGGATAGAAATTGTAGACTAATAAAGCCTTTATAAAGGGGAAAAGTTTGCCAATTTCAATTTCAAGTTAAATAGTTCCTCATTTTGTGAAGAGAATATTAAAAATACATAAATGTCGGAATTAATTTCGAAGAAATGAAGAAGGTTTGATAGGATGTTTTGAGTGGTTTTTGTAGATAATTAAAGACTTTATTTAAAGTGTTGAATTAAAAATATTAGGTGCTTGAAGGTTTTGCTGGAATTATATGTAAGTTATTTATTGGTAAAAACAAGTTTGTTATTTTATAGGAATGTAAAAATTGAAAACTACAAAATAATTTTACCATGTTGTGTCTATACTATTCGATTTTTCAAAATGGTCACTCAGAGATGCCAGCAAGTAAAAGCGGCTTTAGAACAAATACGGAAACATTACATTCTTGGAAAACTATATATGCTCCCCGGGTAACCCCTTGGCAGTTAAGCCTTTGAACATTAATATCACTCATGGTATTATGCCATAGAAGTTAATGGATTGCCTTTGAAGTGAAACCTATAGAAAAAGCTGGTCTGGCACTTAAAAACAAACTGAACTGAATAAGATAGATAGATAGATATTTTATTTTTGCATAGATAAAGGCTTTACAATTTTTTTTTTAATAATACGCAGCTTGCTCAGAGATTTGATATTTAAACTATATCTTACAACTGAAAAATTTTATAAATGTTTTTTAATAATTTAGAATTGATAGAATAACAATCGAAGGAAAACTATGATTAAAACCTTCATTTAATATATTTTATGGATTTTTATGTAAAAAGAAAACTAATAATAGTGACTAGATAAAAAGCTAAGGGAATTGCCAGGTTATGGAATATAATATTTATACAAATAAATAATAATTAAATCACTAAACTGTTTAACAAAAGAAAAATGTACGAGTACATAAAGGTACATTTATACATAAATAAATAAATAATTACAAAATTTAAAAGCATTAATAAATAATGAGTCGACAAACTTACAATAAAAGAATAAATAAATATACATATATATAAATAAACAATCAAATAAATAAATAAATAAATAGGAAACAAAAAGATAAATAAATAAATTGACAATAAGTAAATAAATAAATAGACAACAAATACACGGGCAAATAAGTAAACAAATTTATAAATAGACAAATAACTAGGCAGCAAATAAACAGATAAATCATAAACAAATAAATAAATAAATAGATAATACAAAAAAAAAAAAAAATTAATTAATAATATAAGTACAAAACATACATATAATACATATAGTAAGAGTACGAAATTATATATGAAATATTTTTATTAGTTTACTAAGTTTTGTATCAATACATTTTTTGAATCACTACATCTTAAATTGAATCTTTCATTGAGAATTTCAACTTTTCTGGCTACTTGATGTACACCGGTTTTTTCGTGCAAGAGATGAGTGGAAAAAAGCCAAGGCAGGTTTGTCATCATTTTTAAAGTTTTGTTTTGCGAAACTTGTAATTTTTTAATATAAGTTTTTGCACAAGTTCCCCATAGACTGAACTGAATTCCTTTAATTCAAGACAGAGTTTAGTTCAATGAAAGAATTAGATTGGATACATCGTATTAGGCCCTTAACACTTATACATGGTGTGGTGAGATAATCTAAGTTCTAAGATAGGTATAGAGGATAGTTCTTCTTAGAGCTAAACTGACACACACCAAGTTCGATCAAATACTACTACTATCATTATGCAAAGACTTTGTTTAAAGACTTTGATGTTACTTATATACCATAAGTCCATAATTACTCCAACATTGAAATCATGTGTCTTTTTCATTATCCACTTTCTCTTTTGACACTGTATAAGGCCCTGATAATTCTCGTCCTTCTCTGAGTTGTGCAGACATCGACATTTTCAAGATCAAAGCTTGGTCGCTTTGATTGAAAAACTGTTCGATCAACCATGAAGAACAAATGGATAATATAAATGGAGAGCATTACACAACAGTAGATCTTACCATTTACATATGAAACAGCATTTTAATATCAGCTATCGATTTCAACACACAAGAAATTTTCAATCTGTGGGGCCTTTCTATGCTGGTTTTATACCATTAGGGTTAGATTCGGTTGGATTTTTCCGGGTGGGACATTGATAACCATACATTCCATACGCCCCAGCCATTTCAGTGGTATTTTCAGGTTTTGAATATCGCTCGTAAATCTCGTCGTTCTCCACACTCGATACACACGGGATCAAAATTCACTCGGAGAATCTTCTCTCAAAGCACCCAAGCAAGTTTTCATTTGAATCTTTCAATACCCATTAGAATCACCATACTGCTGTGATAATTATTAAAGTCTTGTATAAAATCTCCTTGGTTCTATGAAATAAGCTCTCACTATATACATAAATGCCCTCGCTGAGCTCGATGAAAGAGCGGTTCAAGAGTAATTTAAGTAACCAATTGAACATGATTCAAGAACCATCGTAAGTGTATCGAAGAGCTAGATGTACAACTGCAGTGTAGAACTGTAGAGCCTACCTTTATCGAAGATCGAAATCGTTATCACACAATGATCCACTATTGATGGGGAAGCACTGCCGCATTCAAATGAACGTACACTACAGTCTGTTTTGAATAAGAAAAGAGGCTGTAAAGATCTTTTTTCCTCTTATGTGGTACCGATTTCGCTCCGAAACGTTCACTATAGTAAGTAAATCAAGTATTCGCTGCAAAGATGAAGGAACAACTTATGATGGTTTGATAGTCGTCAGCAACGAAATACTGATTCGATTTCGGGTCGGTCACTTTATCTTCAAGTAGAAAATCTAATACTGTAATAAACAGCAAAGGACTTTTTGGACCTTTGTTTCGTGGTTTGCCAAACGATTACTTTTAAAATTAACAAACAACGTGGGAATCACTTCACTAATCACGATATTATTCCATTCTGAATCTAAACCTGATTTTCGTCAGACAGCTTTATCAATTTTTCCCAAGCGTACTTTCAATACCCGCACAACGATCTTTATTGTTGTGGCATCAGCTTGTTTGCACGGTTATTAATGAAATCATTCCCCTTTATAATTTGGGAAAAGATAATTTTCGTACCACTGATTAGTAATTTGGACACCGCTAGAAGATAATAATCGATGTCTTCGATTTCTTTCCAGAACAGTGTCTGCTCAATCGCTTCCTCATTCTATCTTTATATATCGTCGTTATCCACAAGGAGTTGGGATTAAGCATTATGTTTGAACTTTAGTGCAAATTTCTGATGCCCACATTTGTTTTCGTCGCAGGCCAACGAGAAGAAGTCACGACTCTGTGCTTACCAATAAAAATAACATTCGTATGACATGAGAAGACACAAAAAATTATATTCACTTATCTTTAAAGAATGAAGAACAGGAAGCTCGGCTGAAAAGTCGTGCGTCATGTTATTAAAAATATACCCCCCTGTCAAGAAAATAACCCTCAATAGTCTTCTAAATGCTATAAAGATTTAAGAGCAACATCGAAGTAATCTGTCTTATTCTTATTCAATTGAACGGAACATCTTAGTCATCCTTCTGCAGACAAAGTAACATGCCAGAAATTTGTTGTTATCCCTTGCTTGGTTTAATCAATACGTTGCCATAAATTGAATTATGATTAAAGAAACTTCTCTGATGTTGACTATTACAAAAAGCTATAATCATTTATCGTCAATTTGTAAGTAATACCAAACCAAAACCCCTTTTTAATCAATTTTAATTGAATTAAATCAACATTTGCCTCTGTCTATGAAAGCAAACCAAAAAGAAAAAAATCTTTGCATCCCTTAATCATAAAGCATTTCTCTATGACCCAATTCACAAGCGTATGCATCATCAATTAGGGAATATTTCCCATCTTAATAACCCATTACCCCATTCATCTTGTCAAGTCATCTTCTTTTCCAAAATCCCAATGAATAATTCTATCGTTTCAGCAAGAAACAAAAGAAAACCTAAACCAACTAACAAAAAAAAAATCTCAGTAAAATCTCAGCCTCATTTTTCCCCAAAGACAATTTTTCAGGATTGTATATTGCGTTAAGGACGAAACGAAGAAAAAAAAGAAATTCTCCTTAATCTATGAAAACGGCAGCAGACAGAGCCAATATGATTCAATTCAATCACGAGATATCACCATCCCATTGTTCAGTGGAACTGTGGAGAACCTTGTGTAACACAAGGGAAAGCTTTTTGTATTTCCCCATTAGATTCACAATCATTACACAATCGATCATCCTCCGTCAGGACACACATATAAATATATAGTATAGAAAGTCCCCTAAAAGAAAAATGACAAAAAAGAAGCCTCACTCTGCAAAATTTCATTAATAATTCAAAAGACAAATTGCACAACCATCAGCCGGTATATATCCATCCATTCCATAATATCAAGAACACAAATACCATACCGAGCAACTTTGTGTCCTCAATTCACCGTTCACCGGTTTTAACTCCAATAAATTGCGGAACTTTACAAGCGAAGCTATTGATTAACCATTTAGGACAGCACTTGCAGCCTTTAATTATTTTAGCGCACAGTCTACTTTGCCAGCCTCCAAAGTTTAGGGGATGAAATTGGCGCAGTCGGAGGGTTACGATGGCACAAATTTTCAATCCAATTTTGTTGCTTTCAACAAAACCGGCAAATGACTGCGGAGTGACTGTTGCAAAGAGCCCTTGGGGGTGATATTAAGCATGTTGTATATGTATGGGCTTAGAATCTATGGCCGTGTATAACGCTCATTTATGCATGGCAATGGCTCGTATGCATGATATGCGGTATAAACGGAAAACGGGGGGAGTCCTTGAAGTTTATCACTTTAACAACTCAATGAACTGCTCGAAATTTGCTCAAATTACTTTACTAGCACTTTTGATAGGGTATATAAGGGTGAGGGGCACATAGACCAAATGGGGTGGCTTTAAAGTACCCCAACGATTGATACAAAGACAAGGTTGTTGAAATACAAGGCACAGCTGAATGAGAATCCTACCTAGAAATACGCTTTTTGGAGACGACAATCTCCTGTTATTGCGCACTATTGTATGGTTCATGATGGGGCTGCGGTAATGCCTTCAGGGTGTCTTTCATATTTCTGTAATGAGATGTGGCGCACCCCTATGGTTGTCCTGGGTTGCTCCATAGTGATAATTGTGAAATCAACCCCCGCAGTTCTGCAAGATAAATGTTGGAAACCAGCCAGATTTATGACTGCGTTTTTGGGTGAAATTCTACCATTCATCTGGCACGGACGATGCGAACTGTGCCCCGAAGGTGTTTTGAATGAGAGCAGGGATGGTGGGTGCTCTTTAGAAGATTCCCTTTTGGTACTGTGGTCCTATTACAGCTGGACGAAATTATGTAAATTGTTGTTGATTGCAGAAGAGGATGCTTGATGTATGTTTGTGTACTTTTCCAGGTCTTGCTTGTTTTTCCGTGTTGTGGACAGGGGTCTTCATCCAGCATGAAAGTCTTTTTTCTGTTATTGAAGTTTTTTTTTTCCTGTCGCCTTAGGGGTTAATGATGATGAAGAAGGTTACGCTCTGTGTTTCTCTTTCTCACACTCTGTTTTTATTTATTGCTCGGAAAAAAGAAGTAAACAAAAGATTTAAGTGTAAAATGCCCTTTTGATTTTCCTGTTCAACAGTTAACTTATTGTTGTGACTTTTGATTTATTTTTTTACCTTTTTTCGCTTTTTCTTATTCTTTGTTGAGTTTGAATTTAATGGAGGATTTAAGGATGTTAAGAAGAGTGAGGTTCCGAAATGCTTATTTTCAATTTCAGTGTTTACATTTGTATTTTTAAAACAAATTTTTTTTTCTATTTGCATATTGAATATTTCTGTTTATTCTTAGGAAATTTATGTCAACACATTTTCGAGACAATTATTCTTGAGAATAATTTTTCACACGTTTTACGTGACAAAGAGGAAACTAAGGAGTTTTTTACTATGGAAGGTATACATAGCTGTGGGTGTTCAATGTTGTTGACCGGGAGTGGTAGGAATAAATGCAAAGAAATTAAATCGATTTCCATGAGAAATATTCAATTATTTAAAGTTTTGATTAAGTAGACATTCTTGAAAGTACAATCTTATACTTTCTGATACTGATCATCCTTCTTTTCCAAAGGTTTCAAATGGCTTTGAATGGTTCCAAAACTTTACCATTTTACGACTTAAACTCAAGAATCTGCCAGGTTGACTATAAACTGGAATATATAAAATGTTTTTGTTATAATACAAATTCTATATACTACATTGAAAAAATTAATAAATATAGAATAATAAATAAAAATAATTTCAACTAAGTAGAAGACTTAGCATTAAATTTAGTGGACTTGAATCAATAATTCAACAAGTCCACTAAATTTAATGCTAAGCCTTCTACTTAGTTGAAATTATTTTTATTTATTATTCTATATTTATTAATTTTTTCAATGTAGGTATATAGAATTTGTATTATAACAAAAACATTTTATATATAACTTTAACCAGGCCACGGGTAAACACTTTCAGCGTAATGATTGCAATCGTGATCTTGTTGGATATAGTTCACTTTAGCTTTTTGTCAGAAAAGTTATGTAAGTTGAACTGAAACAAGCGGAAATTTGCGTATTGACAAGGTGCTCACTCGTCGTCAACTGATGAGTGCAAAGTGAGCATCCGCACGAAACGCCATTTTTTCATGGACTAAAGGCCATAAAAAGCTAAACTGGAATATCAGTTCGAGTCAGTCAAATGGTAAAATCATCTCGCCGTTGACTATAGGAAAACTTATCTAGTCAAACCCTCTAGTGTTTCAATAATTACAACTAGGATCTAATCTGCAAAAATATCATAAAGCCGTAGCTCTTTTTACAAATCAAAAAGACTCGGAAATCCTCCATTTTATATTGTTTTCTGATACCAACTTATTGCTGGTTTCATTGCATTTATTTGTCCCAGAAGTGATAATTTCACGATAATATTTTTGACTTGAACACTTTCTCCGATCTATACTTCCATTTTAAAATAAATGGTTTTTTATTGCTTTTATTGTTTAATCGATGAAGATATGGCTTTCAAATTATTTTGTGAAAAAGTATACGGCAACCTCGGCGGCAACTTGTCACCCTCATAATAATAATATAATAATATTTTAACTATGCAACAGGTGTTGCACGACACTAGTTAGACGAGTAGAAAGATAGGAAAGAATTGTTTTTGTACAATAGATTGAGATTCAGTTTATTTTTATTTTTCATTGGATACATACATCATTGGGCGAATTCCAGCATAATCTGTGTAGGAGGTATGCTGAAAAGAAGAATATGCTATATTTACCATATTTTCTTATTTATTGACCGTAAAATTCGGCAGTAAATAAAAATTCAAAAAACAATTAGTTAAATTTTAATTTTTAATTTTTATTTACTAAGTATTAAATACATTTCGGTCCTCTACAATGGCACGACCATCTTCAGCGAGGGCACTAGACACTAAAGAAAACAATAAAGTAACTGCAACAAACATCGTTAAAAAAGTTTTTGGATTAAAATTCAAACGAAAATTCGGCAACTTCTAGTTTAGCAGCCTAGCACTCGTACCATTGCCGACCACAAAAAAAAAATGTTAAACTTGGTTAGGTATAATTCATTCTAAACGAGTTCAGCCCCATACACATTTTACCAGTTCACTTATTTATACCAATTCATTTCATCCCAATGGTCACCATTTGCTAGCCAACATTTCATCCCAATATATAGGAAAGAAATGTCCCATATCTTTAAAAGAATCAATTGAATATTTAAGTATGTAGATTTGAAAAAAATCCCTACGAATGAGTTTATGATAAAAAATATTTTCAAAATTGTTGAAGCGGTTTTCAAAAAATCGTTTTTTATTTAATAATTTTTTTCAAAAAAAAAAAAAGTACGCAGGATTCTTGAACTTAGTTTATTATACCTACTTTACACTGTCAAAAAATGAGGTTTTTCCAATAAAAAAAAATTTTACAAGCAATTTCAAAACACATACATTATGTATGTACCTACATTAAGGTTAAACAACATATCTGAAATGTTTTTTTAATGTGTTTGTAATACCTGGATTCTTGATAAACATGTCTTAATGTTGCTGAAATTTTTGTTTTGTTTCCCACATTCACAATAATTATAAACTTTCAATTTTTGCAAATGACAAAACAAGACAATAAATAAATTCATTATATGAAAATCTGGAAATTTGAAAACATTTCAAAAATGTTTCTTCAATTGATCGGACAAACAAAATTATTTATGAAATGTTTTTAAGGCTGTGTGTGAATTTGGTTAAAAATTTTCAAATTTTCTATCACTACTAAATTTTGACGTTTGGTTCGAGGTGAGAAAAAATTAAGCAATATGCTGTGTGAATTGGGTTGAAAGAGATTTTTAAAAACACAACTTTGGTTGAAATTCCCTCAAAATTTAAGAAAGAAGGATGCCCAAAAAAAACCCAACGTGGCTTAAAACTTGACATATATGGATTGAAAGGGTATTTATTGTAGGTAACGAATATGATATTATTCAATTCAGCTAGAAGGTATGTGTTTGACAATTGCAATAAATTTGATTTATGCACAGTACCAATTATATCAAGGCATATCTTCTTATTTACTATTATGAAATACGCATTTCAAGCCCCTCTCTCGTATATGTTAAGAAATATCACCTGATACGATTGCGCTACATACATATGTGTCACGTCGACGAACATATTTCTTCTGTAATGAATACGAAATACGAGAAATAGTTCAAATTTATACACAAGCCCTAGTAGAAAAAGTTACTATTGATTTTGAGGACACTCTTCATTTTTGGACTGGTTCAAATATAATTCAATTTAGTGGTATTTTAGAACAAACCCCATGATAATTAGGTTTGTGTTCATAAAAAAAAATCTTTTATTTAAAATAAAAAAAGCTCTCAAAGCCAGTCCCGGGGATAACTTTTGAAGAAAATAATACCATATTCGTCATCTACAATTAATGACCTCTCGATCCATACATGTCTTGTTTTAATACACGCTGGGTTTTTCGCCCATAAATTTTTGGGCTTTCCCTGAAAAAAAAAATAGTTTTTCTTTCTTCAAGTTAATTAATTCTTTATGCAAAATTCAACTTGGAAGATAAAAAGTTAAAAACTCGGTAACAGAATCTTAATTTTGCTTATTTTTCTCGGTTTTGCATTTTGATACCACAGTCCTAAATCTTTTCAAAACAATTCCCATTATGGAAAGCTTGGTTATTCAGTATATGAAAACTAAATTTCTCAGCTGTTAAATATTCCGAAAAAAAAACAATTATTTCGTAATCTTTTTTTGCAAAATAAACTACAATTTGATGAAGTATTTTATATAAATTCTTTATATTTTTTTAAAATGTCAAAGCATTATTACAAGGAATTTTTTGATGCGAACATATCAACCAATTGTATACTTATTTTTAATTGTTTTGTTTTTATTCATCGTGAAATAAGTTCGAACTTACATATGGATTCACAGTACTCTGGCCTTTTTTGCGTTTAAAATCATTTTTGCGCGCTAATATAGTTTACTGTTGTGAAAAAAAAAAACAAATAACGTCCCTCTATGTATCTTGAAACCTCAAATTTTAACCCATTTTGCCTGTTGCACAGCTCGCTAAATTTTAAACCATTTTATTCACCAAGCTAATGTCAAAATTTAACCAGTTTAACCAAATTTGTCACAAGTGAAATCACCTGACCACTTATACTTGCAATCATTAGAAATCACGTGGAAATCAGATGCAATCACTTTTTCAAGTGATGAAATTAAAAAAAAAATTTGGTTATCGATTTCAAATGATTTTTTGCAATCATTAAAAATTTGAAATCACATTAAGTTTTTTTGCAATCATGAAATCAAAAATGCCATCATAAAATCATGAATTGAAATCATTATGAAATCACTTGAATTAATTTGCAATCATTTGAAATCAGTTAATTTATTTGAAATCAATGCAATAACAAAATTTTTAAACCAATTTAAATACTGCTTGAAACCACCTGAAATCATATGAAGTCATTTGAAATATTGCAATCATTGAACCACTAAACTGGCTAGTGACGGACCCTTCGCTATAAACCCAATTCACACACGGCCTAAGCAATATGTTTTATCGCTCTGAACACCTTATTTACCAAAATAAAATATTATGAACAATATTTCTCAAAATACTCTTTTCTCTAGAATCTAATTGCGGCATCTATTTTTCTTAGTAGGCACCTATTAGTTTGTCATAATGTAACCAATTTTTAGATTTTTTAATCAAATGTATAAGCAAACTTCTGACATCAAAATAATTTAAATAAATAAAATATCATCTAGAGCAAACAATTCATCATATTATCTACCTTGGAATATTAAACAACAAACCGCTTTAACCTCCTCTTTCAACTACACTCAATTTCAACTTAAAAATTGTTTACCTGAAACCAAACTTCTCCATTATCACCATGACAAGTGACACATTATTTTAAAACTCAACAAACCTGCAACAGTTTATATTTATATGTATCTGATGGTTAAACAAAAAATAAAACGTTATAACATATTCCTTTTCTATCTTTCCCTTTAGGTCATCAACACTGCCACCATAAGGAATTCATTAAAATACATGAAGGACGTTTGTCACAACGCTTTTTGAAAATGCAAACCGAAAAATCCCATTGCTGATTCCGTATTTCCAACTCTCACTGACAGACGTGCCTTCTTTAAATACAAAAAAAAAATAAAAAAAACATCTACAAACATAACAGACAGCAAGAGATGAAAAATTGCAAATATTTCAAAAAATCCAAGCGTGTCCAGTGGTCAGACATTCCGAAAGACTGCGGTTGTCATCCGTGTCAGTGAAGAAGATGAGGTGAATCCTACAAACTGCCATATCCAAGAGACAAAAAGAAAAAAAAAAACAAAAAGGAAGAAAAAAAAATCCATCCAGGATATACACAGTTTTACATATATGATGTTTGCACGGACAACATTCACAAACAAGCACCACCGACACCATATCCAGCCATTGCCGGATGGCCTAAGGATATTGCGAAATCAAACGGAACGAACCCCAAATTTAAGCGAGACACAGGCACAAACAGAATCAGAGGCACAGCACTGCACCAGACAACGGTGTTTTGCATAAGGATACTCCGAACTTCATGTGTGTCAATAAATCGCAAAAAGGATATCCACTGCTGATGTGCATATCTGGACCAATATTCCTCTCTACCAACAAATTCAAACGAACAACTTTCACAAAGAAATCAAACCGTTCCTAGAGCTTAACCACTGGCTATCCATATCGAGGCTATCTATATCATTGCAACTGAGAAACACACATAGGTGCTCATTCACTGCGATCCAGGTGGAAGTGAAACTAAAATAGTTGAATCCTGGTCTTGCATCCATCCTGCCGGCACAAAACAAACTATACAACGAGGAGCGAAAGTTTGTGCAAACTTTGAAATCAGGACAAGCGGAAGGATAAACAAAGGAAGAGCCTTATCGTAAACCGCATACACATAAGCCCACACTACCCTATACGACAACGACGACACGATACACATAAGGAATAAATTGGCTATAAAGTTTATCGAGCTTTGGCGGAGTCGTCGTCATCGTCGATTAACTACCACAAAACCCCCTGCAACATGACCAAATTCTGGATTTACTTTTGGGGCACCATGGTTACGTGGTATCCATGCTTATCGAATGGATATCTTAACGTGTTCATTAGTCACAAGGAGGTCATGAAACTTATGGGTGAGTTCTCATATGAATTATTAGAAAGTCTTTCAAATAACTAACTATACTTTTGTTTGTCCTTTATCTTCGGCATTTATTTTTTTTGTGTCAAATCGCCCGAAGGCCAAAAAGTCTAAAAATGTATCTAACACATTTTTGGTTTATTTGACATTTTTATATTTTTGAGCGATCAGACATCTCACTACTCTACTTTAATTTTAACTCTACAAATCAAATTTTTCAGTTATCAACAATTTTTCTTTATTACAAATTTTTGAACCTCTCGTTCGTTTTACAGTCGCTTAAGAAGTGTCCTTCCAAACTTTTACCATGTTTGGAAAGCATCTTCTTTTTTTTTTTGTCCCCTATGGTTTCGGCCAATCAGTACCCGCTAATCTCGATGACGAGATAATACAGCAATCACATAGCATTATTTGCGAATATGTGCTGTCGTCATCGAAATTCAGCGGTCCTGCTTACTCCCATATAAAACCCAAGCTTACTGCATATTCATCATCGAATTCGCCGGCCACTGATCTTCTTACAGGGAAGAGCTATTCGATGAATGCATTCAGCCCATATTCCCACATTTTTATAAAAAGAAAAACAATTGAAAGCTGAAAAATCTAATGTCGGCTTACAATCATTTTTCCCCTCAAACTAATACAATGCAAAAAAAAACAAAACAACAAAAAAATTCAAAGCAGACAATATAAAACCATTCGAAGGAAAATATGGCAGTTTATATCTCCTATTTGTGATCTTAACTACTTCGGTGGACTTCTGTTCAGATTTGGGGAATTGGGGCTAGCAGATAGCGTTCCATCTTGTACAAATTATATTTAAATTTATGACGGGCTCTCGGCCATTTTTAAACAACATCAACTTTCGGGAACAAAATGTCATCCGTGTTTATCTTCATCAGTATGCCCTTCTGGCTAGGCAAGGTTTATGGTTTCGGAGAGTAACTTCAGCTTTTATGTCTATGTTATAGTAGTACGTCCAACTACTATTTTGGTTCTTGGCTCACCAAATCAATACTTTAATCGCATGACATCCGAAGATCTGTTTCTTCAAAATACTAAGAGATAGTACCGATGTCTGATGGACCATGGTTGCCCTGCTCTCTCTCAGTAGATTGAAGAAACACCTGAGAAGATAAAAATTAGTAGGAAGTAATGCAGGAATAAGGAATGGGACTGAGATGTAAAGAACAGTTTTTGTAACGGTAAATTTTACCGTGACAAATCCCACCCTTTCCTCCTTGGAAATGTCTTACTTTTTTTATAAAAAAAATATAAGTCATTTCCTACGGCTCGATCTGGTAAAACAGCACAAACAAAGTAGTGGATCCCATCAGGCCAAATATGGCAGTCTTTCAAGCAAAACAAAAAAAAATCAAAATTAAAATTTTAAAATTACCAACAAAAATAAACAAAATTTAATCATATAACTCAACTTTACTCTAAAAGGGACTTTTTAGACTCAATCATTTTCGGACAATGAAGTGAACGGTTTTAGATCTTTAGTGTGCCAAGTGCCACGATCTTTACCATTTTCATCTTCAAGGACATATGTCCAGGGGGACAGTCTTTTTCTTACTTTAAAAGGGCCCACAAACTTTGGTGCCAACTTTGCCGCATAATAATTTGCAGCGTCTGAAAGGACAAAATTTCTCCGCCACACAACGTCATTTGGAAGATATTGAACATCTCTCCTCCTGAGGTTGTAGGCTTCCGACGATTTTTTGGATGCTGCCTGAATTTTGGCAGCGATTTCTATTCTTAGTTTTCTAAATCTATCTCCTACATCGCTGCCTGAATCTAAACGACTAGTTCTATCTACAATCTCATCACTAAGCTGTACTACATCTTGCCCACTAGTGGACATCTCTCTACCAAAATTAGCATAATAAGGACTAACTCCTAAAACTTCATGCTGCGAAGTGCGGATGGCACAAGCTACTTTTGCAAGCTGAGAATCCCAAACTCTGTGATTCTCAGATACATAGGCCCTTAATGTTGTCTTAATAATTTGATTGATTCTCTCCGCAGGATTAGCCTGAGGATGATAGTGTGGAGTAAATCTAATCTTCGACGAATATCCATCACAGAGGGCCTTTAGTTCCCTACTCCTAAATTGGGGTCCGTTGTCGCAAATGACAACTTTTGGAACACCAAACAACAGAAAAACGTTGTCTTCTAACTCTTTACACACTGCCTTTGCAGTGGCAGATCTCAATGCAAATAATAATGGACATTTGGTTAAATAATCTACTGCTGTGAGGATATATATGAAACCCCTACTGGACTTGGGTAATGGACCCACTAAATCCACACTAATCATCTCCCACGGAGAAGAAACACCTATTCTCTCAGTCATAAGACCGGCTGGCTTGTCGTTAACTGGCTTCACTTGTTGACACGTACTGCATTTTCTTACATATTTAGCTACATCTGATCTCATTTTTGGCCAATAATATTTGGCAGCTACTCTAGCAAATGTTTTTCTAACCCCCATGTGTCCAGCTAATGGACTGTCATGACACTCTCTAAGAATAGCTAATCTATCTTTTCTACCTACAACTAACTTCCATTCTTCGTTACTTTCATGAACTACTATATGTTTGGATTTGACAAATTTAAAAAGTTTTTCACTATCTACTCTCCACGACGGATAAGCTAACGGGTTTAATTCAACTGCCAAAATCATTTTAGCCACCCAAGGGTCTATATCCTCATCCGAAATACCAGCCACTACTGGGACTCCCCGAGATAACATGTCGGGTACGACATGTTCTTTTCCCCTACGGTGAATTAAAATGTAGTCGAATTGCTGTAGCCGTACTGCCCAGCGCGCTAGTCTACCTTGTGGGTCTTTGAGGTTACTCAACCAAATCAATGAGTAGTGATCAGTTACGACCGTGAAGTGAACACCTTCAATGTACGGTCGCAACTTCTCAATTGCCCACAAAACTGCTAAACATTCTTTTTCAGTAGTTGAATAGTTCCTTTCAGATCTATTCAAAGACCTACTCAAGTAACGAATTACTTTTTCCCCCTCTGGAAATGTTTGAGATAACACGGCACCGATGCCGTAATCGGACGCGTCAGTTTGGACCACAAATGGAATACTGAAATCCGGACATGTCAAAATTGGAGCCGTTATTAAGCATTCTTTAGCTTTTCTAAAACTGTCTTCACATTCTTGTGACCAGACGAACTTTTTGCTCTTTTTAAGCAAATCTGTTAATGGACTAACTAACATAGCGAAATTTGGTACGAAGCGTCTGTACCACGAAACTGTCCCTACAAAACTTCTCACTTCTTTTACATTTTTAGGTGCAGGAATTCTAACCATACTATCTACCTTTTCTGGATCCACATGTAACCCATTCCGATCTACTACATAACCTAAACATTTAAGGGATGGTCTGCAAAAGTTGCACTTCTCCCGACCTACTTTTAAACCTGCCTCACGCAATCTTTTTAAAACCTCGTTCAGAATTTCGAGATGTTTTTCGAAGGTATCTGTAACGATAATAATATCGTCCAGATAAACAAAAACGAACGGCTCCAACTCAGGCCCTAAAACGCTGTCAATGAATCTTTGCCAAGTTGCAGGAGCATTGTGTAAGCCGAATGGCATACGTTTAAATTGAAAAAGACCCCTACCCGGTACTGTGAAAGCAGTAAATTTACGAGATTCCTCCGACATTGGAATCTGCCAATACGCGGATTTTATGTCAAGTGACGTCAAAAATTTCGCGTTCCTAAGCTTATCTAAAATAGCTGAAATTCTCGGAAGTGGATACGCGTCTCTCTCTGTTACCTGATTTAACTTTCTATAATCGACGCAGAACCTAAAGGTATCATCTTTCTTTTTAATTAAAACTATGGGAGATGCCCAAGGGCTTTTTGATTTTTCAATCACATCATCATCGAACATTTCCTGAAGGGATTTGTCGATGTGGACCTGCACTGCCGGAGAAACCGGATAATACCTCTGTTTGATAGGTTCTGACGACGTTCTAATCTTATGTTCTACCATTGTTGTCACCCCCAGCCCTTCTGGCATACCCCTGAACAAATCATCAATTAAAATGTTTAGTTTCGCCGTTTGAATATCGTCCAACTCAGACTTTTCTGTGATAGATGTAGTTTCTATCGAAGCCACCATATCCTGGCTTGAAAAATTCCACATGCGAGAACGAAGATCCGGGACGATTCCCGATAGTGCCCAAAAATCTGCACCGAGTATCATCGCATGTGGGAGGGAAGGTATAACTAAACATTCAATCAAAATTGATTTGCTCTCAACAACAATGGGTAGATTTAAAACCCCTAAAACCCCTACACCTGCACCATCTGCTAAACTAACCTGCCTAACATTTGATTTATCTAACTGTAGCCCTAAATCTTTCAAAATTCTCCACGCGTCTCTACAAACTATTGTTCGCGATGCCCCAGAATCTAATAATCCTAAAAACCTAATCCCATAAATATTTACCCCTAAATATGGACGTCTATCGTCCCTAAACGTGTCTAACGTGAAACCTAATCTAACTACATTTACCAGCTGGTCGTCAGCAGGCGACCTAGCTAATGACGAAGGCGGCGCTCTTGCCCTGCTGGCCCAAGAGTCCGCTGCCCGTTTCCCAAACAGCGTCTACAATTACGCTGTGAAGTACCCAAAGTACCACAGCCAAAACAACGCCTAGGAGCGGAACAGGTATTTGACAAATGACCTTCCCTGTTGCAGTTAAAACAACGAATGGTCCTATTGGGTGGAGTATTTCTAGTGGGAGGTGGTTCAAAATTAACTGCAACTGTTGCTTCTTCAACTGAAGCAACATATGCAACATCAGGCTCTAAAGCCTGCCTGTTGCGACTAGTAGGAGGGGGAACAAAAGATTCGACGTTAGTTCTTATCGTCTCCAACTTTCTACCCAACGCAACAAGTTCATTGACTGATTTTATATCAGCCAACCCCAACTGCGTTTGATAGAAGGGAGCGATGTTCTTCATGAGAATAGTTAATTTTCTATTCTCAGTCAACGGCTCCGAAAATCTTTTGAAAAGAGTCTGCATGAGCGCAATGTACATTCCAATTGACTCATCCTTCCCCTGGGTGCGTCGTCTGATCTCATCCATCAAGAGATCATCATAATTGGATGGCAAAAACTCCAATTTCAATTCTCTAACTAACTCTCTCCAAGTACTTATGCTGTCCCTAATCGCCCTAAACCAAAGAAGAGCCTTCCCAGTAAAAAGATCGACAGCTGATTTGTAAAGTCGCGCCTCAGAAACACCTCTGGACTCTCGAAGCTCTTCTACTCTCTCTAAAAACATATTTACTGATGAGCCCGACCGCTCACCAGAAAACTTAACATCCCATTTCTCAATTCGCTCCGAATTACGCTCATCCAAATGTTGAAAAATTGGGTTCTCTCGTCGTTCGACTGGCGCAGGTGGCAACGCATCTATAACTGCTGTTGACTTGCTGGTTCCTGCACTTGCTTGGGGTTCTGTCTCTTCTCCTTCAATCAAACTTGCCATCAGCATCAATAATTCACCTCTCAAATCCGAAACTCCATTCACCTCATCAGAAGACTCTGCCTTTGCCCTACAAATTCTACCTAAAGACCATTCGATTTTCGTTTGAATTTTTAAGAATTCTGCCGACTTGGAATTTCCCGGCGGGGTTTTTAAAAGATTCCTAATCTCTACTATTTTGGCCTGAACGGCCTTTAAATCATCCTCAAAAGAAAAGGGGTAGTGAGGGGACTCGGCAGAAATGGAACCTGCACGCTCAAGAATTCTTGAGGATCTTAATGTTGTTCTCATGGTATCCACCGTACCCTCCTTAAGACCACGGGCCTGCATTTCATAGAGGAGTTCTTCTCTTGACAAACGATTAATATCCATTTCTTTCTTTTAAAGCAATACGATGACTTTAAAAAAAAATGTAAAAAAAAACTTCTCAAGAGAAAGAAAAAAAAATTACTGCAAAAATAAAGCAAAAAAAATATCAATATTTATATTTGGCCACAACCAATTTTTATTTTTTTTTTTTGTTTGTTTTAGAACAACAAAAAAAATCGAAGGCGATTAAAAAAATCGAAGAAAAAAAAAATCAGTATGGTAACACTAACAATCAATAAAATTTCCAATCAAAAATTTTCCCAACAACTTCTTCCGAAAGAGAAAATATTTTTATTTGTTTGCACAATAACTACCAAGAACCACAAGATAGAAAATATATATATATATATCTAGGTAAATACCTATAATTTAAGATACCTGCAAAAAAGAATATACGATAAACAATTGTTATAACAAAACAACAACAACAAAATGTACAATATAATTAAAATTATTGTCGAACAATTTTCATTAACCAAATATGTACCTATATCAAAAAAAGTTTTTATCAATATGAAATTTCAATTAAAAGTCTAATCCAAATGCGAATCCTTAAGAAAAACAAATATTTATTGTCATTCAGTAGAGAAAAAAAACTAAATTAAAAAAAAATTACACAAAACAAAATGAATTTAGTTACCTACTTAGAAAATTTTAATGTTAAAATAAATTAATCGCACACAAAAAAAAATATATCCAAAAATGAACGAAATTCAATTTGCCGGCGGCAAAACACGGGTTTTAAAATGATGTTATAGGTAGGTACCTACAACTCAGCAAAATATAATTTTGGTTCTCTTTCGAAAGAAAGAAAGAGACAACAATATTTTGCGAAATTTACTGAAAGTAAATAACCTCCCAAATGAAAAAAAAACTAATAAATTAAGTATAAACAAAAAAATAAACAGCAAAAAAAACTCACTTTAAACTCCAGGTATATTATTATGTAGGTAGGAAGCAATTATTTCACAACACTTTGTTTTATATATATGTAGGTATGTAGGTGTATCGACACCACCAACAGTAATTTATTTTGTTATTTACCTAATATAGCCACTGCCAATTAAATTATTTATTTATCTGGGAAAGAGAAAAAAAAAACTGAAACAGTAAAATAATACAAAACTAGGTATATAATTTCCCAAACAAAATATTAAAACTAAATTTAATCACAAAGGGTAGATATTTTGTTGGCTTTTCACCGATAACAACACTATAAATCTTTTACAAAAGCCCCACGTTCGGGTGCCAATTGTTACAATTTTTTCTTTCCCGCACGACGACGAATGAACAAAATACCAAACGAGGTATATTATTATTAATATTAATATATATTATTTATTAAATTATTTAAACTATTATTTATCAACGCGAACAATACAAGAATATTAAAAAGCACGCTCGACCGCGACGACGAAGATCAAACTAAAACAATTACCAAAAAAAATAGGTAGTTGATGTGACGATAAAAAAAACTGGTTTTCCTTGTTTATGATAAGCAACACGGCGAATAAAAAAAATTGTAACCAACAGCAAAGATGATGCTGTTTCCTCAGCCTAGCTCAGCTGGTCGCAGGTTCGCGAATTATTTAATCGATAAAATGATTGATAATAAAAAAAACAAATCGATGATAAAAAGAAAATATAAAAAAAAGGAGGTATAGGTACCTATTTGTACTTACTTGGTATACGTATGCAAATGCAGGTACGTATACAAGAAAGTCAAAAGGGTAAAGGGCGCCAGAAATTTTTTTTTGAAAAAGGAAATTCCAAACCTTCGAAGCGGAAACGACGGTGAAAAGCCAAAGAAAAAAATAAAAACAAAATGAATAATTATTTTAACTTCCCGAGTAGGGTATTTAATTATTCTTTATTTAGCTCAGGAAACCTTTCAAGCAGGATAAAAACCTGAGATCTTTTAAAACAAAACAAAAATTAACAATTTAAATAGGTATAGGTATTACAATTAAACTAAGATGGACCACTATCGCTTGGTCCCGAAATATAGAAAATACAATTACAACCAGGTCGCGTGTACTGCAATCTCAGGATAAATTCGATGCAGAAGTCAACCGAATAGGTAATATGTTTATTTTTAAACTCAATATAAAACGTAGCAAAACAACAAAAAAACCACTGTGTACTTATCTGTACCAACTGCAAAATTTTCCTTCCTTTTTCTCCTGTCTGCCTAGAATTTTCACTACAACACTTTAAATTAAAATATCTAATCTCACTACTCTACTTTAATTTTAACTCTACAAATCAAATTTTTCAGTTATCAACAATTTTTCTTTATTACAAATTTTTGAACCTCTCGTTCGTTTTACAGTCGCTTAAGAAGTGTCCTTCCAAACTTTTACCATGTTTGGAAAGCATCTTCTTTTTTTTTTTGTCCCCTATGGTTTCGGCCAATCAGTACCCGCTAATCTCGATGACGAGATAATACAGCAATCACATAGCATTATTTGCGAATATGTGCTGTCGTCATCGAAATTCAGCGGTCCTGCTTACTCCCATATAAAACCCAAGCTTACTGCATATTCATCATCGAATTCGCCGGCCACTGATCTTCTTACAGGGAAGAGCTATTCGATGAATGCATTCAGCCCATATTCCCACATTTTTATAAAAAGAAAAACAATTGAAAGCTGAAAAATCTAATGTCGGCTTACAATCATTTTTCCCCTCAAACTAATACAATGCAAAAAAAAAACAAAACAACAAAAAAATTCAAAGCAGACAATATAAAACCATTCGAAGGAAAATATGGCAGTTTATATCTCCTATTTGTGATCTTAACTACTTCGGTGGACTTCTGTTCAGATTTGGGGAATTGGGGCTAGCAGATAGCGTTCCATCTTGTACAAATTATATTTAAATTTATGACGGGCTCTCGGCCATTTTTAAACAACATCAACTTTCGGGAACAAAATGTCATCCGTGTTTATCTTCATCAGTATGCCCTTCTGGCTAGGCAAGGTTTATGGTTTCGGAGAGTAACTTCAGCTTTTATGTCTATGTTATAGTAGTACGTCCAACTACTATTTTGGTTCTTGGCTCACCAAATCAATACTTTAATCGCATGACATCCGAAGATCTGTTTCTTCAAAATACTAAGAGATAGTACCGATGTCTGATGGACCATGGTTGCCCTGCTCTCTCTCAGTAGATTGAAGAAACACCTGAGAAGATAAAAATTAGTAGGAAGTAATGCAGGAATAAGGAATGGGACTGAGATGTAAAGAACAGTTTTTGTAACGGTAAATTTTACCGTGACAATTGCAACTGAGAAACACACATAGGTGCTCATTCACTGCGATCCAGGTGGAAGTGAAACTAAAATAGTTGAATCCTGGTCTTGCATCCATCCTGCCGGCACAAAACAAACTATACAACGAGGAGCGAAAGTTTGTGCAAACTTTGAAATCAGGACAAGCGGAAGGATAAACAAAGGAAGAGCCTTATCGTAAACCGCATACACATAAGCCCACACTACCCTATACGACAACGACGACACGATACACATAAGGAATAAATTGGCTATAAAGTTTATCGAGCTTTGGCGGAGTCGTCGTCATCGTCGATTAACTACCACAAAACCCCCTGCAACATGACCAAATTCTGGATTTACTTTTGGGGCACCATGGTTACGTGGTATCCATGCTTATCGAATGGATATCTTAACGTGTTCATTAGTCACAAGGAGGTCATGAAACTTATGGGTGAGTTCTCATATGAATTATTAGAAAGTCTTTCAAATAACTAACTATACTTTTGTTTGTCCTTTATCTTCGGCATTTATTTTTTTTGTGTCAAATCGCCCGAAGGCCAAAAAGTCTAAAAATGTATCTAACACATTTTTGGTTTATTTGACATTTTTATATTTTTGAGCGATCAGACATTATTTCGAAACCCCCAAAAAGGTAATTTTCAATTCGTTAAGTTTCAAATCGCTTAAATGCCTAACTTTAAGGACAATTTGACATCATGGCAAATCGTCCAATAGTGAAAACGATTGCCCAGGTGGGCAGCATACTCCCCTTACGTATCTTAATTTCGTTTGACAAATCAAATTTCATTTCAAAATTTGACATTATCTGAAATCGACCGACATAAATGCATATTACTTTTCAGCGATTTAACTTAATATCAGATTTCCCTAAAATACAAAAATTGCAAATCGCTGATAATACAATTTGGACGCGGTTGGGGTCAAAATCCCGCAAACCAAAAGATCGAAAAGCCAAAAGACGGAAAACCCAAAATACCAAAAACCCAAAAGACCGAAAAGCCAAAAGACCGAAAACCCAAAATCACGCAAAATTTTCTCCGCAAATTTGAGGAATTTCGGGAGAACTTTTTCGGGCTTTTGTGTTTTCTTTACTTTCTTTTTCATATATATATGAAGATATTTTACTTACTTTAAGGGATTCTAACTCCCTTTCTGTAGTCCCGCTCACGCAACATCATTGCTCCGCTTAGGGTATGTCCATTGTCCAGTCGTCTGGCAGGCGCCTGAGTCCAATGTTTCCATATTCCACAGCACCTGGGTGGCCCGCTTCGCGGGTTCAAGGGATCTTAACTCCCTTTCTGTAATCAGTCCCGCTCACGCAACTTCGTTGCTCCGCTTAGGTTATGTCCAGTCGTCTGACAGGCGCCTGAGTCCAAAGTTTTTAAATTCAACAGTACCAAGGTGGCCAACTTATGCCCCCAACAGTTAAGATTGGGTAATCCTACCAGGAATTAAATTAGGGCTATTGTTTTTGTATTTATAACAACATTTTTTCTGAATTTAGGTGAGGAGAATTTTCTTAATGATTTTAAAAAAATATTTTTGTTCAATAAAATTACCTATTTAAAAAAAAAAAAAAATTAGCAATCTTAATTTCGGTCATTTGGCCTTTCGGTCTTTTGGGTTTTCGGTTTATTGGATTTTCGGTCTTTTAGGTTTTCGGAATTTTGGGTTTTCGGTCTTTTGGATTTCGGTATTATGTCCGTCTCCCAATTTGGACACTTTATATCAGTTTTTTGAAAATTTTCGTACTGAGCAATTTTACTCTGCGTTATTTATTAATTCCGATAGAACACTCATTTAACTTGGTCAAAAAGGAAAAAGAAAAATCTTAAATTACAAAATACAAAAATTACGCACAAATTTGGTTTCAATTAAGTGGTTGGTAAGTACTTTTTCTAAGTTTCTTCATAAAATACAAGTTGAGCCAACATATTGTATCGCCGCGCCGCCATTTCAGAATTGCTAAAACTTTTTCAAATGACGAAACTGTCACTATTAAAAGCAGTAGTTAGAGCGTTCTGGCCCGGGGGGTTCTAAGACTCATGGACCGGAGGTTTTTTTTTTGATGTGGTTGGTGGTGGAGCCTTTGGGGTAGAGTCTTTGAGGGTTGAACTTTTTTGGGGTGTTTGAGCTTTTGGGAGTGTGATCTTTTTGGAGTACGGGCTTCATTTCAGGAAGTTGTGCTTTTGTAGGTGATGGCCTTAGGAAACGTGGGGGTGGAATTTTTCGGGCTTGTAATGGGTTTAATGTATTTGTCGATCGTAGGCTGTGGTAGGGGTACGACTGTACGAGGTCTTTCACCAAAAAAAAATTTCTGGCGAAGCATATTAATTATTAACAGAACCTGCCATAGAACGGTACTTTTTTGATACCTATTATCTTCTTAAAGTTTGATCCAATTTTGAAGAAATCTTATATTCCAAAAGTTTTCCTAAGCTAAATAGTTATAATGAAGAAAAGTGTTTACTAAAAAGATAATTTTTTAAATTTCATTTTACCCAAACAAAATTCGTTCAACTTTATTAAATTTTATGTGAGAGTTTTGTTGTTGAAGAATTTTCTATTCATTAACACGAAGGTTACTCACCACCAGAGCAAGTTTTTTGCAAAAAATTATGCGCTTTATTTTGGATTGAACGTCATATTATATTCATATGATTACTATTCTTAAAAAACTTAAAATTAATTATTTCCGTAGTTCCCTTCTTTCTGAATTATAATTAATTCAGTAATTTGGGGCACACATATTTCTTGTGTGTTTTGCAATGCCTTTATATTTTCGGATTATATTGCCTTTTTATAGCCATATAAAGATGAAAAACGTAGCAACATTTTCTTAACCAGGAAACCATTTTTTTTTAATTTATAAGTGTATTTTTCTTCCTCATATTTTTTTTATAATAAGATAACGAATTCGTTGCATTTTTTATTTTAACCTAATATGTGGTAGTTACCTGTACTTTATAATAAGCTTAACTATTCACATCCTAAGGACATGTTAAAGACTTTCACATGGCAGTAAGTCTTTCGTGGCGTATTTTTTTTTCTTTTCAACGAAATACCTTCGTTATAACCTGCATATGAAAATAAAGCAAAAAGTCCTTACAAGTGTTTGTGTAATAGCAACACAAGTGCGATATCGTATATTAAGAAACTTAATCCTGGTGAAAAAGTTCCTTAACTTTGTTAATTACACTAATTATCTGCTTCAGAGTTTACTTGCTACGAAAAGTTTGTTTCAAAAAATAAGTTCATGTAAAAGTGCAGCGAAGACAAAAAAGATAGTAGATACTTTTTTGTTTCCAAAATTTATTTACAAAGTTGAATACTAAATACTTACATGTAATAAGTATCTAGCTATATCTACTTATTTATTTATGTTGGACTATAAACATGAAGTCATGAATGAGAAAGTATAATGGTCTGGTGTTCTTGTATATATGTAGTACTGTGATTAGCTAATTGCCGAAACGTGACAAAAGACCAGTGATTACGTTACTAAGGACGACAACGTAGTGAAATTGGGTCAAATGTGGGATTCTGTAAAACTACTTATCTGCAAATGATATTGGAAAACAAGTTAAGCTGAAGAAGCACCATTAAGAGAAGTGCTCTATGATGAAACTTTGCTTTTGAACAAAAATCGATTTTCATTTGACTTTTCCGGTTCACATTTGGAATAATAATGTATAAGATGTTCTAATGACGGAAACAAAACGATATTCGACCTTAAGGGATCTTTAAAGCACTACAAGGTATATGCAAGTTAAATTGAAGGCATTAAATGAGACAAAAACAATTTGATAGGTTTTGTCAATTAAGAAAGATTTAGGTATGAAGTCGTATAGATGTTTGCAATGTAAAGTAATTTTATGCATTAAACCCAATTAAACAATATAAGTCTTACATATTTTGTTCCTTCACATTAAAAGAGAGAAATAAGTCCGCCTTCGTCAGATGTCAAATAATTCCATGCATGTAGTGTAAGCAAAGTTCATAGACTTTATAGCATTTGCCATCATGAGTCAACCGTGTAAAATTTAATGATTTGGTTTTAAGACCGATTGCTGTTTTCTTTTGCTAAAACAGAACACATCCCTAATGCCATTATCCATCAGCGGAACTTGTTTTCAAAAAAGACACTGCACAGCTATAGGCATAAGCAGCACTGTTAAAGTTAATAGCCAAACCCGTAGAAGGCGTTGCGTGCGTTAAGTTGTCGTTTTTAATTGAGTGCAATGTTGAATACATCTACGAGAAACGATCCATGGGAAGCGTTTTTCCTTTGAGTGGCTTTTCTCATACAAAACTGTGTATTAAATATGCACTCCAGTTTGGCTCTTAAGCCTCGTCATCGTCATTGATCACACATACAGAACCATCAATTAAATGACAGATTTTTCGCTCATTGTTGCTGGCGTGTCAACGCATCTTGAATACCTCAAAGAAGCAATTTTTTCTTTCCCGCACGACGACGAATGAACAAAATACCAAACGAGGTATATTATTATTAATATTAATATATATTATTTATTAAATTATTTAAACTATTATTTATCAACGCGAACAATACAAGAATATTAAAAAGCACGCTCGACCGCGACGACGAAGATCAAACTAAAACAATTACCAAAAAAAATAGGTAGTTGATGTGACGATAAAAAAAACTGGTTTTCCTTGTTTATGATAAGCAACACGGCGAATAAAAAAAATTGTAACCAACAGCAAAGATGATGCTGTTTCCTCAGCCTAGCTCAGCTGGTCGCAGGTTCGCGAATTATTTAATCGATAAAATGATTGATAATAAAAAAAACAAATCGATGATAAAAAGAAAATATAAAAAAAAGGAGGTATAGGTACCTATTTGTACTTACTTGGTATACGTATGCAAATGCAGGTACGTATACAAGAAAGTCAAAAGGGTAAAGGGCGCCAGAAATTTTTTTTTGAAAAAGGAAATTCCAAACCTTCGAAGCGGAAACGACGGTGAAAAGCCAAAGAAAAAAATAAAAACAAAATGAATAATTATTTTAACTTCCCGAGTAGGGTATTTAATTATTCTTTATTTAGCTCAGGAAACCTTTCAAGCAGGATAAAAACCTGAGATCTTTTAAAACAAAACAAAAATTAACAATTTAAATAGGTATAGGTATTACAATTAAACTAAGATGGACCACTATCGCTTGGTCCCGAAATATAGAAAATACAATTACAACCAGGTCGCGTGTCCTGCAATCTCAGGATAAATTCGATGCAGAAGTCAACCGAATAGGTAATATGTTTATTTTTAAACTCAATATAAAACGTAGCAAAACAACAAAAAAACCACTGTGTACTTATCTGTACCAACTGCAAAATTTTCCTTCCTTTTTCTCCTGTCTGCCTAGAATTTTCACTACAACACTTTAAATTAAAATATCTAATCTCACTACTCTACTTTAATTTTAACTCTACAAATCAAATTTTTCAGTTATCAACAATTTTTCTTTATTACAAATTTTTGAACCTCTCGTTCGTTTACAGTCGCTTAAGAAGTGTCCTTCCAAACTTTTACCATGTTTGGAAAGCATCTTCTTTTTTTTTTTGTCCCCTATGGTTTCGGCCAATCAGTACCCGCTAATCTCGATGACGAGATAATACAGCAATCACATAGCATTATTTGCGAATATGTGCTGTCGTCATCGAAATTCAGCGGTCCTGCTTACTCCCATATAAAACCCAAGCTTACTGCATATTCATCATCGAATTCGCCGGCCACTGATCTTCTTACAGGGAAGAGCTATTCGATGAATGCATTCAGCCCATATTCCCACATTTTTATAAAAAGAAAAACAATTGAAAGCTGAAAAATCTAATGTCGGCTTACAATCATTTTTCCCCTCAAACTAATACAATGCAAAAAAAAACAAAACAACAAAAAAATTCAAAGCAGACAATATAAAACCATTCGAAGGAAAATATGGCAGTTTATATCTCCTATTTGTGATCTTAACTACTTCGGTGGACTTCTGTTCAGATTTGGGGAATTGGGGCTAGCAGATAGCGTTCCATCTTGTACAAATTATATTTAAATTTATGACGGGCTCTCGGCCATTTTTAAACAACATCAACTTTCGGGAACAAAATGTCATCCGTGTTTATCTTCATCAGTATGCCCTTCTGGCTAGGCAAGGTTTATGGTTTCGGAGAGTAACTTCAGCTTTTATGTCTATGTTATAGTAGTACGTCCAACTACTATTTTGGTTCTTGGCTCACCAAATCAATACTTTAATCGCATGACATCCGAAGATCTGTTTCTTCAAAATACTAAGAGATAGTACCGATGTCTGATGGACCATGGTTGCCCTGCTCTCTCTCAGTAGATTGAAGAAACACCTGAGAAGATAAAAATTAGTAGGAAGTAATGCAGGAATAAGGAATGGGACTGAGATGTAAAGAACAGTTTTTGTAACGGTAAATTTTACCGTGACAAATCCCACCCTTTCCTCCTTGGAAATGTCTTACTTTTTTTATAAAAAAAATATAAGTCATTTCCTACGGCTCGATCTGGTAAAACAGCACAAACAAAGTAGTGGATCCCATCAGGCCAAATATGGCAGTCTTTCAAGCAAAACAAAAAAAAATCAAAATTAAAATTTTAAAATTACCAACAAAAATAAACAAAATTTAATCATATAACTCAACTTTACTCTAAAAGGGACTTTTTAGACTCAATCATTTTCGGACAATGAAGTGAACGGTTTTAGATCTTTAGTGTGCCAAGTGCCACGATCTTTACCATTTTCATCTTCAAGGACATATGTCCAGGGGGACAGTCTTTTTCTTACTTTAAAAGGGCCCACAAACTTTGGTGCCAACTTTGCCGCATAATAATTTGCAGCGTCTGAAAGGACAAAATTTCTCCGCCACACAACGTCATTTGGAAGATATTGAACATCTCTCCTCCTGAGGTTGTAGGCTTCCGACGATTTTTTGGATGCTGCCTGAATTTTGGCAGCGATTTCTATTCTTAGTTTTCTAAATCTATCTCCTACATCGCTGCCTGAATCTAAACGACTAGTTCTATCTACAATCTCATCACTAAGCTGTACTACATCTTGCCCACTAGTGGACATCTCTCTACCAAAATTAGCATAATAAGGACTAACTCCTAAAACTTCATGCTGCGAAGTGCGGATGGCACAAGCTACTTTTGCAAGCTGAGAATCCCAAACTCTGTGATTCTCAGATACATAGGCCCTTAATGTTGTCTTAATAATTTGATTGATTCTCTCCGCAGGATTAGCCTGAGGATGATAGTGTGGAGTAAATCTAATCTTCGACGAATATCCATCACAGAGGGCCTTTAGTTCCCTACTCCTAAATTGGGGTCCGTTGTCGCAAATGACAACTTTTGGAACACCAAACAACAGAAAAACGTTGTCTTCTAACTCTTTACACACTGCCTTTGCAGTGGCAGATCTCAATGCAAATAATAATGGACATTTGGTTAAATAATCTACTGCTGTGAGGATATATATGAAACCCCTACTGGACTTGGGTAATGGACCCACTAAATCCACACTAATCATCTCCCACGGAGAAGAAACACCTATTCTCTCAGTCATAAGACCGGCTGGCTTGTCGTTAACTGGCTTCACTTGTTGACACGTACTGCATTTTCTTACATATTTAGCTACATCTGATCTCATTTTTGGCCAATAATATTTGGCAGCTACTCTAGCAAATGTTTTTCTAACCCCCATGTGTCCAGCTAATGGACTGTCATGACACTCTCTAAGAATAGCTAATCTATCTTTTCTACCTACAACTAACTTCCATTCTTCGTTACTTTCATGAACTACTATATGTTTGGATTTGACAAATTTAAAAAGTTTTTCACTATCTACTCTCCACGACGGATAAGCTAACGGGTTTAATTCAACTGCCAAAATCATTTTAGCCACCCAAGGGTCTATATCCTCATCCGAAATACCAGCCACTACTGGGACTCCCCGAGATAACATGTCGGGTACGACATGTTCTTTTCCCCTACGGTGAATTAAAATGTAGTCGAATTGCTGTAGCCGTACTGCCCAGCGCGCTAGTCTACCTTGTGGGTCTTTGAGGTTACTCAACCAAATCAATGAGTAGTGATCAGTTACGACCGTGAAGTGAACACCTTCAATGTACGGTCGCAACTTCTCAATTGCCCACAAAACTGCTAAACATTCTTTTTCAGTAGTTGAATAGTTCCTTTCAGATCTATTCAAAGACCTACTCAAGTAACGAATTACTTTTTCCCCCTCTGGAAATGTTTGAGATAACACGGCACCGATGCCGTAATCGGACGCGTCAGTTTGGACCACAAATGGAATACTGAAATCCGGACATGTCAAAATTGGAGCCGTTATTAAGCATTCTTTAGCTTTTCTAAAACTGTCTTCACATTCTTGTGACCAGACGAACTTTTTGCTCTTTTTAAGCAAATCTGTTAATGGACTAACTAACATAGCGAAATTTGGTACGAAGCGTCTGTACCACGAAACTGTCCCTACAAAACTTCTCACTTCTTTTACATTTTTAGGTGCAGGAATTCTAACCATACTATCTACCTTTTCTGGATCCACATGTAACCCATTCCGATCTACTACATAACCTAAACATTTAAGGGATGGTCTGCAAAAGTTGCACTTCTCCCGACCTACTTTTAAACCTGCCTCACGCAATCTTTTTAAAACCTCGTTCAGAATTTCGAGATGTTTTTCGAAGGTATCTGTAACGATAATAATATCGTCCAGATAAACAAAAACGAACGGCTCCAACTCAGGCCCTAAAACGCTGTCAATGAATCTTTGCCAAGTTGCAGGAGCATTGTGTAAGCCGAATGGCATACGTTTAAATTGAAAAAGACCCCTACCCGGTACTGTGAAAGCAGTAAATTTACGAGATTCCTCCGACATTGGAATCTGCCAATACGCGGATTTTATGTCAAGTGACGTCAAAAATTTCGCGTTCCTAAGCTTATCTAAAATAGCTGAAATTCTCGGAAGTGGATACGCGTCTCTCTCTGTTACCTGATTTAACTTTCTATAATCGACGCAGAACCTAAAGGTATCATCTTTCTTTTTAATTAAAACTATGGGAGATGCCCAAGGGCTTTTTGATTTTTCAATCACATCATCATCGAACATTTCCTGAAGGGATTTGTCGATGTGGACCTGCACTGCCGGAGAAACCGGATAATACCTCTGTTTGATAGGTTCTGACGACGTTCTAATCTTATGTTCTACCATTGTTGTCACCCCCAGCCCTTCTGGCATACCCCTGAACAAATCATCAATTAAAATGTTTAGTTTCGCCGTTTGAATATCGTCCAACTCAGACTTTTCTGTGATAGATGTAGTTTCTATCGAAGCCACCATATCCTGGCTTGAAAAATTCCACATGCGAGAACGAAGATCCGGGACGATTCCCGATAGTGCCCAAAAATCTGCACCGAGTATCATCGCATGTGGGAGGGAAGGTATAACTAAACATTCAATCAAAATTGATTTGCTCTCAACAACAATGGGTAGATTTAAAACCCCTAAAACCCCTACACCTGCACCATCTGCTAAACTAACCTGCCTAACATTTGATTTATCTAACTGTAGCCCTAAATCTTTCAAAATTCTCCACGCGTCTCTACAAACTATTGTTCGCGATGCCCCAGAATCTAATAATCCTAAAAACCTAATCCCATAAATATTTACCCCTAAATATGGACGTCTATCGTCCCTAAACGTGTCTAACGTGAAACCTAATCTAACTACATTTACCAGCTGGTCGTCAGCAGGCGACCTAGCTAATGACGAAGGCGGCGCTCTTGCCCTGCTGGCCCAAGAGTCCGCTGCCCGTTTCCCAAACAGCGTCTACAATTACGCTGTGAAGTACCCAAAGTACCACAGCCAAAACAACGCCTAGGAGCGGAACAGGTATTTGACAAATGACCTTCCCTGTTGCAGTTAAAACAACGAATGGTCCTATTGGGTGGAGTATTTCTAGTGGGAGGTGGTTCAAAATTAACTGCAACTGTTGCTTCTTCAACTGAAGCAACATATGCAACATCAGGCTCTAAAGCCTGCCTGTTGCGACTAGTAGGAGGGGGAACAAAAGATTCGACGTTAGTTCTTATCGTCTCCAACTTTCTACCCAACGCAACAAGTTCATTGACTGATTTTATATCAGCCAACCCCAACTGCGTTTGATAGAAGGGAGCGATGTTCTTCATGAGAATAGTTAATTTTCTATTCTCAGTCAACGGCTCCGAAAATCTTTTGAAAAGAGTCTGCATGAGCGCAATGTACATTCCAATTGACTCATCCTTCCCCTGGGTGCGTCGTCTGATCTCATCCATCAAGAGATCATCATAATTGGATGGCAAAAACTCCAATTTCAATTCTCTAACTAACTCTCTCCAAGTACTTATGCTGTCCCTAATCGCCCTAAACCAAAGAAGAGCCTTCCCAGTAAAAAGATCGACAGCTGATTTGTAAAGTCGCGCCTCAGAAACACCTCTGGACTCTCGAAGCTCTTCTACTCTCTCTAAAAACATATTTACTGATGAGCCCGACCGCTCACCAGAAAACTTAACATCCCATTTCTCAATTCGCTCCGAATTACGCTCATCCAAATGTTGAAAAATTGGGTTCTCTCGTCGTTCGACTGGCGCAGGTGGCAACGCATCTATAACTGCTGTTGACTTGCTGGTTCCTGCACTTGCTTGGGGTTCTGTCTCTTCTCCTTCAATCAAACTTGCCATCAGCATCAATAATTCACCTCTCAAATCCGAAACTCCATTCACCTCATCAGAAGACTCTGCCTTTGCCCTACAAATTCTACCTAAAGACCATTCGATTTTCGTTTGAATTTTTAAGAATTCTGCCGACTTGGAATTTCCCGGCGGGGTTTTTAAAAGATTCCTAATCTCTACTATTTTGGCCTGAACGGCCTTTAAATCATCCTCAAAAGAAAAGGGGTAGTGAGGGGACTCGGCAGAAATGGAACCTGCACGCTCAAGAATTCTTGAGGATCTTAATGTTGTTCTCATGGTATCCACCGTACCCTCCTTAAGACCACGGGCCTGCATTTCATAGAGGAGTTCTTCTCTTGACAAACGATTAATATCCATTTCTTTCTTTTAAAGCAATACGATGACTTTAAAAAAAAATGTAAAAAAAAACTTCTCAAGAGAAAGAAAAAAAAATTACTGCAAAAATAAAGCAAAAAAAATATCAATATTTATATTTGGCCACAACCAATTTTTATTTTTTTTTTTTGTTTGTTTTAGAACAACAAAAAAAATCGAAGGCGATTAAAAAAATCGAAGAAAAAAAAAATCAGTATGGTAACACTAACAATCAATAAAATTTCCAATCAAAAATTTTCCCAACAACTTCTTCCGAAAGAGAAAATATTTTTATTTGTTTGCACAATAACTACCAAGAACCACAAGATAGAAAATATATATATATATATCTAGGTAAATACCTATAATTTAAGATACCTGCAAAAAAGAATATACGATAAACAATTGTTATAACAAAACAACAACAACAAAATGTACAATATAATTAAAATTATTGTCGAACAATTTTCATTAACCAAATATGTACCTATATCAAAAAAAGTTTTTATCAATATGAAATTTCAATTAAAAGTCTAATCCAAATGCGAATCCTTAAGAAAAACAAATATTTATTGTCATTCAGTAGAGAAAAAAAACTAAATTAAAAAAAAATTACACAAAACAAAATGAATTTAGTTACCTACTTAGAAAATTTTAATGTTAAAATAAATTAATCGCACACAAAAAAAAATATATCCAAAAATGAACGAAATTCAATTTGCCGGCGGCAAAACACGGGTTTTAAAATGATGTTATAGGTAGGTACCTACAACTCAGCAAAATATAATTTTGGTTCTCTTTCGAAAGAAAGAAAGAGACAACAATATTTTGCGAAATTTACTGAAAGTAAATAACCTCCCAAATGAAAAAAAAACTAATAAATTAAGTATAAACAAAAAAATAAACAGCAAAAAAAACTCACTTTAAACTCCAGGTATATTATTATGTAGGTAGGAAGCAATTATTTCACAACACTTTGTTTTATATATATGTAGGTATGTAGGTGTATCGACACCACCAACAGTAATTTATTTTGTTATTTACCTAATATAGCCACTGCCAATTAAATTATTTATTTATCTGGGAAAGAGAAAAAAAAAACTGAAACAGTAAAATAATACAAAACTAGGTATATAATTTCCCAAACAAAATATTAAAACTAAATTTAATCACAAAGGGTAGATATTTTGTTGGCTTTTCACCGATAACAACACTATAAATCTTTTACAAAAGCCCCACGTTGGGCGCCAATTGTTACAATTTTTTCTTTCCCGCACGACGACGAATGAACAAAATACCAAACGAGGTATATTATTATTAATATTAATATATATTATTTATTAAATTATTTAAACTATTATTTATCAACGCGAACAATACAAGAATATTAAAAAGCACGCTCGACCGCGACGACGAAGATCAAACTAAAACAATTACCAAAAAAAATAGGTAGTTGATGTGACGATAAAAAAAACTGGTTTTCCTTGTTTATGATAAGCAACACGGCGAATAAAAAAAATTGTAACCAACAGCAAAGATGATGCTGTTTCCTCAGCCTAGCTCAGCTGGTCGCAGGTTCGCGAATTATTTAATCGATAAAATGATTGATAATAAAAAAAACAAATCGATGATAAAAAGAAAATATAAAAAAAAGGAGGTATAGGTACCTATTTGTACTTACTTGGTATACGTATGCAAATGCAGGTACGTATACAAGAAAGTCAAAAGGGTAAAGGGCGCCAGAAATTTTTTTTTGAAAAAGGAAATTCCAAACCTTCGAAGCGGAAACGACGGTGAAAAGCCAAAGAAAAAAATAAAAACAAAATGAATAATTATTTTAACTTCCCGAGTAGGGTATTTAATTATTCTTTATTTAGCTCAGGAAACCTTTCAAGCAGGATAAAAACCTGAGATCTTTTAAAACAAAACAAAAATTAACAATTTAAATAGGTATAGGTATTACAATTAAACTAAGATGGACCACTATCGCTTGGTCCCGAAATATAGAAAATACAATTACAACCAGGTCGCGTGTACTGCAATCTCAGGATAAATTCGATGCAGAAGTCAACCGAATAGGTAATATGTTTATTTTTAAACTCAATATAAAACGTAGCAAAACAACAAAAAAACCACTGTGTACTTATCTGTACCAACTGCAAAATTTTCCTTCCTTTTTCTCCTGTCTGCCTAGAATTTTCACTACAACACTTTAAATTAAAATATCTAATCTCACTACTCTACTTTAATTTTAACTCTACAAATCAAATTTTTCAGTTATCAACAATTTTTCTTTATTACAAATTTTTGAACCTCTCGTTCGTTTTACAGTCGCTTAAGAAGTGTCCTTCCAAACTTTTACCATGTTTGGAAAGCATCTTCTTTTTTTTTTTGTCCCCTATGGTTTCGGCCAATCAGTACCCGCTAATCTCGATGACGAGATAATACAGCAATCACATAGCATTATTTGCGAATATGTGCTGTCGTCATCGAAATTCAGCGGTCCTGCTTACTCCCATATAAAACCCAAGCTTACTGCATATTCATCATCGAATTCGCCGGCCACTGATCTTCTTACAGGGAAGAGCTATTCGATGAATGCATTCAGCCCATATTCCCACATTTTTATAAAAAGAAAAACAATTGAAAGCTGAAAAATCTAATGTCGGCTTACAATCATTTTTCCCCTCAAACTAATACAATGCAAAAAAAAAACAAAACAACAAAAAAATTCAAAGCAGACAATATAAAACCATTCGAAGGAAAATATGGCAGTTTATATCTCCTATTTGTGATCTTAACTACTTCGGTGGACTTCTGTTCAGATTTGGGGAATTGGGGCTAGCAGATAGCGTTCCATCTTGTACAAATTATATTTAAATTTATGACGGGCTCTCGGCCATTTTTAAACAACATCAACTTTCGGGAACAAAATGTCATCCGTGTTTATCTTCATCAGTATGCCCTTCTGGCTAGGCAAGGTTTATGGTTTCGGAGAGTAACTTCAGCTTTTATGTCTATGTTATAGTAGTACGTCCAACTACTATTTTGGTTCTTGGCTCACCAAATCAATACTTTAATCGCATGACATCCGAAGATCTGTTTCTTCAAAATACTAAGAGATAGTACCGATGTCTGATGGACCATGGTTGCCCTGCTCTCTCTCAGTAGATTGAAGAAACACCTGAGAAGATAAAAATTAGTAGGAAGTAATGCAGGAATAAGGAATGGGACTGAGATGTAAAGAACAGTTTTTGTAACGGTAAATTTTACCGTGACAATTGCAACTGAGAAACACACATAGGTGCTCATTCACTGCGATCCAGGTGGAAGTGAAACTAAAATAGTTGAATCCTGGTCTTGCATCCATCCTGCCGGCACAAAACAAACTATACAACGAGGAGCGAAAGTTTGTGCAAACTTTGAAATCAGGACAAGCGGAAGGATAAACAAAGGAAGAGCCTTATCGTAAACCGCATACACATAAGCCCACACTACCCTATACGACAACGACGACACGATACACATAAGGAATAAATTGGCTATAAAGTTTATCGAGCTTTGGCGGAGTCGTCGTCATCGTCGATTAACTACCACAAAACCCCCTGCAACATGACCAAATTCTGGATTTACTTTTGGGGCACCATGGTTACGTGGTATCCATGCTTATCGAATGGATATCTTAACGTGTTCATTAGTCACAAGGAGGTCATGAAACTTATGGGTGAGTTCTCATATGAATTATTAGAAAGTCTTTCAAATAACTAACTATACTTTTGTTTGTCCTTTATCTTCGGCATTTATTTTTTTTGTGTCAAATCGCCCGAAGGCCAAAAAGTCTAAAAATGTATCTAACACATTTTTGGTTTATTTGACATTTTTATATTTTTGAGCGATCAGACATTATTTCGAAACCCCCAAAAAGGTAATTTTCAATTCGTTAAGTTTCAAATCGCTTAAATGCCTAACTTTAAGGACAATTTGACATCATGGCAAATCGTCCAATAGTGAAAACGATTGCCCAGGTGGGCAGCATACTCCCCTTACGTATCTTAATTTCGTTTGACAAATCAAATTTCATTTCAAAATTTGACATTATCTGAAATCGACCGACATAAATGCATATTACTTTTCAGCGATTTAACTTAATATCAGATTTCCCTAAAATACAAAAATTGCAAATCGCTGATAATACAATTTGGACGCGGTTGGGGTCAAAATCCCGCAAACCAAAAGATCGAAAAGCCAAAAGACGGAAAACCCAAAATACCAAAAACCCAAAAGACCGAAAAGCCAAAAGACCGAAAACCCAAAATCACGCAAAATTTTCTCCGCAAATTTGAGGAATTTCGGGAGAACTTTTTCGGGCTTTTGTGTTTTCTTTACTTTCTTTTTCATATATATATGAAGATATTTTACTTACTTTAAGGGATTCTAACTCCCTTTCTGTAGTCCCGCTCACGCAACATCATTGCTCCGCTTAGGGTATGTCCATTGTCCAGTCGTCTGGCAGGCGCCTGAGTCCAATGTTTCCATATTCCACAGCACCTGGGTGGCCCGCTTCGCGGGTTCAAGGGATCTTAACTCCCTTTCTGTAATCAGTCCCGCTCACGCAACTTCGTTGCTCCGCTTAGGTTATGTCCAGTCGTCTGACAGGCGCCTGAGTCCAAAGTTTTTAAATTCAACAGTACCAAGGTGGCCAACTTATGCCCCCAACAGTTAAGATTGGGTAATCCTACCAGGAATTAAATTAGGGCTATTGTTTTTGTATTTATAACAACATTTTTTCTGAATTTAGGTGAGGAGAATTTTCTTAATGATTTTAAAAAAATATTTTTGTTCAATAAAATTACCTATTTAAAAAAAAAAAAAAATTAGCAATCTTAATTTCGGTCATTTGGCCTTTCGGTCTTTTGGGTTTTCGGTTTATTGGATTTTCGGTCTTTTAGGTTTTCGGAATTTTGGGTTTTCGGTCTTTTGGATTTCGGTATTATGTCCGTCTCCCAATTTGGACACTTTATATCAGTTTTTTGAAAATTTTCGTACTGAGCAATTTTACTCTGCGTTATTTATTAATTCCGATAGAACACTCATTTAACTTGGTCAAAAAGGAAAAAGAAAAATCTTAAATTACAAAATACAAAAATTACGCACAAATTTGGTTTCAATTAAGTGGTTGGTAAGTACTTTTTCTAAGTTTCTTCATAAAATACAAGTTGAGCCAACATATTGTATCGCCGCGCCGCCATTTCAGAATTGCTAAAACTTTTTCAAATGACGAAACTGTCACTATTAAAAGCAGTAGTTAGAGCGTTCTGGCCCGGGGGGTTCTAAGACTCATGGACCGGAGGTTTTTTTTTTGATGTGGTTGGTGGTGGAGCCTTTGGGGTAGAGTCTTTGAGGGTTGAACTTTTTTGGGGTGTTTGAGCTTTTGGGAGTGTGATCTTTTTGGAGTACGGGCTTCATTTCAGGAAGTTGTGCTTTTGTAGGTGATGGCCTTAGGAAACGTGGGGGTGGAATTTTTCGGGCTTGTAATGGGTTTAATGTATTTGTCGATCGTAGGCTGTGGTAGGGGTACGACTGTACGAGGTCTTTCACCAAAAAAAAATTTCTGGCGAAGCATATTAATTATTAACAGAACCTGCCATAGAACGGTACTTTTTTGATACCTATTATCTTCTTAAAGTTTGATCCAATTTTGAAGAAATCTTATATTCCAAAAGTTTTCCTAAGCTAAATAGTTATAATGAAGAAAAGTGTTTACTAAAAAGATAATTTTTTAAATTTCATTTTACCCAAACAAAATTCGTTCAACTTTATTAAATTTTATGTGAGAGTTTTGTTGTTGAAGAATTTTCTATTCATTAACACGAAGGTTACTCACCACCAGAGCAAGTTTTTTGCAAAAAATTATGCGCTTTATTTTGGATTGAACGTCATATTATATTCATATGATTACTATTCTTAAAAAACTTAAAATTAATTATTTCCGTAGTTCCCTTCTTTCTGAATTATAATTAATTCAGTAATTTGGGGCACACATATTTCTTGTGTGTTTTGCAATGCCTTTATATTTTCGGATTATATTGCCTTTTTATAGCCATATAAAGATGAAAAACGTAGCAACATTTTCTTAACCAGGAAACCATTTTTTTTTAATTTATAAGTGTATTTTTCTTCCTCATATTTTTTTTATAATAAGATAACGAATTCGTTGCATTTTTTATTTTAACCTAATATGTGGTAGTTACCTGTACTTTATAATAAGCTTAACTATTCACATCCTAAGGACATGTTAAAGACTTTCACATGGCAGTAAGTCTTTCGTGGCGTATTTTTTTTTCTTTTCAACGAAATACCTTCGTTATAACCTGCATATGAAAATAAAGCAAAAAGTCCTTACAAGTGTTTGTGTAATAGCAACACAAGTGCGATATCGTATATTAAGAAACTTAATCCTGGTGAAAAAGTTCCTTAACTTTGTTAATTACACTAATTATCTGCTTCAGAGTTTACTTGCTACGAAAAGTTTGTTTCAAAAAATAAGTTCATGTAAAAGTGCAGCGAAGACAAAAAAGATAGTAGATACTTTTTTGTTTCCAAAATTTATTTACAAAGTTGAATACTAAATACTTACATGTAATAAGTATCTAGCTATATCTACTTATTTATTTATGTTGGACTATAAACATGAAGTCATGAATGAGAAAGTATAATGGTCTGGTGTTCTTGTATATATGTAGTACTGTGATTAGCTAATTGCCGAAACGTGACAAAAGACCAGTGATTACGTTACTAAGGACGACAACGTAGTGAAATTGGGTCAAATGTGGGATTCTGTAAAACTACTTATCTGCAAATGATATTGGAAAACAAGTTAAGCTGAAGAAGCACCATTAAGAGAAGTGCTCTATGATGAAACTTTGCTTTTGAACAAAAATCGATTTTCATTTGACTTTTCCGGTTCACATTTGGAATAATAATGTATAAGATGTTCTAATGACGGAAACAAAACGATATTCGACCTTAAGGGATCTTTAAAGCACTACAAGGTATATGCAAGTTAAATTGAAGGCATTAAATGAGACAAAAACAATTTGATAGGTTTTGTCAATTAAGAAAGATTTAGGTATGAAGTCGTATAGATGTTTGCAATGTAAAGTAATTTTATGCATTAAACCCAATTAAACAATATAAGTCTTACATATTTTGTTCCTTCACATTAAAAGAGAGAAATAAGTCCGCCTTCGTCAGATGTCAAATAATTCCATGCATGTAGTGTAAGCAAAGTTCATAGACTTTATAGCATTTGCCATCATGAGTCAACCGTGTAAAATTTAATGATTTGGTTTTAAGACCGATTGCTGTTTTCTTTTGCTAAAACAGAACACATCCCTAATGCCATTATCCATCAGCGGAACTTGTTTTCAAAAAAGACACTGCACAGCTATAGGCATAAGCAGCACTGTTAAAGTTAATAGCCAAACCCGTAGAAGGCGTTGCGTGCGTTAAGTTGTCGTTTTTAATTGAGTGCAATGTTGAATACATCTACGAGAAACGATCCATGGGAAGCGTTTTTCCTTTGAGTGGCTTTTCTCATACAAAACTGTGTATTAAATATGCACTCCAGTTTGGCTCTTAAGCCTCGTCATCGTCATTGATCACACATACAGAACCATCAATTAAATGACAGATTTTTCGCTCATTGTTGCTGGCGTGTCAACGCATCTTGAATACCTCAAAGAAGCTTTCACACATTTGGGAAAATGTTAATATTCTTGAACCATATAATTATATACATAAAAAAATTGCAATGAGAAATTTTTCTGTTAAGCCTATAGCCCGAAAACAAAACGCAAGAGTAACCCAACCAACAATTCAACTTGTATATAAGGATCTAAACAAGCTATTTGCAGACTGCTTTATAGAAACCGTTAAACGTCTTATGGAAGTAAGTAGCACTTTATGGAAGCTATTTAACTGCTGTAAGACTTTCGTTGACAGGTTTTTAGGTATAGCAGCAAATAGATTATGATGAGAGATGCATTTAGCTTTGACTCAGCCAGCTATTCTATGACAACTTTATATGCTTATTGCTTGCTTTGGATGTTATAACAAAAAACCTTTTAATGAAGCTTTTGCTATAATAGCTTGCTGCATGGCCCTATAAAGACCAAATTTAAAAATTTAAAACGAAATAAAAAAAAATTGAATAAATTATATAGGATTTAAGGTGGGTGCCAATTTAAGTATTTGCATTTTTTTTAATTCAAATTTTTTTGATAAAAAAAAAATGTCCATATATACTATACCCGAAATCGCACCCATTCAAAATCATATTGTGAACCAATCGAGGGAGTCAGCATCATGAAATGATTTGGCTTGTTTTCCAAAATCAAGCAAAATATTTTTGGCATAAAATTGCTTAGCACAACGAAATAAGCCAATAATGCCAATTTGGAGCTATTTCCTTTTCGAAAACGAAGTATGACCGAATTAAGCGAAATAAGGCCGAATTTCGGAATTCGGCGTTATTTCGCTCGGCGTTATTTCACGGCGCCGTTTATGCCGTGAATTTCGCTCGACGACTCGGCGTTATTTCGCTCGACGTTATTTCACGGCATAAACGGCGCCGTGAAATAACGCCGAGCGAAATAACGCCGAAATTCGGCCTTATTTCCATGTTCGGCGTTATTTGACTTTGCTGAACTGAAATAACGCCGAGTCGGCCTTATTTCGCTTTTAATAATTTATAAAGACATTCAGATATAGGTTCCCTGCTTTCCTTGAAAATGTACCGTTAGATGAATTAATACATATATCAAACATATTCATCATGATGTTTTCATTTTATTTTATTCAATAAAGTTTTAGTTATTTAATTAATTTCGAGTTACATATAAGATAACCTGGAATCATTTCATTAGTTGATAAAGAGTGATGCGCATCGGTTAAATGGCTAGTTTTGGTGAATCAGTTTTTGTGTATGAAATCTGTGAAGGTTTTAGGAAGGGAAGCGATCTTTTATATATACCCGAAACAAAACAACTATATAAAATTAAATCTAAATCTAGATTGTGTAAACGATACACGTGCTATGCAAATGCGTGCAATGCTAGTGCAATTGTAGAATTTAATAACGAAAATTTAGTGAGAATTCCGAAGGTCAGTGCTCCACATGACCATTCGACGCAAGAAGACCTTCGCGGTAAATTAACTTTACTAAGTGAAATAAAAAATGAGTGTGCAAACGTTTCGCTTAAAAGAAGTGGCATTCGCGAAGTTTTCGAATTTAGAATTTGAGAAAATAATAGTTTAAAATTCGCGCGAATTTTGAACAGTTTTTACGGTTGTTTTAGCCTGGAACATTCACAGTCCTAGCAGTCGACGCCGAAAATTTTAAAGCCATATATGGTTTCTTTTGATGTAAGGAGCGTCTAGTTTTATTTTGTGACCCATTTTTTTTAATTTACACTTTTTTGCAGAGAAATTTGATGACATTTATAATTTCGTACGTGCATCCTTAACCTTTTCCGAACCGACAGCAGTAAGATTTAATTTTCACGCATAAAAAAGTGTATTGAATTTCATGACTCTTTCAAAACACGTAAATCATTTTGATAAGAATAAGTACCTTCACTGGTTTCACTTAAATAAAAGCAACCTCAAAGCTCTACTCAATTTAAACTCACATAACCCTTTTTTCATTCAAAAAGGATTCATTTAAGTCCTATTTTTTAATCTCAAAGTGTTTTCTTACTGCCCAATTATATTTTTGGCTAAACAATAGCTTTGTAAACTTTTTCACTTAAAAAACAGTTTACTTTTCACTTACCACCGGAAAATATTTACCTTTACAACACTAGACGCCATCTCTAAAAAATAACTTTCATCCCTTTGAAATATTTTTTCGTGCCACAAACAACAACTTTTTTTTTTATTCATAATTATGTTTTCATAATTACTTCTTCATTTAATTTTCACAAAAAAAAAAAAACATTTTTTCTCTAGAGGTTAACAAAAGGTAGAAAGGGTGGCTTTGGCTAGAATAGAAGTGGTTCACATTTTATGTTTCCTTTTATTTTTACCTTCCCTATTAATTTCCCTTGAGGGTGAGAATTGTCTCCCTTTTTGTGGATATAAAATCGAAAAACGATTCTTTTCCGATACACTTTTTATTTGTTTTTCATTTTCTTTGTCTATGCGATAAGGGACAACTTCAAAGGAATCAAAATGCAGCCTAATTTTCTTTTAGAATAATTTTAAAATGAAAATAAAACAGGAACAACATTAAATTGGCGGCCAACATCAAACATCTCTTATCGATCTGTTTCTTCTTCCGATTGGCAAATAATTACTTTGCAATCATTGCACAATTTTAATCCTGACATTACATTCAAACGTATATAAGAACATAGCAAATTGCCTCCTAGAGTTTGCATCACCCTCCATTGCTTTTCTAGCCCCCATCTCGCTATGACAACCCACAATCCCTAAGTGTTCTTTTTTCGTGCAAAAGAAAACACAAGAATCGTTTGATTTTCCGCAATCTGGAAATAGAGTTTGTTCTTTCCATATAAAAGTTCTCTTTTTATTTAATGGGAAATTATTTCCTGCATCTCGGGACCACAGACTTCCGCATCCTTAGAGTGCGGCGTGCGCGTTTACCCAAACCCTATATAGACGACACAACGCTAATGTGCCATTTGCTTTCATGTCTTACACTATAGGAACTTGTGTCTTGCTATGATTCCATTTTTTCTTCACAGATTCAACACTCCCTTGCATATAATGTCCTTATACCTATTTGAAGTACTTATGTGCAAAAGTTCTGAGGGCTGGGTTGGAGTTTGAGTCGAAACAAGGAGCAACAAACAAAAAATAAATAGACGTATGTTCTCATTCCAATGATCAAGAGAAGTGAAGGAATAAGTGTTATGGCAACATTATTGGTTTAAGCGGAAAATATTGAAAACATGTTTTGTATGTCAGGACCCAGGATAGGGGCTGAACAGGATGTACGGTATATATGAGGATGTCATGGCATTTGAAATATTCTACTGTGTTGGGTAATTGGATTTTAAAATTCCAAAGGACCAAATAAAAAAAAAGAGCTCGTACCGAGCTCTACGGGGAATCATTGAGTGTGTGAGAGTTGAACAGGATGTTTTTTCTTTGTCAGGATTAAATTTTCATCCCAAGGAATGCTAACGCGCATCACTTGATGACAAAATGTAAACAGTACTTTAAACAAGTAGAATGTTTTCTTTTTTTGGTAGGGCGAAACGAAATTATTGATTTTGAAATAAATATCTTCTGTTGAAACACAGACCTAGTTCCGGGATATAAAAATAAAAGCGATGTTTATACAAAAATCAAGTCAAGTTTAACGGACATTATTAAAGATATATTTTGTGTAATTCCTTTGTATGCAATTTATTCCTTCAAGAGATTCGAACGATTTTTGATATTTGACGGAAATAATTACTTAGAAGTTCTGTAGCGTAACATAGATAAAAATCAAGAGCGACTTTGTCTTTTGGTGAAAAAGGTTGAATTAAGACTTAAGGCAAAAAAAGGCAGCTATAAGAATTTTAGGTGAAGCGAACTTATATTGCTTTCAGTTGATGGTCATCAAGAATTCTTCGAAATAATCGAACTATAACGAACATTTTGTGTTGGATACTCTCTAATTTGGCTAATAATGACAACACCCATTTAGCCAGAAATTAGTCTCACATCTGTAGAAAATTTCTGGACGAAACATTTTCTCCAAACTTAAAAAAGTTGTGTCCAGCGTCTCAGAATCTCGATGAAACTTCACCATGATAAACTGGTAAGCCTTTACTGGTATTTGAAAATTGAAAAGAATATATTATGACCAACAAACTTGCACGAACTTGCTCTTGTGGTGCACGATTTGGTTGCACGTACTTTTTCTTGTGGCAAGTTGCCTCGAAAATAAAATAAAATTTAATAATATTTTTTTTTAATAGGTATAAAGGAAAAAAAACATGAATTTTTCACAAAAGTGTTAAAACTTCTTTTAACAAATTCAAGCCAAATCAAAGAATGCAGAAAATTTTGTTGCCTAAACATAAGTTTACAAAAAAATTATTCCAAAATCGTTGGAGCGGTTTATAAATAAATCGATGTTTACTTAATATTTTTTTATAAAAATTTTTTTTTGGCCTCAGACATGGAACAATCCATAACCGGGAAGCTTGCCGACACTTTCTGAGGTCAACCCGACGAACCCCACAAGCAGATCAGTAGAGAAGCGGTGAAGTGGGAAAGTTGTGATCACACTCGAGGTCATAATATCGTCGGAAAAGAAGAAGAAGAAGAAGAAGAAAAAAGTTTTTTACAAATTTGAAGAACGCCATTTCTAAATGCTTAATTGTTTGCATTTCACGCACAAAAAAATAAAAAATGTTTGTCAAGCCGTTTTCCAAATATTGAATTTACAAAAAAAAATTCAAAAATTAATTAAAACTTAAATTAAGCTTTTTCGCAAAATGTTGGTATTGAAATTTGTTTAAGTTATCTAGACCTTTCTAAAAAAAAAATGTTTGGTTTGAAATCGACTATCCCGTTTATGAGATAGCTCAAGAAAAAAATAACGGTTGTAGGAGGTATCGTTAATAGGCTTGCCAAATTTCTTTTGTTGCAATTAAACAAAAGGAAATCAGAAAAAAACCATCAATAATTTTTTTCAAGAAAATCGTTGGAGCCGTTTTCGAGAAAATTAAGCATTGTCAAAACCGTTATATGGCAGGTACCGTTATTTTTTGAGCTAAAAAATTTCAATTCAATTTCTCCTCCAAGGAATGGTCTACAAACTCTACATACCATGTTTGAAGCCGTTTAGGCCGTAGGTGCTCTTAATTACAGACTGACATACAGACAGACAGACAGACAGACAAATAGACAGAGAGACAGAATTTCCAGACCCACTTTTTTCGTCTTTGCTATCATCGTAATGTCATGTTTGATTGTTATCTCAGTTTTTTTTTTGCACGAATGCATAACTTGCCTTACCTATAGTACCTATAATCGCAAGTAAAAATCTGAATATTAGAACCATTTGATTCGCAGCATTTAAAAATGGGGTTAGGTATAGTTCATCTCAAACCGCTTCTTCCCATACACTTTTAACCGGTTCACTTCATACCAATTCATAAACACCCAGCGTTCATCTCGTACCAGACCTACATTTCGTCCCAATACGGGAAGAGTCATGCTGATGTAGTTGGTCGAACAAGTAAGTGTGGCTATATATATATTTTCTTACAGCTTATTGGGTTAATTGGTTTTAATGTAATTATTACGTATTGGAAAACAAAAAGGATGAGTGGAACAACATGGTAGAGAGCTAGGTGGGGACTGGGGACAAGTGTTTTGGTATATAGGAATAAAAAATGGCCTATGTCAATAAAATTACTATCTGCTCTCAAACTGTAGGAAAACTGTAGGTTTGTAGGAAAACAGTAAAAATAGCTTACAAGTCCTACAAAAGTCTAGTGTATACAAATAAAAGCTTGAAAGATTGCAAGGTGGTTGTGTTAACCATTATACCGATTCCTTTTACAATTATCTTTCTTATCAAAGAAAAAAATAAAAAAAAATTTTTTTGATGAACTCTAAAAACGAAATTTTCCGTCCTCTCCAAAAACACATCGGAAATGTTAACAAAACGGTACCGAACAATTATTTTTGTAGTCTCATCACTTGTAAAAAAAATATTTCAAAACACACAAAAAACAAACAAAATGAACACAAGTCCATTTTATAACAATGATAACCACAAGAAAACACGAATTTTGTATGTATTAATTATAGTCTTTGATACCTACTGTTTGCATTATTGTACTTTGCTTTTATATAAATTTAAATCAATATTCTGTTGACTCCATATCAAACTTAATTATTAAAAGATTGTATCTTAAAATTAAGCTCCTCTTGAAATAAATTAAATAAATAAATAAAATTGAAACTTTAAAATTTCGCGAGCAATTCATATGCCGGTCAATTAAAATTGTTTTCTAAAAGAGACTTGGAGACTTTAAACGGTTTGACCCCTTTTCACCATTCGTAGAGTAGCGTTCCACAAAACCGGATAAAACAACGAAAAAATTCGTTTATGATTTCGCTGAGTCATTTTTGCTGTATACTATGGCCTATGGGCTTAAACATCTTGACGATTACTTTCTGTTTATTTACTGGGTTTTTTTTTTATAGAAATCCTAATATTTTACTCTGCAAGTATTTAAGGTGAAAATAATATTTTGGTGGAAGCAGACGATCTTCAATTTAAATTAATTCACATTTCCTTAAAGTACTGTTTGCAGGATGAAATCCTGTTCTAATAAACGTGTTTTTATTGTTAAAATGAACATAACATTCATTAAACTCACCCTCCAACAGTTAAGTATTTCAACTGCATGCAAAAGACTTATAGCTGATCTTCCTTAACCTAGCACGCCTACATCTTAATTACATGCCATTCGATTCGGTTTTAGTGCCCATAATACTAAATCAATTAATCCCAGTGATGTTCCTCTCACCTACGCTTTCTGTCACAACATAATTCATTGCCACCCACCATCTTTGGAATAAAAAAAAAAGAAGAAAACCTGTAACGAAAAAAAAAACAAGGAAAAAACTATATAAAGTAAGGGTTCGAAGAAAGTCAGAACAAATTAATATGTCATCCTTTTCCAGGAGGGAGGACCAACTTATTGAAATATCGGCACAGCAGGGGTATAATCGAAAAAACATTGCACAGTTCCGGGATCAAAACAGAGACCCCTTGCTACTCGACTATCAAAAAGAGTTTGAGTTCAGCTCTGCATGCGGTTTACATAAACAGAGGTTTTAAGGGGTGAAACGAAAAAAAAGAAACTTAAAATTCGCTTAAGTCACAAAGTATAAAAGAGTAGAGAGTCACGGAAAATCCATTAAACGATTTCCAAAGTACCTTCCTAATGGAACGAACTTCTGCTACTGCTACCGAAACAACGCACTGAAAAAGGACGAGAATTTTGTGAGGAAAGAAGGAGGTTCTATATCCACTTTACTTCAGTCATTGAAAATATAGAAAAGAGTGTACGATATGCGTTCACACAGCTAACAAAAACTTTTGGCCTTAATTGTGAGGATAATAGGATGCCACAAAAATGCTTTTCTCCATTTTTTTTTTTTTACTCTGCGAACTTTACAATGCAGCACTCAACCTAACTCAGGCTTGATGGGATTCACTACACAAAAAAAGAAGAAGAAAATAAGTTTAAGTAGAGAAAACCTTTATCCAAGTATATAATCAAATAAAGCTGAATGGAAGTATAGGGAAAAAGGCAAACAGGGTTCTTTAAAATAGCATCAACTATGGGGCTAACCAATATAAACTGTGAGAGCTTGATACATCGCATTTGGTCCAAAAATATTGTGTCTTAGCCTCTTCAGAGTGAGAGCTCTATGGTTGAAAGGGAAAATCAATTGTGTCTTGTAGCATTACCATCGTCAGAGAAAAACACGAACAATGGAACGAGTAGAAACAGTGTGTGTCAAAATTATTCCATCACTTTGAGTGGAATTTAAGGTTTAAGTCAGGTGATATAGAATTAAAGGTGATCAATGAAGAATACTGTTCAATATGCCATTGTTTGATAAACTTAAGAAGGTTTAAATGTATTTGTGGAATGTGATTCTATATCTACGGCACATCCTTCGAGTCCTTTAAGATAAATTGAATGTCAGAATATTGTAAATGGCCATGAGACATTATTGATTTTAACAACTGAGTCCACTAAAGCTAGCACTTTAATATAATGCCATTGGATAATAAGATGGATTTAAGTAAATAAGTTTACGGTTTATCTTTCTTCACACACTAAGATCAATTTAGATGCATTTTGATATACCCTATAGTGGATTATGCTTATGATGTATGGATGCTATAATAAGACATCATCTTGTTATTAAAGATGCTTTTGTCAACATTCAAACAGCTTCAGTTGGCCTGAAGGCGATTATTATCGGGAGACTACATGCTGAAATTCCAAACAATTCTTTTAAGTTCTGATACAATTTTTTTCCAAGAATTAACTGAAAAATTGTTGAACAGCGACCTAGTTAGTGTGGAGTTTTTTCATCTACCTGTGGTGTTTTTCAATACACATTCAACTGTTCAAAATAAACTGTAGAGTTATAAAAAAATATTTAATCACATATGCATTGATTTTTCATACAATAATTAATTTCTAGAATGTGTCATTCGTGAATAGTTTTTCTTAGTGTTATAGTTTTCGTATTAATAAATATAATTTTATGTTTGTAAAAGATGGCGTATTTATTATTCAAGATACAATAATTTGGCGACGAGTGAAGAAGATCTTAAAGATTCAAGATTTCAACATTTAGCATTCAATACTTGAATTGCATTAGCTATCAATTTTCAAATTTTTCAAATTCAAAATGGATGCCACACAGCTTCAACAAATTCTGCAAGCTTTTCAAGATCAACAGGCAAAGATTACTCAACTGGTTGCACAATTGCAAGCGCCTTCAACTCATTCAAATATTCATCCGTTTGAAAATTACGATGCTGAAAAAGAAAAATTTTCGAATTATCTAGAACGTTTCGAAAACTATTGCAACATGAAAAATGTTACAGACGAAGCTAAAAAAGCACAACTTTTATGCGTTTCTATAGGTTCATTGCACTACAATAACCTAGCTGCGTTTCTTGGTCCAGAAAAACCTGTCAAAAACTTAAAACTGCAGGATCTTATCGATAATTTCAAGAAGATGTTGATTCCGAAAAAAAATGTAGTAGTTTCTCAACATTATTTCCTTAACGTTTTTCAAAAAGAGGATCAGAATGTTGCTGATTTTGTTTCCTCGCTACAGAGAAACATTGCCAATTGTGAATTCAGTGTTACATGTCAGTGCATGAAAACTGTGTCCGTGTCTGAGATTTTTCTCCGCGCTCAGTTCATCCGTGGCCTAAGAGATGATTGGCTACGTGAGCAAATTTTGCAGTTAGACAAGACAACATTCGATGATATTCTTCTCAAAGCAACTGCTCTCGAAGCTTCAAGAATCGAAAGCAAAGAATTTAGACAAATTTCAAGAACTTCCAGTACAGATGTCAATAAAATGTCCACCTCAAGAAACAAGACACACATGAAGAGTCAATCAAGTTCAAGATCAAGGTTTCCTTCAAATAACACTCAGAAGTCATACGGTCGTTCCAGTTCAAAATCTCAAAACATCAATTACAAAGCTCTGGGAATAGAAAACTGTTGCTTAAGATGCGGACGAAACAATCACAAGGTTTCAAATTGCCGGACGGACAAATCTCAACTCAGGTGTAGCTCTTGCAAAAGAGACGGCCATGTATGAAAAATGAAATAGTAGATTTATTCGAAGTTAAAAACTGCGACAAGTATCTCATAGATGTGACACTAAACAATAAGACACAGAAGTTCGAAGTCGACTCAGGAGCAAAATACTCACTTCTAGCACAAACTGATTTTCGACGTCTTAATCTACACTTACCGTTGGACAAATCTCAAGTTTCGTTTCGATCTTACTCAGGCAATATTATCAATCCCTTGGGAAAATTATCCCTCAATGTTGCTTACGGGGGGAAAGAAATTATTGGTGAGTTACATATTGTTCCAGATGGCCATGATGCTCTACTAGGTAGACAATGGATAAGAGGTCTAGGTATCGAGCTTAAGAAAATTGATTCTAATACGTCAAATTCGTCATCTGCTTTTCAAATTCAACACAACTGCTCAATCGATGATATTTTTAAACAATTTTCTTCCATTTTTGAAGAGAAGGTAGGTTGTGTTCCAAATTTTCAAGTTTCACTTCAACTCAGGGAAGGAACCAAACCAATTTTTACTCGAGAAAGAAATGTGCCATATGCTCTACAAGAACGAGTCGACAAAGAACTCAACTCTCTCGAAAAAGACGGAATTATCACGCTAGTTTCCGCAAGTGATTGGGGTTCCCCACTGGTGGTCATACCGAAACCCGATGGCGGAGTACGTCTATGTGTCGACTACAAGTGTGGTGTTAATGAACGCCTAGTACAAGCTAATCATCCAATAAGACGAATTGATGACGTTTTACACAGCCTCCGGAACTCTCGATATTTTTGCAAATTAGATCTGTACAAAGCATACCTACATTTGAAAGTCGATGAAGAAAGTAGCAAAATTCAAACAATTTCAACACACAGAGGCACTTATCGAATGAATCGCCTCAGTTTTGGTATAAAAACCGCACCATCAGATTTCAACAGAATACTATGTCAAATTCTTAAAGGACTTCAAGGCGTAGAAGCTTACTTCGACGACATAATTGTGCATGGTCCTTCACGCCATGAATGTCTTCAAAATCTTGTTGCATGTCTAAACAAGCTCAATAAATATGACCTGCACGTCAATAAGAAGAAATGTTCATTTTTATTGGAAAAGATTGAATATTTGGGACATGTAATCGAGTTCAACAAAATTTGAAAATCTCCAGAGAAAATACGCGCTATACAGGATATGCGTCCTCCTTCGAATCCAGATGAAGTTCAACAATTTCTTGGACTTGTTACATACTACTCTCGGTTCATTCCAGATTTTTCAACTAAGTCTCATGCTCTTCGTTGTCTTCTTAAGAAAGGACAAAAATGGTTTTGGTCTTCAAAATGTGAATCAGCTTTCCTGAAATTGAAAACAGAACTATGCAGCGAACGAGTACTTATGCCATTCAATCCTAACTTACCAGTCGTACTAACTACAGATGCCAGTCCTTATGGAATAGCTGCTGTGTTGAGTCACACTCTAAACGGACTTGAAAAACCGATTGCATATGCTTCTCGTTCTCTAACGAAATCTGAACAAAATTATAGCCAGTTAGATCGTGAAGCCCTTGCGAAAATTTTTGGTGTCACTCATTTTTACAAATATCTTTTCGGTAGACATTTCCTACTTGTCACAGATAATCAACCCTTATCAAGAATTTTACATCCTCACAAAGCCTTACCCCAGATGACCTCAGCTCGACTTCTCAGATATGCTTCCTTTTTATCCGGGTTCAATTACTCTGTCAAATTCAAACCAGGCGAAGCGAACCAGAATGTTGACTGTTTGTCTCGTGCACCAGTTCAACATATTAAAATTTCAACTGACCAAATAATTGGTGATGAAGTAAACACTTTGTATGCTGAAACAATATTCCAAATTTCAAGCAAAGAAATCACAGCTCAAATCATCAAAGAAGAAACAGAAAAAGATGCTGAGCTTCAAAAAACTACAAATGACTTACAAAACAATTCAACAGATTCGGACTTAACACTCAAAGATGGTATTATTTTTCGAAAAGACAGAATACTTATTCCACACTCCCTGCGTTCAACAATTCTTTCGGAACTTCATGAAACTCACTTGGGTATCACTAAGATGAAACAACTTGCCCGACGATACGTATATTGGCATAATATTGATAAAGACATCGAGCGGTTAGTAAGAAATTGCGAAAACTGTGCAGTCAATAGATCAAATCCACCAAAAGCTCCAGTGCACCCGTGGGATCCGCCTCAAGACAACTGGGAACGAGTGCATATTGACTACGCTGGACCGTTTCAAAATCATTATTTTCTTGTTTGCATAGATGCCAAATCAAAATGGGCCGAAATAAGGGTAACCAAAGACGTGCCCTCAAGTTCAAGTACCATTCAAAAGCTTTCAAATATATTCTCATTTCATGGATATCCTCAAGTCATGGTATCCGACAATGCTTCAATTTTCAAAAGTGAACAATTCTATTCTTTTTGTTCAAGTCACGGAATATTTCAAAAATTTATTGCACCTGAACATCCTGCAACAAACGGACTTGCCGAAAGAAATATTCAAACCCTCAAACATCGACTAAAAGCTCTCGCAAACGATAGGAATCCAATTCAAGACAAAATATATAACATACTTCTACGTTATCATGCCACACCTCTTTCATGTGGAAAATCACCTGCTGAACTTTACCTACATAGGAAACTCAGGATACGCATTGATGCTATTTTTCCATACCATCCGCAACCCTCTAAACTGGTATCTAAACCGTCACGTTTATTACAAGTGGGGGAGAGGGTTCAAGTAAAAATTCTCAACAAATGGCAGTTTGGAGAAGTAAAGAAGAAACTTGGTAAGCGGCACTACCTTATTAATCTTGACATTGGTCGTATAATCAAACGACACATCAACCAACTTCAATTTACACTGGTAAAAAAGAAATCCGTGTCATTTGGACCTACCCAGAGTTTCGATGTTCCAAGACCAAGCAAACCTTATCAGGTTCCTGACGGACCTATTCTTCCTCAACCCGTTCCTCAACCGAATTCAGTTCCATATACTGACAGTCATCAACCTTTAGCTCAACAAGAAATCAGAAGATCAGTCAGGAACAGACGCCCTCCTGCCCGATTTCGTACTTGAGATGTATATCTTTTAATAAGTGGGGAAGGCTGTGGTGTTTTTCAATACACATTCAACTGTTCAAAATAAACTGTAGAGTTATAAAAAAATATTTAATCACATATGCATTGATTTTTCATACAATAATTAATTTCTAGAATGTGTCATTCGTGAATAGTTTTTCTTAGTGTTATAGTTTTCGTATTAATAAATATAATTTTATGTTTGTAAAAGATGGCGTATTTATTATTCAAGATACAATACTACCACACATTTTGGACGAGCAATCTCTATTTTATTTCACTTTTATGTTATTTATGGTTACTCAGCAAGTAGTTTTCGGTAGAAGAAATAGACATTTAGTTCACTTGAATGATCCGATCCGTTTTTGGATTGTCGAAGTGTGGTTAAAGATTCCTAGTTGCGATAGAGAAGTTAATCGAATTCTATTTTTCGTTTGTTGTTACAAAAACTTTGTACTCAGCGCACCTTTTTAAAATTATACATCTTTAGATATAACTCGGATCTTAACTCGGTGTTTCTGTCTTTCTTATTGGTGTTTTATTTTACTTGTATACCACTGTGGCTTTGAGATTGAGAGAAAGTCTTGTAATGCTGACATGTCAGAGAACCCATTGTTCTTAGCGGCGACAATATCGAACATTCACTTTTTCGAAATTTCAAAGGCAGTAACTACTTTTAATGGAAAAAGTGATATCAGCTTGCCCTACTGACATTATTTATTGGAATCTGGTTTAATAGCTGGATGTCGGATCGGAAGACACTGCTATTATAAGAAAGTCTAATTACGTTGGAGTTTATTAAAAAAAAAAAACAGACCATTACCAAAACCCATATCTTGTCGGTAGTTGGTTGATAAGCCGCCTTAGTCCTTGACAACAAAGTTGGAACTTTATACGTGCGGTAAAGGTAAAAATTAAAATATTTCCAAAGCTGTCTGATATTCAAGAAAAGATACCAACAAGAAAGAAACTTAATGATTCATTCTTTTTGGTTCAAAAGTTTTGACTTCCACTGTAAGTTTTCCCAAGCCAAGCATCATGCATTTTTTCTCCCATAGTTTTCCTAAGAGACTTAGCCTTAATGCACAAACACACGTCTAAAGAAATTATACCAAATTGCGAAATAATATTTTCATTTAATTTCACATTTTTCACAAAAAAAAAATAAGATACATGATTGTATATATGTCTCTCCATAGTCATCTTTCATTATTCTACTTTTGTTTTTATTATATTCTCTCAACAGGCCTTGAAGCCGATTTATTTTATGTGCACGAGGGCGCCATAAACACATATGCGATGCACTTCACTGTACCTGTTCCGGCAGATGTGCACGACCTGGAATTCTCATGGCAGAGTCTAACGACATATCCGGTGAGTATTTCGACCCGTACACTTCCCATTCAACCCTTCCCAACTATATTTATCAACATGTACGTACATATATTAAGGACGAGAAAAAAAAAAAATAAACATACGGTATGCACTTGACAGGAAGCACACACAAAATGATACATATACAATATACATTATACAAGTGCTTGGCATGTCTTGTCTGTGTGCCAAATTAACCTGCTCTCAAATCCATTTGTACAATTCCTATCTTCCTGACGTCCGTCTCTCTCCAGCTATGCTGCTGTAGCATACTACGTGAGAGAACCCTTGTTTCATAACCTAATTTGCTTTCGTTCTTCAAATTCTCCCCTATACAATTCAGTTGCCATACATAATCACCATTGAGTACGAATCCGACCAGGGGGCGCTGGCAGCACCCACCCTTAGTATACCGCCCAAGGGCTATGTTCCACTAACGATAGAGACATTCAGCGTACATCTGCCGTGCACGGGAAATGCAACCGATCAAGTACCACTTAGCATCAATATGCATGTTCGGGGTCCGCCCAGGACCAATGACACTAAATTGGGTTTCAAGCGCAATAAAATTTGCCTAAAAGGTAAGGATGCTGCGGACCCCGGTGCTCCGGGGATTGACTTAATTCAATTTGCTTATCTGTTATTCCCTTTTTTTTTTGTATGTTTCCTTTATAGGTCTCTTTCCAGCGCCCAATCAGTCACCGGCTCCAGCTCAGGCTCCATCCCAAGGTCCAGCGTTGCTTGGAGCAGCAGCTTGTGCTCTCGGTCTAGTACTAGTTGTTGGTTTGATTGCCAGTGCTATGTACGTTCGGGCGAGGAAACAAATTCGTCAGGATTCTTTGCAGTGAGTATTTTAATTGGCAAAAAGGTGTCTACAACAGACTTATATATATTTAGAAAGATGTTTCCCATAACAACGGGTTTTCAAAGTATTCAAGAATTTCAGGAATTTCCGTACCTAATGGTTTTGGTAAAAAATTAAGTTTTAGGAAAATTTCGCCAGCTAAGTTCTTTTGAGAATTGACTTAAAAGTTTTAAAAATTAGTTCTCATAGGTTGACTATTTCGCTCATTTATATAATAGCAGAGTTCTTATTAACTTTAAAAGTTGACCAAATAAGAAAATCAAAGGGTTCTTGTGTTTCTAATTCAATTTTACTTTAAGAAATGATTTGAATAAAACAAGAACAAGATGTCTGCACACACGAATTCCTCATGTTAGACATACATAGACTCATTTAATGATGCTAGGCAAGATGGCTGCTCTAAGTACCCCTGTTAACAAAGAACCTTATTAGCATAGCTGCAAAATATTTCAATCATTTAATGATTCAATTTATTTGAATGCAAACTGCAACGAGGTGAATTCTCAGTTCATTTTGAATTCAGTAATTTAATTCACAGAGCTAAAAAATGAATTTAGAATTCAGCAAGTTCAAATTTTATTAATTTTGAATTCGTTATTTAAATAACTGACTTTAAAAAAAAATAATTGGGAATTCAGCGTGTTTAAATCCCATTCATTTTGAATTCAGTTTATTAAATCATTGAATTAATTTGCATTCATTGAATTAAATCCCATTATTTTTGAATGCAGTCTCTTAATTTTAGTTTTTTTTTATAAAATTGAATTTATTTTGAATTCAGTGATCTAATTCAGTGAATTTAAAATAATTCAGTGATTTAAGTCACTGACTGGCCTGGCTCTAAGTCTATTAATAATTTTGAATTTCGAATTGTTCGAAAAGTACTTTTAGGGACCTTCTTAGAATGTTTTAGAAATGTATTTTAGCTTTTATACTGCTAAAATGAATAACTTTCACCAATACATGAATTTTGATATACCAGCTTGACCAAAAGTACATTTGCATTTACTACTGTAAAAATGTCAGTGTGGTAAAATTCACCTTTAATATTTAAAGTCAACTGCATTTAGTATTCATAGAGTTGCCCTTCCTGTTACCATTGTATAAATACCCTCAATTAAGCTGGATTTCTTTTGCTCAGCTTCTTCTGTTGATAGTCACGACAACGACAATAGATGGATGAGTTTAGGTGGGTGTATTGTATACAGTAGTAGAGAGCTAAACCTCCCGCTGATGCCAGGATATAAACGAAAAATTGAAGGACGTGAACGGAAATTTAAAATTCAAATCAAAGAGGCTCCCTTGGATAGTTAGAAAAAAAATATGTTAAATTTTTTTGGCGAACACTTTTCTGCATACCTACAGTTTTATATTTCAACAGCACCAAAAGACGAGATATCTACGACCACCCTCAACTCTTTCATTGCGACCATAAGAACGAATATCCTTTTTTTTTGCACACTATAAAGGTGTAAAGAAGTCCACCTTGTAGGACATGTAATAGAGAGCGAAAGAATCAGAATTTAAATTCTTACTTTGACACCTTTACAATGTCTGACAGGTGTATTTCGGTATAAAAAAGGGACTTTAAATTATTTTTGTAACTGACAAGGAAGAGATAAAACTTTGACATTTTTTTTAAATATAAGAATTCTTTTTGAGAAAGAAAATTTATATTTTTTTTTATTTTTATTTTCTGTTATCATCCTTAGTACAAGCTTTACAACGGCTGCCTATGGAAGTCACCAAAATGTGTTTATACGATTGGATCCTCTAGGACGGCCACCGAGTGTGAACAGCGGATCATATGCAACGATTGCCAGCCTGAATAAGTTCCCGCTGACAGAGTCAAAAAAGTCATGTAATATATTTGACAGTAGGTGGTCCTTTTTTGTATATATACAAATGGCATATATACGATGTTGGAGGAAATTGAATATTTCTATATATCCTCCGCATCCTTATGTGTCGCCCACACACAATAATTCGTTTGACGTGTCACTAAGCTGTGGTGTATTTTATAGGATTTCGTGGTTCGCCAACACCATCACCGTATGCGACAGCTCTATTGCCGATGGGTGACCAAATAGCGGAGACGATATACTCGAAGCCCGAATCAGTGTGTCCCTCGAGAATTTCGTACTACGCCTCGTCGCAGCTTACTCAGGTGAGTTCATTTTTTTTGTATTATTAGTAGATATTGTAAAAAAAAGTTTTTCATATTGGGATGGATGAGTCTTTTTTCTGTCGTTGATATTTTTTCTGTGAAATGATTTTCTCGTTCGTTTTTCCTTATCGATTTTAGTTTCCAGGAAAATATTTGAATTGGTATGATTAAGTCAACTTCAGTTCCATAAAAATATCTGCGAAATAATAATACCAAAAGCTATTTTAACCTTTTAATTATTTTACTTAAATATGCGCGCATATTCATTCATTCTTTTGAAGGTAAATTTTAATGACTATCATTTTATTTCGACCAGAGGGTGTGGCCAACTGCTGAGGAACGATTCAATTAGGGAAACAAGCACCCTTCACTTCAATTTAAATCTACATAATATAGGAGCATGTTGCTGCTTAGTCATTATCCTTACATTGAATATATGTGAATTCATTTGTAGTTTCCTGTCCACCAGATGCCTGTAATTTTGTGAAATAAAATTATTGAACAGTTTTCCCTTACCAAGGATTTCCTAATTAAGTGGCTACAAGCTATCGGAAATATTATACATCAAATGGTGTTTAACAAGACCCCTACTAGGACTTGTTATGTAAATATAGGAACATGCCAGGATTTTGATTGAAAGTGAGTATATAGTTGTTGAAAGGATAGCAGCAGGAAGAAAATATCTCAGTTGCGCAGATTGAAAATGAATTATCTTTTGGAAATGCTACTGATGGGATTCAAGGATATCCATGGCTTCTTAATAATGAAGATCATTTCAAAGATACATTTTGTTCTTTTTTTAAAGTTGTCTTTAATAGTGGCTCACTCGTTCTTTAAGAGAATATTAGATATTTAGTTCTTGTTGACTCCTTCTTTCTTAGTAAAATCTTTATTTTTTAAAATAGAAAATTTTCGGGAAAAAAATTTCAGGATTTTGGGTTTTCTTTACTTTCAAAAGAAAACTAAAACGTGTGAAAAAACCTTGACTGTGTGAAAAATCGCCCAAAAACGATCTATCAGTATGAATAATCATCCAAAAATATAAAATGAAGAACTTATTTTTCTGTTTTGGGCTTTTTTTTTTGCGATTTTTTGCACAGCCAAAAACTTTACATGTTGAAAGAAGAATCAAAAAAAAAGTTCACTGAACGGAATGAGCGTTCAGAAAACAATTTTTTAAATTAGTCTAGGCCATGTAACGTGTCACGTGTCCCCTCAGTTTTATCATAGTCCAAATCATAGTCGTTTGGCCGTCATTTTGAAAAATGTCCGCTAAATTGATAGGATTTTGTTTGACAGTATCTCCGTTCTTAGCGATCCGATTTTTATTTTGTTAAGCTTTCAGTATTAATTGTTCAAATTCAAACAAATTTTACTGAGAACATTTTTTGCTTAAACACATAATTTCTGAGATATTCAAGATAAAATGACTAAAAAAATATATTGAATGTGTTTGAACAACAACAACAACTTAAAGGCGCTACCACCAATTTTAAACGATTTTTTATTTACTCGTTTACGAATATTATTATTCGTTTTTTTCTATCTTTGGCTGGAGATATAGCTATTTCAAGGATTGCCAATTCCTTTCATCAGTCTCTTTTTAGTGGTTTTGAGCTTTAATCCAATTTTTTTATTATGAAAAACTTTTTCACATGCACATCGTGAGATTCGAACCCACTCCTTCAGATTTACTCAGTCTTCGAAGTCGTATGCACAACGCATTCCACCGCTTATGACCACTGACGACACAGGTCGAGATGTTATGTTTGTTTGTTTTTTCAAACGCATTTGGAGCTTCAACATTTTTCTAAGAGCCTCTAAGTATGTTGTTTTGTTCAGCCTCCATTTTCTCCTAACCTTATTTGATAGACTACAATTTGTAGCACATATAAATGTGTGTTTAGTCAAAATATATACCTAAAAGTATTTTCTTTTCGGTTGGCCCACTAGAATTTGGGGTGTATGAAAAGTGTAACTTAACCCACATGAGTGAAATAATTTCCCACCAAAAAGTTAATAATTTGTTTTTGTTTAATAAAATAAATATTTTGTTTTTTGTATGTTATAAGAAACGGGCTTCAGGTCAGATGAAACAAAATATTTGTATGTCACATCTGACCTGAAGCCCGTTTCTTATAACATATAATTTACAAAAAGGTCATCACCATCAACATATTTTGTTTTTGTTAAATAAAATTATTTAAAATAAAAAATTAAATAAAAAAAAAATCAATTTCGGGATTATGTCTGGCTTCCGAATAAAAGATTACGCATAAACAAGAACTAAGAAATGCACATTTTTTTTAATAAAGTAGCTCTAAGCCGGTATAAATTCTGATGGTCCAGGAAAACAATAACTTTCGTCATTATGGAATTCTACGATATCCTTAATATTGTACCGGAAAATTTAACAGTCAGAAAAGAATTAGTCTTAAATGCCAAAAATTTGATAATTCTCGTCAAAAATAACACAGTTTTTGCTAGTTAGGTTAGGTAGATAACTTAATCTGACCGTATTCAACGAAAGCTTTCTAAAGTTCAGTTTAGTGAATGAATTTTTCTTAATCAATTAACACTCAACAATAAAAAAAAATTTAGTTTTAGCATCCCGACTTAAACCTATATTTACTAGTTATATAATACCATCCACGAAGGACTTGTGGTAGTATGGTTAGTATAGTGATTTTTGTTCGGAGGTCTAAGTTCTACCATGTTCTACCCTACAAGGGCCATTGGACATGAATGACAGTGTGACCTGTTTTTGCTTCTTAGTTCGAATGGTGTCTCCAAAATTGTTTCTATTGAGAAAATTAGTTTAATAAATTAAGTGTTTAAGGATTTCTCAAATTTTTGTCACATTTTAATCAAGTTTATATCTATACTTAGATACAACTAACCTACACAATAATGAATTTTATGACTTGAAAATTTACTGTAGAATTCTTCATCTATTTGAGTTATGGCATTGATTTTTTTTTATAAGTTTGAATTTTAGTTTTAGCCTGGCAAAACGGGTAGAAATTATGATTTTAGTTTTTCTCTTTCTCAAAAGCGGCTATAACGATTTTGATAAAACTTTTTGAACCTTGTATTTGCAGCGCTGGTAATATAACAGCATTTCAGGTTTTTGAATAAAAATCGTTGTCTCACGTTTGGGCCATTTTTCGATATTTTTAAATAAATTAAATTTTTCATTACCCCATAGTTTGCTACGAGAGCAAGCTCGTGCGACCAAGTCATTTTATTTATCTTTAATTCACGTTACTTTTGCATGTTATTTAATATAGGGCGAAATGTGGAAGAGTCTCCCCTACGATTGGTCCTAAAAATTCTAAGCCCTCTAGATTTTATTGTTTTCGACATCGCATCTTTACAAGCTTATGTTGTGCTAGAAAAAAAAGAAAGAAATCTATGTAAATTCTTTTTCAACACTAATCCAAAAATAAATGTAACTTCTTCATTCATACAAAGTAATTCCTATTCCAATGAGCTCCACTGTTATCCCAGTAAATTCAAATATAAGTCGCATAAGCTCTATACCTTGAAAAAAAAAACGAATGGTTGTTATTTGAACAATAAATTGGTTTTCTTGTTCGGAAAGCATAAAAATAAGAAAATATTATAATTTATCTCAATTCCAGTGAACCAAAATGTATTTTGTAATTGATTTCGCCATTATAATTTTCTTTCTTTTTGTTTTTAACTCCCTGTTTCCCATTATCATTTTTACGCTTCAAGTAATTTTCTTTTGGGGATTGGTCCTTATATCCGCATCCAGAGCCTATGTTTCCAAATGGAAATTCTAATTACAAAAACCACAAAAACAGAGATAACAAAGAAAAATTGCCTACATTTCATTATAACCTCAAAAGCCTGAATTTTCCAAACCCCTCAAGACACACGACTAAAGCAAAACCCAAAAGGAGAACAAAAAATTATTATGCCAATTCATAACCTTAATAAACTGGAATCATAAGTCGCAAGCTTGGATCTTGCATAGCATTAGTCCTAATTCATTGAAGCAGCAGCGATTCTATGGGAAATCCAATTAAATTGTTCCCATGGGGGGAATGGGGATTAGAGTGGGTCTGACAAACACCCCTGGTTTTACTCTTTTGTGCTGCACTCAAAGGAATGAAGAAATTATTTATAAAAAAACAAAAGGATTCTAGTTTATACGGTGTGATGTATACTGGAGGTAAGCATCAGCGCATATCGCTATTTCATCAAGGTAAACCTATCCGACACGCGGAGTTAGGTGGATAAGGGTTTTTATATAAAGAAGGTGACATTGCACAACGAATTCAAGATATAAAGGTAGATACGAGTTCAAAGATAAATCCATTGCAGGGGGATGCTTTCAGTTAGAAGACCGCATGTAGTATAACATGTTTTTCACTGTTACCGGAACAAAAGTGGTGAGAAGAAGGCCGTATAGAGCAGAACCAGTGATAGCAAATAGTATATGGGGATGCTTGCTCCTTATTCCCATTAAATCCAACTCAACATGGAAGCAATTGTTTTAATGTTCATATCTATGCTGACAAAAATCTTAAAGGGTGAGAGATGCAGTTGTGTGAAACGGTAACCAGGTTATCGGAGTGCTTATTGTTTCCATTTTTGAATTGCCGCTTCTCCGCAATAGGGTATTGTATATAAAAGGTTTTATTTTAATTTGTAATACAAGAAAACATTTGTCAACCTTGAGGAGTATCTTTTAATTTTTCATACTTCAGCAGCGAGGTATAGGTAGGTACATGTGTACATTTTATGTTGTAAACTTTTTGAAAGTTCATCCCATTAATTAATGAAATTTTAAAACGGCGCGCGTAGCGACAGGGGAATGGAAAGATTTAAGGATTAATCCTCTCTATAATAAAAGCCAGTATGGTTCGTTATTGTTGGGGAAAGCTTTTAGGTTCTATGTTTTTGGTTCATTATTGTTAGTAAAAGCTTTTTGGTTCAATGTTTTTGGATACTGAACATGTATAAGTAGAGCGTAGAGGCAAGCATCGAAATGAGCTTTAAAATTAAAGATTTAATATTACCGATCCCAACCGCATTTCAGCAATCACTGAACCGATTTTCACGGTTTACATGCTGGTAGATAGAGGAAATGTCAAACTAGGTCATGAATTTCTGGACAAATGTCTACAGTTTTGCTAAAAAACGACAACAAAGTTGCACTTCCGCAACTCGAAATATTGGGCATAAAATAATTATTTTAAATATTTGGTGACACCAACACAGCAAAGTACTTGAATTCATCTTTGATTCTGCCCATAGCAGTACGACCAAGAAAATTTTTCTCCAACTCAATTTTCTCCAACTATTATAACTTATCTGAAATCAATTTCTTGTTCTGGAAATGGATAAGTAGAGACAAGAATCGAATGAGCTTTGAACCGGTAAAAAACCAACCTCACGAAAAGAAAACTTAAAGCTTTTTTTACCATTGGTGGTTAAGATAGACATACTGAATTATTTTTCTCTAACATTGAACACAATACATTGTGCAGAAATATATTAATCAAAGTTTTTGTGAAAACTAAAGTGGAAATCTAAGTTTTGGTGAAAAATAAAGTGGAAAAGTTTTTATTTTAGTGAATAACTTTCTTACTTTACTTAAAAGGAATTGTGACTGTGTTAAAATAATTTTGTGAACTCGGGTTAGTAAACCATTTGCTAGGACTTTTTTAAGTTTTTTTTTTTTATTTTAAAGCTGTAACATTTTAAAGATTTAAGCTTTACGGCAAATTGATACTATACTTCATTGAAACTCAGGTTAGTAAAGATTTATTTGGTATTTCTAATTCATATCATTTTTATTTTGAGTTGATATTTTGAGATATTTTAAGTACATAGGTACCTACCTCATTTTTTTTTCAAGTATGAAATAAAGTTTATTACTATAGACAATGTTGTCTACCGTGTTATTTCAATTCATGGCGATGTCATGATTCCTCTCTTTTAACAGGAATAAAAAAATTACTTATAACGGGTGATTTTTTAAGAGGTTTAGAACTTTTTTTTTTTAAAAACACAAAAAATTCGAAAAAATGAATAAAATATTTATTTGAATCAATAGTTTGAACTCTGCAATTTAATGTTAAAAGTTAATTTTATGCAAATGTTGACCGCGGCTGCGTCTCAGGTAGCCCATCCGCTGAGTCCAATTTTGGCATACTCTTTCACACATATCGGCCGGTATCTCACCAATGAGGCAATGAATGCATGGATGTTGGCTTCCAGTGCGTCAATCGAAGCGGGCTTGTCCCTATAGACATTAGCCTTGACATACCCCCACAAAAAATAGTCTAATGGTGTCAAATCGCACGATCTAGGCGGCCAATTGACCGGCCCGAAACGTGAAATTAACTGTTCACCAAATTCGCCTCGCAATTGCGCCATTGTTTCGCGTGCTGTGTGGCATGTGGCACCGTCTTGTTGAAACCACATATCATGCAAGTCAAGAACTTCCATTTCGGGCAAAAAAAAGTTTGTTATCATCGCTCGGTAGCGTTCACCATTGACAGTAACGCTGCGATACGCATCATCTTTGAAGAAATAGGCCCAATAATGCCGCCGGACCATAAACCGCACCAAACAGTGGCTTTTTCGGGATGCATTGGTAGCTATTGCAATGCTTCTGGCTGATCTTCACTCCAAATGCGGCAATTTTGCTTATTTACGTACCCATTCAACCAAAAATGAGCCTCATCGCTGAACACAATTTTTCGATAAAAAAGCATTTCGAACATTTCGAACCGAGCACGAATTTTGATAGTAAAATTCAATAATTTGCAAGCGTTGTTCATTTGTAAGACGATCCATGGTTAAATTGTAAACCAAACTGAAGCTGTTTGACAGTGACACAAGGTACTAAACACACGTCAGCTGTCAAAACCAGTGTTGCCAAAACCAAACCAGCTAAAAAATCACCCGTTATTAAAACCCCTTAGAATCTTTACCAAAAATAGTTTATTTCTACCGTCGTTTTCGACGGGTTTTCAGCTAGTTAAAGTTATAATTAATTGAAATTTGCAGGTTTTTTTTAAAATGCAAAAAAAATAGTGATCTCATTTTCACTGACTTTGAACATGTTCTGTGGTCAAATGAATCGTACTAAAAAACAAAAATTGTGCATTTTCTTAACCTAAGGGAATTAGACTATCGTTTTCTAAAAACTTAACTTCACAATTTTGGAATTTTCAAAATTAACTTTTGTCTCGTTTTGCATGCATTTACTCCATAGTGTGTCGTCTTGAATTTGGGGGCTTGAACTCGAAAAGACTTTATTTGGATTTCTCAATCCATTTGTTTCATCATTGTTCTGCCCAGTGAAATTCTTCGTCTAATCTTCACTAAGAATTCGTTTGTAATGTAAATGAACTCATTAACTGCTGCGAAGTATAGCTGCTATCAGAGATCAGATTCTTGTTTGTTTTTTTAAAGCAGATAGTTGGTCTTCCCCATATTTATTTTAAGACCAACAAGTTTCGCCTGGTTCTTCAACCATCGTGTATTACTTTATTAAGGTGGTATCCATGTAATGGAGAGATGCGAGGTCGCAAGTTTACACATTTTCGAGAGTACCTCGCGGAGAGTTGACTTTTTATACCTATGGTAATAAAGGGATCATCTCCCAACACAATTCAACACCTTAATACACCATAGTCACCAAAACGCTATCCCAAACCTCCACATAATGATAAGTCTCATGAGTTTATGGTATCAAAACGGCGCACCAAGCGCTAATTGGGTTTTTATTCTAGCAGAATAGCCGCCATTCCTACCTACCTACCTATACCTACTCTCGACGTTCGAAATTTTTGAGAGTCGCTTTCATCCAGCTATGCAGGCAGAATGATGTTGGATAACACACCCATAGCTGCGTTAAGATTGGAAACAACCTCACAGTGACCTTTATAATGCCAATAAAGAATTCAGGTAAGAAGAAGCTCTGTAATGCGATAAATGAATTTTTCAACATAATTTTGGAAGTAATCGTTTGAAGCTCAGGTTATCTACTAGGCTACATCTTTCGCCTTATGGCGATGAAAGACAAAATTCGGATTACTATAACATTATTTCTCTATGGTGCAGAGACTTGGACTGGATAAAGTGTCAAGATCGGATGAGCATATAGTGATTGTTTGCTTAAACCTTTCGATTGTATTTTATTAAAGAATACGACTTACCTCTCTGTAAAGCAATAGGGTATTCTGTGTTCCATATATCTCTAACAAAATGTAATATTTTCATTATGTTTTTTTTTTTTTCAAAATTTATAAATTGAAAAAGAGTGGACTAAACTTGGATTGTTTAAATTTGAAGATAGTAGTTAAGCCAATTCTATATTGAGCGACATCGTCGACGCTGGGGCATAAGATAAATTAATTTAACGAGGGATGAAAACTTTTCGTTTGTCATCACAAAAGAATGGTAGATTATAGCGGGGAAGTATGTGGGACTGGGTTATGTGATTCAAGTATGTATGCAATCTTTTTCACACCAACTTCGACAAAAACTTGCATCAATTCATAGTTGTCTGTCGTCTACAATAGTCGTCGTGAGTGTTTATACATAAATGAGGATTTGTGTTCATATACTCGTCCTAGCTGATCCCAATCCCGAACCCTTTAGAATGTGTTAACTCACTTTGCAAAGTCATGTTCGAGGAAACTTTAGTTTTTATTTTTATATCCACCTATTGTCCATTGACGACACCGACCGACCGAACGACGATGATGAGGAGCGAGTATATGTGGTTCATTGTTTCTTTGAATCCCTTTTGGCGAAACGACTATTCCTAGAGACGTCCCGCTCAAGCAGGATCTCTATGCATGGTCTATCTGTACAAAGTATAAATTTATATGAAAGAATTCGGAAGGGAAAATATTGGCCCATTATGGTCGAGATATATTTACGGAAACCATTAGATGGACATGAAGTAATTCTTCCTTATCCTCTGCTATACAAGTTATTGTGTTCAAAATCGGGACTTTGGGAAGATATATGTAGGAAGGAGGTGGAGCCGTATGGGGACATGGATTTAATGGTCTGCCCTTGGTTGTTGTATTGTTGTGGCTTTTATTGTCACAGAGGGCTCTTCGTCTGGACATAGAGAAGCCAAAGCCAGCTTCTGGCTACTATTGCAGAGGCGGTCATTCATGATGATGATGATGATGACGATGATAATGACCAAGGACGATGGTGGTGGTGGTTTTCCTGTTTTGTGGTTTGTTGGTTGAAATTGAAGTGAACTACACTTTTACGATTGACCCCAAACCATATCAACCTAACAGTCTTCCCCTCTTAAAGTTGACCCTGGGTTGTAGTTATTTGTCAACCATCAGGACTTCTATTCGATATCCACATGCAGGATGTTTGTCTGTGTACGATGATGCGGTGAATGTGTTTGCTTGGTGTTGTTTTAGCTGCCGATGTCATTGTTATAACATGTAGACCGCAAAACTATGTGTTGTTAGTGCAAAACATGATTTTGAGGGCGACAAATCTGGTGTTGTGCCGCTTGTTCTATACTCTGCTGATGCTTGCCAAAAGATGACACTTTCTGGATGGAGCGATGAGAGTCCTTACAGACGTTCACATATTTAGTAAGTTTGGATACAAACAAAAAATTGGGTCAGACATAGTGGTTGGGATATTAAATAGCGACAGTGTTCTCTTTTTTTTTATTTGTTTTCGTTGACAAATGGATAAAAGGAGGTTGGAGGGAGGTTTTCGAAAAGTCTCAAGTAGTTATGGTGATGGGTACTTATCACACAAGCTTGTACACACGCACACTCTGGCAATCATTTGACAAATTTAATCCGGAAGGAGTGATGATCCTTGAGATTTCTTTTCAAGGAGTCTGACGTATTGTTTGATTATTTGGATGGTGTCATTTAATCTTTGGCAAAATCTTTTTGCAAACACATTTCAAGGAGGAAATGTTGTATTTTTTGTGATTGTTTAGAAATTGAGGAAGCTGATAGGAATTTTAGCGCAGAGTCTTAGAAGAATGATATAATAATATAATTTGCATTATAGGTTTGACGAAATATGTGCAAAGATGGTTGGTGCGTCGGACTATCGTCTATAACGGCAGAGTTCTAGGCTCAAACCCTAACGTACCGTTTATTTTATGGACAATGCGTTTTGCAAGGAAATAAATTCTATTATATTATATACCATTGTCATAATAAAGTGCATCTCACCTTAGTCATTCGGACTCGAAGGGAAGATTACAGGTCTTGGCAATCCTGTAGAATTTACAATGCACCCAAAAGTATTGGTTTTGAGTGTAAGTCACTAGACTTTGTTTCTTCGGAGTTTTCGGTGTCAGTATATTTAGTAATTTGTATTTGGTCAAAGTCAAAAAACAAGGGATTAGATATTTATTTTCATTGCTTGAACCAGCGGGAGACAGTAACAGAAGACTATGTTCTGTCAAATCGAGTTTTGAAACCCGTAACTATTTTTTGAATTCAACAATAAAACGCAATTTCAGCAAGTCAAACTGACCCACTTCACACAAAGCTCAACTGTAAATAGAGAATCTAAGGCCAATTTTCAACTAAATTAATCAGAAAATACCCTGATCATTTCGGTCAGCGGACATTACGTTACATGAAAATACTAATAAAGTCGAGTGTTTGGAGAAACACCACAGATCAGGCTCAGCAAAATATGTCTGCTGTTATGTTGGTTGCTTTTGGAAAAATTCTTTGACTCCTGTGCTTAAAGGCTTTCCACACCGAATCAAAGTCTATATTTTGAGCAAAAAGTTCAAAATCTCATCAAAATCAAGTAGATTTCCCATAGGTACATTTTAGAATTTCAAAAACTTGTATATTACGACGAAATCTCCTCAAAATCTACTTGCAAAAGAAATGTGTGTAAACAAACATCCCTATTAAAAATTCAGCAAACCAAGATAGCCGTCAAAACAACAAAGTTTTTTTTATATTTTTGGTTACTTTCACAGTGTTTTTAGTTTAATTTTAAAGAGAAAAAGTATTTATACATAATCAGAAATATTGTTTTAACTACAGAAAAGTGAAGAAAAAAGAAAATAGTGAATTTATTTTCAAATCAAATTGCACAAATTTACTGAAACATCAAACAAAGTCTATAGTTTTCGTGCAGTGTGAATGTTCCAAATAGATTTGGAAATCTTATGGCCCGAAATCTAGATTTCGATTCGGTGTGAAAAGCTTTCCTTTAGTAGGTACGAATTGAATGTCCAGTTGCTGGAGTATTTTGGGAGGAATTTACGATATTAATTTTTTTTATGTTGGTATGTATACAGGGTGTCCCGCAACGTCAAGCGGGTACCTGGTGATAGGGAAAGTTATACCCATACTGCATATAGTAAGAACAAAAAATTATCTGGCTGGGTTACGTAATAATAGCAATATTTAGAAAAAATATGAAAATCGATACCCAGGGCTACATTTTTATGTACTGTGGTCACAAATGTTGATATCTTTCAGTGATTTTTTTTCTACGTAATCCTTAATTACCATGCTAAAGAACACTTTAACACATCATAGTTAAAAAAAATGTAGGACACTACCCACGGCAAGTTATTTAAAAAATTGGCCCATTTTATTAAGTTTCCAAAATAGTTTAACACTTGCCACTTGCTGCTTGCATAATTATGTTACCAACATTTAAACCATTTTCGAGCAAATAAAATTAATTTTTTTTTTAAATAGAATCGTTTTATACCTTATTGATGTAGAAATCCAGTAAGCCATTCGCTTAAATTATTGTTCAAGCTGCTCAAGTAGTTAACATACTAAAAGTCCTGATCCCTGGGGGGTTATCCAGAGGAGGGCGAGAGTGCTTAAAGTTCACATTTCGTTTTGACTGAAATGTTTGCTTTAGTATAGGTAGGAAAACTTCTACTAAATCAGTGAAACCGGCGACTAACCCAATGCTTCTTACTTGATCCAGTCTTAATTTAAAGCTTGCTCCGAAAATGCTGAGCCATTTTATTGCGGATTCAGTGATTTACCTGTTCTGAAGTAAAAATTCATATGAAGTGATGCAAAGATTATTCAGACCGAAATACAATAAAAATATTAATAGCAAAATGTTGCATCAAATTTTTTTTGACATGCTGTATCATTTGTAAATAAAAATCAAACAAAATGTGGTGAGAGAAATTTTTTCATATAAAATTGTTTAAAACTTTAATCCTTAAATTTTTTTAAGGTAATATGAAAAACAAAAAAAGTATTCGACTCCGAATACAAAAAAAATCTGAATACAAAATTACAGTTGTTTTCGTAGTTCCTCATCCAACTAAGAATTTAGCATGTCCAAATTTTAGAATTTGGCAAGCAATTTCGGAGGCCACACATTTTGAACTTTGACAATTAAAGAAAAGCAGCTATAAGTCCTTTAAAAGTAAGATATTGGCATTAGCTGTCACAGAATGGCTGGCAAAGGCAAGCCAATTGCATTTCATGAAGAGCTATTTGCTAATATAGCACCTGCCACCGAAAGTCTTATAGGAGTTATATAGCTTGCGCTATATTTGCTCTGTTTATTGACTCGGTTTGTGATATTTTACCTGGGGGTGTAATTTTTGCAGAAACTTTGGTGAAAGTATTGCTTTATGCTGACGATTTAGTGTTGTTAACGGATAATCCTTTCACCTTACAACTTCAAATCAACAGACTACAGGAGTATTGTAAATTATGGGGCCTTAATATCAACACCAGAAAAACTAATATTATTATATTTGAACGCAGACAACGAAGAAGACTTCCCGAAGAAAACTGGCATCTTGATCAGGAGCAAATTGAAGTTGTCACCAAATTCAAATATCTTGGAATATTGATATCTGCAAATATGAGCTTTGGTGCTCATGCAAAGGAGAAAGGCAATGAGGCCAAACTGGCTTTAAACATAATGTGGCCTTCGTTTTTTAATAACCAGTACATTGATGTCTCATCAAAATATAGAGTATTTAATGCCACTGTTAACACGTGTATGTGCTATGGTGTACAAGTTTTTGGCTACGCGTTAATCGAGGATTTCGAACTGATTCAACGGTATTTTTTTAAAAGATTATTTCGGTTACCAAATGCAACACCAACTTACGCCATTCACGTGGAATCCGGTATTACACCTATCTTTATTCAAAATCTTAAGAGACATACAGATTATTTAGTATAAGTCATGAAAAGGGAAAATGGTCTTCACAAATCTTTCATGCGAAGATTACTCCATAATAATGCTACTCCTTTTAAAGAACTGAATCAGTTGGCCCTTGCGCATGACATAAACCTTTCTCTTACTGAAGACAATTTAGATGACTGGCAAAATATTTTCTCTGATTTAATTGCTAAAGTAGATGAAAATATTTATACTAAACATTTAACCAGAGCAACTTCGTCTGAGAGCAGACATATTTATAAAAGCTTAAACCACCATTTGCCGACTGAAATAAGTTACTTCTGCTCTGAACTTTCAGTAGAAGCTATAGGTACCATTTTTAGAGCAAGGGTTGAGTTACTCAACCTTAATTATGTTCCTCATAGGTCAGATCTCCCTCAAAATTGTAATCTCTGTAATAGAAGAGAAATTGAAGATAGTTACCATTTCATAGCAGTTTGTCTTATCCTACAAGAAATTCGGCGGCTCTACTTCCAAGAAAGCATTCTGACTTTAAGTCAGCTTATTAATGTACTAAATGGATCCTTAGGGTGGTCAAAACTATCTAAATTTTGTAAGCATGCTCTAATGTATCGCAACAGCTTCTAATATGGATGCATTTCTCCAGTTAAAGTATTCCTCTATTAAAGTATATTCAAACTATTCTTAAATTTATATAAACTCAAATTTATCTTTTAATTTTATTCTTAAAATTGTTTTAGCTGGCTTCAATTGTAAAAAAACTTACGAACTTACGAATTTATTCTAATTTTAATAAGTTTATTGTTTGATATACGTTTCAATTTTTAAATAATTCAAAATTTATATAAACTGAGATAACATGTATAACTCAACCTTTTAAATTATTGTGTATTTATGATTGTTTTAGCTGGTTTCAATCACAAAAAAAAAAAAAAACTTTCGAATTTATTGTTAACTTCCAAATTAAGATTTTTTTATTTAATAGAAATTGTAATGGATAACGATGTTTAATTTTCATTATTATGTACTTTTTATGTATTTCATAGTGTATCAATTGTCAATCAGGCAGACGGCAGCAAAGCCATGCCCTTAATCTTATCTTTATATTATTGTACAAATCTTTGGAATAAAGAATTATATCTATCTATCTATCTATCTATAGCATGCGCAATGTGCGCCAAAATAACTTGTATATTTCTATAGCAGTCTGAAAATATAGCTTGTGTTGAACCTAATACAAGTTAAATTGTTAGTTGGGCAGTCTGGAATTTGTCTGCCCAACAAATTTTTGTTTCTTGGAACATCTCTTATTTTCACTGACTTCTCCTGCTGAATGTCTATAATTGTCACATTCTGTGTCGCTAGTTCATTTTCACCAAGATAGTTTCGGCTCTTGGTAAAATGATATATATTATTTTAAACACACAGAGATATGTTTTAATGATTTGTTTCGTAAGATTTATCTTCAATTAGCAGTCCGTTGATTTAAAAATGTATAAGACCCTACTCGTAAGTTTGCAGCTCCTATATCGTCTGAAGAGGAACATGTTCTTCACTTTTCCCTATTGATCATTGAACGGCATCACTGCAACACTAAGTATAGTGCCGATCTTCTTCTGGCAGTTGCTAGAATCAGATAAGTCATCTCGAAACATAATTGTTCTTTTCTTCGCATAACTATTTCTATATAGGTGACACTTTTGCTTTATTTCATGTTTGCACTTATATCCGACGATAAATAGAATTAGGTACCAAATTATCAATTGCTTCAAATATATACAAAATAAAAATTAACTACTGTAGCAATCATAATTGTTGTTATTATATTTGAAATTCTTTTCTGTCCCAAATTATTTTCAATCACTGTTTCACCTTAAGCTATTAAACAGTCATCTATATATGTATATTGGGTCAGCAATATAGTATCTTATTTCATTAAATGCCAAAAATAACACTCAAATCTTAGAACAACTTGGTGTTCTCATTATTTATGCGCATTTAGTAATTCCCTGAAAGGAATTTACCACTAACTTCATCCTTTATGATAAGAATGAATTTACCCTTGTCAACTTTTGAACAATGATTACAAAAAATTACCGACATAGATTGCTATCAGTCTTGACTCCACATCTACAAACCCTAATTTATTCAATTTCCAACAGCACATCGTTCTTTAGCAGGTATACCTTCTTTTATTTTTTGACTTGACTTTACTCACTAAAAAAGGTTTCCTTAATATAAAACAATACTATGTATTCATTAATGCGTTAAAATTCTCCAAATAATGTGCCTGATAAATATATGGTTATGTAAAAGCTTATATCCGTGCTAGGTGGCATTATAGAAAACATTTTGCGCCTCCTTAACGAATAACGAACCTCTATAAACAAGAGCGCACGTTCCATAGGAATTCCTCCAGCTCTACTAAATCAATTCAAATTTATTACAATCTTATCCCCGAAAATTAATCAATACAAATAACAATAAATCAGGGCGGGCGGCTTAAAATTACACTTTTCTTCCCAAGGACGAACCTCCTTTTATATTGTGTTGCGGAAAGTTGTTCCCACGCCCGCTATACAATGACAAGCACTTATGCCATGGAATTAATTACATCGCAGCCTAGTTTTCCTTCTCAACAACAACAACAATGGCACGCAAAAAAAAAAATCAAGGAAACCTAAAGCGGAAGAAATAAGTCCAAAACATTGACAAGAGTTTAATTTATTAAACAGAAAACGCAACCACAATATGGAGATTTATTTGCGTTAAACCGTATACCAAATGGGTGTAGGAGAAGGAGAGCTGCTGTTATAAGCGAAATAGTAAAACAGCGGAAAGCGGAAACATCAAACAAAATTTTACCCAAAAGCAAAAGAAGAAAATTTCAATTAAAAGCAAAACGTCACTGTTCTGAACCAAAGCAATAAATCTTGTTCAAAACCAACATAACTGTGAGTATTGCATAATACGGCATCCCGATTTTCTCGTTGCTACTAAACTATAAAGCTCTTTTTCTGTGTGAGTGTTTGGAGGTTTAGTATATGGCGCGGAGGTCTAACAGGATGCAGGATATTTTTGCTTTAATAATGTTTCTGCTGCAGCGGAAGTGCATTTTCACAACGATGACGGGAAATTTGAAATTCCACCCATTTATACCGAGCACACACAATGAGGGCAACCCTGGACGAGGACAAAACAAAACCGGGACCAAGTGACAATTTAAATTCGATAAATCAGAGTTCTCTGTACGCACACAATTTGAAAGTAGATATATAGCTTGCCAGCTCTAAGGCCCTGGTATTGTGTTACAAGTTTTCAACTTCAAAATGAAAGTCTCCCTAGCGAACGGAACTGAGCCTATTGTTTCAATTCGAGTAGCATGTCATGGGGCTGTGCAATTTGACGACGTAGACGACGACACGGGTGATGATAACGCTTGATGAACGAGAATACTGCCTTGTTTTGTCTATTTGGAACATCTCGATGGATGCACTAGAATATGCGTACGAAACCTCTCCAGAGACACGTTTTGCAATCGCTGATTTTAGGGTAAAGAGTGTTTCAATGCAGTTGGTGCATTATAATAACATGGCTGCCAAGTAGAGTCATTGGGAACAATTTTTAAATTTAATTTCTTTGGAGAACTATATGTAATTCGAAAATTAAAAAAAGAAAAAACAAGATTTAAAAGTCAATCAATTTTTCAAATCGATTTTAAGAATTGTGTTCTTTTTTATGTTTGGATAGACAGAAGAAGCAAGGTGTGATGACACAGTCTTATTGCCTTTATTACTGGAGGAGATCTAAAATTTAGAGCTTTTTTTGTCTATATTTCCCGCAAAAGAAATCCTGCTGGTTTGGGAATCCTATAATATGTGGGCACCTTATGTATAATAGATTCTGCACTTCTGCACATGGTGAACGAGTTTGTTAATGATGCCGACGCAATGTTATACATATGGTTATTAAAACTGTAAACTCATCTCTAGAAATACAAATCGTTGAAGAGGAAGTTTGTATCGACTTGGTGTTCTTGGGTTTTTAACAGTTCCTATCCTATAATACGGATATTTGCTCGATGGTCGAATTTTTTCGTCTAAGACCACACTTATTAAAACCGATCACGTTGGCTTTTAGGATCACGCCCACAATGCTAAGATAACAATTTTCAAGGTATATGCTTTACTTCGACCACCCTTTTATGATAAGTCGGTGCATTCTCCTTACCAAACCATCTATACGACAGCCTTAAACCAGACCGGATGGGAAAAATCCAGCTCCAGCATCAGGTCAATTGTTTTTGAGTTTTTTTTTTTATTGCCGTCCTTAATTCCTAACGATCGGGTGGGCGTATTCGTATATATTACGGTGGTATTTTGTTCAGTATCAGTGATTCAAAGCCTGCAGAAACGGTAGTTCCACATTCTCAAAGGAAATTCAGATATTCTTATTGTCATTTATTTTTAAAACTTATAGTGTTCTTTTCTTTTTTCCTGCCTTTCAGCTGCAGCATGGCTTTATTTCCTAATTGTCTACATTAGTCATCGATTCAGGATTTTTTATTTTTGTGCACTTCGGTTGCTACCTCTACATCTGATGTGGCGGAACGATTTTATCATCCGTATATGCACTACCAACTTCTTGCGCCAGCAGCTTTTTGATGTAAAGCTTCCTAGTGACATTTCCTCAGATATTTGGTTATCACAAATCTGCATGCGAAGCTACTTTGGCTGCAACAAGCCAGTGGTCGGGTCGGAGTCAATGTTTGTTATTCGGATAGTTTTGATGACCAAAATGTTCTGATCGCTATGTGCCCCTACGAATTCTTAGAATGAGTTTTCAAGTCTTATTATGCCACTTCTATTCCATCACACTTCCTGCAGGGCAGCAACATTGTTCGATTGCCATGCAGATTCGGAGCTCGTTATCCACTGATCGTAAGCCAAGTTCATCAACATTGCGACTGATGAAGATTTGATAAAAAATCGAAACGCGTTACAAAATATAAGCTTAATTATTTTAGAAAAAAAAAACAAGGACTTTAATATTTTATTATTATTCAGAAGTTTCTTGATTGTAATTGATTGAAATTGTTTAAATATTAAATTTACTGAAAGATATTCTTTTTCACTATATTTATATCAAATATCAACATAAATAAAGTCTGGCAACCATGTTTTCTAATGCATTTGACAGTACATCCCAATTAAAGTGTACTTAAAAGCGTTAGTACCACATGTCCGATTTCAGTGTTAAAACATGGCACACTGTCACATCACGTTGTACTTACCTCCTTGAAAAGATTCATTCGTAGCTTAGATGAGATGACACACTACACAACCATACCAAACTAAGGGTGGATTTAACGTTGCCATGTTAAGCATGAGTGCAATTTTAGTGTGTTGACGTTTCAAGAGGATGAGGTGCCATTCGCGTGCAGACTAATCATGTTCCACAAAAAAAAAATACAGATTCCCTTGGGATAATTTTATAAAGTATATAATAATATTGAAAACAAGGAGGTGTTTTCTACTATGATGTCAATTATCACGTTCTTGTACTTATATAGAGTTCCTTCGGGATAAAGAATGATAAAATCTTAAGAATTTGTATGCCTCCCCAAAACCGGAACGATTGCCAATCCTGGAGAAACAAGAGTGGATCATTCTTTTCGTTGGGACTAGCTTAATGGACGCAATTAACTTCTCATTCCTGTAATTCCAATTTGGGGGAAATGTTATGCCTTCAAGTTATGTGTTAAGAACAGAAGTCAGAGACTCCGGGGTGAAAATGGCATTGTTTTTAGAATCTTATAAAAGAAGAGATGGCATGCAGGCAGTCTTCTATTTTGGTTTGAATTCCAACAAGTCTCGGTAATGAAATGCGGGATTGCTGCCAACACAGTAAAGCTTTTTTATGATGATGAGTCTGAACTCAGAAAAGGGGAGTAGTTTGTTTCATTGTATTCTCAATAACCATCTTTTATAAATGAAATATGAAAAACAAGATGTTCGTGGAAAAATGTCGAATTGTGTTAATGAAGTGAAGAATTGTTTTATTCATTCAAGGAGAATAAATTCAAGGAGAATAAATATTTTACAGGAAGGTATATAGGCTTATTATGCAGAGCTGGACGAAAAGAATTACGTATTTTGGTTTATTTTAATCAACACGTAGATGTGTATAAGGAGAGAGTATACATTTTGTTTGAAATTAAATCTTAAAACCGAAACTATACCAAATGTTTTTGTATAGAAAATTTAAAAGACACGCGTATCTCATGCCACGGTGTTTATACTCACAATCCTCCCCAAAGGCTCTACAGAATTTTAAGAAATGTTGAATTTAGTTGAAATAGTGTAGTAATAGTTATTTAATTGTATATATTTGAAGAAATTTAAATAATCACCCTTATTGCGATAGTCGTTCAACGCCATATGAAAACACGACAAAATGATTTGGCATTACGTAGGGCGTTCAACGACACTTGGCGTTTTTTTTTTTGTTTTGTGGAATGCATCTTATAAGTGACATTTGTCGTGATAGAGTAATTTTTTGTATTGTGATAGTCGTTTTTAAATCAAAAACGTCTTAAAAAACGCCAAATTTTGTCGTTCAAGATTTAGCAAACGACAGAGCCAAAAATACTTCCAAAATGTAAGTTTTAATTTTTTGGTTTTATTTTTGTAGTTGTTACAAGTTTCTTATTGGTATCACGGCACAAAAAAGAACGATGACTTCGCTAAAAATTTAAAAAAAAGGGAGTTTTTGAAGTTTAAATTCTAGGTCTAAAAATATCGCCATATACAAATTATAAAAAAGGTTGTTTTTTTCTTGAAAATTTCATTAGATTTTGATTAAATTTGACATGAGTGATCTTAGAAATTTGTTTTAAAGGTACCTGCTAACGGTTTTTTTTAATGTTGAGTTTCTCGTTAAGAACTTGACATATTTTAATGAATTTTATATTATAAAGAGGCGTATTTTATTTTTTAAAAACTGGATGTACAATTTTGGTAAAATTGATGCCACCACGATTTTTTCGGAAAACTCTGGGTTGTTAGAAATGAACTTGAATTTTTTTTATATATTTTTTTAATTAATTAAGAGGATTTAATAAATTATTTCATATTAAATAATTGAGTGAAAAATTACAACATCTAAGAGAACTTTCGAGAGAACCAGGCGTTGCTTTTTTTCTATTAACCTCTTAGGTAATTTGTCACAAGAGCAAATCTGTGCGACACAGATATGCCTTTTATTTTTCTCGTTCTTGTCATCGTCACATCTACTATGTGATTAAAATTGGTACTCATTTACAAAAAAATATGTTTCAAAAATAATTTTGAATAAAAAAGCGAGATGTCCTGAGAAAACAATAAACTTGTTATGAAAATTAAAACATTAAAAAATTGTTAAGTTTTTGTGTCTGTATGTCATTTTTTTAATTATAAAAAGCAAAAACGTTCAAAACTAATAGAATATAACTCTTCGATTTGAAATTTCCCATTTAGTTTGGTGTGTCAAAATCAGCTCTCTCAATGGATCGTATGTGGAATCTAAGAGCGATGAGAAAAATAGCGTTTATGATACGCAATACCGTTTCTAAAGCGACACGACTAAAATAACGACAATTGACGTTTAAGTGAAACGCTTATCGCAATATTTGTGAATAAAACTAATTATTGCTCGTTGTTTTTATTTCGGTTTTAGTGGAGCAATTGAATGAAAATAAAAAAGGATGGTTTTACTAGTTTATAGTCCGATAGTCCGATGTGTTGCGTCCGTTAGGCTGTCAGTTAGGATGTCCACACTCACCTAAGAGCACATATACACTCAGTTACAAAAAAAGTGGCGCAGTCATACTTTTTGATGTGTTTTTATCATTTTGACAACCTTATCCAAGGTATGCCCAGGCGAATTAAAGCTTTATTAGATGTTCGTGGAGGCAATACCCACTATTGAAGAAACAATGACTTACTTTTATGTTAATAAACAAAACTGTACCAGAAAAACGTTTATTTGTTTAAGTTACTTCAAAATGTTGCAAAATTTCAAGGTGCGCCACTTTTTTTGTAACTCAGTGTATTTTATTCTGGTCGATGGTAGTAGAGTGACTATATAATAAATATATTATTTTTTTCACTTTACATTTAATTTTTAAGAGATCAAACAATCAATATGTAAGTTACTTTACTGAAATAATTACATTAAATTGAAGAAATTCGAGCTCGGGAAGACCATTCGCACGTATTTGCTTGATATCCACTTGGCATTAGTGTCCACTGTCGTCGTGCTTGAGGTAACCTCTCCAAACAAACAAATTTCTAAAGATCAGGACTGCGACACAACAACAACAGCTCACTTTCAATCTTACATTTAATATTTGACTTTCGATTTATACTTACATCATCCTTGGTGTCCAAACAACCTGATATGTTACACCATTAAATGCTTGATTGCACCGATATTCCTGGAGTGCTCCATGCCGATGTAGGGCTGCGATTTTTTTCTTTTCAGTAGAAGAATAGAGTCCACTGTTGGAGTGTTCGTCTAGATTGTATCATTTGATTCTGTCACCAAGAGACGGTGGTACTTGGAGATATTGCTTCTTCAAATATAACTTTGCTATGTTTGATCAATATATAGTGGGCACATGCTAAGGATGTCTTCATCAAGAGAGTTCCTGATGCCATATCCGAGACCTGCATGGCAGTCTTCATAGTTCTCATCGGACTTCTCGAAATGTCCGTTCAAATTTCAAAAAAACTTAAAAAAAATATTCATTAAGAAATCTAGTCAAAGCCTATGTTTTTCCACTGCTTATACACGTAACATTTAGGTTTAGAAGAATAAGCATTCGAAATATTCCATCCCCTTTCTACCATCAGCATGTTTCAGAGAAATCAACTATTGACGCCAAGACGGCTATTACTATAGGATACCGATTCTACTCCGTAATATAGAATATCTGGTATCGACGTATCAAGTATGATTTTGTCTGTTTATAAAAGGAACGGGTTCTGCTCCCATTGTTATACCATTTAAGTACTTGTACGCACAAAATTTCGTGTTGCTTTCTCTTCATCATTTCTTCCAGCTCGTTGTTTTGCCCGCTTAGATACAACGTTGCAACTCGCCACTATTAGGTTTCATTATTATTATTATTATTATTATTTTATTTTTATTAGAGTATTTTTATTGTAGATTAAGATACAAAGGTTTAACATTTAAATAATAAGCTTAAGAGTTTTAGAACTTAACATTTTGTTCTTTTCAGCTATAATGAGTATTTATATAATGAAGAAAATACGTGAGATTACATAATTTTAAATTAAGGGAAACTTCTACAAAATAAAACCCTTATGTAATACTTAATATCTAAATTGCACATATTTCTTGTATTAGACTATTGTCTGAGAATTGGCATTTATGTGTAAAATCTGTAACATATTTTGTAGTAAGTGTCGCAACAAGGTTGACATTAGCTCTTTCATGTAACTTCAATGTGGGAAAATGTTTAGGTAATTTTAATATTATTTTAAGTATTTTGTTTTGCATAATTTGCAATTTCTTTTTGTGACATTCAGCGCAATCATACCAGACAGGTACTCCATATAACAAGATAGGTTGGAAAATTGTTTTAAACAAAATAAGTTTGTTTTCTGTACTAAGGTTTGAACTTCGACATATGAATGGATATAGTATTCTGATATACATATTTATTTTTCTTAAAGTAACTGCGGTATGATTTTGAAAAGTCAACTTTTTATCTAAAGTTATACCCAAGTACTTACATCCACTTTCCCACTGTATATCAGTGTTATAAAATTTAAGACAAGTTGATGGTAAATACTTGCTTGCTCTGCGACGTGTGAAGAAAACGGCTTGAGATTTAGCTGCATTGGCTTTAATTTTCCACTTTTTAAAATAGTTTTCAATGTCCTTAAGTGATTTTTGCAGGTTAGACATAATAGTTACTGGGCTTACACAGGAAGAGTATATTGCAGTATCGTCTGCAAACATTGCCCAAAGTGTATCATTACATGTGATCTTAAAGTCGGCTACAAATATGTTGAAAAGAATAGGACCCAAAACTGATCCTTGAACAACTCCAAAAGGGATATCTAGATAGTCTGATCTGCAATTTCCAATAAATACGGCAAAGAGTCTGTCTTTCAAGAAACTTTGGGTTATTTTGATTAGAAATAAAGGGAATTTAAACAGCTTCATTTTATGTAATAAAGCTTCATGCCATACAGTGTCGAACGCCTTCTCAACGTCCAACAAAACCAACCCTGTAGACATTTTAGAAGCGAAGCTTGTTTTAATATGATTTTTTATTCTTACAACTTGATGATTTGTACTGTGCCCTGATCGAAAACCGAATTGTTGTTTTGGCAAAACTTGCACTTCTGTTATGTGGTTTATTAAATAGTTTTTAATTATTTTTTCATAAATTTTACCAATATTGCTGAGGAGACTAATAGGTCGATAGCTAAATGGGTCTGTCTTCGGCTTCCCTGGCTTAGGTATGGCAATAACTTTTGCTTTTTTCCACTGGCTTGGAAAAAAGTTTAAAGCTAGACATGCATTGAAAATAAAAGTTAAAAGTATCAGCCCTTTTCTTGGGAGTTCCTTAAGATATATATTTCGAATTTTATCAATTCCAACAGCCTTATTGTTTTTACTCGTTCTTATTATGTCGCGGACTTTATTTGGTGTTATCAGAAACTTATTTTCAAGATTCGAGTCTGTAGATTCTATTTGTTTTATAGACTCTTTAACTGTGTTAATTGTTTGGTCGTCACTCAAATGAGCAGCAATTGTGTTGTTTTTATGAAAACAAGATGCAAGTAAGTCCAATTTGTCTTCTTGGTTGTAAACTTTTACATCACCATTGGAAAGTGCTGGAATATTAGAATGCTTTTTAGAGATAACTTTACTTACTTTCCAAAATGGTTTGGAACTCTTTTGGAATGACGAAAGCAATGCATTCCATCTTTTATTTCGATGTGCAAGAATTTCATTTTTAATTTGTTTATTAAGTTTTAAAACCATATCGCTATAGTACGGCTGTCGGTATCTTATCCAGCATCTTCTAGCCGTGTTTCTCACACGAATAAGAACCATAATGTTGTTAGGTAAAGGCTTTGGTGGAGTTTTGGTTGTAATTATTTTTTGAGGGACGGCTTTATCAACTGCATCATTGATAATATCGACAAAGTTTTGTAAATAATTATCAATTTGATAAGTCTCGTTAACTTCATTCAGGGCTAAGTTTAGTGTATTGATATTATTTGAAACATGAGCCCGATAAATATTCCAATTAGCAGCTGAGAATACATACGTTTTTTGCAAATTAAGCCTGGTAATTGTGTCTGTAAAAGTTGTATACACTGGTAAATGATCAGAACTTAGAGCAGTGAGTGTGATTGGTTGCGTACAATAATCAATTTTATTCGTAAAAAAGAAGTCTAATACCGATGGAGTTTTGTATCGGCTGGCTGGAATATAAGTAGGATTAACAGGGCTTATTAAATAGTTGTTATTCTGTGTAGTCATAATATCGTGCAAAATATTACCCCAAGAATTTGCCCTTACACAATTCCAAGATTGATGCCTGGAGTTAAGATCGCCACCTAGTATAAAATTTTCTTTGATGCGCATAAGTTTCAAAATATCTTTTTTAAACTTTATTTTTCTATCGTTATTACTATTCTTCCCCGGAAAATAGACGGAAAAAATGTCAAGATATATGCTCTCGTTTATTCTTACCCTAATACCCACACTTTCAATGATTTCTAAGTTCATTGCTCTTAGCCTATGTTGACAGATTTCTTTTTTTGCCAAAATTGCTACACCACCTCCCAAATCACTTTCTCTATCTCTATCTATCTATCTCTATCTATATTATTATCTTTATTGTTTTTTTCCAGAAGAATACAAACTTAAAGTTAAAAAGATATACAAGCATGGCCCTAAGCCGTCTGCCGGTTAATTAAATATATATCTAAATTAAGAAGCAGAAAAAAAAAAATTAAACATAATCTAGAACAAAAAAGGATTTAAATTTATATGCTTTTAGTTTAGCGAAAACGAAATTAATAAAGTAAGTAACAATATTGATTCATATTTTTAAGACAAAAGTTTGGCTTTATTTACATTTAATAAATTAGGTTTACCTAAAACAAAACAGAATATGGAAGCAGTTAAAGACTTAGAATATCAACTGGTATCGCGGGCTTTTAGTTTAGCTAAAACGAAATTAAATTGAAACAGGCTTTTAGTTTAGCTAAAACAAAATTAGATTAAGTTTTATCCTCAAAAATCAGGCAACTATTAGGTTTCCACTAAGCTCTGTTGCACTACTTTTGTTCTAATTGCACTACTTTTGTTCTTATTGTTCTAATTTAGCTCTAACCCGAGTTTTCTGCTTGGTCCAGGATCAGAACTTTTCTTAGCAGTGGTATTGCCTGATGAGCAAGTGGTTCCATAATGCTTAAATTTTTTTTCAAGATTTCGCGAAACGTTTTGGCATGTTTTGTTTTGCTTCTGTTTTTTTTTGATTTTTTATTGAAAGATTTTTACTAGGTATGCGATCTCCAGTCCCGTAACTCTAGGAATCACCATATAAACTTTTCGAAATCCTATTACTATATAAAAGAGTAGTTTTGTAAGTTTATTTGTTATATTGTTACTGTGGTGTGGTAAAACACATATAACAACAAATTTATTGTAACAATTACTTTTAACTGTTCGTCAGGTTTTAGGATATTAAAAATAACAAAATACACTTTAAATCTGGGTTAATTTTTAAAAAAACTTTTGCCCGGCGAACAATTAAAGTAATTTTTCTTACCATTTCGACGTTTCACGTTTCCAATTTTTTCTAACAACTGTCATCAGTGAATATTAAAAAGAGCTCACAAAATATTTCACGGGCATTTCGCCCAACTGTCATACCTACCATTATTAAACTTATTGAGGATTGGTGAAGTTGATATGCGCAGCGAGTAGTCAAAATTAGTAATACGTTATCGTTGGTCTTTAGTTAAAACTTGACTACTACTGCGCTACACGTATATATGATGAAGTGAAAAAGCACTACTACGTAGTCACCATAAGTATCGAATTGAGGAGATGCGAAATTCGGTCATAAATTCTTAATATTTTCTGTTTTTAAGCGATCATGTTGGATAAGTACAAACTTGACTACTGCTGCGCTACACGTATATGATAAAGTTGAAATGCACAACAAGTAGTCAAAATAAGAACTAAGTTATCTTTGCTCTTTATTACAAACCTGATTACTGCAGCGCCAAAACATGAATTTGACGTTTGACGTAAAACGATGACGCGTTGGATTTGACAAATTACAAATTAAGAAAGGAATGGCTGTGGCAGGTTGGTTGAAAGTTTTCATCATTTAAAAAAAAAAAACATTCTTCTTCAATAAATGACCGAGATGACAAAATGTCCGACAGCAAATGTTTGTAGTGATTGTTTAAACAAAATGTTTATTCCTATACGTGTAAATTTACGTGATGATATATTGAATTCAACCGTTCAACGGGAATGGGCGTTTGAAAAAGATGATTTTTCCGATTTCGATATAAAATGGAAACAATAGATGATTGCACAATGATATAACAAATAATTCAGTTCCACACGATTTCCTTTCAACTAAAGGACTGCCAGGCGGCCCCCAAAAATGCTCTTCGTTAAATTTCGATGATGACTTCCCTGAAGAGAAAGATGAGAAGTTTGACAATGATTCTACTTCCCTTGAAATTTTGAATTTAGATAAAATATAATATAAAATATAAATAAATAAATAAAAAAAAATGAGTCCAAATGTATTTTTGTTTTTTATTAAAACAAGGATTAGGAATATAGACATCGTTCTAGGCTGAGTGCACCGAGTGCCCGGGCAACGCCGGGTACTTTCTGCTAGTAGTTAATATAAGATGTGATGTGATTTATTAAAAATATAACTAGCAAATCTAAATAGAGTAAGAAAGGTTCAATAACGATCCAGTATAACATCAAGATAAGACAAAAAACTATTGTGAATGATTTATTACCATAAGAATTACTAGGATAAAAGGAGAAGTAAGACTTACTAGCTATAAAGTAATTGTTGTTTTTGTAATGCACGCAAATTTCACTCGACTTTATATAAAATAAAATAATTTTTTGAATAAAACACGCCTAATATGTTATTCTTTGGTTAAGCGCACTTTTGTGATTTATCCGTTTGTCACCTCTTGCGACAAGCAGGATTTATTGCTGAGATATTCTAACCCACTCCACATATATATGTAGCTACACTCAATAACTAAATTTATATTGAAAAGTGCTTAAATAAAACAAGGAATTTTTCTCTAGTTTATACAGGTTGTTCAATCCGCATATCAGAATCCTTTTGTGGATGCTGGTCTTAGGAATTGTTTTATTTGACCGCGAATCCAATCAATTCCACCAACTTCTCCTCGTGCATATATCTATATTATGCGTTATTTAAAACCAATTTGAATCATAAACATCAAATTCATTTCAATTGATTTCTCTTGTATTACCTTAAGCACACATTATATTCAGGCCAACAATACAAACAAATAAAATATATATATATATATATATATCTTGGGTAAACTGACTAAAACAACACTAATACACTCAACAAATTGCCTAAAGAAGTTCCTACAAAAATGTTGTCTTTGAAATCCTTTTTCACCCCAAGGATTAGCATACGACCTCCATATCCATTTGTTGTGAACAAAAAACCCGCCCATCAACCAACGCCTGATACCCGTCCATTAAAATTACCAAATTAAACCATTCAATACCTCATTTACAGCGGTCTCTATATTCGAGTCTGTTCCTTATGAATTATTCACATTTCTCCCTAAAGACGACAAAGGACGAACAAGCTAGCGGGCGGCTATACTAAAAAATATAACCAACCCGCAGGATACAAATGTGGAAAGTCCCTTCGTATTACACGACCGTTTTCTTGATTCCAAGTATCGAAAACCCATCATTTCGAATTCGAGGACACAAAACTGCAAATCAATGATAAAAAGGGATTATTCCATAAATCTCCCCCCTCTTCTTCTTCTGCTAGAAATGTCATCCCTTTAAACAAGACGAAGAAGAAATCCTCCGGGATTCCAATTGACATTACAGGATTGTATGATATTATAAAGACACCAAAGATGTTGAACTCTTTGTTCGGCGGATGGTATGGTTGAGGAAGGTGTGAGAAACTAACATGTGCCGGGGGAATATAGACGCAGAAGAGTGGGGGAGTATAATATATTTTCACCCTCGCTTGCATTTGTCACTAGCGATTATCATAATTTTATTTGACAAGAGAGTCTTCCATCCTCCATGGTGTACCCTCTTTTTTATTCTTCTGATAATAATATTTGACAAATTCTCAATTTGATACCATTCCAGGTGTACAGCATGTCGACACCGAAAAGTACTCGGGGTAGTGGCAACGATTCGAAGGAGAAACTTCGACGAATTCCTAGCGTACAACCAGGAACACTCCTTTGTCAGCATTTGATCAAGGAGGGGACGTACGGCCGGATCTTTGCCGGCAGAATAGGCGATTCCTGTGATATTCTTATAAAAACAGTTGTGGATGGTGCGTCTTTGACACAGGTTGCCTGTTTACTAAAAGATGCATCGATCCTGATTGGTGTGAGCCATCAGAATATTCTGGCACCAATGATGGCGAACACTGAACTGCCAGGCCCACCTGAGATTGCTTATCCCAATCCAACGAAGGGCAATTTAAAAATGTGAGATCCATATTTTTATTAATGTCAATTTTAAAATTAACTTTTGAATTTTTGACGTATTGGTCTATTTTATTTCAGATTTCTTCAAAAGTCACGGGAAACGAATTCCCCACTCAGCACACGGACGCTTGTCGAGTTTGGACTGCATGTTACTAAGGGCTTGGCCCATCTTCACTCTTTAGGAATCTTACACAAGGATATAGCCACCCGAAATTGCTAGTAAGTTCTTATAAAAAAATTTAAATGATGTTTTAAATAATTTTAGGTAGAAATTTCTAATACTAAGCTTAATTCCTGGTTGATTTTTGGATTTGACGTTATTTTGTCTGCCCTTTGAATTGATGTATCTTTGTTTTCCGGCCATTTCCGGAAGACATAATTCTCATTTATTAATTAGTGGCTCTAAAGTTATAACTGAACAAAAATTCTGGCGCGCCATAAGAGATAAATGCAATTTGAAAAACAACTTTCCGGGAAAAACTTTTTTTTTACATTTTTGATGGGAGTGTTAATCAAGTTACGTTAAGCTTTTAAAATAAGAAATTTCGTCAAAATCGGCCGAGTCGTGAATCGGTACATCAAACAACTAAAGTAATGTTTCATGGCAGGTATTCTTCAAAATCAAAAATTTAAAAATATTGTTTTTTTTTCTAATTCTATTTGACTCAGAATCAAATAGAATTAGAAAAAAAAACTATTTTTAGAAACCAAATTTTTAAATTTTTGATTTTGATTTTTAATTTTTTAAAATCGGTGGAACCTCTTCAAGACAATCTGTATCAGAAAAGTATAGGTACTGTTCTATATCCTCTACCATTATCAAGCTTCTTCGGCGATCCTTTTTTTTGAGAAAAACGGATCTTTTAAAAACAAATTTTTAGAAAATATTTTTTTTTCTACCAAAAATTTGTATTGCTGTATTAATCGAGCTCAACAGAATAGAATATTAAATGTCGTCAAAATCAGTGTAGCGGTTTGAAAGATAATCGGCATCTAAAAACGGTTACCGTTAAAAAACTTCTTCGAAAAAAAAAATCCCATTAAAAATTTGTAATTTATATAAAGTCATAAAAAAAATTAAAATGTTTTGAAATATTCAAATCAGGTATTAAAAATGCAAGTTTTTGTTTTCTGTAAAATAAATTACATTTCACTCAATTTTTAACAATTTATTGTTACTCTAAATAATCCCATCAGTTATCTTGTATATTCTCTCTCTATCTATATGATACCTATTTGTAGTATACCTATATATACAGGGTGAGTCATGAGCAATGCGACAAAATGCTAGGGCGTGTAGGTTGCGTTGAGACAAGAAAAAAATCGTATGGGAGGGGGGTCTATTCCCCTCCGTTTAGCCGGGAGGGGCAATTTTCGAAAAAACTGACTTAAAATGGGAAAAAAATTATTTAAAATCAACGGCTTCATTCACAATGCTGCGCGATACGTTTTTGAAAAGCCAATAACTTTTTCTTTCATTCTGTGCTTAAATAAATCTATTCTATGAAATAGTTTTTGAAATATTAATTTTCAAAGTCAAAATTTTGAAAAAAAAAAATGAAAAAAAAATTTCAAATTCATTTTTTTCAAAATTTTACGTAATTAAGTGCTAATTTTAATTTCAAAATTCAATGCTGTTATTAATTTTAAGTCTAAATAAGAAAACCGGATGCAAACATTTTATGTCGTTCTCAAGAAATTAAAAAAAACCAAAACCACCTTTTTCTAAGAAAAACATTTATTTTTATTGTAACGAAGCAATTTAAGAAGCATTAATCTTAGTTTTTTTAGTTTTTTTTATTCCTTTTATTTTTTACTATGTTTTTTATTGGAAGTACTTATAAAAAATTCTCGATATGATCTCCATTGTTTAGAAGGCATAGATTATATCTCCTTGTAATGGCTTCACATAAGTTTATGCTTGACAAATTTTCCTGCAATTTGACTCCAGCGACTTCAATTCGTTCCTTCAGTTGTTCCAATGATACTATTTCCACTTCGTAAACATAATTCTTCATAAATCCCCATGCATAGAAATCTAGGGGAGTTAAATCTGGTGACCTAGGCGGCCATTCCGTGGGGCCCCTTTTTCCGATCCAACGGTCACTAAAATGATCATCCAGCCAGTTTCTCACCTGTAAGCTGTAGTGTGCTGGAGCACCATCTTGTTGGTAGATTAAAGTATCTGCTATAACCAATGGAACGCTGTCTAATAAATCGGGTAAAAGGTCTCGTAGGAATTGCAGGTATGATTCTCCATTAATAATGGAATTCAAAAACCGGGGCCCGATCACAGTGTGTCCAACAATACCAAGCCAAACATTACAACTAAAGCGGTGTTGTGATTTGTTTTGTTTTTTTTTGTGTGGATTGGCGCTACTCCAATAATGTAAATTGTGGAAGTTAGTAACCCCATCCCTAGTAAACTGTGCTTCATCTGTCCAGAATATTCTTCTAAAATAGTTTTGTTCGGTTTCATTTCTAAGTAGTAATGTTCTACAAAATTCGGTTCTCAATAACTTGTCGTTTGAGGTGAGTTCCTGAACAGGCGTAAAGTGGTACGGGTGTAAATTTTCCGCCCGAAGTACTCGACATGCTCTAGATTGGGACACTCCAAGCATAGTGGATATCCTTCTTGTACTGACGGAGGGATTATTTCGGACGTAATCCAGAATTCTTTCATCTAAGATTCTTGACTCATCAGAAACTGGCCTTTCGCTTCTTCGATGCTCCAGCACTCCATGATCTCTTAGACGTCGGTGGATTCTTGGAAACGTGCTATGATGGGGACACCTCCTATCGGGATATCTTTCAGCATACAGTCTTTCGGCTTCACGACTTCGACCATTAGCTAAACCGTAGCAGAAATGCATGTCCGTTAATTCTTCTCGGGTGTATGAGCTTGACATCGTTACGTGTTAATGAGTTAATATTCAAATTTGAAATAATTACTAAGCAAAACTGCAATGCCTTTTATTTATCTTGCGTTGCAATTTTCTTTTTTTTTCATTAAAAAAATGCGGTTTTATTGTCCCTATTGTCCCCATACAAGGTAGAACCCATGGGCTGCGGGCAGGCCAAGGCAAAAATATTGACAGGTCAGTTTTCAGAAGTTATCAATGAAAATAATATTAATCCAGGGTTATTCCAATACTATTTAATTTTATTACGTTCTCATAAAACTCCAATTAAAAAAAAAGTAAAAAAACTAAGATTAATGCTAAATAAATAAATAAATTGCTTCGTTACAATAAAAATAAATGTTTTTCTTAGAAAAAGGTGGTTTTGGTTTTTTTTTAATTTCTTGAGAACGACATAAAATTTTTGCATCCGGTTTTCTTATTTAGACTTAAAATTAATAACAGCATTGAATTTTGAAATTAAAATTAGCACTTAATTACGAAAATTTTTGAAAAAAATGAATTTGAAATTTTTTTTTCATTTTTTTTTTTCAAAATTTTGACTTTGAAAATTAATATTTCAAAAACTATTTCTTAGAATAGATTTATTTAAACACAGAATGAAAGAAAAAGTTATTGGCTTTTCAAAAACGTATCGCACAGCATTGTGAATGAAGCCGTTGATTTTAAATAATTTTTTTCCCATTTTAAGTCAGTTTTTTCGAAAATTGCCCCTCCCGGCTAAACGGAGGGGAATAGACCCCCCCCTCCCATACGATTTTTTTCTTGTCTCAACGCAACCTACACGCCCTAGCATTTTGTCGCATTGCTCATGACTCACCCTGTATATTTATCATTCCTCTGACATAAGCAATTTCCCATGAGAAAAAAAAACGTTTTAATGCTCATGAAATAAATGTTAACAGAAAGCCGAATCTACTTTAAGACACATAACTGTTCTTCGAAATACCTGTCCACGTTTCTAATTAAACATGAATTCTTCCTTCTACCGTCATACATCACTGTGTCCTAACAGGAACCCCTATAGCGGTGACTACGCAGCCATTCTTAAACTCTTCACAAAATGACACTTAATTATCCCCGAATTCAATTAGTTGCTCCAACATTGTTGACATTCTCCCTCCCTGTACAAACATAGGACCTTCGAATGTAAACAAATCGAAGACAATTTGGAAACATCAATCGCAGAATATGCTATATGTATGAATGTATATACACAATAAACTCTATATACGTCCTTCCATTCAATCAAACACACAACCCATAAACATAACACATAGCACACACATATCAATTTAACTACCCTCAACCCATCACAATCAACTCGGAAACCACCCTGAAGCCATTAAATGCCATTAAAATCATCAATCAACCGAAAATGTTAAATATCAAAAGAAGAAGAAGAGAAAATTTATGTGCTTGTTGATCTGTTCCAATGACTGACCATTCGCAATTTGCCTATCCGGTCTCTGTTCGAAATGGGCCTCAATTATCCCCTACAACACCAATCGAACCCAACCCAATAACCATTTATGCCACCCATCACACACCAATCAACCCTGAATCCTTTTCTCTATAGATATATTATGTATATGTAGGCACTCTGAGTTCCACAAATAGGTTATATTGTACCCAGGATGTAGGGGTGGCAATGGTGTTCCATTAGTAAAATCATTCCGACCGTGATGTCGGTTCCATGCCATCAATAAAACTTTTGTCAATATTAAATTTTGTGGCCGGGTCATAAAGGACCTCCTCTCTTGCTGAATCTAATAGTGCTTACGACGACTGATAACTATATTTTTGTTTTTATATCCTTTCAGTCTGGACTCGGAATCCTATGTGAAAATTTGTGATAGCGCGTTGTCGCGTGACCTATTTCCCGATGACTACCACTGCCTGGGTGACAACGAGAACCGCCCTCTCAAATGGATGGCCCTGGAAACGCTACAAAAAAAGTACTATTCCGGCACCAGTGACATTTGGAGTTTGGGTGTACTTTTCTGGGAATTGGCAACTCTGGCGACGATTCCATTCGAAGAAGTGGACATCTTTGAACTGACGCCGTACCTCATGGATGGCTTTAGACTTGGCCAACCTATTAACTGCCCAGATGAATTGTAAGTTTATATTCTGTCATATAGATTTATTTGAATTCTTTTCTAACTACAACAACAACAAAAAAAAACAGCTTTACTGTGATGTCATGCTGCTGGCTGTCCGATCCCAAACAAAGGCCCTCATTTCCACAGCTTTTGGCTTATCTTCAGGATTTTCACGAGGACTTGGGCAAATATATTTAAATAGCGCTGGTTTCTCTTTCGTTAAAGAAAAAAATTAACGTGCGCTCTCATAAAAAATGTTAATATTATTTTATGTAAATGAAAATTAAATGGACTGAATTGCAGGCACTGAAAACAAGGAAACTCTCTGCGCACTTATTGTTATAAATGTCGATAATTATAAATATTATCACATTTTTTGCACACACACAAACACACTCATCCTGGATAAAATAAAAAAAAAAACTTATAAAACTAAATTAACGTTCGAAAAAATTGATTTTTGATCAGAGGAACAAAATAAAAATACAATTAAATAAAAATTTATATATATATATATATTTATTGTAGATTACTACGTTATTATTAATTAATTTTTAATTAGATAGAGTCACTAGGTACGAAATAAAATAAAGTATATATAATATAAACTAAATTAATTAAATGTAGTTACTTTTTTATACTTAAGATTTAGTTTTTGGTAGAAAAATTAATATAAAAAAAATCAAAGATGAAGACAAAAATTAAATTAAAAAAATATTAAATTTAACAGTGAAATGGTAGATAGGAGTAAATCAAAAATAAATTAAAATAATAAACCAAATTAATTCGGCTGTCATATAAAAATGTTTTTTTCAAAGGATGTGTTCCTTGTTAGGTTTTACAATTACCTACATGATAGACAAAACTTCTAGGTCATTAGTTCCTAAAAACGGTTTTTGTTTTCGTTTTATTTTTGTAAACATAGCTAAAAGGGTTTCAAGTATTTAGGTATGGCAGATTTTTGTTTATATTTTTATTGACAATATTATAAAAACAAGTAATCTATTACACTCTAGCTCAAAATTAACGTACCCTGTGCAATTTTTTTTCGAATAGATACAATTTTCTTCTTGGTTATTTTTTGTTCGTATAATTTATATCAAACAAATACAAATTGCACTACAGTTCTACCAACTGTAGAAATTGACCGCAACTTAACAATAATAAATTTGAAAATCTGACTTAACTTAAAACTGTAATGAACGTATCGGTACAGACGGTTTCGTCCATTCCAAAGCGAGAGCAAAAAAAAAACACTAAATCTTGTGCTCATAATAGCGGATTGCTCTGTTTCGTCAAATTTCGTTAAGTTTTGTTTACGTTCGGTCATAAATTCCCTGTCCAGTCCAAATATAAGGGATGAAAATTTAAAAGCTGACTGACGTTCATTGTGGGTAAAATAACCGTGTTCATTTGATAGTTATCAGAAGTAGTGTGAAAGTACTACTTTTATAAAGTTTAATTGCTATAATGAAAATTGACTATTTAAATAAAAATAAAGATAGTACTGATTCTTCGTTAAAATTCTACTTTATAAAATAATCTTAAAATCGTCTGTTTGTTTTCGAATTATTTTTATTTTTTTCAGTTCTTTTTGTATTCTCTTAGTGCATTTTCCAACTGAAAGTATTTGTCCGGAAGAGGATTTCGTTGACGAACGCGTTTGATTCAAGACTGAACTGCACTTGCACGATAACAAAAGATAAATTTGTAAAATCATAGATAACTATACAGAATTAAATAGATAAGTTTTTAATTTTGAATTTGACGTTGCACGAATGAAAAAACAGCTAACCAAAGATAAAAAAATAAAAACAGGAACGAAACAGAAAACCCCATCAAATCAACAACAACATTTGTTACACGCATAAAGGCAAACTTCACTGACAGCAACTTCTTGTCAAATTTTATTGGACCAGGAGGTCAATTCCCGATCTGTGAAAATGTGAAATGATAAACTTTTTCACGCCTTAGCGTTAAATTCGATTCCCGATTTGTGAAAACAAACTTCAAAACTTTTCATAATGATAAATATATTATCACAGTAAAATCGTTCTGTGAAGAGCAGTGAAAACTCGCTGACAGATCTTACACTGAGAGACAAAAAGGCAAATTAAAATTTAATAGATTAAATTTGATTTCCGTTTTAAAATGGTACCTTATAGCTCGAGTAAATTTGATTTAATTATGCTTCGTTCTCAATTTTTTTTCCTAAACTTTGATTTTAAAACATTCGTATTCGAAGCAATTTTTTTTTTAAATAGGCTTAAATCAAAGTGGTTTTCTCTGATTGAACGTTGTTTTTTGCTCTGGGTGTATCATTTAGTACTTTTTAGTACACACATTGACAGCTGTTTATCATAATAAGTTCGAGAATCGCATTATGCGAGTTCATGAAGTGATAAAATGAAAAATCGCTGTGAAAAGTAAAATGATAATTTTTTTATCACTTCACAGCTTCACAGATCGGGAATTGACCCCCAGATGTAAAAAGTTATTCATAGAAATATGAGTGGATAAAATTTTCTTGGATTAATCTATGGATATAAAGCGCTAAATGTAGTGGTTCAACAGGTTTATATTTTAATGTAGAAATAGTGTCTTATCATGGACAAATCAATGGTTACTACTGTCAAAAAAGTTTCGACCAAGTGGGCATTAGATACCTACAACAACCTCATAAAATTAAAGATACTATTATATTATGAGACAGAGAATTTCTGTGAATCAGAATAACATTTCGGCGAACCCCATGAGCAGTTGATAAGTTGTGGTCCCATTCAATATTATTAATTTTGCCGGAATAAGACGTGTAACCACAGTTTCTTTCACTGACGTATCATCCCATTTGAAAACGGTCTCTAGAAATGCAAAACATATACTTTTAACAAGGATGACCAAACGTTTTCGAAATGACAAAAAAAGTTCCTTGTTCCTTGATGGACATGGGAACCGCTATTTTTGGAATGAATATTAAATTTCCCTATGCTCGTGGTTTCTGTCACCCAAAGTATTTTCCAACATCGAGAGCTATGTATTAGTTCAACAAAACACTGTACAAATATTTTTTATGAGGAAAAACTTTTTCATAAAGAAAATCGTTCAAGTTTTTAGCTCCAGGAAATGTTTGTATTTGCATTAGTTTAATCATAATTTTTCTAAGTAAGTTGGAATTAGATGATTAGAAATAGAGGTTTTTGGAACAACTATACCTTAAAGTCTTAAATCCATATTAGCGCTGATAATAAGAACGGATTCATTTCTTGAGTCTGTTAAAATTGAAAAACTCATTGCTGTCAGTGTCTGTTTTTGTTGTAAATGTGTTGAATTCTGTTAGGCGTTTTCGATACAGATTCTACTTCAAGTGTTTTTGGGTTGATTGTTCAGATCTGTGAAAATATGACATGATACATTTTATCACTTCTTAGCGTACATAGTACTTTTTAGTGCACACATTGACAGCTGTTTATCATAATAAGTTCGAGAATCGCATTATCCGAGTTCATAAAGTATAGCAGAGTTTACTGTTGTCGATGTTCAAATTCCCCGATACTGGATTTTCGGGTAATAGAATAATCTCCTTCGAGTCAAAAGAAACGAAATGAGGGAAAAAATCGCTCCTTTCACAGCGTGAACGCAAACTGTTCTTATACTATATGTCAAAATGGGTTGGTTCAATAGATCGATTGTGTCTATAGCCATTCGAAGTTGACCGATTCCAAAATATTGGTATACAATAATTATTTCTGTTCAACTTCGTTTTGTTTCAGTTGACACTTTTGACAAAAAAAAAATAAAAAAAAATTAAGTCAAGGAAAGGAAAAATATTCTAAGTCTCATCAAATACAAGAAAAAACATTGGATTCTATAAATCATTTTCAGAAATGCAGCCCTCTCAAAATTAAGTATCAAATGTTCCCCATTTTCTCATACTGCTATTCGAAGGCAAAAATGATTTTAGCTAGAATCTTATAGGTATATATGTTTCAGTTAAAACTATTATCAAATAATAGTTAATTAATAATAGTCAATAAAAGCATACCTAAACAAAAATCTGCCAAAATTGATATTCATCCTGCATCTGCTTAGCTATACTATTTTAATTTATCATGATGTGCAACCATTCCTCCATCTTAAGAAAATCTTCATCTACCTAAAACTTAACAAAATACTTAATTAAACGAATTTTATAAATATTTTGTAAAATCTTACACTAAATCTTCAAAACAAAGGACGAAACACAGGGTGACACTAATTTATTTTTTTATAAATTTTGTATTATAAATCGTATATCCCTATGTATATGTAAATTGAAGTTTGTATAAAAAAAAATTAATAAATTAATAAATGTTTTATGTTCATGTTTTATTATTTTAATTATTGTTAAATGTTGTATTATTATTTATTTAATATTTTTGTTTGTTTTAAAATTTTAAATTTTACCAAAGGATAAGTGTCAGAAACAAAATAAAAAAAAATAAGAATGTTAAAATGAATAAAAAAAAACAGTGTTATGTCTCTGTATGTTTCAATGTCATTTAACTATTAAACTAAATGTCTTTAAAACTGTTACTTAAAAATGTAGATGTTTTTCATCAATACAAAAATAAAAAATAAAATAAACAGAAAACACAATTTCAAACTTTTTAAGAAAATCAATTCAAAAATAAAATAAGAAATAAATTGACAAACAATTCCCCAAAAAAATAAAATTAAATTAAATTAAAAAAAAAAAAAAAATTCTTAAATCTGTAGCTAACTTTCTTATTCTCCTAAAATACTACTACATACATACTTCTAACTACATTCACATACACACACTCTTATCCTACTTAATGTGCAATAGAACTCATAGTTTAATGGAGTACAAAACGAAAATAAATAAAAATCAAACCAAACAAAAAAAAAATATATTTTGTAAATAATAACAAATAAAAAATGAGTCATAAAAGAAAAAAATAAACTAATAGAATACGTATGTAAATGTGAAATTCATTAAATGTTTTTATTGTATTTTTCTCTTAAACTTAAAACAAAAATTAAAAATTAAAAAAAAAAAAAAAAAAACTTTTTAAAACAAAAATGGTTGCATGGAATTTGACCAGAATATCAAAAGAGAAAAACAAATTATATATGTATTGACATGTATATGGTGGCAAAATTAGAATTTAAATGGTTTGAATGAATAAAGAATATATTATTTGGAAAAAATAAGTGTTTTTGTTAGAAGAACTTAAGGCTTTATTAGCAAACTGTGAACACAAGAATAAACGATGAATAAACTAAGGGTCTCTATTTCCATCTTAGACGAAGGGGGCATTTTTTTAAAAAAATTACTTATGTGGTTTTTAATTGGAAACTTCCGATATTGCTCTGGGATTTCAGATTTTTTTTTTTTTTTGCCGAATGAAACTCAAATGTAAATGGATGAGGGACACTAATTCAAAATGGAGTCTAATGATTGGCGGTGGCTGACATGAAATTGCTTTATAACTCCTGCCAAAAATAGTGTACACAGGTTGTTCTTGTCTAATTCGACCACTTCTCAAACGTAAAAAGATTGTTTTGTTTTATAGTTGTGTGTATCAATTTATGTTTGTTTATTGGCGAGAGGGAGACAAACTGAGTTCGCACTAACTTGACAAGTTGACAGTCTCACACATAGTACAGTCATTTTAGGCAAAAAAAAGGGATCAACCTAAAAATGAGAGATAATAAGCTGGAAACTCGTATACACCTTCATATTGGCGTTCTAAAAGTTGTCTAGAAAGTCAACAAAAATCTCGTGATATGTAGCCAATCTAAAAAAAGGTTCTTACTAATCCTTTTGGTAAGTACCTTTTTTAGATTGACTACAAATTTTTTTTTTTAGAATTTCGCAAATATTATATTTTTTTTTTTTGCAAACTTTGACGAGCTTTATTTCGGTAAATATTAGATCGACAGAGACAATTATAATCTCATATTGTAGCCAATGTAGTCTGCTTTAAAACCGTCTTAAAAAAGTACTTAATAATTCTTTAGGGTTATAATCGCTAAAGTCTTAAAAAAAAATAATTGCCTTCGGCCCTCCAGTTCAAAAACATGGATTATTCATTGGGCCAACATCAAAAAAAAGTTAGCGAAGAATCAGAACTACTGGATTTGAGGTACTGGATTAAGAGGGCTCTACAGAGTATTGCGAAAAATAACAAAGTTCTAAAATATGATTTCCTTTGCAAAACTGTATCTCGAAAACTATTGGGTCAAAAGAGACAATTATAGCCTCATATACATATTGTGGCAAATTCAGTTTAATTAAAAAACGTCCTGAGAAGGTACCGTCAAAAAGTAGTCCTTTAGGGTTATAATCGACAAAATGTGAAAAAAAATCCGAAATTTTCGAGGTTTTTTCGATTTTTGACAAATTTGCATTCGGAGCTCGAGGTTATTATTTAGACCAACATCATAAGTTTATCGAGCTTTGGACAGTAACGCACTCATTCCAGGAGTCTCTGAATTTAACCCAGTACGTGGTAGAGGAGGACCTCCAACAAATGTCACACACAATTAAAACACGACCTCAACCTCACTTTTCGTATTTGGAAGTGCTATAACTTGGGTCAGAATTAACTGAAAGAATTGCTGGTTGAGGATTTAGTAACGTAGCACTGAAAATCAAATGATTCTTAGGACTTTTTCCTTTTAAAATTTTCAAAAATAAAGAAAGGAACTTTTTTCTGCTTCTGTTGAAGACCGTAGTTACTAAAGACTAAAATGTTTCTTCTGTATCGACGTATATCCTAATACAAATTACGATTCTAGTTTTTTAATAACCACGTGTTTCCGAATGTAAAAAATTCTGATATACCAACTTCTATTCGTTCTGCAACCATGTTTTCTACATTTAACACTATACCTTGAAGCCACCCCTGTATAGCATGTATACCGGTACCCCCAAACCCAACTCACCTTTGGATACTTTTGAAATTGGCTAAAATAACAAATTTCGCTGCTTAACATGCATTCCGACAACTTTTTCGACAACATCAGATTAATAATATAAAAAAAATAAAAACAAATCCCAAACAATGCTCTACGGATGGATTGACATCTTTCATTCCCCCATTGAGCAGCTCTCCATATAGGGCTGACAACAATGTTGTTACTGCAGAAATAGCAACAGCGCACAAACAGCAGCATAAAAGTCATGCGATTTAATTAAACGGTCATTAAGTCGACAATTAACAGCGACAAAACATAGCTGCGAGCTACAAAAATCCCAAAGCTCACCCTTCATGCCTTCAATCGAGTTATATTGTTCTCGTGCTGTATATGAGTATGAACTGTGCAGGTTGTGACGCTATACGTCCTTCGATCTGAATTAACGCAGCGCGACACAATTGTTTTCGATTAATTTCACGCTGCAGTGTTGTGCGCTGATCCACTTTACCTACCTCCATCCATATTCATTCATCCCTCACGCAACAGGGGGTGGATTTCAGTTTCAACTTATCGCCTCTGGAAATAGCAACAGAAAAAAAATAAACATAAAAGGCTAAGTCCCGCGTTAAAGGACGAAAAGGGAAATTAATTGAAATTGTTTTTCTTTTTTATTTTTTGTTTCTTTTCTTTTTTCACTGCCAATGTAATTGAAAAAAAATCGAATGCCTAAGCGTCATGTCACTTTCTGAGTCGAGTCATGTGGAGCTGTAGAGGCACGAGCAGGAAAAAAGCAAAACACTTTTAAGGAAACATATTTAACCCAAGAAGAAGGGTTGATTTTACTGTGTCACAAGTTTACATGTTCTTGCACCCTTATTGCTGTCTAAAAAAAAAAAAAAACAACAAACTGCCAGTCAGCGACCCCCAAACATGCCAAGAAACAACACTCACAACTATGCCGGTCGCCTTACGCCTCTAGCCGGGCTGACATGTGTCCCTTGGTTTAATTGGAAATATCGATAAAAATAATAACGCTGCAGTTAAGTACATGTGGAGCAAGGGCAATCCCAGAGTAGCAACAGAGGCGTTTAATCACGAAATGGTCCCTCTTGGTCGATGTCCTCATTTCAGTCCGATAGAACTTTAATGCTAACGAGGCTTTCGACTTTAGACTAGTGGTGTGGTATACGGACACAAGGTTTTCCCTTTTTCCATTGAACATAATAGTAGGTACATGACAGCCTTGGTTTTTTAAATTATGAAGATTATGTCAGCTATAAAAGCCGCATGAGGATTTAAGTACGTTTAGTAACTGTAACGGGTTCTTGGTCATGCATCTCTTAATGCTGACTTTTGTATAACCAGATGTTCTGAATTGTCAAGGCTTTGGGATAAGAACATTATAAAATATTTTTCCTTTTAGGTCAATGAAGTTGTTGCATTCGGCGGCTCGTATTTTGAGAACACTCGTTTAAGACGATCAACTGAAAAGATATGATGGATTTTTTTTTAAATAATAATGGTTGATAAACATATATTCACTTAATGAAAGTAGTATAAGTTTATGTTATATTTATGTTTGAAAATATTGCTAATAACAAAAAATAGTTAGAATATTGTTTGGAGAATAAAACTATAGTTATTCAATTGACTTAATAATTTCATAGATTGCGAATGAACTATTGGTCTCACATACTTTGTTTTGTGTTTTAATGAAAGCAAATCAAATGTGCCACAACTTTATTTCTCATCAATTTTTTCATAGGACGAGCGGTGTTTACCAATATTTTTATTTTTAAAACTTAAAATTGGAAAATAGACCGTTTTCGAAGGGCAATTGCTTGGTCCTTATAAAGTCAAAATAACTGTGGTTAGGCTTAAATTGTTGAAAATCGTATTAGCTTTAAAAACGTTTGCATTTTGTTTGTCAAAAAAACGCATTGTTTATGACTTTTAGAGCAAAATGTGAGAAAAGTCCCGACATTTTGCAGTTTTTCAAGCGGTTCTCATCTAATGCAAGTATAAACTGATTTTACTGTGTGTAAAACCGGCAGCGAAAAAAACTGAGGATATAAAAGCGTTTAGCTAATTAACTTTGCATCAAAAGCCGACCATGAAGTGTTGTAGCATGTAATTTTGCTGCCGAAGAGAATTTAGTTTACTTGCTTGTTCATTTTTGAGATTTAAAACTTTGAGATTATTACTATTGTTGTCAACTTTTTTTTTATGTAATATTAAAACATAGAGAAACAAATACATATAATAAATAGATGCTAAAAACATTGGATAAAGAAAAAGAAATGATGTTAAAGGAATCATAAATAAACAGTCCATTTATCTTCCAGCTGACTTTTGACATGGTCCTAACGAACCAGACACAACCAGTGTACTTTTGGTCTTTTTTAATGATGAGAGTTCAGGCGTGCAGAATGTATATGTATTTGTTGTTTACAAAATAGAATTATTAGAGGTAATTGGTTAAAATTGTATTGTTGCACCTTTGCAAGTTTTCACAGGTCGGTAAACATGTATGTATGTGTTAAGTGCATATGTATGAAATTAAATTATTTTTTTTAACAACTGAAGTTTATATGCTCATGTTCCTGAAATACCAAGTACTCATAACATTTCTATTTCTATACAAGCACTTAAAGCGGAAGCGGTTTAACGAATTAACTGATAACGCTTCCTGCACTCAAGAAAAGTTTGATAGGAACATTCCGCAGACAGAGGCTTTTGATTGAACCAAGAAGAGACGAAAAGATAGGTATGTGAAAACATTAATAGAATGTGGTATCAATCATTTGTATGTATAATGGATTTTGGGTCACAATGGCGTGATTTGAGTAATGGGTTCCAAAATAAAAGCGAAAACACGTAAAACCGAAAAAATAACATGTTTCTCCTCACTACCGCAAGCGCTCCAGTCGGACTTTTAAGACTTTTTTTTTGGTTATCACCAGTTACTTCTGAGTAAGTTTCAAAACTGTTGGATTTATTTCAATTAGAAAACCATAATTGATTGGATTATAAGTTCAAATTAAAATTAACGGATCGGTAACTACACAGTACACACATATAAACTTTTTTCGGCAACTAGCTAGATCTAAAATTTAAAGAAATGAATACTATAAAAACAAATCCTGTTCTATCCAAGTATGTGTATTTCAAAACCAAGTCCATCTTAGAATAGTAGGTATAAGTTGTATGCAGGTATATGTAAAAAATAGCAATTTAAATTCTAACCTTTCTTCAATTAGAAATAGTTTACTATTGCTTTGTTCTATACAAACTCGGAAATGGAGACCATCTTAAACGTACGAAACAATGTTCGGAGACTAAAAAAAATTTTTATTTAATCATTATGCACTCAACAACCCAATTTCGAAAGTTGATTTTCTTAAAGGGAATTTAAGGTGCAGGGAAATAAGTCACCGGGAACAAAGTCCACCGAAGAACTAAGTTCCCACTTAGTGGGAACTAAATCCACTTTGTTGAAGTGGACTTGGATCCCATGCAAAGTGTGAACGAACTAATGGGAACTTAGTACACACTTCGAAACATGAAGTGAGAACTAATTTTCAACAACAACATATAAAGAAGTGCTTTAAATTACATAGGTTTCTTACTCTCAAGATTATCTTCGTTTATGCTGTCAGACTGTGGAATAATCTTCCCAGTCACTTGAGGTCTGGAATCGAACAACGAAAATTTTATGAATTGTGCTCTCTATGACATGCCATTTCCGTGGTGTAAGCCTAAGTCCCAAAAAGGGGATCTTTATACCCCTACCCCTTCTCCGGCTTACCACCCAGATGCATACTTTAATCTTTCACAAATATTGTTCAGTTTTTGACCAAAAACCAATGATGTTAATTTTCAGAACCGTTTAAGATTTAAATCTCATTTAGATACTTTTTCTCTAATTTTGTTTGTACTTTATAACATCAATAAAGATTTTCAATCCTTGCTGAAAGCTTTTATCCAGATTATGATATCTGTCGTTCATTCTTATACTTAATGCTCCATATCCACTTTACTTGTGAATTTCCAAAACACAAAATTTTATAAAATTGGCCAACAACATGATGATTGATTGTTATCTCATTTAGTATAACGTACCGTACTTTAAAGTAGCAATCATAGTCAAACAGAAAAATTATTACATGGTGTATTATGGGACATACCACATATACACAATAACAGTAACCCACTCACCCCAACATATAGATGTTTAATCTTTAAAATTGCAGCAATTTATTTAAATTCCCTTGTAAATTCATTGAGTAATACGGATGTTCGTCCTTTTTTTGTATTTTAAACCATTTCCATCATGGGAAAATCTCGGATTATTCAACTAGAGAAAAAAAAGGACCTCCATCAGTATATGTATATATTCTATCCATGTTCATTTTTTCAGTTTTTTTTTTACATACAAACATATACTTACATATATGAGGATTCGGGATCCATGGAAATGGGTTTATTCAAAGGCGCCTACCAAGCATGTAAAATTTTCCCAAAATTGCCAAAATGGCAAATGAAACAACTCTTTGTCGCACACCAAACCAAAAATACATTTCCATGGTAAACGGATATAGCTCCGACCATTTATATAGATAAACCTACCTCCTCTTCCGACTGCCGCACCAAAATGGTTAACCTAGAGAAATCAGCAGCTCCTCAGAAAGTCATTCAAACTTATCCATATATACCCACTCTAATATCTTACCCGCGTGCATACAATAGACGGATCCTTTGGGCATTAGTTTTTTGAACTCGTGTTCCTTTCATTTTGGCGCAATCGTGCTCCTTTTCTCTGGCTATACATGGCTGGCTACATAGGAGCATTATCTCTAATCAAAGGTATTTCATCGCCGCAGTTCTATAATAATTTTTCAGTTCTCCTTCTTTCTGCAACAGAAACAGAGTTCTGTATGTCAATGGCAAGGATATCCGGAATGTTTTCCTCCGACACAATTCTCTATTGTGTGCGGGTGTGGTGTTGCTTCTCTGTTCGAATTGTATATTTTTTTCTTATTTTTACTGCTTGGCTAACGCCAATATCGAATCAAGGATATGATCTCGAATTTTTATCCGCAAATTCAATGGTCAAGCACGATATGGACCAGTCTTATAGCTATATAGACGTTAATTTTGTGGCTACTAGCATCAAATGCTGTGCATGTGTATATCCTTTTTCATGGATATGTGTCCAATAGAATATCAACCATTCAGTTAGTGGTTGTTGAAGGATTGAAGGAGTGGGAGAGAATAGGGACGTGTAACAACGAAAAAGAGACAAATTTCAATGGGTTACACACACTTGAATGATTTTTATTTTTCAATCGACCTTTCGTCTGCACTTCTTTGATTCTTTAATTTCAGATACACTCAAAAAATACAATATCTGCATCTTTTTGCAAAAAAAAAAAGATTATTAAATCATAAATTCATGTGTTTAGAAAACGTGTTGTTGGACTGTTACAAGTTGAAGCCAGACTTTTTTGTCGTTTTTGTTGGGTTCCTCAGGTCATTAGATATGCATTTTGTATTTGTCGATTATTTAAAATAAAGAGTTCGTCTGTTTCGCACATACATTCAGCCCTAGCGAGGTATCCGTTCGGAAGAAAAATTTTGTCCGATTCGTACAAAGTCGGAGAATTTTCAATCGAGGTATCCGTTACGACACGCACATATCGGAGAAACTTACGATAAAATCGACTATTGATGTGCGATGCAAAGCGTTTGTCAATTAATATTTTCCAAAATCCTCTGGCAACAATCAGCTGTGGAAAATTGAAATTTAAATGTGTATTTTGTTATCTAGTTGTTCTATGCTTGTTTTTTCAAGCCACAATGACTGGACAAAATTCTGACTGAGAATCCCGACTGCTAAAATCCCGACTGCCAAAATCCCGACTGACTAATTACTTTTTTTTTTGTAAAAGCAATTTAAAACTGATTTTTTCAATATAAATTAATTGCAAAAATATTTCATAAGTTCATGTAGGTATTGTTTTTACCGTTTATTTTTCTTGTATTTAACTTGTTATCTAGGGTAGCATTTATGGTATTCAATATTGTTCGTCAAAATCCTTTCTGTTGTCAGTCCCGCTCACGCGAATTCTTTGTTCCGCTTAGGGTATGTCCAGTCGTCTGGAAGGCGCCTGAGTCCAATGTTTTCATATTCAACAGCACCTGGGTGGTCCGCTTCGCGGGTTCATTTTAACTCTCTTTCTGTAGTCAGTCCCGCTCAAGCACCTTCGTTGCTCCGCTTAGGGTATGTCCAATCGTCTGGCAGGCGCCTGAGTCCAAAGTTTCCAAATTCGACCTTACCTGGATGGCCTATTTTTCTTCTTATTTTCATGCTTTTCAATCCCTATTTCAAATGATTAGTGTAAAAGAAAAAAAAAAGGTACTAAAACGTGCTAAAAGTGATTAAAATCGGGATTTTTTATTCTTACCATTCAGATTTTGTCAATCGGGATTTTTCAATCTGTCCAGTCGGGATTTTGGCAGTTGGGATTTTACACGAATGTGGATCGCTTTACCCGGCTCTGTTTTTCCACTCCATTTTAATCTTCAAGCATTCAAAACCAATGTGCACCGGTATCTCCTTTCATCCCCTATCTAATTTTCCTAAACGATGGCACTGTGTTAACCATATAAAGGGTATTGATCATAATCCCTTGAGTGCTCGCAAAATATAAAAAAAAAAAAAAAAAAATTAGAACATTTTTAGAAATTTTTTTAATTGTTGGACCGGTTTTCGAAAAAATCGAATTTTTTGAAAACTTTTTTTTTTAAATAAAATGAATACGCAGGATTTTTGAACTTAATTTATTATACATTAAAACTAAATTTCATAAAAATCCGTCAGCGGGTTTTTGAAATATTGAATTCACAAAAAAAATATGCCATTTTATTTAAAATAGCTATGACGATTTCAGTATTGAATTTCATTTAAATGGGTCAGCCGATATCAAGATAGTCGAAATTTGAAAAAAACGTTATATGGCAGGTACCGTTGAACGAATTTTCTTGAAAGTTTGATTTTCATTATTTGATAGGTCTTTAATACCTTATTACACATGTGAAATTTGGTCGAAATCGTTAGAGCCGTTTTTGAGAAAAATAAAAGTTTCGAAAACCGTTATATGACAGGTACTACCAAATTTGAAGTGAATCGTTCCACCGGTTTAGGCTGTAGGTGCCTATACAGACAGACAGACAGACAGACAGATAGAATTGCCGGACCCACTTTTTTCGTCTTCTCTATCATCGTAATGTCATTTTTGATTGTTATCTCAAACCTTTTTTTCTGCACGAATCCAAGACTATAGAGCAAGGTAAAAAAAAATAAGTAGGTACGCCGTCATCATTGAACCATTATTAAGACATGAAATTATGTTACCAATATCCGTTGAGTCGTTAATGGATTTATTAAAAAAATATTTATTTTTACAAAAATAAAATCATTTGCAGTAAAAAAATTATAAAAATTGTTTGACCTGTTTTATTTTGATTTGAAGATTTTTTTTTAGCTTTTAGAAATTTTGTATTTTGAAATTTTAATTTCCCAAAAATATAAATCAATTAGTCGTGATGAGGTCGTTTCAACCGAATTTAAAAAAAGTTCATGTTTTTTTGTTGAAAAAAAATTAGAACGAATAGAAAACTTTTTGAAAATTTCATATTGAAATTTCTTAAAAATCAATAATGTAAATTATGATTATGAGCAACACTGTTTTGGTTAAAAAAAAAGAATTATATAAACTTTACTGTAGGAGTAGATCATTATATACTTAGTAGTGCGATTATTTCCGTTGAATCTGAAAATAAACCTAAGAAGTAATATGTACGTATTACTATACATATATGAATTATGTAATAAAAGGGTATGGTATGTTTCGCCAAAATTATTCAGCAAATTAACGTTTGCCGGTGGTTCATTTCGCCGTTTCTTTTTTTAGCTTTTTATTATATTTAACGTTTTGCAATTTACGTTTCCTATAATAATCATTTCGCATATTTAATTTCGCCGTTTTTATCTAGTTTTTAGATCAACTAACTAAGTTAAGCAATTTTTTATTTGCCAATGTTTCGCATTTTCTTACTAGGCATTTTTGCGTTTCACTTATTTTTACTCCACATTTTGTTCTATTTTCGTTGGCAATTTATTCTTCTTTTATTTGGTATTAAAATCTTTTGCAATTTTTTTGCTTCATTAAATTACATACCTTAAAATTTCGTGAAATAAAGATTGCCTATAGTAAATAAATTCAAACCCAGCACAATGCCCAAAAAAATTGCTAATCTTCAAAAATCTAATCAATCAAAAAATTAAATTTAAATGGCGAAATGAAAAATGCGAAATGGTTATTTGTCATTAACAATTAAAAACTTTGCTTAGTCACTTTAATATTGTGTCAACATTAATCCGAGTCATCTCTATTATCTATATGTATTAATTCAACATATACATATATATAAAAATCAAAACGATTTTTGTAAATACGAAATAAGAAATAACACCAAATAAATAAAATAGCTTTCAAAATATCTAACATCACGAAACATATTTTCTTACAGTGTATATAATACACATCCATTGTCATTGGCAGTGGTATGTGAATGTGGCATGACAATAGAAATGTAAATTCATACAATTTACGATAAGAAAATATTTTCCGCAACACACGGAAGAAGAATCTTCATTTATGTAAAGATTTATAACTAAGTGTGGATATGATTCTAAAGCATCAGAATAGAGAACAAGAGAAATAATACTATGACCTCTGAAAAATATTATCGTTGGCCTTGTTGAATCCTTTCTCCAACAATATTTTATGTCCTTGAGCACAATCGCCAACTGTCGTCGAAATTGCTCAATTGTACGTGATGAGGCGTACAGAATGATCTGTTAGTCTGATAAAAAGATAAACCTACATGAAAAAAGTATGTTCATGGAAATATTCTCTTTTCTATTGTATAAACGTTTAAAGGAGAGCACCGTGAAGGCGCATTTCTTTTTTACATATATTCAGTTCCAAAACTCATCCCACGCACTTTGTTTACATTCGGATTGAATAAATTCTGTCTGTGTCCATTAAAGCGAGAGCAACAACCCCAACCGAACATAGCAATGGCTGAGCCGTGACAGATAATGCAAACAATATGTTATGGGACAACATTTCGCTGTCGCACAACATTTGCGGATGATGATCCTGGTGGACAGTGCTCTTCGCTTTTATTCTCGTCCGTCGGCGCGTCACATCGCATGGCTACATTTGAGGATAGCTTTACCCCCAGCTATGTCATCTCCATCCATCAGAGGCGGAATCGATTTTTAATAAATTTGTATAAGATGGACACAATGTCACTTGGAATGGGTATTTATGGTTCTCTCCTGATGAAGCCTTGCATCCTGGGGGCAGATATAGTGAATGCGGTGATGGACTTTGGACGATGGAATTTTATGCTTAGGGCATGGGGGTGTGCATATGACATTTTATGAAAAGGATGTCCCTTTCTGTTGAGTTGGCTTACCCCGACCATCATATCCTCATTAGGGAAAGTGGATTTTGATGCGAGTGAAATTGAAAACGTTGTCGTACCCAATATCCTATGTATTGAAAGTATACTTGAGGTATTAGGAAACATTAACATATACACTCCAGGAAACTAAAAGGGTTGTTGAGTACTGTTTTAACGCGGTACAGTAGGTACTCATTGGCACCTATACCTACATTTTTTTTTTTTTTTTATTTTAAAATTTTGTTTGTTTAATGCAAGCCTTTATTACATTACCATATGTAATGTGATATGAATACATCATTGAGCCAAGAAAAACATAATAGAATAAAAAAAATCTTTGAATGAAAGAAGAATGGCAATTATTTGGGTCTAGACCAGTGGTCACCAAATGGCGGACCACGGTCCGCATCCGGACCGCCGACCCATTTTGTGCGGACTGCGAGAACTCAACAACTTGCACTACTTAATAGGTACGTAATTTAATAAAAATGTATCGCAATTTTTCGGTTGACGTCAATTCAAAAACAGCGGTGCGAATCATGGAGCTAACAGCGGCGAAAGCTCCAAACAAGCCGATTCCCATCGACTTACCTGTTTACATAGCGAGTTTTATTACTATGGAAACGGAAAAAGAAAAGTTGAAGATAAAAATAGACAGTTTTTGCCAGAATGGACCGATTTATATTGTTTTACACAGTGGCGTTAATTTAAAGCTCGAATATCAAACGACATTATGATACCAAGCACAAATCTTTTGTCGAAAACTTTCTACTAGATAGTGATCTGCTTGAGTCTTTAATTGCAACTTTACCATCATAAGTTACTCATCTTCGACCCAGATCATAAGTCGCTCAATGACTAGGCAGGAAAAATGTGGTGAGGTAATGTTGAGATGGTTAAGAAAAAGCTGCGTTTTGGAAAGATTCTTCAGCATTTTAGAACACTTGAAGACATATCTTTTCTAAAGTGATCAGACTTTAGCAAACGCTTACTTATATTTTCTAAACGAAAATTAAAATGAATTTAAAATGCCATTGCTTTCTTGGCGGATATTTTTAAACATATATCAATAATCTGAACCTTAAACTTTAAGGCAAGGGAAAAGCTTGTATGTCAGCTCATGTCAGAACTAAAAAGTGGCAAAACGAAAACTCTATCCCTTTATAAATGATTTTGGTAATCATTGCTTCCACTTCCCCAAATTACATAATATAATCAGCAGTAACAACAAGATTGACGTCGGCCAATACAAGACGTTCATTACGGATCTGAAATCGGTATTTAGAAACAGGTTCGCAGATTTTAAGAAAATTGTGAATGTTGTAGAAAACTTCAGCAGTATTTACTCTCTGCATCCTGATGGTGAATGGAGCAATGAAGCTGCAAATGTTTTCGTGAATGATAAAGCTACTCCGCAGATGAAAATGATTTGAAACTTCTTACTTCGTTTGGGTCAACATATATTTGTGAAGCAGAATTTCGAAAATGAACTTCATTAAGAATAAATTTCGACCTCGACTTGCTGATGAACATCTTTAGGATTTAATGTCAATAGCCTACACCAATTGTACTCCAAACATCAGACAGATAGTCCGCAACAAAAAAATGTCATTTTTCTCATAGATATGTACAAAAATACCTTCCTTATTTCCGTAATTACATTTGTTTAATAAATCTTTTTTTCTATAAAATGTTGTGTGGACCGCGATGGTCATTTCATTTCTTAGAACGGACCCCGAGCGAAACTAATTGGTGACCCCTGACCTAGACTGTAGATAATTCTAAATATCAAAAGGTTTGAAAAGAATACATTTCGACTATGAATCATAGTCTCGGAGGAAATGTTTTTATTACGTATGCTCTTTTATTTATAATCACTTTAGTTCGAAAAACTTAGAAATAAAACTTTAATTAAGGAAAATAGGCAAAAACTTTATTTAACGTTTTAGTTTTTTATTTTTTTGTCAACCTCCTACGTTCCATTAATAGTGGCCAGCATTTTTTTTTTTTTTTTTGAGATACAAAATAATATTAAAAAGCCTTTAAAATTAATTTAAAAACTGAGCTATTGCAAATATGGTTTTGGAAATATGTTTTTCATTGCGCTTTTTGCAATTTTTTGAATGCGTCTTTCAAGCAGAAAGCTCACTGAAAAACGCAACATATTTCCTATCAGGCAGGGCACATAGCACTTAATTTTGAAATTAGTTTTAAATGCTTAACAAAATTGTTTTTTTTTTTTTTATAAAAAAAATTAAAATGCACTGTCTTTCTCACAAAGGCCCCCACTTTAAACTGCAAAGAGACGTTGTTGTCGGCTCTTAGTCTACCACTATTGAAGGAATGACAAAAAAAAATTTAAAATCTAAAATGGTAAGTTTCCTTAATTATGTTTTATTTTTAAGTGTTTCCTATTTTCTTCTGTATTTTAATATGAATCAATTATTTTATGTTAATTAACAAAACTGTATCAACAAAAAATTTATTTTCTTAACTTACTTGAATTGAAAATTATACAAACTTTCAAACAGCGCAACTTATTTTGTAACCGAGTGTATTTTTTACTACTTACACAAAAAACACATTACATTTATACATTCATACATACCTAACAAAAGTTAATTACGAAACTTACATTTTATTTAAAACAACAAATAGTCGAAACATTCAACATCTTGTAATATCTTATTGCAAAAAATCATTTCAACAAGTCAACATGAGACTTTCATAATTTCTGAAAAATTACAAAATTTTCTAAAGAACTGTTATCAAAATCAGCTGCATCATTTAGTTTTGGAAGCAGACAGTAAGAATTTGCTTTGCGTTTTACTCTTAAGCGACTTTAACACGGTCAGTCATTTGACATCAATCTGCAATAAAGGGTTTGTAAAAATAAGTCTGTATGCGTGCATTTGTTTGACGAAAAATCAAAACCCTTTTGATTTTGCCTGATGACTGATTATATGTGTAGATGACTGACGCCCTCTGACTGAGCGTATAAAGGTCGCTTTAGGATAATTCTTAACTGTGCAAAATCACACTAAAACTACTTATTGTTTAAAATAACTTATTATGAAAACATACAACAAATAGAAGATTCTAATTTAAAATTACTGTAAACTTTCTATAAAAAAAATCCTGAAATCCTGAATCTACAAACTACATTTGAATTATTTTTTGAACTCATTAATCCACTTCCGCCTAAATAAATCATGGCTCCACCAATTTACATCTGCTTCCACACTATTTCCTTTGTTCCACAAAACAAACAATTCTTCCATCTAGCGCCAAGATTTAAAAACTATTTCATATTGCATTTGTACGGTTTTTCTTGTAGCTAAGACATGAACAAGTGCAGTAAAGTACAAAAAAGTGTTCTCGCTTTTAAAATGGTTTGTGTAGTGGCTTATGAGGACAGGGTGACATCTAGAAGAAAATAGTAGAATTAATTTCAACTTTTTAATACGCTCAAAAGATGTCCACTTCGGTTGACTTTTGCAGAATTTGTGGAAAAGTAAAAATTGATTACCTACCTAAGTAGGGGGGGCGACATAATTGTTAGATTTTTATGTCTAATGTTTATAGTTTATGGTTTATTAATTTTATTACGAATTTTATTTCGTTATCAAGAGTGATTTTAACTTATTAAAGATACATTTTATGGTAAGCAGGGATGTTACGAATGTTCATTCGCATCCGCATCCGCAAATGAGAAATTTTCGCATCAATTTTGACATCATCTGCATCTGCATCCGCAAAAATCAATGCAACGAAAGTGATAATTGATAATGTTTCCATAGAAATTATTTTTACTTTGCTTATGTTAACACTGCATTTCGTCCACTTGAGCAACGCGACGTTACTCATACGCAACTCCAAAAAGACTTTTAATTAGACATGTTAATTACCTATGTAGGTTTATTTTTTATGTAGGTATTGAATTTAATTGTGAGTTGCGGCTGTGTTGCTCGGTTTATTTATTTATTTAATAGTGTAAGTTAAGGTAAGGGCATTTGAACCTTTTTTCTTCGTTTAATTAAGGGTTTCGCCCGAAAGGGGGACAATTCATTAGACTTTAGAGTTTAGAAGAGCAGCTATACTCAACCTGCGGCCTGTTGAGCTTTTATGAGTGGCCCACCTGGCAAAGTTACAAAAATTGGTTGTCAATCATTTTAAATTTCGTTTGGATCGAAAAAAAGTATGGTCGATTAAAATATAAAAAGGTACCTATTGTCATTACGAAGTCATTTGAACAGGAAAAGTCATTAAAGTGAAAGTATTAGAAGACTTCGCAAAAACTAAATCATTTTACAAAATAGATAACGTTCTTGGTAAGAATATAAAACTATATAAAGCCGACAATATATGTAAAATTTCAATGTAATGTTTCTTATGGTTCCCATGTTTAACCAAACTTTTGATGAATTAAGCAACAATAAATAAATACTGTTCTAAAAAAAATCTGCAGCCACCAAAATGTTCTTTTTTTGAAAACGTCAGATGGACACCCTACAGTAGACCAGTGCCGAGATTCAGCTTATTCAAACTTCCAGGGAGTGAGTGAGATTGAGTCGCATTTCAGTCAAAAGCGATTCAGCTAACAAATGTGAGTGTTTCAGGGAGTAAAATGAAACGTCATATTACTCGCTTAACATTTCGGCAGTGAGTTGGTGTAAATGTAGGTAAATTTATCATTTTGGATAAGTATACACCTATGTGTTATTTTTTCAACAAATTGTTTAACATATATTCATGTATTAGTAATGAAAATACAAAAACAAAAATAGAATTTTGTACGAATCTGTCAAACCAAGAAAATCTCTTCAAAAATTAAGAGACAAACTGAATTTTACCCATAAGAACTCTTGTGGTGTGAATGAGCCAACTATACTGAAATATGAAATTTAAAAGCCCTATAGATTCTCTTTATTGATACTTTATAGGTACGTGTACTGCCTGAAAAATTATAAAAAAGGTTGTAAAAATTGTATTTATTTATTGAATCCCAATTAGTGCATATTACTATATACGTAGTTAAGTATAGATCATATTACGCATTTTGTTACAGACTGTACCTAAAACATATTACACAATCATCCACACTTTGCTTGGGTGACACTTAAAATATTTCAAACGCATTATATAAACATTCTCACTGCCTGCATAGATTCAAGTGTTCCTAAAGTATAAACATCCTCAACCCATTCCTCTTTTTCCAGGAAAATGATCTCAGCATCATTTAATACTAAAACAAACCCATTCTTAACCACTCAACATAATCTTTGAAATTTATTGTTTTCAAATAAATTCTGAATCAATGCAGAGAGTGTACGTATGTGTGTGTATCCAAAGATAACCAATGTCCAATATCGAAACATATTTAAATTCGTAAAGTTAGTCTTAAAGAACTCCTCAACCTTTCAAGTTGGAATAAAACTTTTTTAAAAAAATAAAAATACTTTTTTTATTTTTACTACGTAATTAAATATATGTGTATTCATAATAATGAAACTTATTTTCAATCAAATATTTTGTCACATAAAAAGTGATACTATGAATATCCTTGATATTCTTTGTTTGATGACGTTTTAGGTGTCGAAAGAATATTCTTATAGAGTTGTTCATTTAAATCTCAAAGATTTGCCTTCATAATCAAGAAGTGCTCTTTTAAATGAAACATGTTGGGCTGCTTTTTTCGTAGTGTGAAAACAGAGATTCAACACGCGTAGGCTGTGTGAATAATATGGCTGCGTTCCAAACGATCATCATACAATCACTAGGATAGCTTTGCTTTTTGTACATATGTTGACGAAATAATAAGCCGTCATTTGTACTTTACACTTCAAATGAATTACAAGTATCATTTATTTATTACCATTTTTTGTTTACTTGAAAATTATTATGAAAAAAAATGTAAAACAAAACAAAGCTATCCAATAGTTTTGGAATAAAAACGAACGCGCAAGACAAAATCTGCCATTAAAATGTTTTCATATGACAGTGTTTAGATCAAATATCCCAAATTTGGGAGATCGCTTCTTTCTTGTTGAGATTTGCTCTTTTTCCTCTTTTTTCACTTAAATGAAACACACAAATTGCAAAAATATCAAATCTTTTAAAGGAAAGAGCGAATCTTTTCGAAAATGAAAAACACTTTAACTTTCTCATCTCGCCAAAATAGCTGAATCGCTTTTGGCAATGAAGTGAGATGAGAAATGAGTTATCTCGCCTCACCCGCCAAAATTGCTGAATCTCGGGATAGGTCTTAACAATATTTTGAAACATAAGCAACAATTTTTAAAACTTCAATAAAACTAAAAAATTATTTTTTTATGAAAAAAAAAATATATTTATATTAGATACTTTTAATTTTACTAAGATTTTAGTTAATAAATTTTACTTGCGGCCCGATCATCATGACTAAAACATATTTGTGGCCGCTATCCAAAAAAGGTTGAGTATGGCTGGTTTAGAGGGTATGATTCATTGCTCGGTATATTCGAAGACATTTGTTTTTCTATAAGTATCTACAGTTAAGGCGATAGTGTTGCCATCAATTATTATCGATCTAAAAATAATCCAGCTTTGCCGGAATTATTTTCTGGATAAGATTTATTTTTGTCTATTTTTTTGCTATAATGTAAGTAATTGTGTTAGATATATTTTCAATTTTCTTACTTTTTTCTCATTTTGGTTTCAGTATCTGAGTATAGACTTTTTACGAGGCCAACAACAAACTTACATATTAGATAACCCTGCAAAGTGTTTGAAACCTAAGTTTCCAAGCATTATAGGCTCATCTGTGAAACGGAAAACTTGAAAATACCGTCCTACTAATAGTCCAGTAGATATGTTGGAAAAAATGGGGCTATACCTGGAAAATATTCGGAACTTAATGAAACTTGCACAGATTGTTTGTGGGTATACTAAGAAGACCCCCCTAACTTGGAGAAGGACGAAAAACACCAACATTTTCTGACTTTTTTCTTAAACTATGCACTTTTTGTGTACTATATTGCGTAACAAAGTTTAAGATCATTAAATTTCTTAAAAATTAGTTGGTAAACCAGATCTGTAGACCTATAATATTGACGGAGATGTTAGGTTAGGTTTGCGGATTGCTGTAGGAGAGCCAATAGCTCAGCCCCAGCGCACTTAGGTCAATGTAGACCCATTGTGATGCCCATTTGAGGTTTTACCAATTCCTCCTCTTACCATACTCGTAGTCCATGTTTAGTTCCTTAGTATCATCCCGGGGTGTTCAACCATCCGTTTCCTCTTGTGAATCAATGTAGATTTGATATTGGGCACTCTGATAGTTCTTTGATGCTTTCGAAGAAGTATTTCCCCAGAGTTTTATTTCTTAGATGGCAGAGACTGGGGCAGTGACAGAGGTAGAGGGTTATATCCTCATGTTCTTCCTCGTCACTGCAACCTCTACATAGATCGTTTTCAGTTAGACCTTAGATCTTAGATCTTAGATCTTAGCATATTATGGCCAGTTAAAACACCTACCAACGTCGATACTGACTTCCTGTCTTTTTGAATGATTGCATTCGTTCTATTTTTATCGTACTGCGGCCACAGTTTCCTAGCTACCTCACAAGTGTTTAAGTTTGCCCATCTCGAGTTTGCTTTTGCCAGGATTTCACACATTATACTATTTTTGAGGTCGCATAACGGTGGTTTCACGCTCCTTTCTGAGAGTTCTAGGCTAAGTGCTGAGCCTTTTCTTGCCAATTCATCAGCTTTTTCATTTCCCATGATGCCCGCGTGACCGGGGACCCAGCAGAGTGTTATATTATGCTGTGTGGCAAGAACTTTAAGCTCTTCGCGACAGCTTTTCACAAGCTTGGACGGAGATACAGCTCATTTACTTTTGGGGCCTTCTAACCCCAAAGCCAGAAATCTCTTCTTTTTTTTTTAATTAAGTTTTACGATTGTGTTTAACTTAATCTATTCGCTTTGTTTTGTTTTTTACAAATTATGTTAACAACCCTGAATATAGAATTATTGTGCAGAGTAACTACACACCTACTTTTATTGTAGGGGTCAGAAGACCCCAAAAATAAATTCGTAAATATTGGGCTTACTAGTTCACCAACCAATTTTTAGGAAATTTAATGGTCTTTATCTTTTTTTTGCAAAAAGGTACATGTACAAAATATGCTTAGCTTAAGAAATATAAGCCAACAATTGAAAAAAGTCAGGAAAATTATAAATAAAGAAACCCATTTCTGTTCATTTAAAAATAATCTAAAATGATGAAGCGATAACAAAAGTTTCTTAAGCATCGCACAATAAAAATGTCCATCCCAGCTCTTTTGGGTTGCAATTTCCTGTGGATAACTGATTTTTGTTAGAGAAGACCATGAAATGAGAAAAAAAATAACCAATATAAAAAAATATGTTCCATAAAGAGGGCGCTTTGATCGCTTCTTTATTTGGTTTTCCTTCTACCAGCTTTAATCTCTACTTTTTCCATTCATTTCCAAATAAGGGATGAAAAATATTTATTTCATTCAAAAGGGAATGAAGGGATGAATCATAATAATAATGTGGAATTGCTCACAAGAATTTTTTTCCATTATTCATGCTCCAGCTTCAGTCAGCTAACAAAACGAGCACCACTCCATCCAGCAACATTGAAAACTACCCTCATTTTACTGGTGGTAAAAATCATTTGTTCCATCAAAGCTAAAAGGGGGTGGGTAAAGCAAATGAGTGTTGAATTTCCGCCCTAATGAGGCTTTTACGCGTTCTGGAATACAAAGGCGGACGAGGCAGTCAGTGAGGACTTGAGGAGTAAAATGTAGGTATACAAAAAAATTCGTTCTGAAGTAGTTTATTCATTTTAATGTTGCCTGATGGTAGACTGTGGAGTATTTGCCTTCATTCTTTCCGCTTGAGGGTGTCTTTTGTGCGACGAGCAAAGAGATAATAAATTTGACGGCAACTCATTAAGAAAACTGTTACTTTACTTAGATAGGTAGGTAGTATATAGATACTAAACCTTGAGCTTTGGATACCTCTATCTATACTTATATTTTTTTTTTTGTTTTCTGATGATAGTGGTGAACGTGGTGAACAATTGAAATGTTATTCTGTCATCAGGGGAAAATTAATAGCTAGAAAATAAATAAATATCACGTTTGGTCGTCATTTGAGATTGTTTCCTTTGATTCATTAACGGAAACATGTTTGAAGATATGTAAAGGCATGTAAAGGCACAATAATTAGGGTTCATGCTTTGGAAGCCTAACAAAAAAGCGAATGCGAAGATAAATTAGTATTATATAACTAGTTATGGACGGGACAAGGTGATCTAACAATCAAAAACTAATCCGAATCTATATACCTACCTCGTTTTATTTTAGACAATTTAAACCTTTAAACGAAAACCTTTTTTTTTTGTATCGGGGTCAAAATACCACAAACTAAATTTTCCATTCACATCATATAGAAGCGTTTTTTTATCAGAGATAATCCATAGAGTATAGATTATCATATTACTATTACAAACACAACGAGATCCTGTTTTTTATCTAATTATATAATTAGACTGTTAAATTAAACCGTTTTAAATTTTTTGTGGTGCCCTGATGCATAGTCCTCAAAGTTATTACTTACTTACTTTCGTACTCAGCTACTTACGTACTACCATTGAGTTTATACACATATAGAGGAATCAAAATGGTTTCAAACTCGCACCCAAGTAGATGGCGCTATCGAGTAATTATTATTGCACTATTTCCCTGTAACGAAAATCCCTCAAACCGAACAAACAAAATTCTTCTAAACTTTTAACTTAAGAATAATTGCTTTACCAAGAGTAAAGAAAACAAGTCGATTAGTAACGACATCCTACGAGCAAAGTTTAAAACTTCCACATGATTTGTATATGTGTATAAACTCAATGGTAATACTTACTAACTTACTTTCTTACATACTTATAATCTCACTCACTTACTTACTAACTTGCCTACTAAAGAACTTTCTTTCTTATATAGATTTCTAATTTTTTGCGGACTTGTTTATGATTGCCCTAATGAATAATCCAAGTTTGTGACCCCGAAAGCCAAACGCAACTTTGTCAAAAATCAAAAAAACCGCGAAAGTTTTGGATTATTTTTCAGATTTTAGCGATTATAACTCTTAAAAACTAGCTTGTATAACTTCTTAGAACGGATGGCGATTATAACTCTGAACGACTATAGCCTCTAAAAACGTTTTTGAAGTAAACTAAATTTGCTTCAATATAAGACTTTAATTGTCTCTGTATTCCCACTAGTTTCCGAAATAAAGCTTTTCAAATTTGCAATAAATTGTGAATTTCGAAAACATTATCATTTTTGCAAACTTTGAAGAGCTTTATTTAACAAACTTTGATTATTCATTATAGGCCAACATGATAAACAAAGTCAGCAAAATATCAGACACATCGGATTTCACGCACATTACCCCATACGCTCAGTCTCAGGCGACAATTTTACTAATGGACTACTGGAAATCTATACATATAAATAAAAATAGAGTGTCTGTTTGTAATGTCAAAATAACAGTATTTTACTACACGCATATGAAAGCATTCACCATACCCTTATAACAAAACACACCTTTTTAAGATTTGTGTTTGTCTGTCTGTATTTCTGTCTGTCTGGCTGTCTGTCTGTCTGTTTGTCCTGGCTAATATCGAGAACGGCTGGACTGATTTTGAAGGAACTTTCACTGGCAGATAGATAATGCTGTAGCGCCGAACTTAGGCTATTTTGTTTACACCCTAGATGGCGCTCAGGTCGCTTTTTTTTTTAGAAAAATCGTTTTTATGCCCGGTAAGAAACTATGCTTGACAGATTTTGACGGGACTTGCCACTTACAGATAGCTGATGTTGTAGGGAATGACTTAGGTTATTTTAATTAACCTGTAAATGGCACAGGGGCTCCCTAGGTGGCGCTCGGGTAGCTTTTTTCGCATATTCTTATATATGAACCGAACAGAAACTACTGGACCGATTTTAGCGGGACTTTCACTGACAAATAGCTGTTGTTGTAGGAAGTTTCATATGAAGTAAATTATCCCAAAGATGGCGCTCGGGTAGCTTTTTTTGAAAACTCTTAAATATGAGCTAAAAAGCTTTTGGAAAAATGTTGTACCAATAGGAATATAATTACTCTTACAAAATCAATGTTTTCTATCTTATTTTTTTTTTTTTGCGGCATGCAACGCGCCGGGTAACAGCTAGTATTAAATATATTTTTTGAAAATTTTGGATTAACACAAGCTTATTTATGGTAGATTCTGAAGCGAATAAAGGTACCACCTACCTACTGCATAATGACATAAGCATTATAAGCCTGCATTTAGGTAGTTCGATTCGAGTTTTTGTTTATGAACACAAATTGTAGACCTTTGTAAGCCTGGCGATTTTTGAATCTCTCATCATTATGTAAGTGCCTATACCTATATCATATCTTCGAAATCATATCTATGAAATCGCTTAAAGCTTAAACGATTTAGTCACGCACGATAGATACCTACTCCCGTTGTGCCCTAGATCGAGGTTTACTCTATACCTACCGCATGGTATCAGCTATTCGTCATATTCACTCATCTTATGATCATTATAATGATCTGCCCACTTTGTCAATACTCCATTACTTATTCAATTTGCATCCCAACACAGCATCATTGTTTCGCATCTAAAACAAATTAAACCATTCATATGCGGATCTCTAACGATTCTTCTTTTTCCATTCGAACGGTTGAACTCAACCATAACTTCAAAAGGCACAATGAGCACATTCTTTCAATCCAAATGGAACAGAACCGTAAAAGGAAAAACCTCATCACGTATCTCAGCGAGAGCCAGCCAGAAAACTATATCTACTGAGATTCTTGGTGCGATAGTCGCGACGAAGAAATTCAACACCTTGTTCGAATGCGAGCTGCGGACGGGACGGCACCCACCGAACTGTTGTACGTCCGTCATGTCCCATTCCCCTCCTCTTGACATAGTAATACGGTGAAGATACATAATTTTTGTAATGTCGATTTGGACAATGGACACGACCGACCGACACACGTGACGGCAGAGAAGTCGTTTGTCGTTTAGGAGGCCTCTGGCTCTACTTGAAGCAAGCAAGCGCCTCTATAATCAGTGACCGGAACGGCCACAACGAAATATATCCAACACACACAACCAAACATGTATCTGCAAATGCGATATCATTTATCTTAATTCAGGTTGTTTTGTACCGCTAATGAAATAAAATGTTTCTTAAGGTTTTGGATATTTTGTTGAAGTAGCTAAGGGGGAGCAATAACAAACGATAAGAAGCAAGGGCGACAAGCGACAAGGTAAGTATCTTTCTATATATTATGAAACTATACTTACTTGAGGAAATTGAATTATCAGCCCTAAATACTAATGGAAGAAATCTTGAAATAATTTTGGGGCGAAATCTAAAGGGCATTCTATAAGATATATGGATACTTTGCACGCAATTAAGATGTTGAACAATTAATAGAAACATGTTTACCAACTATTTTTCTCCATGGCCGCCACTCCACGGCCAACAACTGCTAATACGTCGAACAAAGAGAACATTTTGCTGAATGGTTAATTAACACTTATAACCTACCTTGTGTGTGGAATGGGTAATTGAAAGTTATGAAATTATGAGTAGATATATTATATTAAATAATCGTTTACGGTGTCGCAAGTCACGTCGTCTGTGTCGAGGTGTATAAACAAATATTAATCAGTTATGAATAGGTTGATAGATAAATTATTTGCTGGTTTATCTGCAGATACCACTTATGTAATTGTTAAACGTTAATTTTCTGACTGTTAAATAAGTTTAGGAATTGATTTAATATAGCCATTTCATGAAATATTTTAAGATTTGATTGATAGATAGATAAATATTTTAAATTGTCTCATGACTTTTATAGTAGATGGTAGTGAGACTTCTGGAAATCTGAAATTTTGATATCTTGTTGTGGGTATGCTGTATATACTCAAAAGTAAATAAATAGTAAATAAAAGTAAAAAATCTTGTTGTAGGTATGCTGTATATACTCAAAAGTAAATAACATTTAGTTTGACACTAAGCTGAAATTACATTCATTTTCAGCCTAAGTATATTTTCAAACTTGGGTATAAGTATATTTGCTTTAGTTTCGAGTTAACTTGACTATAATTTTGCGCGATTAAGATTTACTTATAATTTGTACCAATACTGACAAAAGCTTAGGGGAAATGTGCTCAAGATGACATACCTACTTTTTCTTTAAAGCAAGAAATATGAAACTGTAGAATACATAGGACTTAAAACAAAATTGATTTAATTAACTTATTGGTAGGTTGGTTACCAAAACGAGATTCGAATTAATTCCCTTAAACAAATACTAAGAAGTATTACCTATGTACAAATTATTTTCGGCTAGCTTAAGATGAAATAGTCGTGTGTAAGATGACATACTTCATTCGGCTAAGATGACATATTTCATTCGGATAAGATGACATACTGCTGAAATATCTTAAAAACAGATAGGGAGCTGAAATTTTTATTTTTTAAGTTAATATTAAAATTAAAATATTATATTGGTGATGCTTGTCTTGAAAAATGCAATGGCCCCCATAATGAGCACTATACCAACACTTACTCTTAAACCTAAAAATTACACTGAAATAATTAAATATACAAATAACTAACTTCGAGAAACCCTTTGAAAAAACCACAACACACACTCTTTCTTTTATTTTTATTTCGAAGTTTCTATCTATACACAAATATATTTGGACCCCTTATTTTTTTTTCAAATGTTTCGCACTCAAAGAACAAGAAATAATGACACCTATAAAACTTTGTTCTATAAAAAGAAATGCCAAAAACGTATATCTCGAAATGTTCTATTTAACTTGTGGCGCACCTTTGTAACACGAGAAATTGGGGGTATGCCATCTTACCTGAGTATGTCATCTTAAGCATAATTCCCCAACATTAGGTGTAGGTACCCAAATTTGACTCAACTTATTTTTTCTTACAAAAAACTTGCAATAGTTTTAAAAAAAATAAACAATAAACAGACTAAAAATAGGAAAATATATTATTAAGTGGAGTGTATATGAACGAAATTCAATTTTAAAGGTTTTGTGGCCTCAACTCCAAGTTTTGCGTTTCGCCCTAGTTTGACTAGTTTAACTTGCAAGGGCCTTGAAAAAATGTAATGAATTGGTGATAATGCAAACCTCAGTTAAAATAATTATCTATCATTCATCATACCATACCATAGCTATAGATTTAAGTTATTAGGTGACATTTGTATATTTAGCTATCATTGAAATGCATCAGTGAAACGATTAAAAATTTGTTTGTCAATGATTGAAATTTTCAATGATTGCTAAAATCAAAAACACTGAAAATTTCCATCATTAAAAATGAATTCTCCATCTCCATTACAAAAACCATTTTGAGGTTAGAGTTGATCATTGAAATCATCATTGAACGAAAAACTATGTCAGCTGAAAACAGTATGGGATAATCGTGAGATCGTAGGTACACTAACACTATCCAGTGTACAGATTGTGATCCACTTTATAAAACTAAAATCAGCTGTTAATGGAAATTGATTTCTATCAAAATTGAAATCAAAAACTGCGTTATATTTTTTTTTTTTTTGATAAAAAAAATTCTATACTTAGTTTAAATTTAATAAAAATAAAACAAAGCGCACGACTGGGTCGCACGAATTTGCTCTTGTGATGCACGACTGGGTTGCACGTACTTGTTCTTGTGGCAAGTTGCCACAAAAATGAAATAAAATTTAATAATTTATTTTTTTAATAAAACAAAAATCATGAATTTTTCACAAATGTGCTAAAACTTCTTTTTACGAAAATTCAAATCAAAATCAAAGTATGCAGAAAATTTTCCTGCCTAAATATAAGTTTACCAAAAAATTATTCCAAAATCGTTAGAGCGGTTTTTAAATAAATCAATGTTTACCTACTTAATATTTCTTATCAAAAAGTTTTTTTTTACAAATTTGAAGAACGCCATTTTTAAGTGCTTAATTGTTTGATAAATTGCAAACAATTAAGCCTAAAAAAAATTTTTTTTTGTCGATCTGTTTTCCAAATACCTATTGAATTTACAAAAAAATAAATTATAAAATTAATTAAGACTAAAATTAAGCTTTTTTGTAAATTGTTGGTATTGAAATTTGTTCAAGTCATCCAGGCCTTTCAAACAAAATTTTTGGTTTGAAATCGATTAATCGATTAGCTCAAGAAAAAATAACGGTTCTATGGGAGGTACCGTTTATAGGCTTGCAAAATTTTTTTTTACGATTTAACAAAAGGAAATCAAACAAAAGCCATCAGTATTTTTTTTTTTTCAAGAAAATCCTAGACCGTTATATGGCAGGTACCGTTATTTTTTGAGCTAACAAAAAAAAACAATTTCTCCTCTACAAACCCTACATACCAAGTTTCAAGTAAATCGGTTAAGCCTTTTAAGCTGTAGGTGCTGATACGTACAGACTGACATACAGACAAACAGACAGGCAGAATTTCCGGACCCACTTTTTTCGTCTTCGCTATCATCGTAATGTCATGTTTGATTGTTATCTCAATGTTTTTTTTTTTGCACGAATGCATAACTTGCCTTATAGTATCTATAATCGCTATAGTAAGTATAAAGACCAACATTGTTGCATAATTTTCCTTAAAATTGAAATTTTCAATGTTTAATTCATTTTGTATACATTTATTTTACTTTAGTACAACTTATGGTTTCTGGCTAGATTTTTGTTATAAAAAAAAATCTATCATGGTCCTAATAAGGCCCATGAAAAATTTGAGTGGGCCTTATTCAGTATATGAAAAATTTAATTCCATTTTCTTCCAAACGCAGTTTCCCCACCGAAATCGTTAAATGCTTATAACTCAAATTGTTAAGTTTTTAATTACCTATTCCAAAATAATCTAGAGTATCGTTTTTCTGGCTTCAAAATGGTGATTTTTTTTTTATTATTTTTCAAATGTAGGTATTTATTAATTTTTCTTTACTTTTAGTTTTAAAATTTACTTTGGTATTTTTTGTTGTAAAGAAGACATTTGTATGTTATAATTAAAAAATTAGAACTTAAAAATATAAGTTTTATAAACTATTTTCCTTTTTTTATCTTTTTTGAGTATTTTCATGAAGAAATTTAATGTTGTTTGAGAAAAAAATGTATGGGCCTTGTTAGGAGCACATGTTCCTAATAAGGCCCAACAGAAGGTTTTTTTAAATGATCGATTAAAATATTTTGGGTTATTTTATAAAACCTTAGTGCTGGTTTCTGATTGCATAATTGAACTAATTTTTATAATCCATTTAGTTGGCCTACATATTCAATAAAATACGGGAGTTATTAAAGAAAATAAATAAGGTGGGCCTTATGTGGTTCACCTACCTTTTAGGTAGGTAAGTTATATAACTGACCGATTAAAATCTGAATTAAAAATCTATTTTTTTTTTTTTTTTTGATATTTTGAAAACTCTCTCTCTGGACTTCATTAACACCACATCCAGCAGATGTGGTATGTGTGTACACGCAGAAAAAAATGGCTTTTGCAAGCAGAAAACCGTTCGCCACAAGCGAGTAAGGGGAATATTCATAGTTGTTTTTAAACAAAACTTTTTCTTAGCCTCAAATAGGATAAACTTGAGTTTTTCATAAAAACAGCTTGTATGTATATGCCTCCATTTGTAGGTTTAACTCTTAAGTAATAGCCCTGTTCCTTTTAAGGTAGCAAAATACTAATGTGTACTTTACTATAGCGATTCTAAATTGAATCTATTCGCTGGTAGAAATCTACTACTGATTTATATAATTTAGTGTATGGATGTCGACAGTCTCAACGTAGGTATACCTACTCAGTTACAAAAAAGAAAATATGCAGTCTTCAGTAGTCGGCCGGCGGGGCCGAACTCAGAAAAACCGTACAAAAATTGTCTTTTAAACTCGGTTCCCCTTCTAAATAACCACAATCAAACATTTTTCAGGTTTTTCAGACTAAAGGCCTCGTCAAACAGAACCAGTTTTTAACGCGGTGTTGAAATAATTTTGACACGACGCAACTTTCTAAACGTCACGTTCGAGGACGCCACACAAAAAGCAGTCAACAGAGCGTTAAATATTTGAATTGTGATTTTCATTTTCTCACAAGATATCAATAAGCTCTGATGAGACATTTTTGAATTGAATCTTTTATTCTACTTACTATAGCTGGTACCTGGCGTTGTTGTTGCTGGTTCTTGAGCATCTTTCGTCAATGTTTCATTAGTGGATAATGGTGTGACCCCGTATCAAATGTCTTGAAGTATTTTCACGTTCGTCAAGAATAGGGCGAATGAGCTCATGTCAGAACAAAGTCATTTTGTTATGGCAGCAAATGAAACTATGGAGATTCAGTTAGCTGTACTAACGGAATCTAATGGAAGAAAAGATGAGAAACACCTTCCTAATCTAAAAAAAAAACAGCAGAACACCGTAAAGCGACCTTTACACGGTCAGTCATTTGACATTAATCTGTAATATACCTACTTAAGTGTTTGTAAAAGTAAGTCTGTATGCGTGCATTTGTTTGAAGAAAAATCAAAACCCTTCTGATTTTGTCTGATGACTGATTGTATGTGTAGATGACTGACGCCCTCTGAATGACCGTGTAAGGGTCGCTTAAGGTCCAAGAGATGCAGAGATCTTTTTAGCAAAAAACGGTTCAGAAACTTCAATAGATGAAAAAAACAACAGGATTCACTCACCAATCTGGAATGTTGATATGTAGGTACCTAGTTGAAACGCAGTCGATGTGAATGAAACACATATAGGTACCTATGGAAGATCACTTTTATTTTAACTTAGTAAATGGTGATGAAAACTACGATCCCGTCATCAAGCAGCCTCGCGAAATTTAATTTGGTCAGCTAAAAAAACTAATTTGATGTTTTAATTTGTTAGATTAATCAACGATGACACGCATATCAGGCTGTCATCAGATAATCCAATGATGACCGGCCCATATTCGTGTCATCGTTGATGTTTAGTGGAGCCATCGGTGATTATCTACAGCCCTTTTAAAAATTATCTTCAACTATTTTTTTTTATGTATAGGTACCTACGAAAAAACGCCTATAATACAATCAAAAACCTGCGATTTTTTGCAAAAAAAAAAAACCAACAGCTGCAATGAAACGAAATTTTGAACATTAAGTCGAAAATATTTTTTTCATATCTAAATCGTTCGACGAAAAACCTCACAATTTGTCTGTACTCTATAGCGTAGTGGCCCACTACTAGAGGAGGCCGACTTTAGGCGCCATCACCCTATGTCATAGTTACCTAACCTATACCTACCTGTTTCTCTCACCAGTCATCACAGTTCACAATTTGTATAAAATAAGTAAGTGTATATCTTACCTACACTACAATGACAATCGTTTTGAATGTGAAATTTGTTGCGAATATGAATTGAATTTGATTGTTAATAGATATGTGAATATGTAGTATATGTAGTGTATGTACCTATGTGATATTCTCCACTTTTCTCTTTCTATGTGTGTGTATATTCCAGATTTTACTCAAATCTCATATTCTTTCCAGTCTCCACTGTAAAATGACGTAGTGCGCAATTGAAATAAATTCATTGCATTTTTTTTTCCAAGCACCATCATCGTTTTCCAAATTCCAAGTCCCACTTTCCAAAACGAAGTGACTTTGTTCAACTTCGGGTAACTTCGTATGAGTAACCAAACGACATCTTAACCAATCAAAATCGAATAAAGAAACTTCGTCAATGTTCGGCAACGATGGGCTGTCCATAATGTTTTAAGGGGTGAGATGAGAATTGAGAACGAACCAATGCTATTAAAGGAGGGGAAACACGAAACTCAAAGGAATAAAGAAAAAGAGAAACTGATATTTTCGATTGGTTTACATTTTTACAGTTATAGCTAGTATGTTGCCACTTGCCAACAGCTGCATATGGCAGCAGAACGGCACAGCGGCTCTTGTTCATCCAAAAATGGTGCTGATGTAGAAAACTCCATTTCGAAATTTTGGAATTTGAAAAATATTTTATGGTAGGTAGGTAGGTACACATTTTTGTAGAGATAGGTAGGTACCTAGGTACGTGATTATAAAACAACCGTTTCTATAGGTAGGTAGTGTGTTGAATTGAAGCTAATCAAGAGATCAGATAAATTTTGATAGTTACCTTCCTAATTAGAGAAAGAATAAATACCTACACATCTCTTGTTCTGTGACCTGTGAGCTTTGAGAGTTAGCTCAATTATTTATTTTGTGTTGAATTGTACACTTATGTACCTAATGTATATGTAGCGTGTAGATAATAGGTACCTTGATAGAAAGAAAGGTAAATATATGTATCTTCGGAAATGTGCTATACATACCTATTCGTTATGGCTTAGGTAGATACCTTGTATCTACCTAGGTACCTACCTAGCTACTTCTTCAGTGAACAGATCGTTCCGGCGAGTTGCCTTAGAAACCTTTTCCCCAAAAGCTATGGTTCCGTAGGGCTACCTACATGGAAAAATGAACGTTATTGAATCAATTTATTTATACTACTTATATGTAGGTATATAGATAGCCGACGGAGTAAATTTCCTTAGTTTGTATGCAATTAAGTGATCTATATGGTGTGATCTCTTTACCAAGTAGGGACCTAATTACCTACCTAAATAATTATTTATGATGTACCTATGTAAAATTTTCAATTTATTGCTATTTTTCATTGAATGAAACAAAAGTAGTTAAAGGGTATAACACCTTGCTACTAGGTACATGTAGGTATACTTACTAAATACCTACTAAGATGTGATGTAAAATTAGACGCATGCTCTCTAGGAAAGGTGTAGATACCAACCTTTCTCTAGATATCTAGTACTAGTGTTATAGTACCTACTGTAGACTTTAAATCCTACCGACATAGATAAATACTATAACTTAGGTAGTAAATACCTTCGTAGTTACGTACATATATATTAACTATAGGTACCTATAGCTATACTGCCCTCCTAAGCGAAAAGGTCGTAACTCAACTTTTTTGTTTTGTATTTTTCTTGTTTTGTTAAGTCTCAAACTCTGAAACCTATGATGATATTTTTTAATAAAAAAAACGTAGGTTCCTATATTATTTAAGAATAGTGTAAAGTACCTTACATACATAATTAAATAAATAAGTTTTACAAAAAAAAAAAACTGTCGAAAGCCTGAGAAAATTCGTCATTTCTCAGCATGCTTCGCAAAAAATTCTAATTTGAGATCCGACCTTCTCGCTTAGGAGGGCAGTATAGATGCATATAGTCTATACCTATATAAGTAGGTATCATATTCGTATGTATGTTTCTATAATTTAAAAAAGAAGTTGGTTCGATATAGGAGAACTTTGAAATACTTTTAAGACTGTTCAAGTTTTAACGAAATCAGCTTTAGAATTTTTTTCTTTGTAATTTAAAGAAAAAAACCATATACCAAGACGTTTGTCCTCATCATGTTGTAGGTACCTACCTATACCTACTGAGGATTTACTTAGGTATAGGTAATTATATCTAATTAAAGCAGATAGATATTGGTAGAATGGATTTGGACCTAGAATAATTAATTAGGTAGATACACATATACATATATAACCTAAACAGCAGTAAAGTAAGTACCTATAGATATAACCTAAACAGCTTTTTAAAATTTACAACAATAGATTTTCTCTGTTATATTATTGGCAAGTGTGTGTATTTATTAGATTTTCACCGAATAGTGGATTTGGCCGGCTACCAAATATGCGGCCTGCAGAGGCCGGATATCTGCCCAAAAAAAAGGTATATTAGTTTTGTTAATCTGATACTCAAATCAGACCGGATACATATAAAACCAACTCAAACATTCATTTTCCTTCTCCTCCACGAGATATTCTTATTTTTTACACACAGCAAATATAAAGCGCATTTGATGTCCTCCTCGCAAACGTCAATATAAAATATTTGTCCAGTCTATTTCATTATCGTATTTCTTATGTATCATTTCATTTTCGTACCCACCCACTATTTCTAATCGCACGTCGCACTTCGTACATTATGTTATTTTTGGTATCATAATGAAAGGTTAAAATAATTACAATTGTATTTATCGTTCAGCGGCATCACAAACATCAGCTAAGTTCTTGCAAGAAAAATATTAAGATTAGTTGCATTTTTTGAGCCAAATTGATCACGGCACCGTGCTTAATTGAAAAACGAAGCTAGCCCTCAAAAATGGTTTATTTTTGTGTTTGATAAGTTTTCTGGGAAGAAGTTAGGTATTGTTTTATCAATTTAAGAAATTAATAAAAATTAAGTTTGGTTGGAGTCTAGGCTTGGTGTTTTTAAAAGTACCTATGGAGTAAAAATGAGAAGTTTATTAGGTACTTGTTGGAGATTTAAAAAAAATATTGCTAGTATCTAATGTTCTACTAATTCTTACTTTTTTCTGAAAAAACGACTAGGAACCTATCCGGTTCGGGCAGATATTAAAAGACTATTCTGCCTGCCTGTAAGTCTGTAGATATGTCTATGTCTCTGTGTCTGATGTCTGTCTGTCAGTCTAGCATTAGTCTCATTAGCTAAATTGTTGTCAGTCTCTCATCAGGCAGCATTATACCTAAACAGTTTGGCCGATATCCTTCAAATTTGTTATAGGGGGTCTAAAGAGGTTAACCTTTACAGAGGGATTTTTTGAATTTTAAATTATATATCTAGTTAGGTCTAAAAATAAGAGTACTTGGCTGCTATGCCTACCTCCTATAACGGTTATGACAAAGCTTGTTTTGCTCATCCCATAGTAAGTAACCGCCTTCTCCTAATTATATAGAGTGTCCTCGAATAAGGGAACAATCCTTAATAGGAATAGGGTATTATTAGGTACCTGTATATGTATACCTACCATACTGTTTATATTCTAAGAAATAATTGTAAATGCCTATCTCCAGTAGGTATAAACGTAATCATTTTTAATCAATTTAAAAAGATTTTCTGATAGGTAGGTATTTGGCAAAACTTGCAGCAAGAAAAATTAAAAAAAAAAAGATTATTTTGCAAATCGTGTTTTTTTGAAAAAAAAAAGGAAATGTTAAGATTTTTTTTTTTAATCTCAGAAATTAATAAAAAAAAACATTTTGAGAACTAGGTACCTACCTACCTATTAATTTGTAGAAAAAAATTTGTTTGTCAACTGTAAGAACCGTAGATAGGTAGGTACTTAGTACGTAAAATCATAAATTACCTAATTATTTTCCTGCTGCAGGTTTATTCACTTAACATCTAAACAACAAACCAATTCGAATAAGTTTTATGACACAGTAGAAAGATACCTAAATCTATATGTAGGTATGTACTATATTATGCATATAGGTAGTATACATTGACCTTTGGATACCTATAGATACTGAACAGTGATAGTTTGGATATAGATAGACTAAACAGTGAGGGCATCTATCGCATATATAGGCTCGTCGTATTTTTTCGTGAAAAAGCCCGAAGATTTATCGATTTACTTACATAGATTTTGGAGAGATTCCACGGCAGAATTGTTGTTGTTTCAGTCCATTCTCTTTTTGTCTATAATATTTTTTTCATTTTGTTGTTGTTGCTTGTTGGATTCAGCGCTTTAGATTTTAGCTTCATCTCCAATCTCCATCTCTATTCCAGTTCTCCTTTTTTATCGTAGCTTGGTAGCTGGTAGGTATTCCGTATTTGGCAATCTCCATTAAAACGTACAGAAATTCTGGTAGTGTGCGTTGCTTTCAGTTTGTTTAATTTTATAAAATTTTACGTAACGTTGACGTAAGTTAAGTTATTCCAATTCCAAACAAATACAAACTCAGTAAAGAAGTATGGTATGCATGTGTTGTGTGCATATCTCATTCGAGATATATACGTTAGGATTGGTGAATATCTACACATTGAAAGCCCAATGAAGATAGTAAGAGAAGAGAAACTAAAAATATGTTTATTTTGTTATTCAAGGTAGCAGCAAGTAGGATAGCAACTGCGGAGAAGGTCTTCGTTCGACATTTTTTTTTTTTATTTTTCAGTTTTTGAAATTATTTTTTTGCTATTTTTATGTGTTTGGGGCTTTGGGCATATTACGTGATAGTTGCGAGATTTCGTTTTATTTGTTGAAGTAATCAACTAAATAGAAAAGTTGTTCATGATTACGTTAATTATTACGTAAGTTAGTTAGGTAGGCCATAATGCCTTAACTTCAAAGGCAGATATGTTTAAATATCAACCTATGAACGGGTATCGTGAATATACCTTACCAAAGGTATCTATCCAGATACCCTTTTGTAAAAAAATATGGGTTTGCATATTGGTAAAAGTCAACTGATGACGATGAGTGCATCGGTGGAGCATTGACACGAAACGCAATTTATTTATGACCGTAAAATCCATACCCACAACTAGGTAGGTAGGTGGGTACTTAGCTAATTGGAATCAATAAATTCAACAAGTCGACTAAAATAATATGCTTAATCCCGACCGACTTACCTAGTTGAAAATTTTGATGTGTAATGTAACCATTCCCGGCATAGCGCATGGGTATCTATGTGAAAACTCCGAATTTACTCCGTTAAGTAGGTAGGTACCTATATCTACGCATACCTACCGTTGTAAAATTTGTAAACATTGTTAACTTTCGAATCAAAATACGATCTGTAAGTTCTGATGTTCGCATGATAATTATGGTGATAGAAAGAGAAAGACTAGCGCTGACGCGTTGCGGCGCACTGTGTAAAATAATCAACATCTAGCGAACTTTATTCATGAATGAAGTTGGTCTGTCATGTATAAAAAGATTTTTTTTAGCTTTTAATATAACAGATCATTAAGTTTTAGTATTTAATTGCTGCATGATAGCATAATTTACTGTGCAACAAGCGGTTAAACTGTTAAAGTCAAGTTTTCTTGTCAAAAACAATATTAATCGAATTTTTTGATTTATTGATCAAAACTTCCTTAGAAGTTTATAGAAAAAATTACCACACTTTTGATATCTGCAATATTTACACTTTACGACTTAGAGACAGTTAATAGTTAAAAAATTAAATAACTTTTAGTAGGTACCTATACTTTTTTGATAAATTTCTACAAAGGATAAAAAAACGAAAAAAAATATTACTCTGAGCTTTGGATAGAGTTTTAAAAATGTAGACACGTATAGACACGAACATTTAGACACCTGATTATTTTTTGAAACGGCAAATAAGGTAGGTAATCTTTTGCATCTTATTGCTTCCACCATATCATTTTTTTTTGAATTACTACTAGCTTGTATAGTTAACTGAAAATCAAATACCTAATTTTTGACTTTGTAGATTTTTCATTTTTTTTTTATTTTATACATTGGAGGTCCCAAAAAGTTAGAATAAAGGTAGTCTTTAATTTTTTCTCAAATGTTAGTAAAGACAACTATATGAATAGTCCAAACGTTTTTGAATGCAAGAAGTGACTAATGATAGTATGTTATTTCTATACATATAGATAAGTGATTCTTATAGTAAAATATATAATTCTGGAAAACTTAAAAAACTTAACGGTTTTTTACATATTTTACTTAATTTAACAAATTAACAAAATAAAAACTTATCAAACGTGATGAGAATAAAGTTCCGCTATAGAACTGCAAAATGAAACGCTGTGCATCGTGTACTTTTTTAAAAAATAAAAATTAACGAAAACAAATTCATCTACCTAGTTTTTTTTTTAGTTTTTCAATAACTGTTTACTAAACAAAAATTATTGAACAAAAAACAACAAAATACTCATATAATTTCGCCAACATTTTTTGGAAGCTTTAAGTTGTACAAGTTCTATATGAATATATGTTAGAATGGCTTTCTAACATTATTAAAAGCGGCTTAAAAATAAAAAATTACAATTTTATCTCAATATTTTACCTAGTCAGAGGACTAGGATTTTGTTACCAGGGAAAAATAAAAAAAAAAAAAAAACTACCTATTATCTTATGCATAAAAACTAGATTTGTTTGTTCGTTCTTTATGCGCGGCCATACCGTTCATCGGATTGCGATGAATTTTTATAAGCCTATAGCTTGGAATAGAGCGATGGTTCGTGCATACCACAATTTCTTTACAGTAGGTGGCGCGCATGTCATGCCGTCCGCGTTGCCATACCGCTCATCCGATTGCAGTAGAACTTTGTCAACTTATTTTTTTCACTTCAAAAACGATTGTAGGCATAGTAGGTACAATTCACTTAAAGTTGGTGGTTTTCCAACTGCGCTCCTATACAAGCAAAAACATTAAAGTGCAAACAAAAAAATGTTTCATTTGTATTTCCAATCATCGACGAAACGATGGATTTCATATTTTTTTTATTTATGCTGGCAATAGTTTTTAGAAAGGTTCTTACGGTGAAAAATATTAGAAAATTTTCCACGTTGCTGCTAGAAAATATTTTTTTTTTTTGTATTTCCTATTGATCTACGAACTCTGTTTCTAAGAAAAAAATCAATTGAGAATCAAATAAATATCGAACAAATTAAAAAATTTTAAAACTTCAAATATGTAAAATATTTAATTTACATATGTACATACATACATATCTGTGCTTGATTAGTTTTATTTAGTTTTTGCTTTCAAATATGACTGCGCAGCAATAAGAAGAGAAGAATGAAATTAAACGGATTCACATTCAGGTATACATATTACCTACAAACCATTCCATCTCGAAATTCTAGGGCGGTGAGTATAATGAGTTAATCATGTTGTTGGTTTTTTTTACTCTTCTGGTTAAAGTTTCGCAATTGTTTTTTTTTTGTTTTGTTAAAAGATTTCTGCAACTCTTCGATTTCCCGGTGCCCTGCTCATTGTGATTTTTCCCGAGTGGGTGTGTCTCATCTCTTCTTCCATCAATCTTGAAGTTTTCCTTTTGCTTACAAAATGACTTTGTTCTGACAAGTGCACATTCGCGCTGTTCTTGAAGAACTTGAAAATAATTTAAAAAAAAATGTGTTACGACGGGGACACACTAGCTGTTATCCACGGATAAAACATTGACTCAAGCACCAGCAACAATAAAAAAAATTGAATTTCGTTGTTTCTGGTCATACACAAAAAATTAAAAAGTGTTTGAACCGTGTTCGTTGTTGGGTGCATTTAGACGTTTCCCTTAAATTTTCAGACAATATTTTTAAACAATAGAAGAAATATAGCTTATTCAATTTGGCATGATTACTCCTCTAAAGTTGAAATAAAACTAATATTAATACATATTTCTATAATAGATAAGATAACTCTTTCAAAAACAATTTTCAGCAATTATTTTTCCTGTGGCAGCAACGCGCTGTTATCAGTTATTTAATTTATAATATGAATTTTTATTTAAATGGCAGAAACAACTGAATCATAACATAGTGATTTATCGCGAAAAGATAGCATTATCTTGTACTAAATTGACTCTGAAAGTGCTTTTAAAATAGGCTTTTATAGCTTTAATTTCGCCGTTAAAAAGTTATGTTGGATCATCGATTTAAGATTGCATAGCTATAAACCCGTTAAAATTCATCATCTTCTGAAAATTTCTCAGACATCTTTGGGTGGAATGTTAGTCCCTTTTTTTCATAAAATAACCAGGGGACTGAGATTTTTACACTTTTAAAGCCTAAAAACATACTTGCGTATCATAGCAATATTCAAAGACGATTTTGTTTTAAGAAGACTCGCTACTTGACAGTCCTTGAGATGGAAATTCGATCGATTTCGAAATTGCCGATTTTTGATATTTTCAAACTTTTTAAGAAATGCGAAGGACAAAGTTTAGTAGCTTTTTTTTGCAATAAAATGAAGTGCTAATTATCTATATTTCATGACAATTCTCTGTTATTTGAGATAATAATGATAGATTTTTTTGGATTTAAAATGGGATTCTGACGTGTCCAGAGGGGACTGAGAATAAGACCCTTTGAAACATTTTTTGAGCAAGAAAAAACCTGCAATCTGGCACGATTTCGATTTCGCATATAGATTATATATTTCGATCAGATTTATATTTATAAACAAACATTAGAGTGAATGATTGCAATGGTTTCAAATTATTGTCGCGGAAAACGAACATTTTATCGTTTGTAGAATCACCCGTATATATATAACATGTCATTGTAAGTAGTAAGTGTTACCGTTGTTTTTTTGCGTGTTGTATAGACTATAGGTATCTAGGTACCTATAAATAAAATTTAAAAAATAACGAATCACTGTAGTGTACACACACCTTTACTATTATTGTAGCGGTCAAAAAACCCCAATAATAAACCGGCTGTATCTCCATTAATATTGGGCCTAAACAGATTTGGTGAACCAGATATGTAGGACTAATTTTTAGGAAATTAATTTTTTTTATAACTTCTTTATAGAATATATGGGTACAAAACTTGATTCAAAACCTTTGCACATACTGCTGGTAATAAGTATGTCCAATTTACAAAGATATAAGACTTAAATTCCATTGACAATGGAAGAAACAAAAAATATTCTTAACGGAGACAATTGCGATTCTCTTTATAATCATACACTCAGAAAAAAAAATTGTAATATCAAGAATTTTATACTTTGGCCCAACAATTTTCGTACTTTGAAATGAACCCAAGTACTTAAAATTCTTAACTTAAGAATGCAAGTGTTGAACGTACAGCAAGAACTTTTGTTCTTGATTTAAAGATAAAAAATGTAAAAACTTCCAGAATGTACATTGTTGCCTCAAGAACCAATTGTTAAAAAAGCTCAACAATTAAAATTGTATGGCCAAATACTAAAATACTTAAAATTTTAAGAGCGAAAATTGTTGCGGGAAAAATGCATTGTTAATAAAAATTGAAAATTTAATAGTTGGATCAAGAACAAAATATGTCAGACTTTTAAAAGCATAGATTGTTGACCCAAGAACAAATTGTCAATAAAAAATGAAATTGTTGGCTCAAATACTAAAAATGTGGGATTTCCAATTGTTGTGTTGAATATTGCTCATCAAATTACTTTAAGAATAAAGTTGATACCTATAAAAAAAATTTGTAGGTTTAAATTTAAACTTATCTTTGAAACACCCCTTGGTTTCAGTAAACGGAGAATTTTTTCTTCAACAAAATAAAACATAGACGATGAAGCAGAAAAAACGCTAAAAGTTTTCTAATTTCATATTTTATTTTTTTTTATATTAGCCATACTTAAAAATAATGTACATAAATAATAATAAATTTAAAGCAAACTAAAGTATTAATAAAAACGAACAACTTCTTCCGAGTCAATTAAAGTTACACTCCTTACACACGTCGAAAAATTAACAATATGTTTCATATAAAAGCAATTTACATTTTGCTCTATTTTATATGCCTGAAATTGTTCTAGAATTTTGATAACATCAAAAGAAGCTATGCGGCACTCATCTGTGCAGATATCCCATCGCAGGATAATCGCCAACTTAAAAAAAGTTCCAGGGTTTCAGCTTCGATATAATTTATCACTAATTGTTCTTTTTCGTTCATTTTAAACTTTTAATTTGATTGTTTTCCACTTTTAACATTCTTATTTTTATTCTTTATTTGTTTAATTGTTTTCTTTTAATTTTTTCACTGTTGTACCGATCGCATTTCACAAGACAATGATTTCCACTGCTTTTTGCACTTCTTCTAAGAGACAATTTCACAGTTAGGTTTGCAAGAGTAAGAGTATAAGAATAAATTGTTGTTCCAAGAACAAATTTTTGTGCCAAGAACAAGTTGTTGGAAAAGTAACAGTTTATACTTAAATCTCAAGAATTGATTGTTAAAGAAACAGTTGCAATTATAATATACAAAAAAACGATTCAAGTAAGTATGCAATACTTGTGCCAACAACTTTTATTGTTGAGTATGCAAATGCAATACATACAAAGTATGCCATTGAGTATACAATACAATATACAAATGTAATATACCCCAAGAAAATGAAAGATATTTTTACTGTGTCCTGTGTGATTGAGAGATAGATAAAGTTTAAGGGTTATGAAATTGAACAGGGTAGAAAAAGCAATAGGTTTTTACTTAATGAAAACAGACTGTTGACATTAGAACAATGGTTTTATCTTTAATTTCATAACAATAATTTTCATGGTTGTTTTCAAAATAACTTAATTTTGATTTTAAAACAAATCTTTTTTTTCTTGGGTAAAGAACTAATTCTTGAATTCAGATAATAATACAAAAAATTTACATTTTCCATTGTTATTTCAACTTTTTATATTCTTGATAATAATTGTTAACTGGAGAACGAATTGTTGGCTCAACAATTTGATTCTTAATAGGATGTTTTGGCAATAAAAATATTTGAAACAAAAATTTTATTCTTGGGCTAACAATTTTCCGTTTTTGAAAATGTTTAAAAATGTTTAAATTGTTTTTTCAAGAATTTTATTTTTAAATTGACGTTTTGATTCTTGAAAAATCAAAAATGAGTTCTTGCTTCAACAACTATTTGCTGAGTCAACAATTTTTAAATCACAATGTTACAAGAATGGAAAATTCTTCGGACAGCAATGTTTTTTTTTCTGAGTGTACCTATTGAAATATCAATACGGAGTTCATTTAGATACGAAAAAAAAACCACAAAAATATCATACTTTCATTCACCTTTGTTTTTTTTTTCTTAAATATTAAAATACTTTTTAAAAGTGTACAAAAATATATACATTTTAGCACGTCATTCAGGGAGACGGCAATGCCATTGTCCACTTATTTTGTTTCATTTTATTCATGCCATTCGAAGAAAAATGGCGTTGTTAAATATCTCATTTTTGAAAAAAAAAAAATGGACTTAGGGAATCGACGACGATTACTCCGTGTCACTTGATTAAGGACAGGGAGTTTTTCCATTTTCATTTTGCGATATTTTTGAAACCCCTCGGTATTTTGGGAAAAAATTAATGAAGGGTACAATAAGTTTTTATTGTAAAAAAAAACCAAGGATTATGTTGATAATTGCAACATTTATGACGCATTTTACCTGCTTTTTTGTTTCACTTGATTAAGGACAGTGTCAAAATCTACGTTTTACCTTTATTTTAATCAACTAAAAGGTTACTTAAAGTGTGTGGGAGCTTAGTTCAAGTAAAAACTACAAACAATCCAATACTATGGGCGGAGGAAAGACATTAGCCAAGGAGGAAATCGGCCAAATTCGAGAAGGGAAATCCATTCGTTTTATAGCCAGGATGATTGAAAAAAGCAAGTGTGTTGTCAACAATTATCTTAAGGACACGGAAAGATATTGAAAGAACCGCAAAGGAAAAATCAGAAGATCACTAACATGTAAGGAAAGGCGGGCGAAACTGAGAACAGCTTTAAATTCAAGGCTCTCCATAAGTAAAATCAAGGCAGAAACTGAAGTTAAAGCTAGTAGATCGACTTTTTTTCGGGCGATAAAGAAAGCCGACCATATTCGCCATCAAAAAATGAAGAGGAAACCACCATTGAAGGCCACACGTAAAAGCCAACGGCTTGAATTTGCAACAAGTCACATCAGGTGGAATCGAGAGTAGTCTTTTCTGATAAAAAAAAATTAATTTGGACGTACCTGATGGATAAAGCTTTTATTTTCATGATTTGAGAAAAGAAGAAATGCATCTCCAAAGGCGGCACAGCAAAGGAGGTGGTGTAATGGTATGGGAAGCAATAAGCTATTACGGAACTGTGGAGCTGGATTTCCAAAGCACCAAAATAACCGCAATCACTTACAAATCGACACATGGAGATAGCTTTTCCGCAGTTTTCTGAAATATTTGGTGGACATCGATGGACTTTCCAACAAGATGGACTCTCCAACCGATACATACCGCACGGACAACAAAAGCCTGGATTCAGAACCAAAATGTAAACCTACTTGCATCATGGCCACCATATTCACCCGACCTTAACATCATGGAAAACGTGTGTGGTTGGCTTTCAAGAAAAGTCTACGAAGGAGAGGCAGTATGATGAAACGGAAGAGATAATTGAAGCCGTAAAACAAGCCTGGTCCGAAATTTCGCTTGGTTATTTTACAAAACTCTATCAATCTCTACACAGCTGGCTATTTGAAGTGATTCAGCGATCAGGAGGTAGTATACCCATTACTAAAAATTGTTGAAATTCTTGGAATAATGCTAACATTTATTCATACAAACAAAAATTTTACTATTTAATTGTTTTTTAAGCTTGAAACATGTAAATTTTTCTACTATTCTTAATCCAGTGAAACAAAAAAAGCTAGTACATTTTAAGACCTTTTTGGGAAAAGTGTCATAAATTATGCAATTATCAACATAATCCTAATTTTTCTTTACAATATAAACCTTATATATCCTTTATTCATTCTGCATTTAATTTTTCCCAAAATACCGAGGGGTTTGAAAAATACCGAGGGGTTTAAAAGATATCGCAAAATAAAAATAGAAAACTGCCTGTTCTTAATCAAGTGACACGGAGTATATTCAAAAAAATAAATACAAAGAAAAATCGGTGTAGATGTTGATATATTTATCGAGGATTTAAGAACAGGCTATTTGCTATACTCTGACTCATGTTAACCTACCTATAGTAGGTATATAGAACGTCGAAACTGTATACCTACCTAACTATGCAAACATTTTTAATTGCGTTTAAATAAAATTGATATCGGTTTCGCTCTTGCGATTTTATTATTTTTTTCAGGTTTACTCAAGTGTTATTAAAACTATGGGGATTTCCACAAATTAACAAATGCGTAAATAAACATACATGTCTTGAAAACATATATGTATAGATACCTACCAATCTATATTTAGCCTGCTAACCACAATTATTTTTATAAATTAAAACCAACAACAGCTTTATATGCGCTTAATTGATTGCCAAACCCTGTCAGGGCGGAAATTAATACCCTTCCGCGTATCAATTTCACATTCTACCAATTGCAAAAATTTACTATATACACACTTCATTTGATCTCTCTCTCCCTTACACTTTAGTTATAGTTGGCTTTAATCCTAATCGAACTTCATTTCTATTTATCCAGATTGTCGCATTAGATGGGGTGAAAAACATCAACCCTAATAGGTTCCACCCCCTGAGACTGAATCATTGAACAAATACAAACATCAATATTTTCCTCCCCCCTGGGTCGAATTGTGTGCTTTTAATTCCATTCGACAACAATAAAAAAAAAATATCTTTTCAAGGACTGCTATCTTTTACAGGGTTGCCCAAACAAGGATATGAAAACTTTTAAAGCAAAACGACACGACACGCATTGTTCTTATTGTATTCTTCTCTCTTATCGAAAAGGATATTAGAAAAGCCTTTGGCTAAGCAATTTCGATGGGTTGTCGATTTGGATAGGAAGGGACCAGAAGGGTAGAAGGGAAAACATCGAGTATCTTCTTATCAAATAAATTGCGCACAGAACAGCAGGACAAAGTGCTTGGAATGTAGTTGATTGCTATCCTCAGCAGAATTCGGCATCTAAGCTGTGCGTTTTTTCTTGTTTGCCCTTTTGAAAAGCTGTTTTTGTCGGCATCAGCAGTGTCTGTCTGCATACTGCGTATCTGTATCCAGGTTTCATTCTTTGCTTTTTCCTGTTTCGTCAGAAGAATATTAATGCGAAGGACAGAAAAGGAAACGAACAACCACTCCATGGCGTCGGCTTGCTCTCCCACATGCGATACCAGGCAAAGCAAAGGCGAACAAGATTCTGATTCTGCTGACGATGCAATGCTAGATGGAACATGGATGAAGGATGAAGGATGATGGCCCAGGAGGAACTCTAACGACTAACCTCATGTGAACCCTTTGTTCTTGTATAATTTTTCATTATTCCTTTTTGCAATTCGTGTGGTTTTTCGCTTTGTGTTTTGGATGGTAGTGGTATTTTTCTACCTTTGTGGCTGGGCTTTGCCTTTTGTGGAATCCTCGCTAGCGGCGGCATTTCGCTTTGACGTTGGTTGGGAGTCGAAATTTTGTTGTACGGTTGTTCGTCGTGTTTTTGCTGTCGTCGCTGTCGATGGCCAACAAAATGGCCGTAGGTTTTTCAACGTCACAAACAACAATGCAAAATGCTTGTCGTTCCAACATAGGTATAGGAACGACATCACAAACGAAACTGTGGTTGGCAGTGAATGATTTTGCATAAATTCGTTCAAAGGAATACCGAAATTTTGGTTAAATGGCAGGTTAAGAGATATTTATGTCTACTAAGAGAAATGTGAATGAGAGGTGCCCGGCCTACGCTTTAAACACTGTTAAACTTATGAGTTGACAGGTGCATTAACTACATTTTGACACCACTGCCGTTTGGCGATTAAGATGTCATGTTCCTTGACAGTTCTGCTACTACCTATGTAGGTAGTAGGTACATTCATTTCATACTGATGTAGGTACCTAGGTATGAGTTAACAGGTTATACATACCTATAAGTGTGTAAATGGAATTTATGTTATGTATAGTATAAATGGGTACCTACTTCCAATTCTTTCCTAAGTTTTCGCAATGGAACACAGCACACTTTAATTAGGGTAAAAGCGTGTGAGATGGTTCAGCGGAGGAGATGGCGCACCTTTCAATATCTCCTACTATACCTACACCTTTTATTCAATCAAAACTTGGTGGTAGGAACACCATTTTTAAATTGTTTTTCTTGTTTTAAATCGAAGTAGGTACCTAGTCAGTATTTTAGGCTGTTTGTCTGTGATAGAAAAAATAAAAATAGGTATTAGGTAGAGCAGCCACGTAGCCAGAGGGGGGGGGGCTGAGGGGCAGGAGCCTCCCCCCTGAAACGATTTCCGATCCGCTTAAAAGCAACTGCCTTACGAGTGTCCATCATATAGCTAACGGATCATTCGTTTTTCACGGTTTTGGACTTGAATTCGTACTGCCCCGAAAATAAACACTATATGAAAAAAAACCTGCAAAGCACAAGTTTTAGCTAAAGTTTATCTAATAAAAAAAAATTGGAATTATTCATATAAGTCGCAAAGACTATTCATGATTATGGCCAATACGAACACAACAATCCGCTATCACCAAACGCTATCTGTCACGTTAATTGATATCAGACACAATTATTGGCAATAATGATATGGGCATCTGTTTTTACGTATAATGGGAAACATTCACGATGAAGGTAAGAGGAGCAAATGTTGTCATATTAATTGATTTGGTACTCGCCTTTTTTGGGCAAGCTTTAACGTTATTGAAAAATGGTTGAACAGTTAGTTCCGTATAGAAATTGAATCATCAAGTGAAAGGAGAACCTGCGTCGGCGCGGCGGGCGGCGCGGCGTGGCAATACGTGAAGAAAATGCAATTGAAAACGAACACGCGAGTGGCCTTACGAAATGACAAGTCCGTTGCAGAGTTCTCCAGTCAAATATTTTGGATGGAAAATGGCCTTAATTTAGTCGGTTTTGTCAACGGCCTTATTAAATTTCCACCGAATTTTCAGCATTTTACAACAATGCCGTTAAAGATTATCATATCCCTCAGAATTTTTATATGAATTTATTCGTTAAAAATCAAATCGCCGTTGGTTGATTTAAAACTCGGAAAATCCTTTTTTTTTTGAAAAATGATTTTTTAAAGTGTTTTATATTTCCAAGTACTTTTTTTAATTTTTTTTTTTTTTTTAAATGTATGCAATAAAAAAGAAACAAAAATTATGAAAGGCATCACGGTCAGCAGCAAATTACTTTATCAAAACTAAAATTTTATTAAAATGGATCGTTTTTTTTCGATAAAAATAGAATTTTATTCTGAGAAGATTCAATTAACATTTTTTTGCTCTTTGTATGGTAGGTATCTACCGTTAATTTAAATCCCATAGGATAAAATTAAAAAAAATTCTGGGTATGTTACTCTAAGAATAGTTTATACCAAGTTTTGGCTGTGCGTGTTAATACAGTGCCTCTCTGATTAGACTGACTGATTTTTACCCAAGTTTCACTGTTTTTTAGTTTCATATTAAATAAACTATAATTTTGCAATAATTTAAAAAAAAATCACAAAAAAGGTTATTTATATTTATCATTGATTTACTAAGACTTTGGGTCAAGCCCCTCCCGAAATGAAATCCTGGCTACGGGGCTGAGGTAGGGAATTTTTTTGAAAAACTATTTTGCACCTTTTTTTCGGCTTTTTTCTGATTCTTCAGGTACCTGGAAGCCTTTGTTAAAGCAATACATTTATACAAAGTATTGGCTTTGATTTGCCTATGAAAACTTTGTTAAATTTCTACTTTTTTTTTTTGTTTAAGATTTAGGGAAAACGAAAAATAAAGGGGAGATGGCGCAATTTTTTGAGGTGAGATGGTGCATTCCATAGCAGACTTTTCCACCTGTATCTACTACGGTGGCACCACACCATCTCACCCGCTAAAGTTATTTTTGATTGAGCACCTAAGCTCAACTCTGATGATGCTTTATTTGAAATGGTCTGAGGCAAAAGTGAATAAGGGTATAAGTCAATATTAATAAGATCAAATGATCATTATGCCTTTAACGAAAATAACTTCGTGGGATGCGGTGAGGAGTACAACACAAAAAAGACATGAGTGGTTACAGTGCACAGATGGGCACATTTGCTCGTCATTCAAGCACACCTGAATACCTGATATAAGTGTGCAAATATAAATAAGAAGTAGAGCATTCGCCATCTCATCCACCAGGGTATGCCATCTCCCTCACCCTATATATATGGTTTTTTCAATGCTTTGTTATTTATTCTTAAAAAAATATATAAAGTATTTATAAAACTCTGTAACTTTAATAGTTAATGCTTAATTCAACAAAGAATATGTTTGTTACATAAAAATATCTAAAGAAATATTGTTTTTTTTTTGCAATTATATGTGCAAACAAAAAAATTGTGCCATCTCACCCGCTTTTACCATAACTAGGTATTTGTCTCTTATCACCAAAATAAATAACATTAACTGGCAATTCTAGAGTTCCGCAAGGCAGTATCCTGGGCTCTATTCTTTTTATCCTGCTAAATGGTTGCACGACTTTCGCGCTGGGGCGGCACTTTCACTAATTTTTCCTCTGTAAAAACAAAAACTATTTTTTATAAATACATATGTATTTGAAGTTCAAATAGGTAAACTTATTTCATGATTTTGTATTCCAAAGTAGCTTTTCCTTGTATTTTCGACGCCTCCGCTCCGCCTTTTTAGTGATATTTTACCACGATCACATTGAGCGCCAGTGATCAACGCATATACTCCGTAGGTAATTATATAAATCTTTTAAACATAGAGTTGCTATAAAAAGACTTAATTACGTACCCTACAAATGAGAAAAACAGGTATTGTTCTTTGTGTGCAATATGAGAACTAGAAAAGAGTTGAAGTGCAGTGAATTTTAAACGGCGAAAATTGGAAGCTCCTTTATTTCTACATAAAAGGCTCATAAATATCGAAATCAAATCATGAACGAATCTTTTTGATCACTTTTAGAACGATACTTAAGCATTGGTCTTCTACATAAATCCATAAGTGACAGTTTATGAAAAGGAAAAAGTACTACTTAAGGATTTATATAGAACATTATATGTAGATGCTTAAATATCGTTTCAGCAAATGACCCTTAATGTTCACGGTTAAAAATGTTGGGGTACTTTTTAATATTTTTAAGGTTACAAATATATAACAACTTTTTTTATTAAAATTTAATGCATCGCAAATATTACAATTATTAAAATTTATTCAACTTTTACAACAAACATAAAAATACATTTACTGGCACCGACACATCAGACATTCAGATGCCCTCATCGTGACAATAACAATTTCTGAAAAGACATTAGTTGTACTCAACATTTGAACCCAGACCCAGACCTCTGGGGTGATAGTCATACACACTAACCACTACGCCACCGGGCATTATAATTTTAACACAATCTGTTGCTTTAGTACAAACTGTTTTGTAAATAAGGTCTTTATTATTACATTTTAATAATTCAGTGAAAAAAAAATTATACAACAAGATTCATATTATAAATGTGATTTACATAATTATACATATAAAGCAAACTAAACATAAAGGCGCAAAATTTTAAACATTTAAAACCCATTCTAAATCAACTTTAAAATGAGCGTCGTGTCTAAAAAATAAATTTAGAACGAAAGTCGGCTCTTTCTAAATTTTAAACGACATAAAGTATACTTTTACCATAAAGAACTTATCTAACTTTAAAAACAGCAAACACCTTGTTTATCTTTTTAAAGTATACTTTATCGATCTGTCATTTGTCATTTCATTGTCGGTCAAGAAGAAATTAGGCTGTAAGTATAGATACATCCAGACAAAAATAATTGTACTGCAAGTTTTATTATCGAGAAAACACAGTCTCCCACCTGTGAAATAGAAGCTTCAGCTACACTGCCTTCCACGTTAGTGCAGCCGACTGTTTTTCTTTCATCTTTAGCAGACAAAGCTTTTGAGAGTTCCATAAGCGATGCATGAGATGAAAACAACGAAGATCATGAAGGCGGAGAATTTGAAGATGAGAACGAAAACGAAGATGAGGAAGAAGACGATGAAAGTGGCCCTCCAAGGACTCGACTTTCATACCAAACAAAGAAAAAAACATTTACACCAGCAACGCCTGCCATAAAGTCAGATTCACGTGGAAGTTTCAGCAGCTCAAGAAAAACAAATGCTGGAATTTCGAGCTCCGGAATAAATGGCAGTATAGCACACAAGGTGGTAACTGGTAAGAGATTCGGGCGTCCTAGTAAATCTTCACAGTTCCGAGGATTTGGCTCATCTTCAAGTTTTTCAGGATTTTCTCGTAATCGTCTTCAATCGTCAAGAATACAGGGATCTTCTTCAAACTACGGTGGTGGTGGATTCCCTAATTCACGTCAAAATAGTGATAGTTTCAGGCGCTCTTCAACCAATGTTCGCTCACACCAGTGCACTTATTTTATTAAAACCCGCAAAGCGTTTACCCCAATAATTAAAATATTTTATTTTACAAATTTATCTAAAAATTAATTCAAATGAATACGCGAAAACACTGACGTTTCTTTGACATTTGATAGACGTCATTCAATTTTAGGCCTGTTCGTCGAAAATTTGCTTGCGTTACGTTACGTTTCAGCATTATTTGTCAGGGTTGTTTAAATTGTAAAAAATTGAGAAAAAATTAGACTAGGCTTCAGGTTTAAAGAACTTCTTTAATTAGAGTCGGTTCTTTTGCTAAAATGAGTAGTGTTTAAAATTTTGCGCCAAATAATTTCCTTGAAGGATATTAATTCTGTTTCTTTTTTATCAAATATATATTGGTTCTGGATTTAAAATTATGGTTTGATAATGGCGATTTTTAAAATTATACAGAGACGGTGGGATTGTGGGAATGAAATTTACAAAGTTCGTGAACCTCAAAACGGACCAGTAGCTCGTTTCGGCTCACAAGGCTGTGGTTCTTTTTGTCCCACATGGACTTTTTAACTAAAATTATTTTTTTTTTTTATAAAATAATGATTAGTTTCCCTTACTTTAATTTAAATATGTAATCTGAATGAAACATTAAACAATGCGTTAATATTCGATATTGCATAAAATGCAATCCTTCTGCTTGAACACTATTTGAAAAGTAAATGTTTTTTTAAATGTATAAAAATGTATAAAAAAGTTGCTCCGCTAAGGGGAATGTCCAGTCGTCTGGAATGTCCCTTTCTGTAGTCAGTCCCGCTCACGCAACTTCGTTGCCCCGCTTAGGGTAAGCAGGCGCCTGGCGCCTGAGTCCAATGTTTCCATGTTCAACAGTACCTGGGTGTCCAACTTATGTCCCCTACAATTAAGATTGGTTAATCTTACCGGGAATCAAAGTTGGGCTAAAAAATTCAATCTTAATTTCGGTCATTTGGCCTTTCGGTCTTTTGGGTTTTCGGTATTATGTCCGTCTCCCGCGTAAAAGCTGGTAGCTATGTATTTAAAAAAAAGCTTACCAAAAACTACAATTATTGGCACCAGACCACAATTGTCGGCACTAGAAAAATGTACAATTATTGGCACCCATATAGGTACATTTAAAGACAAGCGTATTTTTCTTTTAAGATAGCTATGCTTTCATTATACATAGGTATAGTTTTTTTAATTATAAGAATAACATAAAAAGGAACGCCCCTTCTGATTTAAAAATGACAAACTTATTCAAAAAGAAAGAAAAAATATAATAGGTAATATAACAATAGAAATGGTCTTATCTCAAAACTCTGTTTTTGGAGAAGGAAGCTGCGAGATATGACAAATTTCCTCAGGTTGTCGGCTGTTTTTTTTTTAGGTAAAACTTATTTACATATTTAGATTTGTAATAAATGAAGGTAGATACAGAAACAGATAAGTAGGTAGGTACCTACATTTGCATATATGTTTAATTATATTTCTATTGTAATTTTGTTTTTTACTAAGTGATGAGCTATTGAAATAACATACCTACAATTTTTTGGAAAATCTTTTTTCATATAAGCTAGTTTACTTTTACCAAACTGTGTATTTTGTGCTCTCTCTTTTTTTATAAGTATGTATGGTAAAAGGGTGCCTCCTGAGTATTAACATTTTTTTTTTCGGAATCCAGATCCGCGTACTAAGGACAGCCATTTTGAAAAGAGTTTTGACCTTATTATCTAAAAACCGTTAGTCTGACAAAAAACATGCCGAACACAAATTTGTAGAGAATAAAATGTCTCATCTTTTTTACATGCATATTTTTAATGTATCTTTAAGACTTGTAAAGTTATAAGCAAATACAAATCAGTGTTTTACTTGCTTAGTATTCGAAGTCGCGGACCTTTTTTGTTTTTCATGTTACATAAAAAAAAAAGTCAAGGTCAGATCATTTGTCAGACAATTTGTAACAAACAAATCTTCGTTTTTACTTTTTTGTTTGGTCTTTTCTATAAAAAGTTAGAACATTTCAAAGAGAAAATGGTACAAGATTTCTTTGTTATTTTGTTGTCCGAATAAGGCTCGGTCTTTTCAATTCTTGTTTAATATCTGGTTTGGTCACCAGGGAGTTTTCCTTACCAATAGTTTTCAAACTCGGTTAACTACATTTCGTCTTTTCACAATTGCTTCTACTTTGGTAACCAAACTAGAGATCGTTCCAATTTTCCAGTTTTTCAGATGTCAAACAGAATATCTAGTTTGTTTATATTGTTGTTTTTTTTTCTTGTTCTGTCATTCATCAACAATAAAAAATATTTAAAAACTTCAAACAAAATAAAAAGCAATTACCTATTTTCCCGAAACGTCACAAGAAAGTATTTTGAACTACCAAGAGAAAAATTCCAGCGGATTACAATTATTTGATTGTTAAAGTGTGAACTCGATAGTGTTTGCTGCAAAATATAATATATCGACTATGACTTTGACCATCGCATGTAAGCAATGTAAGTAGATACCTATCTACAGCTATTATAGTTGATATTATGATAGTTGATAATCGCTTTCGTTAATTGTCTGTTATTAACGTGTTAGGCGATGATCAAATATCTATTGTATTATTAATAATAATTCCACAAATGTAAAAAAATATATTCTCTAACCATGGAGTTTCTGTGGTTAACCAACCAAAATTGACTTGTTAACGAAATCTCTGCTAACCATAAATTCATTGATTAAAATTTAGCTTAAAAGACAAATCGGTATTAAATGACTGGAATAATGACTCTATAATCATTGAAATTCACTTGTTCGACTTAATCTATTGTAACCGTAGGTTATCTTCTTCAGATTTAAGTTGAAAAGACAGAATCTATGGTTACTTACTGAAATAACCCATTATTATAGTTAACCAGACTTGAAAAGACCGGCCTTTAGTGTTTCACAATAAAATACGATAAAAACAAAAATAATTTGTATAGATATGAAAATAACAAAGAAATCTTGTACCATTTTCTCTTTGAAATGCTTTAACTTTTTTATTAGAAAAGACCAAAAAAAAATAAAATTGTCTACCACTTTGATCTTGACTTTTTTTTAGTAGACATATAATGTGAAAAACAAAAAAGTTCCGCGACGCCGAATACTTAAGCAAGTAAAACATTGATTTTAATTGCTTATAGGGAGGTACCTTTTAAGATATAAAAGATAGATTTTAAAATGTGTATAAAAAAAAGATGAGATTTTCTACAAATTTATGTTCGACATGTCTTTTGTTAGACTAACGGTTATCGAGATAATTAGGTCAAAACTGTTTTCAAAATGGCGGCCCTTAGCACGCGGATCTGGATTCCATTTTTTTTTTTTTGTATACTCAAGAGGCACCCCTCTACCACATATAAAAAATTCCATGAGAGCACAAAATGCAAAGATAATTCCTTGTTTTCCTGAAATAATTGTGAACTATAGCAACCAAGGTCTTGTGGTTTCCGCTAAACATATTGTTTGCTGTCTACATTATCTACATATAAAGGCTATCGGAAATTACAGCAGATTTTTTTTTTTTAAATAAAAGATAACAAATTTTAGACTCGAAAATTGGAAAAGCAAAAGCAAAATTTATTTACATATTACTTAGGAACCTATAGGTAAAAGAAGCAAGAAAGCAAGATAGACTGAAAAAAGATAGCTACATATATGAAATCGCACGTCACTTATACATAGGTATAACAAAACATACATTTTATAAATGTTTGTCTGTCGGTCTGTTTGTTCTGACTAATCTCGGAAAAAGCTGATGGGTTTTTCGCTAGCAGATAGCTGATGTTGTAGCGCGTAACTTAAGCTATTTTAATTACTTCGTCGTAGGCGCTTGACAAGCTTTTTTTTCAAAAATTCGTTTATATCAAGCGATCAGAAACATGATGACCGATTCTTACCGAATTTTCACTGGGAGACAGCTAATTTTGTAAGGTGTAAAAGGTGAATGGTTTTTTGTTTTGAAGGGACTTTCAATGACAGATAACTGATGTTGCAAGTAACGTTGGCTATTTTATTTTCCCCCTGGTCTAGGTGGCACTGAGGTCGCTTTTTCAAAGGTTCTTAAAGGTAGATAATGCGTATAAACAGATTTGACTCTACTACATATGTAGGTATCTAAATATTTATGTAAATAATAAAAAGGAATAACTATAGGTTAGATAGATTTAATAGGTAGGTAGATACCTTACCTATCTCTTTCAAAAAACGATGTTTAGCCATTATTTTTTTCTGCAGCAAAAATGCGTCGGGTAACAGCTACCTTTAGTTTTTAGTAAATACCTTCTTCTAGGCACGCAATAAGTCCAACTGCAGGATAGTGGCACACCTAGCTAAATGCTATAGATTCCTATCCACCTATTTTATTTAGGTAGGTAAGGTACACCTAGGTAGGTAGGTATGTAGATGTAGATGACATAAGGTCCGCGGACATAATGTCCATGGACATTATGGCAGCTTTAAATGGAACAATGCCCATGGACATTATGACCGATTAGCAAAGAGTCATAAGGTCCATGGACACAATGTCTGTATTGAAATTTTGGCGTTTAAAGTAGGGTAGGTATGGTGAACACTGCCGCTTGAAAATTCCTTGCCACGCCTGTGCCAGTGTCACTAAATAATCATTTCATATTTTTAATTTCGCTATTTCCGATTGGTTTTTGATTGATTAGGTACCTATAGCTTTTTGAAGTTTACCAATTTTTTATATGGCATAGTTTTGTTTTTCGTTTCTCTTCAATTCATAAGGAATTCTTTCGCTTCAATAAAATTTCGCCTTACAATTGCGCGCGAAATTTTAAGGCAAGTAATTTAATGAAGCTAAAAAATTCCTAATAAATAGAAAGCAAAAAAAAAGAAAAAATGTTTAACAACCAATAAATTTCCAAACAAAACATAGCAAAAGAACAAATACCAAAATAAATTTATCGAAATGTTGATTGCGAATTAATAAAAAAAAAAAAAACAAAATGAATAGAAAACAAAACGTAAATTGCCAATTAAGGTGAAACAAAGAAATTCCAAATGAATTTCGCCAATTAATATTGAACTGATTTTGAGTGGGTGCTTCTTTAAAGATTTCTAGGTCAATGGACCTTATGACTGTTTTGTACTTGGACTTTATGACTAATTCCTATCTGTCTTAATGTCCATGGACATTGTGTCCATTTGAAGCAGCCACAATGTCCATGGACATTATGTCCGCGGATCTTGTCATCTCACCAAAAGGTAGATAGTAATTCCAACTTATTTAGTTACTTACCTGTCTACCTACCAACCTACCTACACCAACTTCCAAGATAACAAAAGCTTATTAAACTGCATTATCTTAAATCCTTTAGAGAACAAAGCATTCCTTTTCTTCAATCTTTTTAATTGGAAACCTGTGCAACAAAAGTCTCCAAGATTGAAATTAATTACAAAAGTTTAAACAGCTACCTCCTACGTAGCTATCCTACCATTACCACCATCGAGTCTAGAATTTTGTAAACAAAGTTTCAGCGGCATAATCACATAATTCAAATGTCATAAACTCATAAACCAAGCAAAAACGTTTGTCGTATCTACGCGCTTAAATTTTCACAACCACTTCACTTACCAGTCACCGTTTTCTATTGTCGTTGGCGTTGCCAATGCTGCTGCCTTTAAAACTTGGCTCATTAATTAATTTCCAGTTCTCTCCCTCACGTCCCTTTCGTTTTTTTATGCCAGTCACATCTTTCCCAAACAACCAACAACCTAAAACCTAAAACCCAACCACCCGCTCAAAACTTATTATAATCCAACAACAAAAACTACATTAGTATCTATAACTTGCTGCTTATTATTCGAACGCAGCGAAGCGCTTTCGCAATTCAAATCAAAAACAAAAAAGGCAACGAAATATAAAAATGAGTGAAAAAAAAAATAACGGAAAGCAAACGCTGAAAACAAAAACAATTTCACCCAGAAAAACTTTTTGCCAACAGTAAAAAGTTTTGCCAACGTTGATTCCATCAAAGGGGAGTTCTGGGTGGCGGCGGATTGCAAGGCAATACCACCCAAATAAAAAAGCTACAATTCATAGGTACACACATATAATTTTCTGTTTGCCTTCCTACACGTAGTTCATAGAACACCTACACAACCAAACCATTGTACTAATAAATGTTTAACGGCACGCAACGCAAGCACAGCACGAGCGATGGTAAAACGAAAAGAAAAACCATAAAAGCAGAGAGAAGAAAATATATATGCAACGTTGCCAGAATTCTATTTATAAAATTCCGTCATACAACATGTTGTCGACACACACACTCAAACTGAGAGATAGAAACATAGAGAAAAAGTATATTTTGTGTTGTCACGAATGTGTGAGTGAGTATAAAAAAATTGCTAGTACAGTGTGTGAGGCAAAATGAATTAAACAAACCAAAGCACAAACACCATATTGAAAAAGGTCATCTCGTCAGAGCAATGTTGCCGGATTGCCATATTTTACCCTCAAACTATGACGAGTACTCACACAATGAAAGCGACTGCAGCGCACTTGTTTTTGTTTTCGCTAACCAAATTAAGCTCTTTTTACAAGTTAACGTTTTGGTTTGGCGCGCTGAAAATAGAAAAAGTACCTACCTAGTGAAAGTTTGAGTATAATTTTTCCATTTTAGGTTAGGCTTATGAATGAGGTTGTGAACTGTAAGGGAAAAAGTACTACCTACAAAAGTTAAGAAATGGAGTGGATTTACGGTGTGTCGCCTGCGGCTGTATCTATGTAGTATGTATGTATTGTTTGTTAAATATTCATTGGAATACTGGAATGCTTTTGGAATGAGAGATTGTTTTGAGGGCGCAGCGCAGGGCCTTCTTATGGTTCTCCATTGTAAAAAAGTTTCCATTTTTTATCTGAGTTTCAGTTCGTTTTGTTTACTTCAGATGGGTTTTTTTCTCGATAATTACCTAGGTAGCTAGGTACATATGTATGTTTTATTTCTCAAGATCATTGTGCTCTGCGAAAAAATATGTCGGCATTAGGCGTACGTAGGATATGTACGATGTTAAATGAATGTGTTGATAATAGCTACCTACCTAGGTCCAGTCCGGTCACTTATGAACGTTTTTACCAACTTTGAATTCAATTAGTTTGCGGTACCTACCTACTTTAAATTCGAAAAAAAATTTGATTTGGGCTCTTATCCTGACAGTGGAATTTAGTTTCCTGACACTTTATTTTTAATAGGTAGGTACCTACCTATTACCTACACGACTTTTTCTATGAAGTCGTCGTTTTTACTATACCAACCTATACTTAGGATAAATAACACTGGTGAAAAAATTATGGTTTTGTTGTTTTAAAACCTTGTTGACCAGTGTTATTAAACATTTGTTAATTTTTAATAAAATATTTTTGTAAAAGGTAACTTTTTTTAAATTTTTGTAGGTAGGTTATGTACCTAGGTATCTCCTACAAATTAAATAGACAGTAAATATATTTTTACCTATCTAAAATATTAACACATAAAGATCAGTGGTAAGCTCCTTATCTGCAGTTGTGGTTAAACATCGGTTCAGTTTTTCAACATACCAGATTCAAAAACAATTTTACCAGTTTCAGAAAAAAATTTCATTAAAGTAATCAACTCAGCTATCGAATTAAAAATCAAGTTTTTTTTTTGCACAATAAGGGCTTTTGTTTCACAGTCTCTGAGAAGGTAAGTTTCAATTAAAATACTTAGCAGTTAAATTAGTTGTTTGCTGTGTAGGTTTTGTTTTGTTTTTTTCTTTCAAGAAAAAGTTCTGAATAGCTTAATTGAAGCTTACTTATAGCGTTTTTCATTTAAATCTCAAAGATTTGCCTTCAAAATCAAGAAGTGCTCTTTTAAATGAAACATGTTGGGCTGCTTTTTTCGTAGTGTGAAGACAGAGATTAAACACGCATAGGCTGTGGGAATAATATGTTTGCGTTCCAAACGATCATCATACAATCACTAGGATAGCTTTGTTTTTAGTATGCTTGAAGCAATAATAAGCCGTCATTTATATTTTACACTTCCATTCAATTACAAGTATCATTATTCATTAAAATTGTTTGTTTATTTACCCTTTACCATCCAAATAGGTAAAACAATACAAAACTATCCAATAGTTTTAGAATAAAAAAAAAATCCGCCATTAAAATGTTTTCAGGTGTCAGTGTTTAGATCAAATCTCCCAAATTCGAGAGATCGCTTCTTTCTTGTTGAGATTTGCTCTTTTTCCCCTCTTTTAATTTAAATGAAACACCAAAAATGCAAAAAGATCAAATCTTTTGAAGGAAAGAGCAAATCTCTTTATAAATGAAAAACGCTATTAGATATTGTGAAACAAGCAAATGAAATTAACAACAAAGTTAATTCGAACAACAAAATAGTAGATACCTACCTACATTTAAATTAATAATTAGAAGATACATTTCTTCGATTAATATGTATAGGTACGGCTATGGTATGTTTCGCCAAAAACGTTTGGCAAATTAACGTTTGGCGGTGGTTCATTTCGCCGTTTTTCGTTTCGCAATTTTCTTATTTGGCATTTTGTTGTTTCGCATTTCACGTTTCGCAAATTACCTTTCGCTTTTTAAATGAAATGGCAAATAATCATTTCGCGTTTTTCATTTCGCTATCTTCATTTAGTTTTTTGATTGATTAGCTCTTTGAAGTTTAGCAATTTTTTATTTAGCAATTATGTCATTTAGTATGTTTTTACTAAGCACTTATTTGTTTCACTTTTTTTTTGTTTGGCAATTTGTTTTTTAGCAATTTTTTGTTTGGCAATTTATTGTTAGGCATTTTTTCGGTTCATTAAATTATATGCCTTAAAATTCCGCCCGAAAATTTAAGGCATGTAATTTAATGAAGCGAAAAAATTGCAAATGAATTGAATGCCAAACAAAATAACAAAATGTTCTATTATAAAAATTTTGTAAACACAGAACTTAAAGGCCGACGAAGTTATTACTACAAAAATTGCAAAACAACTAAAATAGTATTACAAACCAAGCACGTCCAATGAATAGAACAACGGCTAAGAAAAAACGGAAAATCTAAGAAAAAACTGATGCGAATGGTCAAACAATCGAAACAACTGAACGGCGGAACGATCTATCAGCGAAAAATGATACAACGGCAAAACAATCTGTCAGCAAAATGAGTAAACAGTGTAGTGCTGTTTTGAGGAACAACCAAACGGCGAAACATTATTTGCCGAAAAAAAAATTTTGCCAAATATCAAACAATGTAATAAAAAAAAGCAAAACAACAAATTGCTTAATGAATTTTGCGAAATGATTGAAAAGGATTTTGAAAAAAAAACAGAAATGTAAAACCGCTAAATGATAATTGCGAAATGATCAAAAAGCGTAATGAATAAAAAACAAAACGTAAGTTGTAAATTAAAGATTGCGAATTAATAGGTACCTATAGGATAGTGGCACCTGTTCCCGAACATCTCCAGTTTTCGAACTCTTTAAGAAAACTCCTTATACCTATACCTATTTAGTTGTTTTTTAAAAGAGTAGGGTTGTGTTCAGATTGATAAGTTGTTTTATTATACATCGACAAAAAAGTTGAAATTACGTAACACCACAAATTTGGCAGGTATACGTTAATTTTAGTCTAAGACATGTGGTTTCCTTGATTAAAGGAACTCCATTACGTAAACGACAATCACATGAGTGATTGGGTTATTCTTAGCTCAGAATAACCGCCATATCTACCTACATCTCCATCAGTAGAAATCAGTGGAAACCTATATAGGTACTGCCGCTAACTTCGTAAAAGCCCTAACTACATTTGCAGTTTTCGAAAATGAAGAAAAAAAAACAGTTTTGCTTACCTATACCGCAATAAAGAACGTGAAAAATACCAAAATATATGTGTCTTTAAGCTCAAGTTGTGTTTTATTTTTTGTTTGTAATATAAAATATTGATAATTCATAATAACAATACATACCCTGACAATAACTATGTCGTAAACTAAAAAAAGAAAATTTTGTACTAAGTTAGCGGCAGTATACATGCCTAACTGCGTCAACGTACCTATTTTATAGTATATCTACATTTAACTGAGAAAGAAATTAATGTATTTACCGGGATATTTATTTCCCTAACTCCTTGACGAAACTTTTAATTACTTCAACGTTCAGTAGCTATGATAAATCAACTATAACAATGGGGCATTTGAAAAATTTAATTTGCAAAATATCACATTATCAAATAGGAAGAATGCTGCGTTTTAACGTTATAAAAATTTCATATTCCAAGCTCCTCAACAATGGGAAAACGCAGAATTGTTAATGATCCCAAAGGCGGATATATCACCAAACGAAAACAAAAATCTACAGACCAATTCTTCCTCTCTTCAAGTCATATTCAAGGTATTTGCGAAAGTTCCTCTAGTAAGAGCGAATGTTTTTAATATTTTCAATTAAAGAAAAAAAGAAAAGGTTAATTTCCGACCATCAATTTTGTTTTGAGTTCAAAAATAATCACTCTACAAATAATCACCAACAATTGATCAATCGCATTGCATTAGTTTCAAACTAGGTATAGGTACTCAATTAGGTCTGACACGATAGCTTCGAATTTAAATTAGGTTTTTCCGGAGCACAAATAATATAACATTCTAGAATCCTATATACATTGGAGGGCATTAAGCACAAGATGGAATTTTCTGGATTTAAGAAGATAAAAGCAGGAGTTCCACAAAGAAGCGTTCTTGGTCCGGTATTGTTCATTCCTTAAAGTCTTAAGCTCGTGACCTCGCTCGTGACCGCAACTTGTCTATACATGATGCTAACATACATTATTTTGTTGTTTAATAAACGCATTACGCATTGCATGATCTTTTCTGAATAGGTACCTGACTGAAGACTTAATTTTGAAGTAAACCAGACTTGACATGGCATGCATTCCCATAGAAGGCGTGGCAAGCGCTTGTGAAAATGCCTTCAAAATGTCGGATGAAGAATGTTTCTTTCTGAATCACTAAAGCAATCAATCATGAGCTGAGTTATGAATTTTTGATGGAAATATATGGTCGTAGATGTGGTCATCGTTATGTGGGATGCAAGATGCTGCCGTGCCGGACTTAAAATTTAAGGAATTTAAGATTGATTGATGCTGCAGTTATAAAGTAACTATATTATATATAGATGCTATGTTATTTTAATAAATCGATACCTATGGTCAATAAGGATATTTGGGAGTTACGCTTTACGTTCTTGTCTCGACCAACGGTTTATCACAATTCTGAAACATATTAACATGTTATTAGGTATTGTGGGGCTTTTGGGCAAATTTATCATTAGAAGTGACGTCTTAAACATTCATAAATATATATATAGGATAAGTATAAACAAACTACTGAAATAAATTTTGTGCTCATCCTTTCTTTTTCATTCAAAACATTCGTACAAATATCTAATAACGGTTTTTAATTATTCACACTCAACTCAACTTGAACGAATATTGGCACATTTTGTCTCTAAAAACCATATAAGCATAATTATGCACTAGCTTAAACAAAATCTTCGTCAATCACGTCAGTAGAATCACTCTTACCTTCCGCGTCCATCTATAATTGAACCTTAGAAGGATAAATCTTAGTATATACGAAAAATATCATCATAATCAACATTTTAGTTTTGAGAATTTGAGAAAGAATTTTAAATAGTTTTAGTAATTTGAAAAAACACGCGATTTTATGTATTCAAATTGCCTAAACCTAAAGCATGAACTTCATTCCTCAAATTGTCAAAAACTATAGATTTTTTCCACTTGTTAATGCAAGTTTCTTTTGGCTTTAGTATTTGTTTAATTTTGAAAAGTCAAGTACTCAAGTTAACTTGAAACTAAGCAAATATAGCTTGACACTTATTTGAAATTAATTGCAATCTCAGCCTAGTATGTCAAACTTAATTTGCTTTAGTTTCGATAGCCCAGTCGACAGGCAGAAAAAAATGGGGTTTGGTGGAAAAAGGTCGGAGGTCAATGAAATTTTTGGATGTTGTTCAGGGATAGTTAACTAACACTTTCTCAAGTTTTGTAACTTGAGGACCCTGCGCTAAAAGAGGGAGGGGGGTGGGAAAAACTGCTAAATGTTCGAACTTTTTCCGGTTTTTCGTTCATAAATTGTATTTCTTAGGTTTTACGGTAAAAGTATTCAGAAATGTTTTGTAGAGCGTTAAATTTGCTATAATATTAATTATATAATAATTTTTGTATAGTAAGTCGTTACCGAGATATGACGCTATGAAAAATTGTCAGATAAAATAGTTAATTACGTTCCTCACCATGCGGTGTCTAAGGCTACGAGATACATCTTCAAAACTTCGCGTAGTATTTAACGCTGCTAAAGTTATTTCTCAAGGAATTTGCTTCAATGACTGTATCCATACTAGACCCAAACTTCAAAAGGAATTACCTTATCTAATCTTACGCTGGAGCATGCATTCATTTGTAATAATAGCAGGTGACGTAGAAAAAATGTATTGCCAAATACGTGTTGCTGAATCAGATGTTGACTTACAACGCATCATTTGGCGATTTTCTCCGGATGAAGAAATCGAAGACTTCTCTTTATCAACAGTAACGTATGGTATGAAATGTTCTCCGTACTTATAGCTTTAAAATCTTTCGAGCTACTAGCAAAAGATGAAGGACATCGATTTCCAAATGCTTCGAACATATTATTGAAGGATTTTTATATTGACGATGGGTTTGCGGGAGCTCACACAGTTGATTAAGTGATTCGAATTTGAAGAGAACTTACAGATTTACTTAAAACAAGTGGATTCGCTTTGAGAAAGTGGATATCTAATTCCCGAGGAGTACTTGATGATATACTTGATAATGAGAAAGAAATTCAAACTTTAGTCGACTTCAACGCAGTAGAAAAAGAAGCGAGAACATTAGGTATTCTGTGGGCTTGTTCAACCGATACGTTCAGTTTTAGAATATCCATAGACAACACTACACCTGTAAATAAACGACAGATACTATCGGATATTTCCAAATTATTTGATCTATTTGGCTTTGTGTCACCTGTAATTATTATAGCCAACATTTTTCTACAAGATTTATGGCGTGAGGTTTATACGACTGGAACGATATATCTTTGCTGATGAGTAAAACAAACGTAGCTCCTACAAAAGACAAAATTATAAACTTACTTAAATTAGTGAAACGAGTAAAATCAACTTTAGATCTAACTAAAGAGCCAACGATAATAGTCGTAAGGAAAAGAAAGCTAATGTCATAGTTCTACGTCAAGTTTCCTTAAGTGCCGCCATTACCTTCAGTCGACCATAATGGTCGAACGCACACGCAAGCCAATTTCACATGTATTTGGCTGGCTGTCAGATTTACGTACGTAAACTGCGCTCTAGAGCGCTCTTTACGTACGGAGGCAAAAGTGAACGAAAACTTGGCGAAACTGAGCAATCCGACATTATGTGCGCACTATACAAATTCCTTGTTCTCGCTAATTTCGTACGGCACCGTACGTACTAATTCTTTTATTATGGTTCTGCCTTAAAGTTCCATAACATGCTAGGACTGATTCTACAGTAGTTTTAGGATGGGTTCACCTGGGCGATGGAAAGGAGTTGGTTAGTTTAATTGAAGAATCTGTTTAACCATCAGAATGGCATTATATGCCTTCAGCCGATAATCCAGCAAATGCAGCTTCCCGACAAATTGAAAGAATCCCGAATTTGGTGGGGTGGACCGAACTGGTTTTCACAACATTACCCATCATGGCCATTACATCTAACTCAAAAAACATAAACGTTATTAACTTTTTTTGTTAATTTAAAAAAAAAAAATGCAATTGTTGACCATTTTTTATCTCTTCTTTATTACCAATTTTTGTTACGTTCTATGGCAAAAATTATTCAAATATTTTTTGTAGAGTGTAATTTGCTCTTGTAGCCAACTATGTGACTACGAAAAATTCAATATATTTAATTATGTACAAAGTAAAAGATATCGAAAAATTTCTTAAAGTTGTATCGTAGCTATCATAAAACCGTTGTTTAGCTAAAACCTTTAAATGCCATCTTGTGTCAATTTTCTAATTTAAATGCCATACTAAATTTAAATGAAATCGAGTTAGCCGTTATTAATTTATGGCCAATTTTTAAAAAAACCGTTAACACCAAATCTCCATTATGTAAACTTTTGGCCCAAAAACCTGGATTGCAGTTATTTTGACAGTACTCCAAATATTATTATACGTTCACAAAGTTTTATCAAAATCTTTAGAGCCGTTTTCCGTTTGGAAAAACTAAAATTGTTATATGGGAGGAACCCGTTATAAATAGGCTAAAACAAAAATTTGAATATCTCCTCTAGAGAATAACCAACAAGTGCTAGAAACGAAGTTTGAAGAAAATCCGTTCACCCGTTTAGGCTGCAGCTCAGTGAACAGACAACCGCACATATACGCGCACCCTCAAATACGCACATACTCACATACGCAAATACACACATACGCACATACGCACATTCTCACAGACAGATCGACGGACGGCATGACGAAACCTTGTTTTTTATTCTTTTCTATCATTATGTAAAGTCAGGTTTGATTAAAACCTAGACTTTTTTTTTACACGAAACCAATACTTGACCTATTGAGCAAGTAATAAATAATATATAGGTTCCTACTTATAGATATATTTAACCTACCCATTTTCCACCTTTTTAGTTTGAAAGAACATAAACCCATAACCGCAACACCGGCTAATATTTGTATTGGAAATCTATAGGTATGTCATCGCAGAGCCAGACAATATGGGTATGTATGTATTTAACTTTACGTGGATCTTGGAATTATGTCATGCATGAAGACATATTTTTCAACCGCACTTAATTAAAGGGTATAGGTATATAGAGAGTCTTTGGATAGGTATAATTTAATCTCTAAAGCTCTTAAATTGTGCAACTTATTCCCAAGTGTATAAACCACAGTGTTACTTTCTATATATTAATATCTCAATTTGTTTCTACCAGATAATCCTCATTGACGTTGAATTGTTTATTACGCTTATAGAAGCTTTCTCCTTTCGTTTGTGAATGTATACCATTATACCAATCCTGCTAATAAAGAAGAAAGACAATTCTTTTGCTTTCTCGCCCTCATATACTCACTCACTCGATAACTGCCTTAATCCTAAATTGATGTCACTTTTATTTTGTCGTCCTTTCTACCCTACCTATACATATATAAATTGTTTGAAAAATTGATTCTCAGCCCCTCTGGGCTACTTTAGGGATTACAACAGCAACGATATATCTATATTTATATATACAAAGGAAATACAAGGTGGACGAAGAGCCAATTTATATTTAACTTTTATAACCCAACAGCCATCAGGGAAACATCCATAAACCAGAACAGAATAGAAAAGGGAATGTTTTTTCTTCGATGGAGTACAAGGACTTTAAGGTAGAAATAATAGAATAAGATTATTTTAGCTTGCGAAGTGTTTTTTTTTTTTAGCCGCGAATGTAAGGGTAGAATATTTCTCGTTATTTTCAATGAATTTCAGGAATAATGCTTTTTATGTTTCTAAATCGGCCATTTTGCGGTTAATGTTTACGTAACGTCTAAAAATAAGGTGCTTTGGTGCTTTCGTATAAACATCTGAATCTGATAGCCGCAGACGTTAATGGTATCTACCCGCATCGCATGGATGCATATAATCCGTTGATTCTAATAAGCTTTTTATTACCTTAAGTCCATGATAAAATGGCATTTCGTGTAGATGCTTACCAACCAAAAACTCTTCAGTTGACTAGTGTCTTGCCTATATGCAAATTTGATATTCCGCTTGTCCTAGTTCAACTATAACATCAGTCGTTATATCCAACAAGATTACGATTGCATTTATAAAGCTGAAAGTGTTTGCCGTGGCCAGGTTAAAGTTATAATGAAGACTTTTATTATTGAAATAATCTGTTGCGTCAACGCATCCCGGAATTAAATTGATAGGGACACCTGTGTTGTTTGGTATATAAAGATAGGTTTTTTGACCTCCAAACAAGTAGGTATTCGCAAAAAAAAAATATGAACAGCACAAAAATTATGTTATTTCGATAAAGATTTCGCGTTCGTCGACTTTCTGTCTGTCTTATCAAGACCAAGGAATAGCCCAAACGGTTTGGTCAAGCTCTCGATTTTCAGCTTTCAATTGAAAAAGAAAAGAAAATATCACATTTAGCATACTCCTTTAAAACAGCGTCATACATAAGAAAAATGTAGGTATATACGAAATTACTTTTTTTTTGAATACCTCGCTTGTTGATAGTCGTACGAAAAAAATTGCACAGAGTCGTTCGCGGTAATGTGCGTAGTCGGTAAGTGTGCCCATAGTGATTTTCTCGGAAAATCAGATGAAACTCGAATTTCTATATTGAAGCAAAATTCATAAGCTATCTAATTATGATCATTTGTGTTTTGCCTGCTGTAATGTTTAGTAGCTCTAGAAAATGCAAAAGAAACAAAAGGTAAAATTTACTAAAATTTCCAGCAATTTTCAAAACATGTCAGTGATCTGTTGTTGTGTTGTATTGCTGTAAGGTGTATTTTTTTAGTGAATGCTTTACTTTATTAACTTTATGTTTCAACAAAGTTTTTAATGCCAGTGCAAGTATTTGTTTAAATTTTATAAAAAACTGCATTCGGGGTAAGTGTGCGCAATAATTTGGGGGCAAGTGTGCGTATGCATATATGTACTTTAATCCAAAACTCATTTTTACAGTGATAAAATACATGCGCACACTTGCCCCGACTACAGGCTTAATTTTTTAACAAAAAACAATTATGTAGGTACCAAGCATTTAAGTTAATAACTCGCTTCAAACTGGTTGTACAAAAATAGGTTTCATATGTCTAGGCAAAAGTTGTACCTACCTAGAGGTGAAAATTATCTATAAGATAGATTTTTTTTTATAAAATATATATTATGTAATTGCACTTGCAGTACTCACCATGAAGAAAATTACGAGTATAGGTGTCATAATAATAATAATAAGAGTGCATTCGTTTATATAGCCCAGTATTGATGTACACGGGGCTAGGCTAATTCAGTGTGCACAATTCACTGTATGGTCAATTCACTGTGGGGACAACAATTCACTGTGTACAATTCACTGTGCACAATACACTGTAATGGACAATTCACTGTGATTGGCATTTAGATAGATATAAGAAAATGAAAAAAATAAAAAATTAATTAAAATGCAAAAAAAAAAAAAAAATGCACACATAGTGAATTGTCCATCACATCATTCTATTATATTATTTAACTGGCTATTATTCTATATTGTTTTTTAAATCATTACCTTCATATAGAAAAAAAGAAAATAAAAAAATTTCGATTACGATTGTATTGATAGAAGTCAAACATGGTCAAGTGTTAGAAAAGATATTAATTTTGATTACATTTTTTATTAGTTTCTCAAAGTTTCATTATAAAGGGTGTTCTTTTTAGAGGTATAGAACTCTAAATTGCAATAAAACAACGATGGAATATTCGCTTGACATGATTTTTTATTTATTCGAAAGATAATCTTGTGGCATTACATTTTAAATATGAATTCTGGCATATGACTTCCACGGCTGGCTCGGATGTAGTCCAATCTAGACGTTCAATTGTTCAATTCAGGAATGAAAAAGTTAGAAATCATAGCTCTATACCGATCACCATTTACTGTAACGTTGTGGCCATCATCGTTTTTGAAGAAGTACGGACCAATGATTCCACCAGCCCATAAAGCGCAACAAACAGTCCATTTTTTTTTTTTTGATGTAACGGTGTTTCGACATACACTTGAGGATTAGCTTCACTCCAAATACGGCAGTTTTGTTTGTTGACGTAGCCATTCAACCAGAAGTGCCCTTTATCGCTAAACATCGGTAATGGACGTAGTGCGCGATACGTATTCCGCACAAAACCAATATTTTCGAAATAAAATTGCACAATTTGCAAGCGTTGCCAAACCAAACTGAGAATAAATCACTTGACAGCTGTTAAATCGGTCGCACCGTCTTGAAAAGTAATGCCAAATTAAAAATCTATACCTCGAAAAAAAACACCCGTTATCTATTTGAGATGTAAGAAAATAAGAAAATATAAATGCAATTTTTTAAAAACAGGAATTAAATTAGCTGCGGGTTTGGAAAAAAAGACCACAGTGAATTTTGCACAGTGAATAAGCCGGCTTCGGATGTACACTGTACACACATAGGCATATGGTCGTACAAAAATATAGCATTAAGTTGGACTTTAGTATGTTCCCTGGTATGTTCAATCAACTTACATAGGCACATAGGTATATTTGATTAAACCTACTAAACTCTTCCAAGTTTATCCAATGCGGAGAATGAATCAGAAAAGGTTACCTACTACAGACAAACATTCTATTGTATATTTAGTATACCTATGGGTAGATACCTAATAAATAATATATGCATTATGTGCAATACTACACAGATATAGGTACCTATGTGCCTATCTACCTATACATTCGGGTCGATAACAATTTGCATGCTATTTAGCATGATTACACAATTTCCATTTTATTTCGAGTAGCCAAACAGGAAAGACAAATTTTAATCGTAAATGAGCATTTCGTCTATCAATGTTTAACTTTCTGTCTGATAAGTTAATTTACTCAAACACTAACAAAAAATATGACAAAAATCTACAGCACAAAAAAAAATCTAAATAAAGTATCTACATACGCTTCAGTTGAACTAATTAGCCGTATGTTGTGAATCCGGCTTTGAATGCATGTTCACGTTCGACTTGTTCCGCGCCACAATCAGCTCGGGCAGTCGTCGTGTCTGTCACTTGGTCTTATGTGAGTCTGCCTGTAGTGTATGTCGGTTCGGCAGTCCGCTTCCCCATCAATAAATTCCGAATCACGCGCACTGCATTCACAGCTCGCGCTCATTTCGAGCGAGAAAGAAAGATCTTATCGCCAGAATCGATCTGAAATATGGGCATTCCGACCGACTTGAAAGTTTGTATAAGCGAGGCGCATTCATGCCCGCACATGAGTTATGGTGTGCCCACGTCCGTGATTGTTTGTCCCCATAGTACCTATCAAATGTGCGAAGCGGCGACGAGCCGACGACCTAAGACGACGACAACGTCGTCATTGTGGTTGCTGTCGATCGGTGACAGCGGGCAATGAAACTGGTTCGTTTGTTGAATGACACGACGACGACTTCGACGAGACGTCCTTGTGAGAGACGCGCTCATAAAATACTTAAATTATTGACTGATTTTAGAATTAAATTTGTTTAAATAAACAAATGCATTCGACATCAGCCGTCCCAAACCGAAAGTTATAATTTTAACATTATCATGGAAATATTTATGCGATCATTGCATCCGTTCTCGCTGTTAGTATCAAAAGGTTAAAATGTTGGAACTTCTTCGGTTCAAACAAAGTGGTTTATTGTCTTCACAGGTAGCTGGTCCAAAAAATCGAGCCAATTAGCTGGTCGCTCCTTGAGATCATAAAAGGTGTTCATTTTCAGGTTGGTTTTATTGTGACCGATTGATTGATCGTCTAGAGTCCATTGTTATTCTTCCATGTATATTTTACAAAAGTAGGAGGAATAAATGGTCCAACTGAATGCTGTTTCATGTTTTATTTCAAAAGTGTGGCGTGGAGGCTTGTCAATCATGACAAGCAGGTAGTTTCTCATATCTTTTTATTTCTCTAATAAATAATATTGATTGAAATCCTTATACGGTTAGTGGGTAGAAAGATACATCATTCACATACATTTGTGATACCGCTGCTTTTCAAAAACTGAAATTTATTTAAACTACGTAGGTATTATTAAATGAAACAAATGTTTATTGTTGTAGATAGGTACGTTCGTTTTTGAAGTTAATGGAACAGTTTTATTTATTTCATCTTAATTAAAATTTATTTTTAAATCTAAAAATGTCGTTTAAACGTTTGAAGTTCATATTTGTATACCTACAAATCGATCTTTAAATTCAAAATTCTATTTGATGTTTTTATAAATTGGTATAGAGATATGGACTGCAAATAGAGCAAGTAACATTTGTTGCAGGGAAAACACATCAGATTGTATAAATTCTTATGTGCGCAGTTCTTTATTTTTTTAAAATTTTGAGTTTATTAAGCATTGAGCATTTATAAGGCGTTTTCTTTTTTAGCTCTGAGCGGAGTAGAGCCTGAGCTTATCGAGTAAGCTATGAGCATTGAGCAGGGTGCCCTCCGAGTAAGTTTTGATCGAAAAAAGAAACTTCACAAGTTGCTCGGAGCTTAAAAAGAAAAACGCCTAACAAGTTGAAATCATTTGTAAGAATTTTCTTTTGGTGATTGAAAACAGGGAAAAAAGTCTACCGTTTTCTCCTGCAAGCATAAAATGTTAAATTACTGAAAATAGGGATTTTGACTTGCTCTTAAGAACTAAAGGCAAGTCTTGGATTCGTGCAAAACAAAAATTTTGAGATAACAATCAAATATGACATAACGTTGATAGAAAAGACGACAAAAGTGGGTCCGGCAGTTCTGTCTGTCTGTCTGTCTGTAAATAGACACCTCTATAGCTTAAACGGGTGGACCGATTTACTTCAAATTTGGTAGGTATGGTTTTTAGGGTAATACGCACGGAACTTTTTCTGTATGGGTCACTGTAAGTCTAAAAATAACGGTACCTGTCATATAACGGATATCAAATATTTTATTTTTCTCAAAAACGGTTCTAACGATTTCAACCAAATTTCACATGTGCAATAAAGTGTAGAAGACCTATCAAATTGTGAAATCCAGACTTTCAAGAAAATTAGTTTAACAGTACCTGCCATATAACGGTATTTTTAAATTTCGACTATTTTAATAAGGGCTGAACCGATTTAAATGAAATTCAATACTGAAATTGTCCCAGCTTTTGTAAATAACATGGCATACATTTTTATTTTCAAAAATGTTTTTGTTAAGATTTAAATATTTTTGAAAAACTGTTTTTCCTGAATTTAATATTTCAAAATTCCGTTGACGGATTTTAATGAAATTTAGTTTTGATGTATAATTAATTATGTTCTAAAAATCTGCGTATTCACTTATTTTTAGAAAATACTTTGAAAAAATCGATTTTTTCGAAAACCGGTATAACGATTTCGTAAACTTATATTTAGTAAAGAAAATTTTCTGCATACTTTGATTTTGGTTTAAATCTTCGTAAGATATGGATTTAGATCTTTTGAAGAAATTTCATACGATTTGTTTGTATATTCCGTTTGTACTTTAAACCCTCAGGTACCTTTCCACAAGAACAAGTTTTTGCGACCCAGTCGTGCCCTTTATTTTAAATGACCCACAAAAATAAAATTAACTAAATTAAATTTTAATAAAATAGAATAAGTTAGAACGCCATCTTTTAGGACAGTGAATTTAAAACAAACAACAAACCGTTAAGAAGTTATGGCTGTTTTACGTGGTTGCCACTTTTGTAAATTGATAAAAATATAAATAATTTTGTTCGCAGTGTAGTTGAAATTCTGAACAAAAATTGTGTATTCCCAGAACTCAAAGGAAGATAATTGTTTAAACTATGATTTTTAATTGTTTAAAATATATATATATATATATATATTCCTTTTTACTTGCGATTACTAAGTATACTTTATACAACATATAAGGCAAGTTTCGTGAAAAAAAAAGTTATGAGATAACAATCAAAAATCAAATAAGGATGATAGAGAAGTCGAAAAAAGTAAGTCTGTCTCGGTACCTACAGCTTCAACGGGTTGGCCAATTTACTCCAAATTTTGTAGGTATGGTTTTTAGGGTAATACGCGCAGACTTTTGTTTTTGTAGGTTACTGTAAGTCAAAAAATATCGGTGACTGCCATATAACGGTTATCGAAAATTTTATCTTTCTCGTAAACGGCTCTAACGATTTATACTAAATTTTGTATTTGTAATAAGCCCTTTTATTATATTTGGTTTTCGCATGAAAATTATTAATAAACTAATATTGACATAGATATTTCAAATTTTTCATAAAAATATTTTAGTAGTGCGGCTAAAATAAGAATCTCTGTACTTAACTTATCGTCCGAAGTTGGGCTCAAGGGTGAACTGGTGACTGTGTCTCCTCCCACGACTACGAATGATAAAACTTATTCGAAACGTCGGGAAAAAGAAATTGTAAATATTTCTTAAAGTTAAACGCGGTAAGTTCCGAAAATACCTTAATCTTTAAAATGTATAACGTCCGCGATAAGAAAAACATTTAATCTTATATTACAATATATTTATTTTTCTTTTTTTCTAAAATCGTAGGTCTATAAAAAAAATCGATTTTTTTCAAACAACTTTTTTAAAATTTTGGAGAATGCCAATTATAGCTAATTAATAATTTTCATCAAAAAATAAATTTCAAAAAATATTCATGAATTGGTTTTCAAAATATTCAATTTTCAAAAAAAAAATTTGTTTCATTAATCTAATTTTTTTAAGAAACGTCATTAAAAAATTAAGTACGCCATTATTGTTTGGCTATCTAGGTCTTCTTAGAAATATTTTTTTTTAAAATCCTTTCAGTCTTTAACGAGAAAGTCAAAATTAAAAAAACAACGTTATATGGCAGGTACCGTTAAAACCATTCCTAAAGAAATATGGTTCATGCCATCTAAAAGGCTTTTAATTTCGTATCACTTATGTCAAATTTTATCAATATCGTTAGAGCTGTTTTCGAGAATAACGAGTTTTTTCACAACCGTTATATGACAAGTACTTAGTTTTAGGCCTAGAACAAAAATTCAAAAACCCCCCTGACTGTCACTTTAAAAATCCTGTATATTTACCGAGTTTAAAGGATATCGGTCCAACCGTTTAGGGTGCAGGTGCGAATGACAGACAGACAGACAGACAGACTGACAGACTGACAGACTGACAGACTGACAGACTGACAGACTGACAGACTGACAGACTGACAGACTGACAGACTGACAGACTGACAGCCTGACAGACTGACAGACTGACAGACTGACAGACAGACAGCCTGACAGACTGACAGACTGACAGACTGACAGACTGACAGACTGACAGACTGACAGACTGACAGACTGACAGACTGACAGACTGACAGACTGACAGACTGACAGACTGACAGACTGACAGACTGACAGACTGACAGACTGACAGCCTGACAGACACTGACAGACTGACTGACTGACAGACTGACAGACTGACAGACTGACAGACTGACAGACTGACAGACTGACAGACTGACAGACTGACAGACTGACAGACTGACAGACTGACAGACTGACAGACTGACAGACTGACAGACTGACAGACTGACAGACTGACAGACTGACAGACTGACAGACTGACAGACTGACAGACTGACAGACTGACAGACTGACAGACTGACAGACTGACAGACTGACAGACTGACAGACTGACAGACTGACAGACTGACAGACTGACAGACTGACAGACTGACAGACTGACAGACTGACAGACTGACAGACTGACAGACTGACAGACTGACAGACTGACAGACTGACAGACTGACAGACTGACAGACTGACAGACTGACAGACTGACAGACTGACAGACTGACAGACTGACAGACTGACAGACTGACAGACTGACAGACTGACAGACTGACAGACTGACAGACTGACAGACTGACAGACTGACAGACTGACAGACTGACAGACTGACAGACTGACAGACTGACAGACTGACAGACTGACAGACTGACAGACTGACAGACTGACAGACTGACAGACTGACAGACTGACAGACTGACAGACTGACAGACTGACAGACTGACAGACTGACAGACTGACAGACTGACAGACTGACAGACTGACAGACTGACAGACTGACAGACTGACAGACTGACAGACTGACAGACTGACAGACTGACAGACTGACAGACTGACAGACTGACAGACTGACAGACTGACAGACTGACAGACTGACAGACTGACAGACTGACAGACTGACACAAATTACAAAAAGGTATAAGGTAACTTTGTATGTTTTACCGTTGTTTTTAAACAATTTTTTTTCTGATTCAAGTCAATTTTAGTTAAGATAATTGCCCCTCACGCCTAAACGGGTGAAAATAGACCCCCCTCCCATACGATTTACCTATTTCTTGTCTTAACCCCACCTAAACGCTCAAACTTTTTGGTGCACCTTAAACAAATCACCCTGTACATCAGTATATAGGTAACTTAAACCTTAGGTACACAGCAGTTTATAAGATTTTCTTCGTCAAATCGTAGATACCTTTACATGTACCTTTACAAGTAGGTAGGTATCTAATTAAGTTAATTGGTATACCTACCTACCTATAACTCTGATTATGTACCGAGTTAATTAATTCGCCAAATATGCAGGTAGCTAAATGGTATATAGCTATATTATGTAGGTTCCATCCTATAAATGACCTTTAGAAAACAAGTTTCTGTAATGTATTATCAAAGCACTTCTAATCAATGCATATACATACCAACACCAACATATAGGTACCTACCTCCCCGCATATTCACAAAAATTTACCAAATCATTTAGTCAAGTTTAATAAATTAATTAACTCGTCACTGAAATCAAGTGGTTTCAAAATAAATAAAAAAAAAAAAAAAAAAAATTCAACAACAATTTGTTATCGGCATAAAAAGCCAGATAATGAATAATGATTTCCCAAAAAAAGAGAAACCTCATTAAAACGAAACCAAAACGAACAGCAAATCAACTTAATTCAACACACACACATTTATTCACTTCGCAATCTTCATAAAAAGAAACCAGCGCCATTCAGATTGGGATTAATGAAGGAATCATTTTCACCAATGTTCAGTGTCTCGTTTTTTTTATTGTTGTGTCTTTTTATTTTGGCAACGAAGAATGGTTCCACGTCCCAACGTAACCGTCTGGTGAACGTGATCACCCGTCACAACTCACAACTGCAACTGTTGGCTGGTACGGGTCGATGCGTGAACTCTACGGGACGTCATTAATAACACTTAAGTCGCCTTCTTTGCTACGTCTCGTTTGCTTCTGCCGAACCATCCCCGCACCACATACCATTTTCCGAGTTTCCTTTTTTTCATTACCGACACACGCACCAATGTAAACGATTGCCCCACAGGCATTCGGGTTGGTAATCCTTTTGTGACGATTGCTACAGGGTACAATGCCACCACTTTCTTTATCCAAGTCTTCCTCCCTGTCGCCCGCATCGTTTTCTCTACGTCCCGATTTTCTTGGTTTCGATGAAGTAAATTGCTTGGAAAATCTCTGGAACATTGATGCCATTGATTGCTTTTTGAGAGGGAAAACTATTTTCTCCAAAAAAAAGCAAATTGATGCTTCGTAACAAACATATGTTGAGATGAGAGCGAACATGGACCCCTTCATTTTTTCAATGAATTTAAATTTCTTAAATCGATTATAATCGGTGATTTGGGTAAAATAAACATAAATGGTGGCGGTAGTCATAACATCCAAAAGATTATCTATTTCCTTCGAGCCGGATTTGAACCAGCGACCTATGGATGTCCGCTTTTTTTTAATTTAATCACTTCTACAGTCCACCGCTCTACCAACTGAGCTATCGAAGGCAATTGAAGTCTCGCTTACCAATTTCCAACCGCCATATTTGGATTTTTTGATTCCCAAAAGTGAATTAACAATTAACTTACCTTTCACTTTATCTGTTTGCGATTGCTGGCGAAAGAAAAACATTTTATTTTTGCTTAGATTTCTTTTTTTTCCAGCGAGAAAATTGACAGTTGGAATAACGGTTTTTATCGCCTTCGATAGCTCAGTTGGTAGAGCGGTGGACTGTAGAAGTGATAATTCCAAAAGCGGACATCCATAGGTCGCTGGTTCAAATCCGGCTCGAAGGAATGAGATAAATTTTTTTTAAAGTGAATCTTTTTTGTTTTTAAATAAATATTTGTTATCTTTTGCTGTGTGTTTTAAAGCGATCAACGATCTATAAATGGAGGTAGTTACACGTTAACAAAAGCTTCTATTTAGCCAAATGAGGTAACAGATTGTAGATACACAGTTTTTTTTATTTTATTCGTTATAGGAAGGTATATCTTACCTATATGGAACCGTCGCTTAAACCACATTTTAGCCATACAGGAGGGTTCCATATCAATTACTGGCGGTTATAAAAATACTACAAAAAAATGCATTTGGATTTATTTTTTGCAAAGAAATAACAACCTATACACTTTAAAAAAATTATCGACTGTGTCTCACTCTCTCGCCTTACCAATAACAAATCGCTGAACACGCATTGTTATGAACACGCGGTTAAAATTTTAAAGACGAGTTAATTTGTTACCAATAACCAAGTTGAACACGGCTTTTACTAACGGCGGGTTTATTACTAAATCTATTACATTCATCGGCGGTCAGCCATCAGACGAATAGGGGGAATAACATGTAGCATATGAAAACATGCACGTGCCGTAACTATTCGGGACTGGTGGAAGTGTGATCATAGCCTCTTTGCGGCGGCCGCTAGTAACAAGCCTTTTAAAAAAGGTTTGGCTAATATGATCAGGCTAGTTCCTCAGGTTGGCAACAGGTTAATTCCCTGTTCCGTAAAATTTTAGAATTACGAACCCGACAACAAGCCTCGGAAACGGACTGATCTCACGACGACAACCAACGCAACGAAAACGGCAAAACGATTTACGAATTTTCTTATGGAACGTACGATCGCTCTATAGAGCTCGAGCTGCTCAGCAGCTAGCCGATGCCCTGTCAAAATATAGAGCTGACATAACAGCACTACAAGAAATCAGATGGACAGGGAATGGTGTTTTACAGAAGAAAGAATATGACGTATACTACAGCTGTCATACAAAACACCATGTGCTCGGGGTAGGCTTCCTAGTCAGCGAAAAAATGAAGTCTACCATCATCGGCTTTAACGCTATAAGCGAAAGGCTATGCACCCTTCGCGTGCGAGGCAAATTTACGAACATTAGCCTCATTAACGTTCACGGACCTACGGAGGAGTCCTCAGACGAAGAAAAAGAGACTTACTACGAACAAGTCGAGAGGACCCTCAATGCCTGTCCAAGGTATGACGTAAAAATCATCCTTGGGGATTTGAACGCAAAAATAGGTCGGGAGCCGGTATTCAGGCATTACGCAGGCACCCATAGTTTGCATGAGAACACTAATGACAATGGACTTCGAGTCTTAGAATTGGCAGCATCGAAAAACATGGTCGTTGCGAGTACCAGGTTCCCGCGAAAAGATATCTACAAAGCCACCTGGGTATCACCTGATGGAGTCACTCGTAACCAAATAGACCACGTGTTGATAGACCGTCGCCACTACTCGAACTTGATGACGGTACGAACGTACCGAGGCGCCAATATCGACTCGGATCACTATCTTGTTGGTATGGTCTTCCGAGGGCGGATTGCCTTGCGAAGACGTATTGCATCCGCCGATCAAGTTCGAATCAACACGGCTGCCCTGCGCAATGAAAATGCCAGTAACACCTTTGGTAATGCGTTAGGACTCGCCCTAGAATCGCTTGATTTAGGGAGAGTAAGTCCTGGGGCCAGTATGCTGGGCGTAGATGAGAAGTGGACACGCCTTAAGAATACTGTCATTAGTACTGCCAACTCCATCTTAGGCAGCAGTCGTAGAAATCGGAACGACTGGTTTGATGATGAATGCAAGCTAGCGACTGAACGTAAGAATGTTGCGTACCGAGCAATGCAGCAATCTCATAGAACGCGGGCACGCGAAGAAGAATATAAAGAGCTCAGAAGAATAGAAAAACGGCTTCACAGACAGAAAAAATCAGCCTGGGAGAAGAACTTAATCTGTGAAATAGAAAAAAGCCGAGAGCGAGGTCAGCACCAGGCGCGGAAGTTCTACCAATCCATCCGAAACATGACGCAGTACACACCACGCTGCACATACTGCAAGGACGGAGAGGGAAATCTGATCACCGATCCACAAAGCATACTGGAGCGATGGGAAGTGTACTTTAATGAATTGCTAAATGGTCAACTCACTGCAGAAGTGGAGGCTCCACTGCTTCAAGACGAATACCCTATGTTGCCGTCACCAAGCATAGAAGAGGTTGAGAAGGCTATAGACCGGCTAAAGAAAAACAAAGCCCCGGGAGCTGATGGTATACCAGCCGAATTATTTCAACACGGTGGGCCAGCTCTACGTCAGGCAATTCATGATATTATAGTGCACGTGTGGGAGCGTGAAGAAATGCCAGAAGACTGGCGAAAAGGTATAATATGCCCCATACATAAGAAAGGAGATGTCGCAACGTGCAGCAACTATAGAGGTATCACGTTGTTGAGTACCGCCTATAAGATACTCTCCTCTATCCTACAAGACCGGATAACCCCATACGCTAAAACCATCATCGGACAATATCAGTGTGGTTTCATTCCAGGCAAATCAACAACTGATCAGATCTTTACCCTTAGGCAGGCGATGGAAAAATGTCTAGAATTTAACATCCCAACATACCACCTGTTTATAGACTTTAAGGCCGCCTATGATAGCATAGCCAGGGTAGAACTTTACAAAGCCATGAGAGAATTCGGCATCCCAAATAAATTGACACGACTATGTAGGTTGACCATGACCAACGTAACAAGCCAAGTAAAAATAGCCGGATTGCTATCCAGACCAATCAACATCTTTAATGGACTCCGACAAGGGGATGGTTTGGCCTGCCTCCTCTTCAACCTGGCGTTGGAGAAAGCAATCCGTGACTCTGGCACGGCAACAAGAGGGACCATCGTCAACAGGTCCAGCCAGATACTGGCTTACGCAGACGACATCGACATCATCGGAAGAACCGAGCAAGCTGTACACGATTCCTTCATCCAGATCGAGCAGGCGGCACAAAATCTGGGGCTGCACATTAGTGAAGGTAAAACAAAGTACATGGTGGCGTCGAATGCGAGAGGAACAGTTGGTCAAACAATCAAGGTAGCGGAGCACGAATTTGAAGTGGTGCAATCCTTTAAATACCTTGGGTCAATAGTAGCAGCCGATAACAATATAGAAGAAGAAATACGCGGGCGGCTTCTCAAATCCAACAGAGCCTACTACAGTCTGTCAAAGCTCTTCAAATCCAGAAATCTCACCATAACTTCAAAACTACTGCTGTACAGGACCATGGTTCTGCCAGTACTCACATATGGATCCGAGACTTGGGTGCTTAGCAAAAGGCACTCTGACCTCTTAGCCGCGTTCGAGAGAAAAGTCTTAAGGAGAATTGTTGGCCCCATATGTGAGGAAGGACGATTCCGGAGACGGTACAATCATGAATTGTACGCAATCTACCTTGAAGCAGATATAGTGACAAAAATTAGGCTCGGTAGACTTCGGTGGGCAGGGCACCTAGCTCGCATGAGCGAAGAGGAACCTGCTCGGAAAGTTCTTTGTGGTACATTCTATGGCAGACGACAGCGTGGTAGACCATGCTTGCGCTGGAGAGATGGCGTAGACCAGGACGCCCGGAGCCTTGGGGTGCGCAACTGGATGGCGTCGGCTCGAGACCGGGATAGGTGGAGAGACTTGTTGAAGGAGGCCAGGACCGGACCCCGGTTGTCGAGCCGATGATGATGATGATGATTACATTCATCATCGATATATATGGTCTCATAATTTCGTATAGTCGCCTCTTTCACTCCTCAAGATTTAATATAAAAGCTTTAAATATAGATTTGCCTGTTTTGACAGATTCGTAAAGAGGGCAATGAAATCAAACACAAATAAATTAATTTTACTTTAATTTTGTTTTTATTCAAAATAATAATAACACCGACGATTTTCCCTTCACTAATCAAATTTTAATAATTTGCTGTTGATTGCACTTGAAACTCCTGCTGCTGCTGCTTTTGCGACGGCTGTTCTTATACTTGCTGCAATAATACTACCAACAGAATTTGATTAGTTTTGGTCCATTATGGTGTACAAAATTATATTACTATTTATTACGTATTATTTCATTTAGGTATTTAATTTAGTTGCCAGACAAAATTGAAAACAATTCTGCACTACTGTCAAAATTTCGTCCAAGTGCGGGCGTTGCTGATATTCTTTTTTGCCACAGAAATATGTTTTTTTTTTTATTTATTTATGCTTTCTATGAAAAAGTTCTTATTAGCTGAATTGAAACTATGGGCTGTAGTTCCGGAGCCGGCGAATTTTACTCGCGCGAAGTTAGCGAATGTAAGCAAACAATCTAAAGAACATTTTACTTCCTAAAATTCGCTAAGTTTGCGCGAGTAAATTTTGTTCACTGATGGAACCACAACATAGGAAATGCGTACTTTCTAATAATTTAAGCGAACTTTGCGAATTCGCGCTAGTGAAATTCGCTGGTACCGGAACCGCAATCTAAGGCGAGTAATGGTTTGTCGCAAAACAAAATTCTATAGGTTATAATCAAAACCGACAAGACGATGATCGAGAAGCCTAAGTCATGCCGTCCATCGTCAGTCTTGTTTATGAATGTATGTCAGATGTTCATCGAGCATTTATAGGCCGATTCAAAATATTAGGCAAAAAAGCACATAAATCACTAGAAATGCTGCAAAAATAATTAAAGCGATTCAAAAAAAAAAATTATTTCTGTTTAAAAAAATTCAATTTTTTAACTATCTACTTTTTCATGTATATTTTTTTTCCATCAAAATCACTTGCATGCGCAACAATTTTACTGCGGATATGTTATTTCAACATTTGTATGGAGTGCAATTGTGGTTCGGATGCACTTCGCAAAAGTGCTGCCATATGCCCTAAAAAAAAATTTAAACGAAACAAATTTCTAAGCAAGCATTTTTACGTAGCATACCTATGGTTTAATTCAGCGTAAGGTTGGGTAATCCATTCTTATTTCAAAAAATGTGCTGTTATGTGCCACCAATATGCCGTCGTGCCTAGGGCTACCAAACGTCAGGATTCGGCCTAACGTGTTTTTTTTACTTTTTACTATATTTTGTCAGCCTCAGGTCAGGCTTCGTGCTTTGACAGGTTTTTTTTTTCCTTCGTAGGTATGTTTTTAGGTAGTCAATCAAGATATTCATTATTAAGTTGGCATCGCATAATCTAGGCGAAATGTTTCGAATCTCTATATTTTATTTTTTGTTTTGGTTTTGTAAAGTCAAATGCCTCTGTAACATTCGCAAGGAGGAAAAGAGGGAACAAAAATTAAACCTTCCGCATGAAGCACTAAGCAGACGGCTCGGCTGGCGGCTTAGTCGCGGCCAACATTTGAACTATCTTTAAAAAATTTATTGCAGAAGACAGTTTTTCAGTTCATATAATAAAGATTCCAGGAGACTATAACGGTTTCACAGACACAATATCCCACGTTACGCTTCCCCTAAAAAAAATTCTTTTTTTAAATTCTTGAAAGAAATTTTTTAGGTACGGATGGTATGGATGTACAATGTACAATGTACATACATACATACATACATACATATATTCATATTTGATTCTTTTAAAGTTTTTGTGGATTTGAGAATACTCTACCCGATGCGCGATATCTCTTGTAACGTTGCTGACATTTTACAAGCGGCGAACGATACACGAAATTAAGTGAGTCGGCCAAACGTTACGCGGGAAAACATAGCTAACCCAGATTCCACTATCCAATTTCATTTTATGTGTTTTAACTAATAAACACAAATCTTGTAACTTACATAATTAACCGTTACCGACCTATAATTTACAAAAAAATTACTTGTTGTCAGGTTTTTTTCTTAAAAATCAGGCTTTTTACTCTTGAATGTCAGTCTTTTTAATTTTTGTCGATGGTAACCCTAGTCGTGCCTTAATTTTTTTTAAAACTTTTGCTTGAACATCAGCAAACCATTTTTTTTTTTGCAATTGTGCTTATGGTAGCACACCATGTCCTGTAGATAACAAAAAAATATAATTTTCATTAGGTTTTTTTATTTTTTTTATGAACCATTATTTGCTCGTGCCAGCATCGTAGGTTTTCAAAACGTTAACTTGTATTCGTGAGGCCTTCGTATTCAATTCTAATCAATTCGTAGATAATCATAATGTTAATCCATCTTTACCCAATTAACACAACATTTTCGAAGCACTTGAAACCAAAATCAGACAACCTCACCATAATAACTGATCATCTTGAATGCAAATTGCTAGACTAAAAATTCGCAAACACGCTCATTTCCCATGCGAAAACGAGTTGCTGCCTTGATGCAGCACTTAAGTGCAAAATGTGTCAATTTACATGCAAAGGCCGCGATATTTTTATGTAGGTAGGTTTTGATACGCGTGCATTAAGTGCGCGTCTGAATCCCCGCATATGTAAGAGAATTGGATTCGGTTAAGATTTGCAGTGAATAGATATCTTTTGTGTGTATCCGTACCACTTGCGTGTGATCAAAAGCGGGCGCAGCATGCATCAGCGCACAACTCGGAGCCTTTAGTGCTGCACATAAAACTAGTTCCATCAACGAAGCCACTCAAGCGACACGATTGTAAATTGTTCGCAGAGTCTGCTCAAGAGAATTCCTTTTGTATAGTTACCGCTTGACATAACTTTACCACAAAATTTACTTTAAGGTAAGGACTGGATTCAAAACACAGAAAAAGGGACCTCCGCCACCGATCGCTATATTGCGATTTAATGCATCCTGAACGCTGTAATTGGGTTTGGTTGCTGATTGAAACCGATTGGAGGGGGGGAGCTTCCATTAGTGAGGCTGCATTGAATTGTGTCTGTGGCCAGTACGGCCCTGAAATTGATTAAATGACTTGCCAACTTTACCTATTAAAACGCCCTATGCTTAGCCTCACACAAAACGACACACAGGATGTTGTGTTCCTTTCTTGGCAGTCAGAAACATTATCCTCAAATTCCATGCAGCTACTAATAACCAGATAAATCGATATGACACAAAAACCGTGTGGTGAACTAACGACAGTGCAGTGTTTGTCGACAACGAGGATAGGGGGCAGCACAGCACATAAAGTTTGCCTTAGTTTTTATCTCCATTTGTGCTCCCAAAGAAACCCACATAGGGAGCCGAATGACATGGCATGGTGAAGCCTCATCGCCCTATCCCACGCTATGAGGTAATTGGGCCTTACCGGAGAACTTATACTATAGAATTTAAATAATATTTTTTTTTTTATTATTTATTTTATCACCGGCTTTGTTTGGTGCGGGGTCTCGTCGATGGTTGCTCGCATTCGCGTTTGTAGCTTCTGCTGTGGTGACTAGTGTGGTGTGGTGTGGTTTGGTTTGGTTTAGTCATGTCAATGGAATATAATGGCAGGCGTATGCCAGTGGTGTTTTGGTTCAGTTTTAATCTGCTTTGAATGGAGATAATAAACTGCAGGTCACATGTCTCATGTTTTGTCAAGGGGACTAATTCGAAGGTTATTACGGGTTTGTTTACATTTTTTCTTTATTCTTGAACCGAAAAGAAATCGCTTTAAAATGAAATCTATTGTTAGAAACACAGACTTATCATTCTATCGCAACGCAGTGATTTGATGAGTGATGAAAGAGAAATTAAAAAAAAAAAAAAAACAAAGGAAGGTAAATCATTTTACATTTTTATTATAATATTATTATTATAGCTAAGAAATTGTCGAATTGATCTCCACAAACATACATAAAAAAAGGTCCCCTGAACTCGCAATAAAAAATCCCAGTTGATTGGGTTGTCGCGGGGGCTAGGGGCGTGGTTTTAAGGTACCTTCCCATGGTTGTAACTGCATATCTCAAAAACGGGGAGTCGTAAAAAAAGCTTCAATTAAAAAATTAAGCTGACTAAATTTCCTACAATTTGGTATCATCTATTACTTCAAAAAAGAACCGTCTTTGAAATATTATCATTCCAATGCCTCGCAGAGCTTGTTAAATTTAACGTGGAGAAAGGTTTTTTTAAACCAACACATTAATGTCTCAACAAAATACAACATATTCAATTCTATCGTGAAGTCTATGCTTTGCTATGCTGCTCAAGTCTGGGGTACGAAAGAGTACGAGGAAATTGAAAAACTTCAAAGAAACTTCATCAAAAAAAAATATTTAATCTACCAACTAAAACACCAAATTATGCAATTTATTTGGAAACAGGTTTACCAAAACTATTTACTGACACCCTTAAATTACAAGCCGATTACATCATTAAAGTTCTTGAATTTCCTGATGATCGTTTGAATAAAACAATGCTTTTCTATGAACCAAGAAACAAAGACTGGTCGTTGGAGAAATGGCAACATATTGGCACTTCTTGTGGTGAAGAGTTACAGATGGACCGTAGATACATAAGATTTTTAAAGGAACATTTTTACAAAATCATACAAAAAAATGAAGATGCTGTTCGAAATCAGTTTGTTTTGGAAAGCCTGTGAATCAGAGAGCAGAATATTATACAGCCAATTAAACTTTAACTTGTGTGATAAAAATTATTTTCAAGATATCCTAAAAGCCAAAGATATTTCTTTAATATTTCAATCAAGATGTGAGCTTCTAAGTCTAAATGGATGTCCATATAACGGAAGTTTTGATCAGTTCTGCAATCTATGCAACTTCAAAGTCAAAGAAGACATTTTTCATTTTATTAGTATTTGCCCATTCTTCAAACGAATAAGAAGCACATACCTCGGAAAACAGTCACTCTCAATGCAGGAAACGTTACAAATATTAAATGGTTCAAACTGGATGAAACTTATTAATTTTCTGAAGGATAGTTACAAATTTAGGATATTTACGTAATATACAATTTTTAACCGAGACGAACAACCGAAACTGAAACCAGTCAAACACCATAGGTAAAAAAAAAGTTTTGAGATAACAATAATCAAACATGACATTACGATGATAGAGAACACGAAAAAAGTAGGTCCGACAATTCTGTCTGTCTGTTCGTCTGTTATTCTGGATGTATCGACACCTACAGCCTTAACGGTTGGGACGATTTTTTTCAAACTTGGTACTCTGTATTTTTAGAGTAATATGCTCAGGCGTATTTTTGATTTGTATCCTGTGTAGGTCTGAAAATATCGGTACCTGCCATATAAGCATAACAGATAATTCCATTTTACTCGAAAAAATACGATCGATTTTGATAAAATTTCGTGTGACTGATTTTTTGCCAACGGTGATATTTTTGGTAATTTTTTTTTTTAAACTAGCTTTTTAACGGTACCTGCCAAACAAACGTTACAGACAACTCCATATTTTCAAAAAAAAAAATACGATTGATTTTGATAAAATTTCGAATAATGGATTTGTAGGTGACGGTTATGTTTTTTATGTTTTCAAAATATGTTTCCAAATTAACAGTACCTACCAAGTAAGCCTTAAAGTTAATCCAATTTTTCTCCAAAAAAATACCACTGATTTTGATGAAATTTTGTGTAAATGGTTTTTGCCAAGGATAAAGTTTTCCATTAGAATTTTTTTTTTCAAAATCATCTTATTAAGGGTACCTGCCATATAAACCCTATAGAAAATACAATTTTTCTCAAAAAAAAAAAAATACGATCGATTTTGATGAAATTTTGTTTGACTGATTTTTTCCCGAGATAAAGTTTTTCGTTTGATTTTTTTTTTTTTTCAAAATAATGTTACTAACGGTACCTGCCATATAAGTTCTATAGAAAATATGACTTTTATCTAAAAAAAATAAGATCGATTTTGATAAGATTTTGTGTGACTGATTTTTTGCTAACAACGAAGTTTTTCGTTAGAACTTTTTTCAAAATCACCTTATCGACGGTACCTGCCATATATTTTTTTTTTTTTTTTTTTCTTTCGGTAGGTGGAAATCTTCAAAAGACACTTGATAATATTCGGTATCAAGTAGTGTGGGACTTCTACCGCACTAAAACCACCTAGAATCATGACCAATCTATAAAAGATCGACAAATGATTTTAGTTTCTCAATTTTTAGTTCACATTTTGGGAAGTTTGATGATTTAATACTTTCCCATCGCTTTTAGACCATCAGCTCATGAGGCTTGGTTCTTCTTAGTCTCCGAACATTGGTACGTACATTTAAGACTGTCTCCATTTCGGAGTTAGTGTGACTAAGCAGTCGCTGATTGTGTGATACAGCGTGTTTTCTAATTACTTCTGTAACCATTTCTACTTGAAGGTCACGATGTAAATCGCTGTTTCTTATATACCAAGGGGCGTTTACTATTCCACGAAGGACTTTGTTTTGGAATGTTTGGATGGTTTCCGCATTTGTTTTCTTTGTACAACCCCAAAGTTGGATGCCATACGTCCAAACAGGTTTTAATACCTGTTTATACAACATTAATTTGTTTTCAATTGATAGGGCAGAGGTTTTTCCCAGTAACCAGTACATTTTTCTATATTTTAAGTTAAGTTCTTCCCTTTTTTTCTTGATGTGCTCTTTCCATTTTAGCTTTGCATCCAAAGTTATCCCAAGGTATTTGGCCGTATTGGAGTAAGGTACTACTTTACTATTAATAAAAAGTGGAACATTATTAATCTTTTTCTTAGTAAAGTTTATATGCGTTGATTTTGTTTCATTGAGTCTGATACGCCACTGTTGCGTCCATTCTCTTATCTTGTCGACTGCATATTGCAGTTTTTCTGTTGCCTTTACAACGCATTTATCTGACACTAATATCGCAGTATCATCTGCAAAAGTGGCCATGATCGCATTGTTGTCCACTGGAATATCCCGTGTATACAACAAATACAGGTTTGGTCCTAAGACACTTCCTTGTGGTATGAAATTATTTTTACTTCCGATTAATTATTATATAGTTTCTTGCTTATAAGCCAAAGGTTAGTAATCTTACACGAAAGCAAGTTTGTCCGACCCAGTCTTGCCTTTTATTTTCTTTCAAATCATGAGTCTATAAGAACATGCAATAGACTCTGAAAACTGCCCCGAAGTAGGAACAAGAACTCGCCAAGATGATTAAAACTGCAGTTAAAAGATGCCAAACTGATATCATCTTCAAAAAGTAATGAAAACGAGCTTTAATTTTAAAGTTAACGACTTAAGTGTGTGGCTTACTATTTTGTTTACAAGTTGAGTTTAATTTGGAGTTCATAATAAGAATTAGGTTGATATCTCATCTTATAGTAAAAAGTTAAATATTTAGGTATTCCTGATATTACAAAATTGTTTCAGAAAAAAAGTATGGGTTGATTTATATAATACAACAATGAATATACCTTCAATGTTTACCTAAGACAAATTCTAAAAATATATGTACCTACCTACATAGAAAGTTATCAACTCTCCATAACCTCGATTCGACTGTGAGCTCGTGATACCAAATAAAAAAAAAAAACAATAAGAAACTCACATTGCATCTGTAAGTTTTCCTTTTCAATTTTTGCTATTTTTCCCAACAAAGCCATCAAACTAATAGCAACCGCAAACTTTTCCCCAAATGTCTTTCTCGATGGTTTTCTTGTGTAACTTGTGCTAACAAAGGAGAGAGAGTTTCTGTAATTAAATGCCCGAACATTTGTTACATACATTCGTCGTCTTCAAAGCCAATGAACAACCCTCTCAATCTAACTTGAAATTAATTACAAATAATTATTGCTAAAGTGCCTTTCCCGCCAGGAAGTCGATAAATGTTCAATGAAATGAAATGACAGAAATAATTGTCAAGCCAGTTGTTGCCGTTCCTCTTTGATATTTACGTTTTATTTTTACTTTTTATTGACATCAATCGTGACATGAAACTAAACGTCAGTGGTATATTTCTGGTTTTACATTGTCGCTGCGACTTATTCAAATCCGTCGAGTTCCGTGCACACCCACAACTTCAGCAATTCAGCCGGTGCTTCACATCTCTATTGTGTTGTGATGCAGTCTCTGGGTTTGGTGCCGTGTTTGTGCATCACAAAGAAAAAAAGAACGTGCCAACTGCAAGGAGGAATAAACAACGAGGTGTTTAGAGAAGTGAAGTTTCTAATTAAAATCGGATTGGGATACAGCGAGACTCATCCATTTGGGAGGGAAGTTCCACTTCTTGTTTGCCCATTAATTACATCAAAGTCCTGTGCTATAAGTCGGCTCTTCGAGAAGATTGTAGGAAACCGTACGACGCAGAATCCAGAATTTGGAGAAACAACCAGCAGAAGCAGACATTAAAATGTTTGTGCACACAGAGTGTGCTGCTGCGAGGGGTTCCTATACTGTACAGACAGTTGACGTTCCAGAATTTTCGGATAATGTGGGTGGGTTGGGTGCCCGTGTCTGGAATAGCAGAGAGCTTGCAGCCAACTGGCAGCAAGTGGGTGCCCATTGTTGAAGTTGGATTTGGATGGAACAAATAACGTATAGCGCGACTGCGACATGAGAAAACTTATTAAATACATTGGCGACGTTCTTTGTCGTGGTGGTTATTGTCTGTCGGGTGGAATTGAGTGGAATGGATTCAGAACAGAAACAGAAAACTGAACTTTTTCGAGGTTAAAGTGTGGAAGTGATGTGGTGTCAGATTCACCGCGATGCCAATGTACCTTCACTATGTTATTCGAAAATGGAAATTGTCTAGAAAGTTTCTTACAGAAGTCATGCGGATTTTGAAACAGAACCAATTTATTATGCCTTCAAACATAAGAGATGTGTGGTCTGGGTCCGACAAACCGTTTGTTGAAACTTTTTCTTTTGAGAATTAATTTTGCGGTTAACTCAAAGTATTCATAATATCATAATATAGCAAGAGAGTTGGATTGTGAAAATCGATAAGGAGGAGGTGGTATAGATATAGATACATAAACCTACATATAGATATGTAAAGCAATTTTTTTTTTAATGCACGAAAATATAATTTAATAATGATAATTTTAAAGTCAGCTACCATTCTATTTATATTAACTTACCTGCTCTAATGTCATGTATCTTTTTGTGGGAATAGGGTTTTGGATAAGAAAAATACCAATAATTCACTTTTATTCTCAAATACATTTATAATAAGAGAAGGGAGTGCACTTTGTGTACTATTTCGCATAGGAATTTGGAACGCGCAAGCTTGTTTGGTTTTTAAAAGTTTATATTTTTTCTATGATCCTTAGCTTTTTAAATTTTGGGTACATGCCCAGAAGTTTTTTATTTTTATGGTTTAAAGCTTTTAAAAAAAAATTCCGACGAAGATCTATTGTATCCGCATATCACAAATTACTGATACGAAATTTAACAAAATCGGTCGTATTTTTGATTAGTACTGATGCAACCATACTGACATGAAGCCCAATAAAAATTGCACACATTATAGGTAGGTATGGTTTTTTTTTGAGTTAACAAAGAAAAGCTTTGTGATACCAATCGAGACAAAAACCTCGACAAAATTTGTGTTTAATTTGTATATGCCAGGCACTCGAATTCGTCGTTAGTATAAGATAGGTAGAAAGTTAAAATTATTCTCCGCGAAATAAATCAATTGTGATAATCTTGATTTAACACAAGCCATGGTTGACTCAATTTGTTTCACCAACACACACTAAAGGCCCAACTATAATTGATTCTGTTTAAATTGCCTTAAGAAACATAGCAAATACACAATATGTTATACCCATCACACTTACTTTAATAAGCGTTTCTTTCACTTTCGCAAACTTAAAGGTAACTATAATGGTTCAAATCAGCTTTCTATGGCCTTTGGTTCATCAAAAATTTTTGGCCCTTCGTTTAAACGCTCTAGCTCACCACACACTCATCGTCATTAGCAACTGTTAATTTAAAGATTGGCTATAATTATGAATGATTATGGTAAATCTGTTGAAAATCGGAACCTTTTGACATTTAACTTCTTAGGGCTGGGTTCAACTTTTTTTTCATAATTCTGCTTAACATACCTAATTCTGCAAATAGAAAAAAAGGTCGAAATTCTGATTTTAAAAATCTGCTTTAAAAAAAAAATTGCTTTGCAAAAATTCTGCTTTTTAAAATTCTGGCTGTTAAAAAGAAAAAAAAATCAGCTTTAATGCTAGGTAGGAGGAACAAAAGTGGTCGCTTTTTTAAACCTTTTTTTTATTATTATTTGTCATATTTATGATTAGTAGAATTTTGAAAACCGGACTATTAATAGCAGAATTTTGACAAGAGAATTTTCACCCAGACAGAATCTCGACCACAACCCTTTTTTTGTTATTATTTTAAGACGGCGGAGTCTTATCTTTTGGATTCAAAATAAATGAACACTCGATTTGAATATTTAATAATTAGGTATATCTTTATTTATAACAACAGCGGAACACGTCTTTATACTAGAAAGGTAGATGAATGAATGACTCTTCTTTTGTGTTATTCGATGAGTACAGAGTGTCTCAGCGAATACATGCATAATAAAATAAAGCAAAGATACTTATACATTAAAACAAATTATAACATGAATTATAACATGGGTACAAATATAATAAAGGGATACCTATACCTGGCAGCCTGTGTTAGTTTGTGTACAATCATTTTTTTTTTCGCTTACATTATCTACAATTTGTCGAAAAAAAAAAACAGATTTTTTCTTTTTAATAGCAAATTTCTATAAGACAGTAAAGCTGAATTTAGAAACCAGAATTTCGACGCGCTCCTAATTTTTTGCTCATAAAAATGGTGTTTTACAACGTTCGGGTTAACAGATAAAATAAAATGTTTTGCTAGTATTTTGTCAAGCCATAAACTGTCAAATTAAATCAAAGGATTGAAGATGATATATTAAAAAAAAAAATAACTAAGGAACTACTGTTTTATAAATAATTTTTGCTTAAAACAAAAAACAAATTGAATAAAAAAAAAAATATGTTTGTTTGGGGAAAAAGTGATTTAAGGGGTTTCGGATGAGATCGGATTTGAAATTCTGTTATCATAACTTGTTATTTGACTTCAAAAATCTGTTTTTTTCTTAAAAATTCTGTAAATATGTCGAAAGAAATTGTTTTGATTGTATAGTCCAGTAAAATTATACATCACAGTATGCGTCAAATCCGGTAGTTCTGATATTTTGCAGACTTGTTTATGATGTTGGCTTTATGAATAATCCAAGTTTGTGACCTCGAGCAACTTTGTCACAAACCGAAAAAACCGCGGAAAAAAGGACGTTTTTTCAGTTTTTGGTGATTATAACCAGAACTAATTTTTTAAAAAAATACTGTTAAAATGTTATTAAAGTAGACAAAATTTCCTACAAAATGATACTAAAACTGTCTCTGTAGACAAAAAAGTTCCCGAGATTAAGCTCTTCAAAGTTTATAATTTTTTTCGAACTTCGCAATTTTTTGCAATATTTTACACGTCACTTGAATAACTCCATCTGGACGAAGATCCATTTACCTCGGACGAAGTATGCTAGTCGACCATTCATCACCAACCCCTGATGGGGATATGCCATCCCAATACGTCAATCCAGATAAGGACGAACCTCAACCGGGACCTTTCAAAGGGCAAAATTAGTTTAATTTTTAATTTAATAATATTACTCAATTTCCTAAGATATTAAATTATTAACTTTTGTTCTAGGTACTTATTATTCTTCATATATTTTTCTTTTTTAACATCCCATTATAAAAGTACAGAGCTTCGATAGTAGAATCAGGGTCAAAATTCGTTCAGAACGACAGAATTGCAAATAAAATGTGAAGTTCGAAAAAAATTATAAAGTTTGAAAGGCTTAATCTCGGAAACTATTGAGTTTACAGAGACAGTTTAGGTATCATGTGGTAGGAAATTAAGTCAACTTTAAAAACGTTTTGAGAATTTTTTTTTCAAAAATTAGTCCTTTAGGGTTATAATCGCAAAAACTGAAAAAAACGTTTTTTCCGCGGTTTTTTCGGTTTTTGACAAAGTTGAGTTCGGCACTCGAGGTCCATACTTGACTTATTCATAAGGCCAACATCATTAACAAGTCTGAAAAAATCAGAACTACCGGATTTGACGCATATTACCACATACTCCCAGGCGACAATTTTACTGGACTAATATAAAAATGTGCGCACTTTTTCATTTCTATCTATCAATCCCATTTCTCTTAAAAAAGTTTTTTTTAATATTTTTGTAATGGAAAATATATATTTTGTTTTTTTTTTAACATAATTATGTATGTATATGTATAGGTAGATAATGACTGAAAAGGTTTTTATTTTACTAGATACCTAATGACAGTATTATAAAATATTATGATTGTAGTTTTTTGTAAAGTGCGTTAAAGACAGTGTTGAGTGTTCCTAAGCAGAATTCAGAATTTTCCACATACAGAATTTCGCACATACACAAAGAATTATAAAAAGGAAATTTTTACCAAACAGAATTTTGAAAACCAGAATTCCAACCCGCTTTCTTTAAGGTAACATTTGTACGACAAATTTAATCTTTTTTTTTTTTTATTATTATTAATAGAAATTTTTTTTTTATGAAGATTAACGCATGTGAGGTTTGAATATGTTTAGGCCAAAGAAAAGTTTGTCAATTAATTGACTTTTTATTTTGCGTTGACGATCGCACAATCCAAAAGACATGAGGCACAATTTAACACCATTTTTAGTCATTTGACAATTGCATTAAAAAATGAACAATATAGGGTTTCGTGTTTATTTCTTCGTTTTTGGTCATCAAAGTGCGATTTTTTATAATTTTTAGCAAAAATGTATCTACAAATTCAAGTAGAAGCTGAACATGAAAGCCATACTTGCTTGGAAGTTGCCTACTGGCAACTTCACAGCATATACAGGTATTTGAATTTGACAGTTATAAGATGTATGTATGTAGCTAACTTCTTTTGCAGTTAGCTACATATGAAATATTTCTCCTAAATTCTCCTTAAATGGCACAATTTTTTGAACCATGACGGACGAATCTGAGCGATGCCGAACTTTGAGGGCATTGGTCGTTTTTCTTTTAAGGTTATGTAAAATAACTGGTCAGTTCAGGTGCATGTTATCCAATCTTTCGTGCAAAATATCAGTTTTGGCACCAGTTGGTACCTCTTAGCGCTGTTCTGTTTTTTGGAAAACATGCGTTGTCGGTCGTTTTGAATCGAATTTGTGCTAAAAGAGTCTAGTTATTTATTGGTATCGGTTATCTATATCTGTATGCATGCCGATGGTAATGGCAATGCTATTGTCGTTTTAGAAAAATATTGTATAACATAGTTTACCAGAACGGAGTTGCGTCGAAAGAAATGCTATTTCCAGGTATCACATATCCAAAAGAAGATTTAAAAAACAAATTACCAAAATAAGACTGGAAGGAACAGCATGTGGTATCAGTGGACCTCAAATTGCGGTACAAAAGTAGAAGAAGATGTATAAGAACAATATCAACCATTGGTTTGATAACCTCCCTTTGTGAAGTTGTGATTTAAATTGGGCACTAGACCGTTTACATCTTATTTCTATCCAACCATAAACTCTTTGTTACACGTTCATTATAAAAAGGAGTACTCAAACCATCAGATTGTAACCAAACCACAGGACCATTTTAATGTCATTGTCATCATTCAAATGTTTCTCTGCTAAGGACAAAACTACAAACCACAGGACGCACTTAAATTACTCTCAGTCATTTTGCTTATGACAACATCATCCATTCTGTGTCCCAAATTTAATTTCCTATGCTAATTTGTAAGACACGTAACATTTGGTATGCCATTGCTTTGCCCCACCCTGATGACTTGGAATTTGACTAATCTGGTGCGAAATTGTGTTCCTTTTGGGTGCGCGCGTTAGCTTTGATTTCCCCCATTTCTGTTCTGAGATAAAAAGCAGTTTCTATCCCGAGGAAGAATTACAATTACAATTACAAATCCTTCTTCGACTTCGAAGAAGAAGAACAACAACAACATGTTGAAGATGACTCCTTCACCTCTCACGCTTTTTCATCATTTTTCAATCAACAACATCGTCGTCGGCATCGTCATCAACGTTGCCCCATCATCATCATCATTATTCTACCCTTTCATCACCATCATTTTGCATCAACTTCATCAGAACAACATCAGTGGTCGTCATCGTCATCGTTGTTCGTTGTTCGTTTCTCGTTGTGTGCCCGAAACTCATTCCTTGAGCTTTTGCTTTGGATCCGGCCACGGATCGGAAGAGCGACAGCCACTGCTGAACATGAAGTAAAATTTTTATTAGGATGCCATTGCTCTATACTCTGGTACTCTATAGCAAAGACTACGCTCAACGCTGCCGCGGTCCACCTCATTCTCTTCTCTGTCCGACAACTCTCTACGTCGCATAGCGTCGTATCCACCAGTACCTATGACAGAGATGGATGCCATTGGTGGATAATGCGATTCCCATGACAGCTCTAAACAACAATCATCCCGTGTGACCCCGCTTCTTTGCTGCAACAACAAGTACGACAAAATGAGGATGAAGTGAACGGCAAAGATGATGACGACCGACGACCATCAGGATCAGGACTAGGACGGTGAAAAACTGCTACTGCTTCTCTGCAGATTTATGGATGTGTGCATCTGAGTGAAGTGCCCTGGCCTCCTTTCCCGTTCCAAATGTGGCTGTTATAACAAAGTTAGGACACTGACACTGAGGTGAATTTCTTGAACATCAGAATGAATTGTTCGTAGAATATTTTTGATGTTATTGAAGTTTTATAGTTGTATCGACAGTAAAACGTGAAATTGGGTCACACGAATAGATTCCCCGTACTTTGACAGTCAAAATTTAATTTGAATTCAACGCTTTATGTCTTTAATGTCTCCACTGCTAAATACGTCGATCTTAAAAAATGAAACCGTTTCGCAATGTAGTTAGGTGAGTACAATACAACGTATGACAAATTTTCTTAGTAACGTGGGGTCCCATTCTTCTTCTTCTTCTTCTATTCTGGTGAGGTAATAATATCGAATTATGATATCTACTGAAAATGTTGCACCGAGTCATCCAAATCTGATTTCAAAATTTTGCTTTGTGGACTTTTAAAATTAATGTTGATAAACCAGAAACGATTTAACGCTTTGAAAACCAAAATCGTTTAGAGTAGTTCTTATTTGTAACTTACCCGCGAGAACAGACGACTTGATTCGGGCCGGTATAACATTATCTTAACACCGTTCCAATATTAAGAAGTGTCAAGAAAAATTTTTCTGCTCTGCAGAACATTCTCAGAAATCGAAGAAACTTTGAAAACTCGATAGATGCAAAATACTTCCTTAGAACCACCTTAATAATCCAAATGGACATCCGAATTCGAGTCATAGTAGGAAAAGCAACGCCATCACAAAGCACCATTAGAGAAGTTCAATGGAACGCATGATATGGAAAATTTAGAGTTATGAAAGTGTTAAATTTGTTTTATAATTGCAGCTTCTGGAAAAGAAGTAAATTCAATACCTAGCTCTAAGGCATTTCTAAATATCCCAAGAAATCTGGACGAAATTACACATAAAAAGATGATCAACGAAAACTGAGGAAAGAGAAGCTTATAATACAGTGCAATGCTGTGTAAAGCTTTATAAAAGGGATAAGGTGAACAAACTTGAGGAGAATGTGGAGCAAGTTGCAGGAATAAGTGATATACTGGAGCTTTTGAAAAATCAATAAAGACATCGTCGAATAGTGAAATATTACAAATCTTCCAGTGACTATATAGAACAACTTGTAGGTCAACGGTATATGTGGAAACTCATGTGTCATGTCTAAGAATATTTAAACTAGTTTAAAGCTTAGACAACTCTTGATGAAAAAAGAGACAGATTGCGGGGATCATGTAACTGACCTATGCTTCAAATGGAGTTGAGTCGCCCAAAAACCTAATCGCCAAAAACATATAAATAGAACTTCGACCAACTTATTGGGCGTTCTATTAAAAACCCAAAAAATTGCCAAATTACATACCTATGGTTGTTTTCAATTCAAAAACTTTGTATGTGCCCAAATTGGCCAAAAATTCAGCTGCAAATCTCCTTTTTTCGGAAACGCTAAAAAAAATCGCCATAAACCCAAAAACGAAAAATTGCCAGAAAATTTTGCGTGAACTTTACTTGAAAGTAGACCCAAAAATTAAATTGAAGAATCGCTTAATTTAATTTTTTTTTTTTAAACAAAGTCTTCTCTATTTATTTTTGTGCGTTTTTTTATTTTTGTTCCAAATATGGCTATCTAAAATTAAACCATACAAAAAAAAATTAACAAAAAAAATCTCCATAAAATAATCTGGCTTTTTCAAGGCAAAAACGCCCAAAAACTAAGGCGCCGATTCCTGAAAATTTGCCTTTTTCCATCACTTAGTTGGGCATTTCAACCTTGAAGAGAAATGAATATAATGCACGACTGGGTCGCACGGACTTGATCTTGTAGCAAACTATTTGACTGCAAAAATTTGAAATTTTTAAATTCTGAAGAAAGTGCATAATAAAAACGCACGACCAAGCTCAATGGTAGCTATTAATAGACGGTCGTAAAGCGAAAAACTGTGAATGCTGTTTTGTGATAAATAGCTAATTTAAATTCCATACCGAATTTAAATATAATCGCACACAGCCGTTTTAAGACTATGGCCAAATTTGAAAAAAACCGTTAACACCAAATCTTCGTTACCTGTATTTTTAGCCAAAAACCTAAAATGCAGTAATATTCAGACTACTGCAAGTAAAACGTACACACTTTCATCGAAATCCTTAGAGCCGTTTTCGAGAAAATTTGTAAAATCTAAAACCGTTCTATGGTAGATATACCCGTTATAGCCGGGGTAAAACTAAATTTCGAATGTTTACTCTATAGGGAATCAGAAAAAAGTACTAAACACGAAGTTTGAAGAAAATCCGACACACCGGTTCAGGTTGTAGCTCGGTGAACATTACAAACACCCGAACATTCGCTTATCCGCACATCCGCACAGTAAGACCGACGGATTGCATGACGAAACCCTACTTTTTGGGCTTCTCTATCTTCGTAATTTCAGGTTTGATTAAAACCTCGAATTTTTTTTTTTACACGAAACTAATACTTGCCCTATTGAGCAAGTTAAAAAGCACAGACACGCGTCAACCCGCCTCACACGGCAAAATTACATGGCATCACTTTTAACAACTAGTTTTGGGCCTAATTTCCAAAATGAAAGGTCAGATTTCCAAACTTAATTTGAAAATTAGTCTAAAAAGCATATCCTTTAAGAACGTTAGTTCCATCTTTACCTATTGGTTCATTTTCCAAAAATTTAGCCTAATGAAGTAGAAAATAACCAAACAGATTTCTAAGTAAAAAAAATTACAGTAAAAAAAAAAAGTTCCTGGTACATCTCAAAAATGTCAACATTCGATTTTTTGATGACAAATTAATACCAATCTTTAAAATACCTTCCCTAGTTGTCAACTTTTTTTTAGAGTTTTTCGAAATTACGAGTCGTGCCTTGAAGTTTTTTGTGCAATTTTTTATTTTCATCAAGACTTCACAAAATAAACACTATTTTTCGAATAAGCCCAAAAATATTGGCGAACTTGACATGTCAGATACAAGTGATATTTCAACTTTTGTCTTGTTTTTTCTTCGTCCATATTTGACTATCAATACGTTTCTAGTTTCAAATAAATATCAAAAATCGGATACATATCTATAAGGACTAAGAAGTTTCTCATGTTTTCTCTTTATCGATGAAGCCAAATAGGACTTTCTAAATATCAATTATATCGGCATCATAAATTAACTACTAAGAAAATCGGAAATAACAGTACCGTTTAGGGAATTATGTTGCTTTTATATACCGATGCTGTTAAAGTTAAAAATGCTGTTTTCATTTCCTTTATCTATACGTTCTATTCAAATTAGATTTCCAATCGTAGATTCACGTACTATAAGTAAGATTATTCTAATCCGTTTTTGAACTCAGCGCAGCAAACATCTAATCCAAAAATTGTTCTCTAAGTTCTTAATATTCTATTTTGTCTCATTATTAATCATTGTTACAAGATAAAAAAAAATCTATATCATATTTAACTATAATAAGAAAGTTCAAATCGATTTCATAATAATCTTTTAATTCGCCAGTCCTTGTCTTAATTGATTTTGTTTGACCTTTCAAATTACCACCCTAAGCACTTATATATACCTTTCTTTTCTTTGCCATGGTATGGTCGATTGATTTTTCATAATAATTGTTAAATCGTGCAGGAAATCCAAGCGATTTAGTTCAAGTGAAACATTCGAACGTGATAATAATTTCATTTCCAATTCATGTTAATTGACATTATATAAGTCGGAGTTGTTTAAAGCATTTCAAACATTACTTTGCACTAATTTGCCATACAAACTCATTATATGACCAAGCTTGGTAGGTAAAGAATTTAGAGGGTTGAAGACATTCAAAACATCTGTGAACAGATATACCTATTGAGTTGACATTCTTAATCTTGTGAAGAAAAAAAAAAAAAAACAAAAAGGTTTTGTGTTTGTTTGCTCAAGCATGTTTGCTTAAAATCAGTTGGGTGAAAACTAATACTTTGATGGGAATCCGTCTTTTCATTGTGACGAATATTTAAATACATTGCAAAACGAAAAAAAAAACACTATGAGAACATTGTGTCTTTATTGTGAAATCCTCCCATAATCAGAAATCGTCCAGAGAAAGCCAAAAATGGATTGGCAGCATGAAAGTACAGCGCGCAATATAACAAACAACCCGACTGACTGAACGACTGACAGCGACGAGGAAGCAGAAGCAAAGTATAGAGAAACCAGCAGCAGAGCAGCAACAGCACAGCATAATCATCCGTCTATCTGTTGGATACATCTGAGTACGGCGGTGTGGCACGGGGGGATGGGTGGCAAAGCGAAATCGTGCATTAAATTTGCACAACGCAAATTCACTCCACTCTTATGGTACATGCAAAGAAAGAGATAGACGAACAGAGAGACAGAGAAATAACATACGGTTTACATCGTGATGTCGGGATGCATGAGTAGAAGTCGGTAGATGTTCACTGGAGATAGTGCCATAGGCAAGGAAAGGGGGCATTGCGGCGGTATGGTGTAGTTCAGTGTAGTATACGAGTATCTATAGTTGGCAACTGCAATTGTGCAATTGTTGTGTTGCATGCAGTCACAGAGTATAGATGGGATTACGATGCGCATAGATTTTTATGACCACAAGTAGTACGTGTATAGTGGTGTTGTACTTTATGGGTCCAGGGTCCTTGTGGGCAGAAGGGGGAAACTCAACAACTCAGCAACGGATTCCGAATCAGAGATCTCTACACCGAGATGCAATGGCAAAAAGCAAAAAAGCTAATGAGGATGATGACGATGCATTAGATAGAAATGGCACGTCGTGCACTTATTTTGCGCGAAGTCATCTGGGAATGCTTGGCAAATGGAAATCACTTGTTTTTTCCTTACTCAGCTGCTTATTTTACTCGAGGGATCGTTTGGGGAAGTTCCTTAGACACAAAGCACTTCTGAAACAATTGCTATCGAGTGTTGGAACTCCAATTGATGTTGATTTAATTTGATTTTGATTTGGGGAATTGTAAATAAAAATATTAGGAAATATTTTTAATGGAATCCATCGAATGTGCATTCAATGGAAATTTTATTTAAATTTGTTTTTTTGAATTAAACAACCAAAGAGGCAATGGTTGCTTTTGTGTAGAAATTACATTTGTTTTGAAATAAGTTTAGGGGCAGATTGGGAAAAATAAAAGGAAAGAGCTGTTGGACCTGCTTTTCGCATTCGAGTGATGTGAAAATACACTTCAAATCGTTTATTTACACAAAACAAAAATTTTGTTTGTATAATGTGCTTCATCGACAAATTATCGGTTTTGGTTTTCAAAATTCAGCATTCAACATTCATAGTATTTTAAAAAATAAATATGTAATTATAAGAAATAAATATTATGTTCAAATTATGTATTTTTTAAAACAAAAATTTTGATTTTAAAACTCAAATAGAATTAACTCAATTACAATTATTATGATAAAAGAATTTTGAAAAAAAAAAGAATTTCCGTCCCGTTCCATAAATCTGCAAATATTTAAGGAACAAAAATAGTTTGGAAATGTTTAAAAGATTTCAAATTAACTGGAACAGTTAAAGTATGTTTTAAATAAATGGATTTTTAATTAATAATTCAAAAAATAAAAAAAAAAACTTTTTTTTAAGAGATAGTCAACAGGATAGTCTCCGAAAACAAATCAATGAAAAACATCACCGTTATAGCAAGATATATTTGTCAAAACTCAAAAACAAAGTTTTTTTTTTTACTTTTTTGTTTTCAAAGTTTATTTTGGCAAAATTGGTGGTGCTATTTAAAAGATAATTGGTATAAAAAAATATGGATAAATACCGTCAATAAGCTTTATCCGAAAAATAATTTCCAATAAAAAATATCACCTTTTCCAACAAATCACTCACATTATTTTTAATTAATTCTTGACCCATGCCAAATCTTTCACTCAAAATTCCCTTTCTTATACATTCAACGAGTTGTTAGCATTTAAATCGAACGGGAAAAATGGAAAGAACCAGAATGATACAACAACAAAATATGTGTACAATGTACACTAATAAAATAGCAATCTTCTCAGTGAATCGATAATCACAAATTGAATTGAGGTTAACATGCAATTACAGGTAACGCTCATATAGCAGGTCATTTTAAGGCTTAGAGTAAAAATAAAAGCAAGCATCTGAGAATATTACTCTGAGAATGCTTTATACCAAGTTTGAAGAAAATCGGCCCAACTTTTCAGGTTGTAGGTCTCGATACACGCAGACAGACTGACAGAAAGACAAAAACGTAAAGCAACTTTTACACGGTCAGTCAGAGGACGTCAGTCATCTACACATATAATCAGTCACCCGGCAAAATCAAAAGGGTTTTGATTTTTCGTCAAACAAATGCATACAGACTTATTTTTACAAACACCATATTACAGATTGATGTCCAATGACTGACCGTTTAAAGGTCGCTTAAAACCTTCATTTTTGGTCGTCCTTTGTAATGCCATTATTGATTGTTATCTCAAAAAAATATTTACATATACATAACTTGGCCTTATTCGCATGTAAAAAGTATTAAAAACTGTTGTCTTAAAAGAGTGAAACTAAATCAATAAAAGCAAATAAAAATTACAAAAAAAATTACTCTTCTTAAACGAATAATGTATTCACTGGTATCACCGAAAGAATGAAGGCACGACTGATCACTCGGTCGTATACGTACTATTTTTTTGGAGCCAAATTTAATATTGGTTCATAGCCACATTTTCTTACATTCTTTTATGATTTGTTTTTAGATTTTAATTAATACAATTTTGTTAATTTATAGTAAGAATAAAGCTATTGAATAAAGTAAATAGTAAATCATTTTATAACTTGAAAAGTGAGTCTATAGCACGTTCCCAAATAGTTATCATTTATATAAGATCTGATGTATACGGTAACAATTAGTACTTATATCATATACATTACATTCTTAAATAAAATTATTAATAAAGATTTTATAAACACACGAATGATTTACAAAATATTAATAAAGCTAAAAAATTCAAAGAATAAATTGTTTTAAAAATTAAATTCTAAAAAGTAAAACAAAATAACAATTTTTCAATGCTGATGATAAGAAATTTATTCTTAAAAAGGATTCAATACAATCATCAATTGATATAAAAGCAATTTCACGAGTAAATTTATGCGAAAAATGTATGAACCTGTTAATGATTTTGAAACAATTGCTCTGGTATCGGAATCATTTTTCGCTGTTCCCTTTTTTATTTAAGTTTAATGTTCATGAGAAAAGTCAATTTCAAATAAATTTTCAAATAAATTAAACCTAAGTTTGGATTGGAATATTCTGGAGAAATGCGGGATAAGGTATCAAAAAACTTTGCTCTCAAAGAAATAATACAAAAATTAATTCCAAAAAGTTATATCAATAATAATAATAACCGCCAGGCAGTTGCGTTTTTGTTTAATGATAAGAAAATAGAAAATAAAAATAGAAGCATTAGCAGCAACTGAACACTGAACATACACTTTAGGCAAAACCTGGCAATATTCACTGATTTCATTGACAAACAAATTATTCGTTAATTTTGTATTGTCGAAAATCATATTAATAGTGTCTATTTAGATACATATAATAAGTAACGATCAACCGTAACTAGCCATTTTTGGCCTCGTATAACTATGGTAGTAAAGATTATGAAGTACTATGAAATGTTAAACATTTATGGAATGTTTTTGAAATTACTACTTTTCTTTGAAGTGACTTTTTTTGCACTACGTAATTATTCCTATATTGAACCTTAAAACCAAATAAAAATGCGGTACAATTTGCATTAAAAATAGCAACCATACCAAACCTTAAATAAACAACATTTTTCCCGCCTTTATAGGACTCAATATCTACCTACTTACAAAAATTGCAAATATTTGCCTTAGTTAAGTATGTGCTCCTGACTGCATTCAGTTCTTGCTGCAACTATATATATCGACATACTCTCATAAATGGGTGTGTGCACCGTTTGCAAGTAGGTACCTATACTCTCGTCTAAATTCAGCATGTTTCTATACTCTAGCCTCTCTAAAAACACGCCGAAGAGATGCCAAGATACATTCCCCAGATACAAGAGCGATACATCAACATGGAGTGGCTAATTAAACCTTACATTCATTTCCAAGTGCTGCGGCTACCAAATGCAATTTAATTGCATTCGCCACCATACACTGCCTGTATTACACGTTACCATACGTACTTGTACTCCACCACTCATGGTATTCCTGTTTCCTCCTTATTTTACGTTTAAAGCCCATCATGCCGAAGTGGATTTCCAAGAACCTCTACAAAATCTGCGCTCCAACAGCTTCGGCTTCGGCTCCGACCGGCCACAAAAAGATTCGCAAGTATCAAAAAAAAAAAAGAGGTGCAAAACGAATAAAACTCGAATTTCCTGCCCCATCAAACGAGTGACTGCCTCCACTTTTTCATTCGTGCAACACTAAGCGCGGCCAAAGAACCGATAGTAGGTAGATATTTGTTTGTTTTTTTCGTATCTTATGCCTTTTTTTTATGGATGCTTCATGGATTTGTGTTGCTTCGGTTCAAGTTTGTGTTTCTTGTTTTATTTTTCGACTATCTGGCGGTCGTTTGGTTTGCACCGAAGACCGAAGGACAAGAATCAGGGAAACGCTAAGTGAAGGTACATATTCTGTCCGCCTAATGAGCTCGCTGAGTACTCCATACTCTGCTGCTATCTCTCAAATTCCACATAATCTCATCATATACATCATTATTATTCCCCCCGAACAGCACCATTCCCCTCAGTGTAAACAGGTTACCATCCTCTCGCGATGGTCAAATTAAGTATTTTTAGATCCAATCGTAATGATTTTTTTTTGGATTCGTGAAAATCATGCGAAAAATCGCGCGTAAACTTCTTCAAGTTAAAATGAGATTTACGCCAAAGAAGTATATCTACTTAGTGCACAGAAAAACTCACAGATATGTACATATACTCATACAGTCAAAGTATCGATAGCTGCTATTTTTGGATATGACCACCATCGATGGGGGGCTGTCGGTGGGATTGACCACCATACATTCGACGACACGGCTTTAGAGCTCGGCACACAGATTCAAAGAGTCTATAAATTATTTATAACACACTGCCGCTGCCGCCACTGCCGCGCTGACGTCGCCACTGCGGCGAGCTGTTCGCTACTTGTATCTGTGACCGCAATTGATTTATTTTTATTACCGCATAATCTTTCTACTGCGATGTTTACTTTTAGTTGGTTTGGTATAGGTACGTGTATTTGATTCCCGCCAAAAAACAAACTAACGCCAACTATAAAAATTGGTCCAAAGTTCAGATAGAGAGACGGTTTCGTTATTTTCTTAAGGTTTGCTTTGCGATCATAAAAACGTCAAATTATGTATTCAATCTGTATTGACGTGATGTTGAAAGAAAATGTGGTGGTCTAGTGAATTCTCAACTGAACTACGAAAAGGAAACAATTGTAGCCGGCTTTTTGTATTCACTTGGGCGCCAGTTGTCATTCTTCTTTGCTTATTTTTCCAAAACGAAAAGATCAATTGCAACCATATGCAAACATAGTATTTGTTTTTTAGTAGAGACACCGACGAATCAACTGATTAAAAATTAGTTTGAAACTAGTTTACATTCGTGCCTGCTAGCCATACATGATTTTAGTTTGCATATATCTAAGTAAATACTATGAAATGAGTTCCTTGCTTTTAATGAGTTTTAAACTTTTCTGTATGATTCAAAATTAGTTGCGTTTATATGAAAATAATGATCGTAATATGCGTACTGCAAATCAGTTGAAGAATGTTGGATTTTCAAAGGGCTTGCAATTTAAATTTCAAAACAGTCGATTGGTTTTAAAGGCATTTAATTACATTATCAGTTGTGCTTTTCGAGTTTAATTTGTTCCTACATTATTATAATGTTTTGGGTTTTCGAAACGAAATCGGTTTAATAGTTTGAGATCAACGATATATGTGGTTAGCAATCTATTAACATTTATAATATGATACATTAGTTCGATCGAAATTTTCGTTAATGAACACATATTGTAGATTTGACTTGATATAAGTAAGACTTTACAAAAGCGCTTGACACACGTTCTAAAGTTCTAATGATTTTATGACATTTAATTTAACATTGAATCAAGGCATTATGAAGAAAATTAATATGGTTTCAAGCTTTAGTTTATACTTTTTGTCTAATAAAAATCGCAATCAATCGAAGTCTTAAGATTTTTTCTTAAACCGTTTTACTTTAAATTATGAAAATGCTTTACAAAAAATACTATTTCGTTACCCAACACCACCTTAATTTTTCGTTTTTTTTTGTATGAAAATGATAGCCTTAGCCATCTAAAAAAGTAAAAAGGGTTTTTTTACCGCATTTGTTTGATTTAAATAATTCCATTTTATACGTTTAGTCGGAGCGGAAGAAGAAACTAAGACAGAATGAATCTGTAACACATACTAAACTAAAAGGTGTCAAATAATAACTTTTAATTTATTAACTGCATCACCTTAAGCTACACAAATTAAAGGCCAACCTGCATCGCACAAACTTGATCTGTTGGCTAGTCATCTGAAAAATGACATGTTTGATTATTATCTCAAAACTTTTGCTTTATTTCTTATAGTACCTATAAACGCAAGTTAAAACTAGTTGGGGATTTTTTTGATTTTGGAGATTGTGGAGATTTCGACCAAAAAATGTTTTTATTGGGGATTTGTCCATTGGGTTTCTCTCTCTATTGGGATTTTGTCCTTGAGGATCATATTTCTTTGGGGATTTCGTCCAATGGACACATTTTTTTTTGGGATTATGGGTGATTCTCATTATTTAAATTATTGCAGATGTTTTTTAAACTCGTATGATCAAAAATATTTAATTAACGTTTCAGCAAAACTAAAAGCCCTGTTTAAATTAATGTTTTTTTTATATTATTTTAAGTATACTTTAACTTTTTAATTAAAATTTTTTGTTCTTCTTCTTTTTTCTTTTTGTGCACAACAATGTTCACTAATATATAAATGCTTCTCTTTATTTTTTATAGCACAATAACTGAATTTTGTTTATTTATTTTGATACTTTTTTTTGTTATTCTCTTAACGTAAAGGCAGACGGCTTACATGCCATGCTTCAAAATACTTTATAAAAAAAATCTAATCTAATTAATGTTTAATTTGAACATTGCTTTACAAGTTCAAAAGTTTAAACATCTTTAAAGTTAAGTATTAAAGATAGAGGATTACTAAAGGGTGTTTTTTTTAGAAGTATAGAACTTTAAATTGCAATAAAACAACGATGGATTATTCGATTGACATGATTTTTCATTTATTCGAAAGATAATCTTGTGGCATTACATTTTAAATATGATTTCTAGTATATGACTGTCACGGCTGGCTCGGATGTAGTCCAATCTGCACGTCCAATTTTCGATGACTTTTTCCAACATTTGTGGCCGTATATCAGCAATAACACGGCGAATGTTGTCTTCCAAATGGTCAAGCGTTTGTGGCTTATCCGCATAAACCAATGACTTTACATAACCCCACAGGAAATAGTCTAGCGGTGTTAAATCACAAGATCTTGGAGGCCAATTTACAGGTCCAAAACGTGAAATTAGGCGGTCACCAAACGTGTCTTTCAATAAAACGATTGTGGCACGAGATGTGTGACATGTTGCGCCGTCTTGTTGGAACCACAGCTCCTGGACATCATGCTTGTTCAATTCAGGAATGAAAAAGTAAGTAATCATGGCTCTATACCGATCACCATTGACTGTAACGTTGTGGCCATCATCGTTTTTGAAGAAGTACGGACTAATGATTCCACCAGCCCATAAAGCGCACCAAACAGTCAGTTTTTCTGGATGTAACGGTGTTTCGACATACACTTGAGGATAAGCTTCACTCCAAATGCGGCATTTTTGTTTGTTGACGTAGCCATTCAACCAGAAGTGCGCTTCATCGCTAAACAAAATTCGCTTATGAAAATCGGGAACAACGGCCATCTGGTTTTGGGCCCATTCGACACAATTTGCAAGCGTTGTTCAGGCGTGAGTCTATTTATGATGAATTGCCAAACCAAACTGAGAATAAATCACTTGACAGCAGTTAAATCGGTCGTCGTCTTGAAAAGTAATGCCAACTTAAAGTTCTATACCTCGAAAAAAACACCCGTTTATAAGAATTACGTTCTTGTGATTACAAGATGTTCAAATAGATTCTTTAAAGTCCCTTAGAATGCAATTTTTGTAAATAATAATAGTCTCACTTTAGGTTAGTCATTCATTGCTCATTACTCATTTTTCTTTCTCATTATTTAGCATTACTCATTGTCATTACTCATTATACATAAATACTTATATGAAATTTTGCTAAAGTGGCGTTTGAGAGAAAAATAAGTAAAATATTATTGTTGTTATATTGTACTAATCGTACTAGAATGTCAGTCTTACTACTTGATCATTCATTATTCCGTCAATTTTCAATTTTTATTTTCGTTTGACAATACGGTCGGGAATATCACGTATCAAATTGAAGCAAATCAATCCAGCCGATTAGACCAGGCCATATATGACGATAAAAAAAGTTTTTTTTCGAAAACAATTTTTTACTTATTAAAAAAATACATAACACAGTTTTTAAAAGTCTGGTTAAAGATTATAATTCTTTTTTTAATGTAAATAATCGGGTCTTGAATTTATGTATAGGGAAGATGAGGAAAAATTGGTCACTTTTGCAGTTTCCCGTTCATGACTTTTTTTTAAATGCTCCTACAAAACCAAATATTTTTGTTAAAATTAAGCTTCCTTCATTATAGTTTTTTTTACATGGGATTATAGGTAGGTAATATAAGGCAACTTATGCATCTTAAAAAAAAAGTTTTTAGATAACAATAAAAAATGATTATAAAGAAGTCGAAAAATATGGCTTCGGCAATTCTTTCCCACAGCCTACACGGTTAGGCCGATTTTCTTAAAACTCTGTAAAAATATAAGATTTTGATATGTTATTTTTTGACAATGGTGATGTCTTTTATCTTAGAATTAAAATTACGGTACCTACCATGGAACAGCACTTTTTTGATAAAATTTTATCAAAATTGATTGTATTTGTTCGAGCAATTCAAAAGACTAGCTTTATAAAAAAAAAAATGTCCGAGTATATTACTCAAAGAATACTTTTTACAAAGTTTTAAGAAAATCTACCAGACTAAAACAGAAAATTTCAGGACTCTTTAATCGTAATACAGTGAGCTCCCTCTTAACGGACACCCCTTTTATATTCCTTTAAGTGGACAAGATATAGTCTAATGGTTGACTTGTATGATTTTTTTTAGTTTTTTGTTCTTTTTGTCCTTTTAAGCGGACATGGACTATATTTTCACATTAGGATATTTGATAAAAATGGTCTCTTAAATGGACGATGATGAACCCATTGGCATTGAGAATCAATTTTTGTTTTGTTTTCTTTAATCTTTTGTTTTATTGCATACTCATTACGTATGTATTGATGTGTTTGAGTAAGAGTAAGTGCGTGCCTTACTTAGTAGTGTCCATCAGTGTACATAATTTCCTTGAGTTCGAAAATGGCGTATTTTTTTTTATTTCCGCTCACTAAAACGAATGGAAGCCAGTCAAAAGACATATTATTTTGTTTGAACGGCATCCAAAAATACATTTGGCTCGTAAAGCGTTAACTTATAAGAATACGGTAAAATTTGTAGTGGGAGACAATTTGAAATTTAACTTGTTGGCTGCAGGCATAGAGTTTGGTTTTGATTTAGCTGCGTAGTAAACTTTATGACGGTCGGTGGTGAAATTTTTTTTTTAAACTTTGGAAAAGAAACTAACACTTTTAACACAGAGCGTCAGAAAATTAAAATAAATTAAAATAAAACTAAACAAAAGTCTCCGCCGGCAAAGTACATATATGTTTTTTTCAGAACCGGTGTGGAGTGTGAGCCATAGGACAATTTTAACCATAGGACAAACATTTAAAGTTGGAAAATCGTATGTGGTAGCCATATTGATCACTTTCTTAAGGAATCTTTTGCAGTATGCGTTTCCATTGTTTTTTTTTTATTATTTTAATTGTAAAAAATGTTAATGTATGTATCATTTGTATATATATGTATCGGACTCATTTTTACAACTAAAAATCAAACTCTAGTTACAACTCGGAATAATAACATTGTGAGGTCAAAAGGACTACGATACAATATCGACAGTTCTTGTGAAAATATGAGATACAATTAAATTCATTTCATTTTTATTCAATTTATACTAAAACAAATTTACATTTTGATAAACCAAACAATTTCTGGAAAAGAATAAAATAAAGCCAATCTTTAACTATAAAGTTAGTGTTGAAAGGCCGCAAAATAGCATTTAAATCAGAATAACTAACATACTAACATGGGGTACAGCTTATCTTAAGTATGCTTACAAACAGCATAATTATGTAATTCATTTAATATTTTTTTATAAATTTAATATTTATTTTTGTTTTTTATTATTATTATAATTTTTTTTTTTTTTTTACCTTTTATTTATAAAATAATCTTAAACAACAATTCTACAGCATTTAAGTCGACGGTAAAAAGCCACCTTCTTACATTTATAAGAAATGAGTGAAACTTGTAATTTATTCTTATATATAAAGAAAGTTTGTTAAAGAGCTTTGGTGAAGTTACAAGATAATTTTTTTTTAAAAAGTGTTTTGCTTGCAAAAAGTACTCAATTATGATTATAGATGGAATGTTCCCACTTTGTTTGAAAAATTCTTTTAAAACCTTGAAAACATATAAATATCTAAGCGGATGTATGTGCATGTTACAAAAAAGAGGCCAGCTTTTAGTAAGGCGATTTTTCCACCAATAATTCGAAAAACATGCTTTTGAGCAATCAAAAGTGTCCCAAAAGAAACTTTATAAGAACCTCCCCAGCAAGTTATCCCATATTGTAACTTTGAGTTAACAAGTCCATAGTTAACCGACGACAAAACATTCCGCGAACAGTAAGGTCTTATAAGATACATTTCCAATTTAATCGGTTGTCGAAATGTATTACTAGATACTTGAAAGATACTAAAGATTCAATTTTAAAACAGTCCTTTGAACAACTGTTATTACATATAAAATGTTCTCTTCCGCAAATATGCAGCGCTAAGCTAAACTTAGTATACAATCATGTGATTGATATAAAATATCGAAGTCTTCTAAGGCGGATCCAGATAACTTAAAATGCATCATTTTAGTTTTTTTTGGCTCGGTATTAATTTATGAGTAGCAAACCAGATTCTTAGCATTTGTAGGTCCTAATTATACTAACCAAGATTGAAAAGATGTCTGCTCACTCTCAGTATAGGTCAAAGCAATATCATTAGCAAATGCTATTTGATTACCCTTGAAGTTTTGATGGAAAAAAGAATTAATATAAATTAGAAATAATAATGGGCCCAAAACAGATCCTTGCGGAACTCCATTTTTTAAAGTCTGAGTAGCACTGAAAATACCTGTAACAATTACTTAAGTATGAACTAAGCCAATCATACATTGTTCCCCTCAAAAACCTGCTTTATAGAATTTATTTAAAAGTAATTTATGGTCAACCATATCAAATGTTTTTGTCATATGAATAAGAGGGCCATAGTCGAATAATTTTGTTCAACCCCGGTATATAGATTACAGCATACTTTAAGTATTGCATCTTTTGTGGATTTGCCAGATCTAAATCCAAATTTATTGGCTGAGAAAAAGTCAAACTTTTCTAGAAATGAAAGCATTCTACCTTTAATTATTTTTTCAAAAATGTTCCCTATAGTTGGAAGCAAAGAAATCGGCCTATAGTCACTTAAGTTATTTCTTTTACGTTTTTTAAAAAGAGGAATTACTTTAGCACGTTTTAATTGACTTGGGAATTTACCACTATTCACACTTAGATTGAAAATAAAGCTCAAAATGTCAATTATTTCCCAAGCTATTTGTTTTCAAAAGAATTATGGAAATACCATCACTGGTACAAGAATTTGTATTTTTTAAACACATGATAGTTTTAAAAATGTCTGAAGGCGTGATTGTATGAAAACAAAAACTATTTGAATGCATCTTATCTTCTTTTAAACAAGATGAAACATTGCAATTACAACATTTGTGAGTTGGAGCGGAAGATTCCAAGTTTTTTGCACTTTTTTGCTAAGGTTTTTTGTGATCAATATGTTTTAATAAAGTGGTTGTCATCCAAGCTTTTAAAAATGGTCTCGAGTGCCTATACTATTTGAAGAAATATTAGAACTGACTATGATGTGGTTATTTAAAGTTGAAAGGAATAAATTATAAGCCTTAGAAAGATCATTTTCAAGAAAAACAGGTTCCCAAAATTCATATCAAAATGATTACAAGTATACAGCACTCAACTTTAACACCCGATCTATTCAATCGTATTTGACAAATTCCACACAACATTTTGAACAAAAATAAATGATTGTTTTTAGTGAAAATTTAAATTAAAATCAGCTTAGAATTTGAATTAAATTGACTCCAATAAATGACTTAAGCCTGTGTGTACCCCACAACGTCACGCCGAAGACATAATTTCACTCATTCCTTAGATTCTGGATACGGCCCTGCAAAATCATTTCCACTCCCCATATTCTCGGTGTGTCGTCGTTAGGCGGCAAATGAAATTTAAATATTATTTGCAATCGCATCGATCTTATCCAGTCAGTGTGATCGGAGTAAGCTCTTCAAGACCGAACCCATTTCAATGCATCGACCACGGGACGGACAGACACAGCTTTCATAGATGTTGCGTTTTTCATATATTGATTGACAGAATGGCGGCAAGCTGTTTCCATTTCATATCTGGATGATTGGGTTACACTATAAAACAGACTATGACTACACTACACTACATTCCGGGACAAGGGCAGCACAGCTCAGTCGAATAAAGTAATGCTTGTACGAATGCCTATCTAGAGGTTGGTTTTTTGTCTCGAAAACGAATGTGTGCCAAGTGAGGAGAAGCGATTAAAACGAATGCATATAGCCGACACAAATCACGTTTATGAATTTTTAACGACATTTTTGCGCATAATAAATAAATCAGTTTCTGTTTTTTTTTTTTTTTTTTTTTTTTTGTTTTGTTGTAATTTAAAGTTGATGTTGTTGCGGCTTGGTCTGGCACTGTTGTTGTGTCGCCACAGCCATCAGTGAACCAGAGCTCAGTACCAGTCAGAGCAGCAGCCGAACCGACTGCCGATTGTGTGATATGGCCGATTCATGAGGTGTTCAATGGATTAGAAAATTTATTCAAAAGCGATTTCAAGGAGCGTGCGTCAGTTCGGGTGTGAATCGAATTTTAAACGTTTACAAACATTGGAATGTATATTAACGAGCACGCTGAGGGATAATGCGCATGAAGAATTTAAATTTTTAAAGATTTAGATAAATAATTCTACGTTCTGAGGAATAGAAGATAAAATGAATTAGTTTGTAGGGAGAGAGTAGGTATATAATCAATGACGCATATTGTTCTCAAAGCAGATAAATGATGATTTGATGAAATCAACAAAAAAAAAAAGAGAAGAAAGAATTCAGCTTCAGAATTCACTATACCTATGTAGATATCTAAATATCTGTTAGTAGGTATCTACATATGTAAATATTTTTATTAACCTATGAAATTTGGGTTGAAATACATGCCTAACCACACATACCACGGATTTTTTTGATAAATGCAAACTTATTTTGTGTAAGGTAGGGGGTGCCAAATAATCCTACCTTACAGCGTTTTCTAAATTTCTGCCACATTTATGAAATTATTAGAGTGATATTATGAAGCTTTACCATTTTATCTACAAATAAACATAGTTTTTATCAATTTTTAATTAATGAAAAGTATATTTTTCCGCAATTTAAAAATTTCTAACGTGCGTCTTAGCTTAAATGCCCTTCTTGGGTAAAATATCACATACAAAACTTAAAAAAAATAATAAAAGAAAAACAGCTAGACAGTTCAGCTGACTTAAATTTAAAATTTAATTTTGTCGAGTGTTTCTTTATTTTTTCCGGATAAGTAATAGAAAAGACTGAAAAGAAAAAATATCTATATCCAGAATATCCAGAATAAAATAAATAAAGAAACAAAACTATAATAAAAATAATAAAACTATCAGCTGTTTGTTTTCATGTCGAAAAACTTGTTACGATGATTTCTGAAAATAATTTAAAAATATACGTAAATTATTTTGGATTTGTTGCAAAAAGAAGAAAATAATAAATAAATACATACAAATACACAAATTGTAATAAATACTCATCTATTTCCATTTAATTATTAATTTTTGTCTCCCACGCAACAGCTGACACTAAAATTCATCTGTCAAACTAAAGAATATTCTATTTGAACCACCTCTTCACAAGGAATGAAGAGAATGCGTTTCAAATATTCCACAATGAATAAAGAAACGCAAAAAGTTCCACATACTCCGAATATTCGGAATGAATAAAGAATCTGACTCGTTCTCGTCATGTACCCATATCAGTAAGGCTACGTGGTTAGTTTTATGGGTCTTGACTTGCTCGAAAATGGTTTTAATTGTTGGTAACATGATTATAGAAGCAGCATGTGGCAAGTGTTGAAAATTTTTTAAAAAAATTGTTCAAATAACTTGCCATTTGTAGTATCCTACATTTATTTTAAAAATATGATGTGTTAAAGTTTGCTTACAAAATTTGTTTGAACAATGACTCATTTAAACTTAATTTTTCTTGCGAAACTTACAATATTTATTTTAGATTTTGGGATTGCATTTAGGTAGCATGGCTATAAAGGTTTACGTAGAAAAAAAATCACTGAAAAATATCAAAATTTGTAACCACAGTACATAAAAATGTGGCCAGGGTATCGATTTTCATATTTTTTTTTAAATATTGCTATTATGACGTAACCGAGCGAGATAATTTCTTTTTCTTACTATTTGCAGTACGGGTATAACCTACCCTATCACCCGGTACACGCTTGACGTTGAGTTGCGGGACACTCTGTATAGAGAACGTTCACACCATATACAAAGCAAAAACGATTCCCGTTATTTGATTGTTTCGGCGTTTTCTACGATTTGGGCCTTATTCATTTTAGACAAATTTGAAAATGACTAATGAAACTTACCTAGAGTGATTATATTTGATTTGTTTTAATGGCGATCTTGTCATTGGCTGAAAAACATTCTGAATGTTTTAAAATGTATGTTTGTTTTAACAATTGTCTTTCCAAGGTAGATTTTCAGTTAATTTTCTAAACATCTGCTAGATGCACCTAAGTAATACCTAGTTGACTTTGATGACACTTTAAATGTTTAAATGTTACTTTTTGAATTTATGTTATGTACAATTCTTGTAAAAACTAAATAAGATAGGTATGAGGGTGGAAACAGGTATGAGGGTGAACATGATTGTCGCATATTTTATACATGATTTTGTTGAACTTACACTTATCGAAAAAGAATATACACAATATAAACAACAGACGAAACACTTAAACGTATTTTAACAGCAAACATTGTATTATATGTTTCTTGAAACCTTCCATCTCCTCTCCCTGATCGAAGATTATTAAAATCAAAAAAAAAAAAAAAAAAACAACAAAACAAGTAGCATTTATATCCCAAAAGAGCTCCGATCCGATCATAAATTTTTTTATTACCATTGCCTTTTATTATAATGCTCGAATTTAGTGAATGGTTTTAAGCATGGCAACCTGATGCCAAAGAATAAAAAAATATTTTTATATTACGAATTATTTTATTACTTATCATAAACCACAGCAAAAAAAAAAAAATAATAAAATAACAAATGAGAAACAACTTCCTTTGAAGCAAACTTATAACGACGATTGGCTTTTTTTTTTGATTCAAAGTGTATTCGTCATAAAAGTTAATGGAGACTTCGTGCTGATTAGCCAGTATGTTAAGACAATTAAATGATTGTCTGGATTTTAGAAGCAAGATGTGACTTCTTTGAATTGACTCTATAAGGAAATGACCATTCAAAAATTATAAATACAGACTTTGAATTGATTAATGTAAAGTTTTGTATATACCAATATTGCATAAGCAATCGTTCCTTATAGTGGGCGCTTGCCCATTTCACTTGTTCCTTTTTATTATTATTATTATTATTATAAAATTCTTTATTATAAAAGATTTTAGTACAACAGTGATGTAAAGAAAAAAGAACAATGGCAAAGAAATGCCGTCTTTCGAAATAATTGACTTATTCGTATATTCATAAACAAAAAAGATTGAAAGTTAAAAACATAATAAATATAATCTATACATAGATATAAAATTTTCAATATGGGCATAAAATACAATAGTTAATTAAAAAGAAAAAAAAAAAAAACATTTTATAATTATTTGCTTCGTTAATTTCATACTACATATTCATATAAAATTATTTAAAAACTTACATATTTATATTAATCAATAACGAAAGATTTATTAAAATGCAAAGCTATTTCGGTAATTGAAGGCATGATTGCAATACTTAAATAAAATTCTCCAACCATTTTTACCATTTAGGATGGCTATAGCTTCCATGCGAGAGAAGGAACTCTTTGAGAAGTAAGGTCTTCGTAAATCTTGTAGAATTGGACATACAGCTAAAAAGTGGTATATATCTTCTTTTTAATTTCTATTACAGAGATTACAAATCGCTGAAATATCATGCCTGTAAGGTATAAAGTTCAGACCCAATATTTCAACTCTGGCCTAGAATATAATACTAATTTGATAGGGTGAAAATACATTGTTGAAATAATTACTAGCTCCCAATGCGTGGTTCAGTTCTCTATATATAAGTCGACTTGTTGACGACTGGGCACTATTAACACAATGTAAATAGAAGGATTCATCGATTTTCGAAATACACTTGTAGAATTTATCTTGCCAGTTATCAATCGATTGCATTGATAGTTCCAAAACCACATCGTGTATGTTTGCTATATAAAACCATTCCTTAAACGGTGTAAGTCTATATCGCAGGGCATATTTCATTATTTGATGTTGCAGATTGTCACTGGACCTTTTCATTAACCTTATAATGTAATCTGCATTGGCCTTCAAATTTGTTAGATATATTTGCGAGATTCCTGATTCCACGTGCAAAGCATATATTGGTGTTGACAATGGCAATCGAAAAATCCTTATATTCGATAAATTGAAAACCAAAAACTTGATTTGCATAACAAAGACAGATGTTAAATGTAGCATCAAGCACTCTAAATATAGAAGAAATATCTATACTTGTTGGTTCCTTTTTATGTCTCTTTTTCAAACATTCAAACATATAAAACGAAATTGGTCACCACCAAATCATTGTGGTTTGGCCGCCATTTTAAAATATGGACGATTTTGTTTTATGATATCTTCATTTTTAGTGGTCCGATTCTAATTTTGTTAAGCGTTTTGAACTAAGCTTCATTAAAATGTATTTTTACTAAATTACGTAGTTTCTGTGATATTCAAGATACAACACAATAAAAGAAGGTAAATAAATGGATTCAAATATTCTTAGATTTTATACTTATAACATGCGATAACATCTGTCATTATTATATGTGCCCTTATATAGTTTTAGATTTGTCACTAAAAGCTGAGATAGTTCTTCGATGTTATCAAAGAAGTGTTTTCCTATTGATTTATTTCTAGAGTAGAGTAGAACATGATGATATAACCCACTTATATCATCATGTTCATCCTCATTATTTCATCCTCTTTCAGACATTTTGTACAGTTGCATTTTTTCTCTGTCATATTATACCTATTTCGGCGATAGTTCTTTTAGCGAATTCACAGTCTTTCATGCTATTTTTTGGGCTTTTTCCTGTTACCAGTCTTATGATTTGCATAATAAACATTAAGCTACAGACTTTATTTCAACAACAAAAAATGGTTTCACTCCTGATTGGCTGTCAATAAAAATTTTGATATCGTCTGATAATATATTGCCATCATATAATGGCCGCTATCGTTATTGCAAGATTCTCTACTAAGAAATACAAAAAAATTTCATAAGATACCCGTGTAGAGCCATCCATTTAAATGAATTTTATTGTAAAGGGTGTTTTTTTTAGAGGTATAGAACTTTAAATTGCAATAAAACAACGATGGAATATTCGATTGACATGATTTTTTATTTATTCGAAAGATAATCTTGTTGCATTACATTTTAAATATGATTTATGACTGCCACGGCTGGCTCGGATGTAGTCCAATCTGGACGTCCAATTTTCTATGACTTTTTCCAACATTTGTGGCCTTATATCAGCAATAACACGGCGAATGTTGTCTTTCAAATGGTCAAGGGTTTGTGGCTTATCCGCATAGACCAATGACTTTACGTAACCCCACAGAAAATAGTCTAGCGGTGTTAAATCACAAGATCTTGGAGGCCAATTTACAGGTCCAAAACGTGAAATTAGGCGGTCACCAAAAGTGTCTTTCAATAAAACGATTGTGGCACGAGATGTGTGACATGTTGCGCCGTCTTGTTGGAACCACAGCTCCTGGACATCATGCTTGTTTAATTCAGGAATGAAAAAGTAAGTAATCATGGCTCTATACCGATCACCATTGACTGTAACGTTGTGGCCATCATCGTTTTTGAAGAAGTACGGACCAATGATTCCACCAGCCCATAAAGCGCACCAAATAGTCAGTTTTTCTGGATGTAACGGTGTTTCGACATACACTTGAGGATTAGCTTCACTCTAAATGCAGCAGTTTTGTTTGTTGACGTAGCCATTCGACCAGAAGTGCGCTTTATCGCTAAACAAAATTCGCTTATGAAAATCGGGAACAACGGCCATCTCGTTTTGGGCCCATTCGACACAATTTGCAAGCGTTGTTCAGGCGTGAGTCTATTTATGATGAATTGCCAAACCAAACTGAGAATAAATCACTTGACAGCTGTTAAATCGGTCGCCGTCTTGAAAAGTAATGCCAACTTCTATACCTCGAAAAAAAACTATTAGGATCAATAGCGAACCATGTCCTATAAAAAAGGCATTATCATACACCGTGCAGGTTAAAACCAAGAAAAAATAAAGAAGTGAAAAACACAAGAATTGAGTTAGATTCAGAGATGAATCAAAATTTAAACTTGGAGCCTTGCTGATGTTATTATATGAAGACATGAGGTGAAAACGATGAACCACATTGGTGAAAACGATGAACCACATTAGCAGAGTTTTGTCATTTAGGCGAAGTATTGGAGTGGAATAGTTTTTCAAGTTTTTTTTTTTAAATTCATTGGCGTAAGAAATAATGTCAGACTTTTAATGTTCCTAGATAGGTAGATATTTAGATTTTTATAGAGTATCGAGTCGAAAAGGACCTCCAATATGTCAAATATAATGTAGAGATAAATAAGAAAGGAAAGTCATAGTCATTAAAGACAGCCTCAATTACCCAAAATATTCCATTTATTTAAAAAAAAGTTCAGTCTTTTGAATTCGGTACAACAACTTAAAAAGAAAACCCATTGTGATGCCAAACATCTATCATTCATCCAATGAACTTACTTCCCCTTTAAGGCCTCGTAAAAAATTATTTCTCTCATTTAACACCTCCACACCTTGTCTAGCCGTTCGCTTGCTTGAATTTCAATTAACTC